>LR824547.2:13325474-13964641 GCA_902850265.1 Spodoptera littoralis
CCTCTAACTTCGAGCACACGTGTTTTCGCTCTATGTACAGCATTTTAACCCCGAACTTTAAATTAATTTCAAAGTGAATAACGATACACTTCCATCATTCACGCAGGCAGACACACACATAGAAAGTTCAATAAGTTTTAATTTAAGGTAAATAGTAAGAAAAAAATTAATCTTCCCAATTAAATACGTCTAACGGCCAACGCCGCGGACCCATTTGCAATATTATATTTTAAAAAAGAAAACAAATGCAAGAACTGTATGCGAAACCAAAATTACCATTCCCCCAATTTAGGTAAATAGGTATCTTTTGAAACTCAAAAATCTGTGAACATAATCGTACAAGAACATACATCACCGTGTATTGGGTACACAGTCACCGTCACGGTTAAAGTAGATATCGGCAACAGTGATTGAATGCCACCTTATCTCTACCGTGTCCATTTACGGCTTATGTCGATAACCGGAAAATCGCACGTATTGAAACAATACGCGATAACTTATCTGCGATAACCAGGAATTTTCTTCTACGGTGGAAAATCTAACAATAAACTATTTTGGTAGAAGAAAATAGAAAGAAATTGTGATAGTTAGCAGTAATTTGTCTAATTACAATACTTTTTTGCAGTTTTTAGCTAATGCACGGATTTGAGCTTGTTCTTTTCTAGCAGCTAGCAAGTGCATCAACCACAAAGGTTTAATTTTCCTGTTAAGCAACTTGTTAATAAGTCTATCATAAAATGCTTAATAGTTTCATCAGAATTAGATCTAAAGGTAAATAATAATTATTCTGCGACCAATGTGGTTCATTTCAACGTCAACCTTACTAAATGTAATTGTCCCACTACAGCTATTCCACAATTCCATTACATTAAATATGAAAATCCAATTCCTATTTCCAATATAACTTTCAGATTGAACACTATATGTTATTAAAGTAATTTCGTGGAAAGGAACAGCGATTACAACTAGTCAGAAACTGAACACAAATGTAAATCAAAATCAATACTTAAACGTGGAAATTAATTTCGTATCGGAAATAAAGCGTCCTACACACACACGCACACCCTACGTCAAAACATAGAAACAAAATTATTTCTAGTGTGCAAGTCATCTTATTTATTAAAGTTATTTATTTTTCAATCATAGAAACTAATTTGGAACCATGTCGGTCATGTCAATGTTAACGATGATGTGTTTTGGTGAACAACATATTAGTTCGACATTTGGCGTCCATTTCAAAGGTAATCTTTGGCATTTGATTGAGACGCGATCAGAGTAAATTAGCATCAGTCGTATTAGTAAACAAATAAATCACTTGAAGAACGTGTTTCCATATGTTAGCATTTGATGGATCGCGCTCCTTTCTTAAATTATCAACTCAGATAAAATTTTGTCGCGGAGGACTTCGGGTTGCCGGGGCTCCGGTTCGAAGTGCAGGAGTAGGAACGGGGCGGTCTTTAGCCAGTAAGAGTCTGACACTCCCTTCCGCCTCACCCAGGCGGAAGAAGTAATTGGATAATTTTCCCACCTCAAAAAAAAATTGAATTTTGTGGTTGAGAAGTTTTTTAAGACTTAGGTTTGAAGGAGCCCGTTTTTCGGTCTGTTATCGGTAGAGGCACGGTAGAGGTTATACAAGTAGACTTGTGGGAAGGTATAGACATTACAAATAAAGCTCCATTCAAAATATGTTAATATTTTAATCCTAACATTACTTTTTCTGAACTTTGTTTAACTAGGTTGGAGCGAAGTTAGATCATAAGTTTAAAAAACAAAGGCGTCTCATTTAAATCATCCATCTAGTCCTCTCACTCCAAACTAAATACATAAGACACAAATTATCCTCTATTATTTTCCTTTACAATCTACGCCCCATTATTTAGCTCTAAAGAATACCTGTCTACACATTAAATAAGTGTAAGTAATTAAAATTATAAATGATAACGCTCGCGACATTTGCTCGGCGATCAATCTTGTGTTGTGGTCGTCATTTTGTGGTTTACAGCAGAGTTGTCTAACTGACAGAAGGACCACAAGGGGGAAAAGTAGAATTATTTTCCGTCATTGCTTTGAATGTTGACAACTTTTTGAATGTTGCTTCACAATGAAATAGTCAACAGAGAGATTGTTTGATTCGTTTTATTATAAACATAACCTATAAGATTAATAAAACAATTGAAAGAAATAAGAAAGAAAAAAACTTTATTCCGCGCCAAAAACAAGTGACAAGAACAGATAATTCATTCTATTAGTAGGAACTGATGGATACATGTTCATGCCCCAAATCTGCCGTGAAATGATACCAGTTCAGCATGTTTTGCAATTGCATGCATTTTGAATTTTCATTTTTACAGAACTAATAAAGCTTCAGTTACTATCTTAATTTACTGTCATGTGAAAGTATGTAAACTAAGTATGCACTCAAAACAATACGCATGTTGTTTTTGGCGCCATTTTAAATTATAGGAGTCAAATCGGCGCAGACGCAGGTAGCAATTCAGTCAGTGACTTGACAACAAAGTCGGTGCTATTTTCAGCGGGAAACCTGCCAAACACCCACTGAAACGCAGCGACGCGCCGGCGACCACTCAAAGTCAAAGACCTAGCAGAATCAATTTATGTGTAAATACCAATATATCGGAATCGATTTGAGCGAAAAAACATGATCGATTAAGTCAATTTTTGTACAATGTTTGAAAAGTAATTCCTAATTATTTTGTTTCATTATTTAAAGATTTACCTACCGATAGTGGAAACAATCGAACAGATTAACTTCTCTCAATAATAAATAGCATTATTTTATCCTCATTTTCCTTCAATTCAATTCTAATTGCAATCTCGTGGTCTTTCAAAATCACCTTGGCATACATAGGTAGGTACTTACTAATAAGTACATACCATCTTCTCGAACGTTTGAAAACATCGATGACTTGACAAAATTGTTCGCATCAAAACATCACGCCTTACTTAATTCATCTCCTGTACGTTCTACAAATTGTCCCAGTCATGCTAAAACAGTCAAGTGTGATCCGTCATAAATCGGTGATGTTGCTATCAAGCAATCAATCGTTACATCAACGCTATCAGGAAATTACACCTGCTGATCAAACCCACTATTGTTTACGAGCTCCACAAGCTTTGTCGGTGTGACAAGTTTTATAGAGCGAAAGCTTTAAATCGATGCCGTGTCAAGGACGCTCGGTAAAAGTGTGTTGTCATGTTACCTTTGCTGTTTAATATCGGACACCGACGAGACACAGTGTACCTGGTCTAAGAAAGGTGACTCATTGCACCTAATTGACGAGATGTCCCTGCAAGTGGACAAATGGCCCGTTTGGCCATTACTAACGCAACACTCCAGTTGTGACGTCAAGCCACTCCGAAATGGAACACTATGCACCTGTCACGTAATATTTCCAACTGGAAAATTCCAAGACACAGCCACTCGATCAGTTTACCAGTTATTTACTTTGAGCACTATGAACACTATGTTATTGTGGCAATGTTTGGCCCCAGACTGAGCTTGGCACGATGCTCGTTTCGACTCTTTGTTCGTTCAGTTTTCAGTGAAGCGTCACGCGCGATCTATTATGCCTTGTCGCTCCAAGATTACTGTGTAAATTACTTCAGAGTAGATGGTAAGATAATGTGTTTTGAATTTAATGTCCTTGTCTTAAAGTTTCAAATGCAATGAGTTGGAGTTTTATGGGTGGTATAACAGTTTAGTACCTGCTGAACCGTGTCATTATATTACGAGTTTACAAGCAATTTGTCACTGGCGTCTTGTTGTTCAGCTTTAAATATTTACTGCTGAGTCTTTTAACTTATAGTCTAGACTTGGAGTTTATCGAGTGAATACCACAAGCCACACGCACACATGGTGGTGGTTGGTACAGGCACACAGTTCCCACAAACCTTCACCTCTACTAGCGTGGCGCGCACCTACCTTACTACCGCTGATATAGTGCTATTTTTACCGACTTCAAAAAAAGGAGGAGGTACTATGTTCGGCTGATTTTTTTTTTTTTTTTTTTTTTTTGTTTGTTCGCGCAGTACTCCGCCGTTTGTGGACCGATTTCGAAAATATTGTTTTGTTTGAAAGGGTATACTCCCAAGATGGTCCCATTTCCATGAAGTCAGGATCTGATGATGGGATCCTAGGGAAACCGAGGGGAACTTTCGAAAATTCTATGGGGGAGTAATGCGTCTATTATGTTTTTCAATTACGAATTTTAAACACTACAATTTAATAAGGGTCTGAAGTCGACCTGATGATGGAGTCGACAGACAGTCGAGGGAACTCCTCAGCGGTTTATATTAACTACCTTGTGTTTGGGCTTGATTAATTTGTATTGATGAGGACTTTACACCTAGATAGAGTGGGGCTGTCATTAAGGGTCTGATGATGAAGAAGTGTAATTGTTAAGGGAACTCCTCAACGGTATACAGTAACTACCTTGAGTTTGGGCTTGATTAATTTGTATTGATGAGGACTTTGCACCTATGTATATTATAAGTAACAAAACGGGTATATGTAGCTTTACACTGAAAATGGTAAAATAATAAAATAAAAACTGCGTTTAAAAAACCGACTTCAAAAACCAAAAACTAATAACAAACAAAAAGTCAATACTAAAAAGCAAAAAATAACTATTATTAGTACTGATAGGTTACCCACCCACTGATAGGTTAGAAGTCGGTGCCATAAGCTCATATCATAATGATATAACTTAATGTCCACAAAATTGTGAATTAGATACCTATTAAGGTTTTAATGAATAATTTTGTATGGAACTTATGGCACCGACTTCTTACCTATCAGTGGGTGGGTAACCTATCAGTACTAATAATAGTTATTTTTTGCTTTTTAGTATTGACTTTTTGTTTGTTATTAGTTTTTGGTTTTTGAAGTCGGTTTTTTAAACGCAGTTTTTATTTTATTATTATATATCTATTGACTCAAGCGGAAATGAGTTTCTTTACAAATTCAGAAAAATCTATGTCACGTAGTTTCGAACAAAGGCATTTCTCTGAAACCCGTCTACGTATAGCAACGATGAAAATCACTTGTTTATGCCGTGAACAAACATTCTAGACGTTTTCCAGTGAGTCAAGGCAAATCTGAGTGCATATAAATAGCTGTCCTTACAAGATATACAGATAGGTAGAATTTGGATCGTCGTTTAATGCGTGAAACTGAATCTTCTTATCATAGACAGATAATACAGTATAGCATGTCAAATATTGAAACATAATAAAGTTGATGCAGATTGTGAGCGACAGTGTATGATGTTCATTAAATACGTACCTGCCTATATTCGTATACGCCATGTATTAATAAGGTATGTGGACAAATTTCAAAAATCCGAATTAAAAGCTCCTCTCTGTCATTTAACCAGATTTTGGCTGAATGTCCTATGACTTATGATCATGATCTATTAACTACTCTTCAGATTGCAAATCAGCTCAATTTAATAGCTCACTGGCGCCTCGTCTTATCCATCATCAGAGGCGTGCAATGGTGCACGGGTGATGACAAACTGATTGGACTTGCATACTGATGACGCATAGCTGGAAGAGTGGACATTCACGGTTCTTTGGCACATCATGACCTGCTGCTAAATATACCCTGATTGATAATATGGTATACTACTTTGATGATCTTTATTTACTGTATCTACTTATTGAATTCTTTTTAGTAAAAGCCTAGGGCATGGTTTCTTGTCATCACTCTATTAGGATTCTTTTAGAGCGTAAACTAATGAGGTAGAACTTTTTGGTAACGAATATTTTGCAAGTTTTAACACTAGGTTTCGGGCATGCTAACATTTTCGGATCAGATAAATATTTACACTATGCTGTAAGCTCGCGAACCAATAAAAAAACTGTTTGCAAAATACGTGATTTGTCGTGTCATTCATGTGTGTTTCTGTATTGCCTGTGGTCCTGCTTATTCCTTGCCAACAAACCTTGCGTCTAGCATCTAAATTGTTTTTCCACTAAGTAAGTCAACATGAACCTAGATTCCCAATAAAGAAATGTCTGGATTTAATCAAAAATAAGTGGAACCACGATGGTTCATGGTTTGCAGACAGAAATAGCTCGCAATCAGAGAGGTAGCGTGGGCGGTGCGGAACACGGAACACAGGCCAAGTTCAACGTCTCTATTTACTTGTCATTTTAGGATATTGACACTGCTCGTTTGTGACTGTTATTAGAGTTGTACTAATGTGTTACAGATGTAGTTTGTTTTGAATGCTGGATTTCAGTGGCAAAACATGACAAAGAATGTTATTGCCTTTGCAGACCACAACGCACGCCATTTCGAATTCAATTTCCCGATCATTTAGGAGACCAATAATTATAAACTATACTGACAATTGAATGCAGGTAAGATATTGTGCGATTTTTGTTTATATTTTCTCAATGATATACTGAGTCTAGTACCTCTTTAATTTTATAAATGTTGCCCCACACTAGCATTTTCTCCCATCCCATGTCGTGGGTGCGTTTACAAACATTTATAATTTCACATGACACCCAAACCCGAAGCAACAATTTGTGGATCACAAAAACAGTTGCTCCGTACGGGAATCCAACCTTTTTATAAAAGAAATTCATGATGCGTTTACCTAGTTACTAACTTACTACTAGTACATAAAATAAATAAATAAGTAAATAAGTGACCTCTATATTGTCGGATACAGATTCTATTTGATATCGGAGGTAGGTACTTTTGATACGTATCTTTCACAATTACGATTTTACTTTTAAAGGACAGTTGACAAGTATGTTGTGTTACGTGAATAACTGAACTAGACTAGTAAGTACATATTTATGTAATGTGTATCTAATAACGATAAGATAAGTTAATATGTAAGGCCTTATCCCATTTCAATCTGCAAGGGCTGACTTCCAAATAGAATAATTTGTGTTATATTAACATAGAATTACAAAGACGTATGGTGAGAATTACAGTTTACTAAATAAAGTACCAATAACGAAATTGGGTCAAGCTTTATTCTCAGCCATTGAATGAAAACTAACTGGTCTACAAAAATATGGTTGCTCAGATAATTTGTACAGGCACTAAACTGTGTGCCTCATTGGCCGATTGGTTATAAGTTCGACTGCCGGGCAAAGGGTCTCGGGTTCGATTCACGGGCAGGGCAAAGCATTACTAGGTTTTTTTTTTAAATCTCAATAGTAGCACGGAGTCAGGATTTGTGCCCGGTATGTGGCAATAGGCTCACCTTACATGGGACTCATAACATAAATAGTGAAAAGTGGGGTGGGGTGGGAAAAGTGGCAAGTGCTGTAATGTGCACCTCTCTCTACCCCTTGGGGATAAAAAGCGTGATGTTATGTTATGCGCTAAACTGTAACATTCATTAGTGTACGCCATCCATTGTACTTTATAAGTAGCTGCACACTAAAGCAAGCAGTTCTGCAGTCATGTCATTTACAGACACAATTTATTTAATTACTAGCTTTTACCCGCGGCTTCGCTCGCGTCACATAAGGATAAAAAGTAGCCTATGTGACATATACCAATACATACAGCGCCATCTATACCCATACTTTTGTTTTCCCTCGGGAATATCAATTTTTTTCGGGATAAGAAGTACCCTATTATTTAATCCAGACTACTAACTTTACGTCTGCAAAAATTCAATGCAATCGGTTTAGTAGTTACGGCGTGAAGCCGGAACAAACAAACAAACAAACAAACTCACTTTCCGATTTATAATATTAGTAAGGAAGTAAGGATTAAATCTTGGGGGCCGTCTGATCACAGTAAATTACATCTTTTTTTTTTTTTAAACAAATTTATTCCTTTCAATTTTACAAAGGTATGGCCTTATATCTAATCTCGCCAAACTTTGACGTTTGATGGCGAGAGACTTCTCTTATTGGCTATCAGGAGGTGCGAGTGCCAGGGCGTGAAGCCTGGAGTCCATGCTTGAGTGTATGGCAATTGGCTCGATTAGTATTAAATCAAGTGCAAAGAATCTCCTGTGGCATCAACCAACTTACATGTATAAACTGCGTGATAAAATAACCTCTTTTAGAAAGCACCTACATAGGTATTACATTGCCTGAGTACCATACATATTGCTGAGTACACTACACCCGCATCAAACCGTATCTAGAACAATTTCCATCTCCATTTCCGTATCTAGAATGGTACATTACCATTACAACGACGATATCTTATCAGCCAGTATCAATTCTAAAAGCGACCGATAGACAGCTGGATAGACAGATGTCAGTCTGTCAATGAAAGAGGCCGAACAGGATGCCATCGCGACTAGATGGAGACAGATAAAATATTAAATACCTTTGTATTTCGTAAAGTATCTGATGTAGTTTCTTGGTGATGAAGTTGTAGGTTCTGATGCTGAGCAAAGTACTATAAAATTGTAGTTAGCAAGCAGCTCCGTCTTTACCATAAGGGCATTCGGGGCCCGGGCCCATTCTTAGGAGGTCCCGAAGGACCGACAATTTCTACGACATAAACCCGCTACAACCGGCTGCCCTGCACCGTGTAGTGTGTAGTTCGGTTTCCGCACGGAGCAAATCTTTGTGTGATCCACAAATTGTTGTTTCGGGTCTGGGTGTCATGTAAATTTTTTTAATGGGACAAGCCCACCACGACCTCCCAAAACCAAGTAACCCAAGTTGCAACTCCTGTAACCCAAGATCTACAGTAGATACAATCATGAAAACACCGGAGGACTGAAGTCCGGCGCGTCTCAGAGACATGAGTCACATGAGTAACATGGGTTCCCGCAACGAAGTGAATCAGAGATAAGAGAAGCAGAAGAAAAAAAAACGATAGTTTCCACTTCCCTCGGTGAATTACTCGAATTATGTGTATGTGAACTTGTATGATTGTAAATGCACACACAATACAGGAGATAATTCTAGTTTGGGGTAAAGATAAAAAAGAAACATTCCTAAATGGCCCGAATTAATGTGTGCTCAAGGACCCCAGCGTAGTCTAAGACAAGGTCTGAGTGTCCGTGAAAGGATTGAAAATGACAGCAATCAATGGACAATATTAATTAATTAGATCCTCTCTGGTGCAGCAAACAAATGCATTGCTATTGCTAGTGATACATTGTTACGAACAGTGGAGTATCAAAACCAAAGCGCAAATAAAAATCAATCTTCCTCATTAAGTTGATAGATAATTCAACAACTCTCTGTGATGTTTCGACCAGATCATATTAAGCGTGGGCACGGGCAGATCACTTGTCTTATAATCTACAAAATCTTAGAAGAAATACAGAAATACAATAGAAATATAAAAGTGGATTACACTTAATTTGGGACAATTTAAATGAAAATTTCGTTTATGAACAACACGAAAGCTCGCGAAATGGCAGGTAATTTAAAAATCATACAAATACTACTGGAGGTGACCTAGTATAATAATAATTGGGTTTATAGGACACCTGGGCACCTGAGTGGTCCGGGTGTGTCCTAGTTTTGAGAGCGTCCTGCATTCATGTTGAATGACCCTTCAAATTTGCGACCATGTCAATAATATGGACAAAAGCGGACTGAATGTGCCGGTCCTAAATTCTAGGTAAACTTCAGAATGATTTTCAGTTTTAATTAGGCACAAATGTAGTGTTGTATACTTAAAATTACTTTTAATAAAGTAGTTAGTAGATTTGTAGAAGACTAAGGTTTGCTAAGTGGCTATTCTTGAAATAAAATTAAAAATTGGTACATTTTAATGTCTCCAAGTTTCTCAACCTGAAATGACTGAAAGCATAGGTAAGTAATCCTGTAAATTGCTTGGCTCGCGACTCGAATATAAATGAGATTGTAAACTTTTCTCTCCGAGTCGGTACGATGTAGTTACTACACAGCGTTTTTACCTGTTTTACATAGTACGTACAGTCACACGGAAATTTTAACATAGCTACGAATGTTATGTGTATGTGTACTATACATTCATACAAGTATGTGTTCCAGTTATATGGTCCGCAACACGAGTCAGCTGAGCGAGTATCGATCGAGTAACCCGGGAAAAATACGAAGCTCCCGGTTTACGAGTCTCCGTGCTTGACCGGTGTGCAACCGAACTCGGTCGGGTAACGTCAACAAAACAAGATATTGCCGCATTGAAGTGTTCCGGAGACCGGAGGAGTATTATTATGAGTGTCAAGTAAATTGAAACAAACCAAGTGTGATATTTCAACCGGCTAACACGACACTCGTGTTATGGCCAAGGTAATTCACCACGGTATGCTCCGCAAATGTTACTGTTAGTTTTAGATTACAGCCAAGATAAGTTTAGGTTACACAGAAAATATGAGAAGACGATTGTTAAAAAATGTTGTTTCAATTATTGCTATTCAATCAATGATTCAAAAACAACCGCAGGTTAACCACGGTCATATTAGCGAGTTCCAAAATTAAATTGCAAAACAAATAATAGTGTAATTAAACCATAAACTACACGAACCGAGCAATTAAACCTTCAATTCGAACATAAACATTATTTATACGCCGATATATGCAACACATGGTGAGTACTCACCGATGCGCTTGTTGAGCCTCGGTGTGGACCTGCCCTGCTCGTCATCCTCTACATCCACATCGAATGAAAATGGAAAACTCTTCGTAGACCCCACGAATCCGGTCGCCATAACGACAAAATTCACATGAAAACACGCGTCATGCGTCGGCAACCCTCCGGTTCTCCGATATGACTGGCTGGAAACAGCGTCGCACAAAACTAGCGGGAAAATTTCAAGCGTTTGACGGAAATTAAACCAATCAGTGTCAAGCTTAGAACGCACATCTAACTCTTCATTGGTTGATATGGTTCGATGTTTACTGCGTATTTTTGTATAAAATTATTTTTGATACGATTGCTGAGTCAACATCAAAAGGATTCGACTCGAATGAATGGGCGCGAATTTGTTCACAGTTCACCTTCACATGATTAACTACTGCGTCGAGAGAACATTCATAAGTAAGTACTTAAGACTTTATCATAAATAATCTCATATTGCAGTAAACGTAACTATACATTTCTCTTGGTAATATAATTCCTGGAAAACTAATCTATAAGGAAATAGCTAAATATTTCTCAGTAAGTACTTAGTCACCTAAAATCCTGGTGTGTTAAAATCAAGATAAAAATATTCTCAAAGTCAAGTGTTTTGATAACTCAAGTCTAATAAGATTTGTATTAGAAATACGATGTCAAGATAAATTGGAAAATGTTGTCATTTTTCCGAATACCGACAATACACGGAACGGATAAAATCATTTGTATGTAGCGCGCTCTGTGAAAGATTGATTATGGAATTGATTTGAAACGTACTTATCGTGTGTTCTAATTTGCGAGCCAAAACCTCAAGTCAGACTGTGGTATGGGTACCAAAATCTCACCTTCTCCCTCACTAGATCCCCAATCCCTAAAGAGTCGGCAACACACACGCTTGTATGTATGGAACTCCTTTAGTATTGTGGGTCCATGCGTAGCCTTCAATTGCTATTCTATAAGAAATGAACATACTTAATTATTTCTTCCAGCTTAACCCCAAGATAACGAGCGCAACAAGAAGCAAGTGAGAAGGTGTAAAGCATTAGTCTTTGTAATAATTGAGGCAACAAGTACGTATTACATAGGTAGTCAGCCGTCAAGACAAGCGTCAAATAAGAGTAAACTAAAACCACACTTTAACACTAGGTAATCGACACTGGCAGTATAGTCCACAACACCATAAGAACCTAACGCAGGAGAAGGAACGGGGTGGTTTTTTGTCAGTAAAAGTCTGACACTGCCTCCCGCCTCACCCAGGCGGGAGAAGTCATTCGATGACTTTCCCCCCTTAAAAAAAATCACTAGGTATATATAAAAGGCAAGATGTTTTTACGTATGTAACATTGCTATGAATATTTTTCTAGGCGCTCATACTGTTTGGAATGGGTTAATTTAGTGAATTACAATGACTTACAGGAACTTCTTTACTTTGATCAATTTTTTTATTTATAAATAAGTTAATTGTATAAGATTCATTTGTATTAATAACTCTACAGCATTCATGCTTCTAGTTGTTAGGACACCTGTATTAAACTTCACCAGTGTATATGTATAATACAGGTAATCATAAAAAATAGATAATTAATAAATACATCAATAGATGCTTGTCAACATGTAAGTCAAGTTTTACTAACAAAGTATTTTTCATCACTCATAACATTCTTTGAGAGACTTTTGTTGCCATTTATTGTAGAGGTACATGAAAGGACTAAAGTATAATAAAACCGAGTTTCAAAGAAAATAACACATACTCAGACTGTCTAATCCAATGATTTTATTATACACTTATAATTATACCATGACAAAGCATTCACTAGTTAACAAGTAGGTGTTCACTTGGCGAGGCTCTCGTTGATGGGGTCCAGCTTGGGTTCCTCGAATTTGAAGGTAGGGAATGAGGTCATGTCCACTCCGGAGCCACCGCCATACTGCTTCTCCAGCTTCTCCAACTCCTGTTTCATTTCCTTAGCAATAGCTGGGCTGACATCGATCTTGCCACCACTGAAATTTGTTATGGATAAGTACTTAATCTTATTAGTTCCAGTAAAAATATTAATTACATGATAGTTAATGGTTAAGATCAAGTAGCTAGCTAAAAGTCAATTAGCGCTGGACAATATTTGGCTTTTAATAATGTGAGTCGTGGTGGCTCGGAGGTATAAGACGCCTGCTTCTCATGCATGAGGGTGCGGGTTCGAAACCTACCAACGGCAAGTACCAATGTGACTTTTTCCGAGTTATATGTACTTTCTAAGATTATTTAGACACCACTGACAAACGGTAAAGGAATAACATAGTGAGGAAACCTCGGCTTATAATTTCTAATTATAAGTTTGAAATCGCCAACCCGCATTGAGCAAGCGTGGTGATTAATGCTCTAACCTTCTCCGTGTGAAAACAGGCTTTGCTCAGCAGTGGGCATTTATAGGCTGTTGATGATGAATAATTTGAAAATCAAAAATACAACAATTATCCTACGGTTCTTTCATTACTCTGTAGAAAAGTTAACATACCCACTTTACTTAAATATTGCATCCATGTGTCCATAGTGGGCACATTTTACATTATTTGTAAGGATCCTTTGAGGTAGGTTTTATTATAACTACAATCAGTTCTAATAATCATACAGTGAACCAAACATGAGCCTCAATGTTTACATGCTATCAACATTGTAAAGACCACAATATGATATGAAAATCACACTCCATTTTTTCTTCTTACCCTCCTACATAATGATTATCTAAGCTGGTTTAACTGGAAGGTCAAAGTTATCTCAACTTACGCGCTCTTCTGTTTGTACTCGCGGATTTTGTCGAGGAACAACTGTTGGATTGGGTCATTAGCCTTCTGCGCGGCCGCCAGGTTCCTGGTGACCATCACAGAGGTCTGTGCTACCTTCACACCACCCAATAGCCTGGAAGTCAGCATCTGAAACCAACATAACCTCTTATAAGAGTTACATAACTTGGGTCACAAAAATTCGCAGCCATTACTTTTAATACGAGATACGGACGCCTAAATTATATATTTATTAAGAATTTTATCCAAAATCTCTGAAATTAATTAAAAAAGGTACCTTTTTGTATTTTCGCTTGTCTGGCCCTTTTGACAAGTTTGACAGTAGATTTTTTTAATCGATCACACGAAGATATTTTTTATGGCGCAGATAATAACATACAATGCCTTTTTGTGTGCAGAACGCATAACAATGCTGTGGTAAATTATTGAATTACATACGAATATAAGACATATCTTATCAAAAGTAGTGAATATGGAATTGTAACTGAATTTTTGATGTTATTCTCCATAATATATTTTTTATTGGCGCAAAAGCTAAAATGTCAAATTCACAAAAATATACCAGAGCTGTCACTTCAAGGACGTCAAGTTGGTTGTCATTGTCATTTGTCACAGTTTATTTTGTTGTCAACTCGGTGTTGGACCGCACGATTTTATAAATAAAACCTGCGATTATAAGTGAAATTTGCTTACAAATGCTTTGATATCTAATTCCTAGAACTACCTGGACTATACTTATGTTGGGTTAAAGAATGGACAGAGGAAAAATGCCTTCAGCGGGTCGAGGAGCTAAAAGCAAGGCTCCACAGCACCCACAAGATATCTTTGCGTTGGGCAGTAAGTCCACTGTGGTGGTCTCCAGGGACCCTGAGAAGAGAAACATCCATAAACCTTCTACCAGTGGTATGTATAAACACCACTTCAGAGATTTCATAAAAATCTGTTCCTTGAGGATAAATGCAGCCTTTTGTTTGTTGTTCCTAAGATTTCTCTGCTAACGATGCTATACTATTTATTATTATTAACCTAAGGATACCCACTAACCGAGACTCCAACCCAAACAAAACTTACAAATATGTTACTTTATGAATTTGAATGAATACAGGTGTAGAACGCAAAAGAGAACCCTCAGGGTTTGGCAGTCAGCCGCCCAGCAAGCGTGCGAGAATTGGTTCACCTGCTGAGGCAGTTGGAGGTACATCTCTTGAAGTAGACCCGGTGGACCTGGTGCCTAATGTTTTACAGGCTTTGGACACACATAACTCTGACAAGCTGGTATGTAACTATAGGCCAAATATTTAAATGTGTATAAGCCTCAAATTTTTAAGTAGCAATAGATATTTATTTATTTTTTGTTTCTCTTACTCTGTGATCATATTGTCTACATGGTCTGTGTTTCAGTACTTCACTTTTCCATTTACTCAGATTAATGTTTTTATAATCTTGTTAGTACTCACACCAAAATAATTTATTTATACAAAATCCTTAACTTGTAATTGGCTCATTGTTACCTACGCCTATTGTTATTTTTATCCATTTTTATAAGCTTTAAGTCCTCCAAGAATTATAAATACTATCCAAATTAAAAACTTTTTAAACCCTACATTCTCTTTACAGTTAGGCCTGCTGACAGGCTCAATACGTCTCCTCAAATCGCAGCGTTCCAAACCAGACCCAATACTATGCATGGGTTTACTATACCTGACTAAAATAAGACCGAACATGTTTGCGCATGAGACGGTTACGCAGAGCCTCTGTACGTTACTGAAGAGGGAACAAGGAGCTGCGTTCAAGAACAAAGGAAATCCGCTTGTGTATATTCTGGCGTGTAACATGCTGTATGCTGGACACAGGGAGAGCAATAACTGGCCTGATATATTTATTAAGGTTTGTCGTTATAGTCATTTGGTATTTAAGCTTATGTCTTTAAGGTCTGTTCTGTACTATGGGCAAAGTTTACAGAAGTACATTTTGAAAACAATCCCTAGGCACTAGCACCGAGTGCATACGAATTTCAAATATCGCCTAATGGTGATCAACCACCAACCAACTTAGTCGATTGTACGTACATGTAAAAAATTATAATTTCAATCTCTTTAATGATTTGTCATCATTATCTTCTCAGGTTTACATTGAGGATGCCTTGAATGAGCGTTGCTGGGTGGAATGTTCATGGTGCAAATGCTTCGTGGAGAATGTGGTGACTGCGTTCAGCACCAAACAGCCACCATCACACCTAATACCCACTGATAACACCTTGGGTAAGTTTACTAATTGTTTAATAAGTTTAGATACCACGTTAATGAAATATTACAAGTTTATAATTTCTTGTGTTTGTATGATTTAAGCCATCTACATAGGTAAGCTATGCCAATTCCACTCACACTAAGACAATATTACACAAAGTCGCTGGCCATTCTGGCACAACGCTTGCTTTGTCGTGTCAAACAATCGTGCGGGTCGAACTGGGGCCGCCATGTTGGCCTGACTTGCGACATGTTTAAGCGTTCAAGGCAGCGTGGCCTGTGGCTAAGATTTTCCCCTCTGTCATGAGCCATCGGTACTTTACTAAGACAAACACATACACATCACTTATAGATGGTACATGACTAGATGGTATATTACCTATAACATAACATAACATCACGCCTTTTATCCCCGAAGGGGTAGGCAGAGGTGCACATAGAAGTAACACCCACTTTTCACTATTTATGTCATGAGTCCCATGTAATAGGGGGTGAGTGATATTACCTATGTACTCTATTATTCTTCTTTACAGGAACTATGTCTCCATCAGGCGCTGGCTCCCCTCTAATGGGCAACGCGGAGGAAGACCCAGATAATATGGAACTAGAATACTCGGTGTTTCCAAGGTAAGAAACAAACTCAAGGTGTTGATCGTTTG
This sequence comes from Spodoptera littoralis, assembly GCA_902850265.1. Classification (NCBI taxonomy): domain Eukaryota; kingdom Metazoa; phylum Arthropoda; class Insecta; order Lepidoptera; family Noctuidae; genus Spodoptera; species Spodoptera littoralis. Next base: position 13,341,749 of record LR824547.2, read on the forward strand.
TCAATTCAGAATGAAACATTCAAGTTTTTTTTATTGGTCTGATGATAACTTCTGTAAAGTTTTCAACATTTACTATTCTAAATACTAGATAGTCCAGGTCCTGACCGTGTGACTACCTAAGCACCTTATAAAGATTAAATTTTAATTTTAAGGTTGTCCTGACATTTTTACAAAATAATTTATTTATTTATTTATCTTTATTGGCCCACCAACAATTGTATACATTCTTACATTAAATAACAAACATTTAATTAAGATAACAGTAAAATGTTACAATCTATTACAGGCGAGCACCGCATTCTTTAAGAAAAAAAAAAAAAAAAAAAAAATATCAATAATTGGATACAAAATTAGAATACAAGATGTTGGCTAAAAAATCAAATTAAGTCGCATTAATTTACATTAATAAATTAGCAATAAATTAATTGGAGGAAAAGAAAACGCTGCAATAGAATATAAAACTAATGCCAAAATTAAAATTAAAATCAAAATCAAAATCAAAATCAAAATCAAAATCAAAATCAAAATCAAAATCAAAATCAAAATCAAAATCAAAATCAAAATCAAAATCAAAATCAAAATTAAAATTAAAATTAAAATTAAAATCAAAATCAAAATCAAAATCAAAATTAAAATTAAAATTAAAATCAATATCAAAATAATAATCTTATTAGTCATGTTTTTACATTCGTGCTACAGATATTCTACTAGCTATGAGGCGGTGGAGACACTCGTCCTGGAAGCCATCAAGGAACAGATCCAACGTCGCTCGGCGGCCCCCGACGCTATCGGCAAGGGATTCCTCAAGCTACTGTCTGCCACGTGCGGCTTCCCAGAGGTACGTATTATCATCTTCTCTGTACTAAGTTCTCTGTATTTATATAATTATACATACATTTAAAACTCAGTATCACCACGATAATTTCTTATTATAGATCTGAAAAAAATACTTACCTAGAACTCGCCCGAACCAAATATCGCCCCCATGTACTAAAGTTACCAAATTCCCCTTAGATCCGTATGATATCAGCGTCTCGCCTCGAAGCGTGGCTGCATTCGGGCAAGCTGTGGCGCTGTGCGCAGGAGTTGTTGGCCTACGTGTGTTGTAACTGCGACGCCTGCGGACCCACCGCGGCCAGGGACCACGAGGTGCTGGCTCAGCTGGCGCGGATGAGGCTCAAGACCAAACCTCTGCAGGCGGCCTACCAGGCCTGTCTTCGGTGAGGAGACTTATGTATGATGATACACGTAGCGGGACGTTCGTGTTACCTTGCCACAAAGTACTGCAAAATAGACTTATGACCATTTTCACCAAGCCCCAAACTAAACCACCTCTTAACGCAACTTAGCGTAAGGGTACTCCCGTCGTAAGTGATCTTACTAAGGGCTTCATTAAATTGAAGAAAAGTTGGTGAAATCAAGCATTAGAGTCTATATACTATGCTGTTGGTTATTTGTCTGAGTGAAACATCACGTGACTCTATATACTGTTTTGATGAAAGCATAAAGCGTTTTTTATCATTATTTTCCGCATATAACGAAACTGTTCCCATGTTCCCCCAGAGAGATGGTGTCGGACAGCCCTCCACTCCTGCGCAGCGTAGTGACGCATACGATCTACAACGAGCTGTCCAACGTGCGGTCCCCCAACAACATGGCGGTGCTGGCCGCGCTCATACAGGCGCAGCCGCAACAAGTACCCCGCCATGGCAGACACTTACCAAGTAATTATTATAATTATATACAGCGACACATCAAACTATGTATACCAGTGTAATTTGACCGTTGAATGTACGGAAAAGTCATACAAAGCGAGATCAAGATAAACTGGTTTTCTTGTAATTTGATATGTAGCTTTGTGTAAAAAACTTATAGTTTGGAAGAAACATTTTCTTAACCTAAAATACCTTACTGTGTTGAGAAATGAAATATTCTATATATTAATCGCAAATTATTTAATTTCCAGGAGTTAGTTCTCCGGCCAGAAGATTATCTTCGTCCGCTACGCGCGTTAACGCGCGAGGTGGTGCGTGCAGCGCGCGCAGACGCGCAGGCACTACTGCCGCTGGCGCGTGCGCTGGCGCAGCCTCCGCCACACGAACCGCCGCAAGAAGTAAGCTCGAAGATTCTAAATTGTCGACATTATTGTCATCACACTCATCATTACTTGTCCATCACAGTCATCAAGTGTGGGAAAGCCATGCTTCGGCACGAATGGGCCGGCTCGACCGGAGTGATACCACGACCTCACAGAAAACCGACGTGAAGCAACGCTTGCGTTGTGTTTCGTCGTGTGAGTGAGGTTACCGGAGGCCCGATTGCCCTCCCCTTCCCCAATTTCCCCAATTCCTGATTCCCCAACGATCCTCAAACTCCTAATTCCCCAAAAGGCCGGTAACGCACTTGTAACGCCTCTTGTGTTCCAGGTGTCCATGGGCGACGCCGATAGCTTACCACCAGGTGATCCGTCTGTCAGTTTACCGGCTTAGGCATAAAAAAAATCATCATCATCACATATCACCACATTTCTTGTCATTATCATTTTTCAAATTAAAGAACGACTCCTCACCAATTAACTTGTTCCAGGTACGAGAGCGTGCGTTCTCGTCCCTGGCAGACCTGTTCTGCTGCTGCTGCCTGGTGACGGCGTCCCACAGCAAGCACCTGCCGGAGTACCGCCAGCAGATCTGTGTCATCCAGGCCTCCGCCTCGGCTGGCTACTGGACACTGCCATGCCGCTCTACCGGCCTACCAGACATGACTACCAACTCGCTTTGAACAAGGTAAAGTTGTAGAATAAAATCGATATTAATAATATCGCCAATTTAACAAAACATAAAAAAATATCGATTTCGAGTCGACAACATAATTATATCCGCAAAATTCGGATTACGGAGATTATTTCATTTTATTAATTCATTTTAATGACACTGACGGACAAACAGGAGTCGCCATCTTGAGTAGACAATAAACGTTCCGTTTCATACTAGCTCTCAAATACGCCTCGCCAATCAACACGTCGTGACAAAAAAGTATAAATAAACAAGAAATATGAATACCTAACTATCTTTTACCCACGGCTTCGCTCGCGTCACAAAAGGATAAAAAGTAGCCTATGTGACATAGACCAATACACACAGAGCCATCTATACCAATACTTTTGTTATTCCTCGGGAATATCAATTTTTTCAGGGATAAAAAGTACCCTATTATTTAATCCGGACTTCTTTACGTCTGTAAAAATTCAAAGCAATCGGTTTAGTAGTTACAAACTCACTTTCCGATTTATAATATTAGTAAGGATTTCACGCGAACGAAGTCGCGGTTAAAAGCTAGTATAATAATATTTTTAGGTGATAATAGGTAATATTCGTTATCATCGTCAGTAGAAATACATCTTTTGTTGAAATCAAAAGTTGTGAAAGGCTTTAATATTTTTTTTGCCGTCTAATAGTATCTTCTGATTCATGTGTTGATGTCCCTATATAAAACTGTCGATAAAATTCTACACTCTACCAACGTCAGATTCTCAGAAACATTCTCCCGTCGATGAATCTGTCTCCGCAGTACAGCTAAGGAGATAGGTACCAGTTCCACCACCGACACCACCGTATTCGTGACGTCATCAGCAGCTGGAAGATCTCTGTTAAACTAAGGCCTCCCTACTGAGTAGAAACCTGCCAAATTATTATTATTTAAAAAAGCGTTGCCCCACACTAGGATTTTCTCCTGTGTCGTGTGTGCATTTACAAACATACAATATTCCATACTCATGACACCTAGACCCGAAACAACAATTTGTGGATCACACAAAGAGTTGCTCCGTGCGGGAATCGAACCCGTGACACATTGCGCGGCAGCCGGTTGCCCAGCCACAGTACCAACCGTGCCGTTATTTACTACAGCCCTAATTTCCTGTATCACTTACAAAATGAACTATCTACTACCGCCAGGTGATGTTCGTGGAGCCAGCGGAAACATATAGCAAGGTGGACAACTGGCCCCCAGAGTCGGAGCGTGCCGCCACCTACCGGTTATGTTGCGAGGCTCCGTTACCTCAGAACACGCTACTACGGGTCATCTTCATCGGCCTCTCCAAGGTAAGCCAAGTGAGTGAAACATCCAGTTACGTCTGTCTCTCTCACACTCTACTACACTAGGTGAGACGCACTGCTGTACCTTCACTCTATTATTTTTCTTATAAATTTTCGTTTTTCTTTATTTCTTGTTTTGGTGTTGGGTAAAAGAAAGCTATCTAAAGTTTAAAATGAAGCTGTACAGAGGCCTTAGAGTTTGTTTTGGTTGGTTCTTTCGGTATCGGTTACGTATAATTATGTTCGTATTCGGTAATCCCAAAAAGCCGGTAACGCACTTGTAACGCCTCTGGTGTACCAGGTGTCCATAGACGACGCCGATTGCTTACCATCAGGTGATCCGTCTGCCCGTTTACCGGCTTATCATATAAAACTCTGGTGAAAAATACGGTAGCTCCGATTGCTGCTCATGTCCTGTTTAGCATATCTGCTAAATATGTTAATATGTGTTGGAAATCCTCTTAAACTGTATTTTTAACAAGAAGGAAATTGTCTAACTCTTCAAACCACACATGTCGTGTATCGCAGGACATCCCGGTGTCACCGGCAGAAGTGTTCGAGCTGGTGGAGCAGTTGGTGCGCCGCGCATGCGCCCTGCCCGCCGAGGAGAACCCCCTGCAGGTGGACAAGCTGGAGATAGCTGACTACATCTTCCAGCTGTGTCAGTTCAACCCACCTGATAATATCACACTGCCGGCTGGGTGAGTACTAGGAACAGAATATTCTTAGTCTTTAGTCAGTAGTAACCGATTGACAGACAGACAGCGCTGGTCATCATGGCGCTGTGCTGGCGCTAGATCCTGCTGACGATGTTACTACTTGTGTCACCCACAGCTACACCCCTCCAGCGCTGGCCATCACGTCGCTGTACTGGCGCGGCTGGATCCTGCTGACGATGCTGGCTGCCCATAACCCCCAGCAGTTCGCAGAGCGCGCCGCCGCCATGTATCCTACACTCAGAGCCCTCATCGAGATGTGTATCACCAAGTAAGTAACCCCATGACCATTCCAAGACCTATCATCATTAGTTGAACAAACCCCCTTAAGCCCCGATGTTGTTCCCCTGCAGCAAGCCGAGTATAGAATGGAGTACCAGTACCACGGCGGAGGCGGAGCGCGCGGAGGCGGAGCGAGCTGCCATACTACAGCTGGAGACTCACCTGGCGGCCGCCAGTAACTCCAAGATGCCGGTCAATGAACATAACTCCAGGCTGCTCAGTCAGGTACCTTTACAATGATAGTTTTGATATCATTTCAGATCGGTATCAAATATTACAACTTCTGTTAGAAGATAGCATGGCGCTCTTGTCTGTCCAACGTCTCAGTTCTGTGTCTCATTTAACCACTAACCGTTTGCCTTTGCGCTGTCATACTTTGAAAATCTTTATATAATTATGCAGACTTGGATGTCCTCCAAGTTTATTAAGTCCTTCATGTTCACGGTGTTGGTTATATTAGACATATTTAAAATGGTTTCGGTAATTTAACATCAAATTTTGATCCGTTCTTCGTGTAGCTAACCACTTTGGAACCCCTGGGTCCTGCGAGGAAGCCTCCGCAAGCGATCATAGAGACCCTGCAGGCGATGAGCTCACAGATGAGGCTGGGCAAGTTATTGTGTCGACAACCGGCGCTACTGCTGGACCTGGTGGAGAGACATGGAACTAGGAGAGCCATGCCCTGGCTACATCAACTGCTCAGGCACGACCAGCTCGAACTTAGGTAAGGAAATTAATGACATTTTTTCTCAAATTCTCCGATTGAATTGTCTGAATAATTTCATTATCGAATAGAGACAGACAGACAGACTGACATTACAGAATAAAATATAGTTGTTTATGTGTCTGGGATGCACTACTGTTAGTTTTTGTATGAGCTTCTAAAAGCACCTATGTGTAAAATTGGTGGAGTTTCTTTGTAAGGGGGGAAAATCATCGAATGACTGCTCCCGCCTGGGTGAGGCGGGAGGGAGTGTCAGACTCTTACTGACTAAAAACTACCCCGTTCCTTCTCCTGCACGTCGAGCCGGACCCCGGTAACCCGTTAGGTTCTCCGCGACTCCGAATCGGCATCAGCCCTGTTGGGCCCCATCCGTGGTGGTCTGATGGCTCTTTGAGGCGCGCGCGGAACGCGACGCGCCGTAGTCTCGGGTCTGTTTCTGGTCGGACGGTTACGGTGGCTTACGGTGGCCGGAGATCGTCCCGCGATCCCCGACGCCCGGTGTGTCCTTCGCGATGGCTGGGTTGCGAGGAGGCAGCGCTTCGCTGCCTCACGCGTCCCGCCTCCTCCTTAGCTAGCATAACTGCTTCGCAAAAGGAGAAGACAGCATCCCAGTCCTCCTCGCTCCGCATCATGACCTGCACTAGGCCCGGACGGCGGTGCTCAGCCCACGCAGGGCATTCCCCCACTGGGTGTTCCACCGTGTCCTCTGGGCGGTCGTCGCAGTGATAACACTCCATTTCCTCCAGCCCCATCAGGCACAGGTACCTCCCGAAACTTCCATGTCCGGCACGGGTCTCGGTTCAGAGTCCCCAGCATCTCTCGGCGGGCCTCCTCCTTGGCCCGCAATATCTCCGTCTTGAGGACGGCCTTCGCTGCCCTGTATCCCTCGTACAACTCCGTCTCTCTCGCCTCCACATTCGGAAGATGGAGACGGCGCCTGCGGTGCCTAGTGTACTAGCGTCGCGCAGTAGTGCACGCCTTGCGTAGAGCTGCCAGCTCTTGCGACCACCAGTATATCTGGCGCTTTTGTTGCCTCGATCGGATCCGGCGCATCGCCACGTCACAAATCCTGGACATGGCGTCCTGGAGCCACTTGGTCTCATCGTCAATGTCGGCAGGCTTGACCGGTGGTATCACCCAGGCCTGCACGATAGCGGCTTCCAGGAGCAGCTCCCGGTTCAGCTGTTTCAGTGCCCAATGCGGGCCACATGGGGCCTGTCTGACCAGCGGGTCCTCGGAGGGGAGAGGCGCCTCCTGCGCGCCGGAGGACGGGGACAAAATGTTCTCCTCCAGCCTGGGACTTTTACACGTCCCCGTCACGCGACGGCGTGAGCCCTCCGAGCTCACGCTGAATCGCTCCGCCAGCGATGTGTCGGACTCTGAGTCCGACTCCCTCCGACTTGAATCCCGTGTGTGCTGGACTCGTCCAGCAAGCCGCTGGACGAGTCCAGCGCCTTACTACGAGTCCCGGAGCCACTTCGGCTTCCTTCTCCCGCTACTGCAGGCGAGCCGAGCTCACCCGCACTCTTCCTCCAGATGTGTCACTCCAATCCTATCACCCCTGCTAGGGAGACTGTCGTCCGCACCCAGGGTGCACCACGGGCAGGTCTTCTGGCACCGCACCCCAAAATTGGTGGTGCTAGATTCTATTTAACCGACTTCAACGAAAAGGGGAACTGAAGTCGACTTCTTTAAAAATAATTATTAAAACTTGTTACGAAAGAGTACTTTGCTTGTATGTTATTCGAAAGATTGTCTGAAATTCTCAGTATATTGAAAAGTACAGGAATAGTTTTAACGTACTGGATAAAACTTTGTCCCGCCAGCGTGCTGCCGGTGCAGTGCCTGTGCGAGTTCCTGTCGGCGGGCGGCGCGGGCGGCGAGGTGGGCAAGGCGGGCGAGCTGTGCGGACACCTGCGCCGCACCGTGGCAGACTCCGAGGCGGGCGCGCGCGCCGTGCTGCACTACTACATGACGCGCCTCGCGCACACACACGCGCCCACCCGCGCGTCCGCCAATAGGGTCAGACATACTGCTGCACTACTACATGACGCGCCTCGCGCACACACACGCGCCCACCCGCGCGTCCGCCAATAGGGTCAGACATACTGCTGCACTACTACATGACGCGCCTCGCGCACACACACGCGCCCACCCGGGCGTCCGCCAATAGGGTCAGACATACTGCTGCACTACTACATGACGCGCCTCGCGCACACACACGCGCCCACCCGGGCGTCCGCCAATAGGGTCAGACATACTGCTGCACTACTACATGACGCGCCTCGCGCACACACACGCGCCCACCCGGGCGTCCGCCAATAGGGTCAGACATACTGCTGCACTACTACATGACGCGCCTCGCGCACACACACGCGCCCACCCGGGCGTCCGCCAATAGGGTCAGACATACTGCTGCACTACTACATGACGCGCCTCGCGCACACACACGCGCCCACCCGGGCGTCCGCCAATAGGGTCAGACATACTGCTGCACTACTACATGACGCGCCTCGTGCACACACACGCGCCCACCCGGGCGTCCGCCAATAGGGTCAGACATACTGCTGCACTACTACATGACGCGCCTCGCGCACACACACGCGCCCACCCGGGCGTCCGCCAATAGGGTCAGACATACTGCTGCACTACTACATGACGCGCCTCGTGCACACACACGCGCCCACCCGGGCGTCCGCCAATAGGGTCAGACATACTGCTGCACTACTACATGACGCGCCTCGCGCACACACGCGCGCCCACCCGGGCGTCCGCCAATAGGGTCAGACATACTGCTGCACTACTACATGACGCGCCTCGTGCACACACACGCGCCCACCCGGGCGTCCGCCAATAGGGTCAGACATACTGCTGCACTACTACATGACGCGCCTCGCGCACACACACGCGCCCACCCGGGCGTCCGCCAATAGGGTCAGACATACTGCTGCACTACTACATGACGCGCCTCGTGCACACACACGCGCCCACCCGGGCGTCCGCCAATAGGGTCAGACATACTGCTGCACTACTACATGACGCGCCTCGCGCACACACACGCGCCCACCCGGGCGTCCGCCAATAGGGTCAGACATACTGCTGCACTACTACATGACGCGCCTCGCGCACACACACGCGCCCACCCGGGCGTCCGCCAATAGGGTCAGACATACTGCTGCACTACTACATGACGCGCCTCGCGCACACACACGCGCCCACCCGGGCGTCCGCCAATAGGGTCAGACATACTGCTGCACTACTACATGACGCGCCTCGCGCACACACACGCGCCCACCCGGGCGTCCGCCAATAGGGTCAGACATACTGCTGCACTACTACATGACGCGCCTCGCGCACACACACGCGCCCACCCGGGCGTCCGCCAATAGGGTCAGACATACTGCTGCACTACTACAAACAAACCTCAAGCTACACTCACACCAACTGGTGACGAAAAAAAACGGTAGCCCCTATTACAGTGCATTGCCAACTTTTTAGGGGGTGACTGACTGACTAATGATTGATTAACTAAGGCAAAACAACACTTTTAATGATTTCTTCTTTCAAAACTATTACTTAAGTATAAAAAAAAACAATTCAATTGATTCTACTCGATATTTTGATCAAACGATTCCCAGGTTTTGCGCATTGAACATTGTATTGTAATGTTTGATGATTACCTTGAATTCTTTTTGTAGGGTCTGAAGCTGGTGCTGCAATCTTCAGACGATACATCTGAAACTGATTACAACGCTGACGTTGGTCCCGAGTGAGTATTTCATTTTTAAAGCTGAATACAATCAAACATACATATAAAATACGGCAACAAAGTCAATTAAGATAATGTCCTACTAGATGGAAACACAGCATACATAATAGAGAAATCTTACATTACTTAGTACATAATAAAAGGTACCGTTTTTAGCTTAACAGATGCTGCCATTATAGCAAGAAGTCCTGATAGCTTAATTTTTTTATGAAATAGGAGGCAAACGATCAGACGGATCACCCGATGGTAACCGATTAGCGTCGCCCATGGACACTCGCAACACCAGTGGAGATCAAATAGTGATCACCTAATGGAGATTAAATAGTGTAAAATTATTGATAACTATAATATGGCCATTACAACGATTTTACGCTACATTGGCACCATCTGGAGAGCATAAAATACTACTAGTCTGTATTGTTGTAAATTATTAAGAAATGATGAATACATTATTTAAAAAATATGAAGCTCTGTTGCTGCGTATTGAGTGTGTCGGTAACGACTGGCTGTGTGCGCAGCGAGTGGCTGGAGCTGGTGTGGGCGCTGCCGCACTGGGAGGCCGTGCGCGACGACGTGGTGCTGCGCGTGCGCACCGCCTGCGCCGTGGAGTGCGTGCCGCGCCATCTGGCCGCCTACATCGCCTTCCTGCAGCACTACGTCGCCTGCACGCCCGCGCTCGACCATACCGACCTCGTGCTCGTCAGTATACACTCTATTGCTATCGTCATCTCAATTCATTTCATATTCTACACTTAATGTACTAAAACATTATCGTAAGTGAAACAAAAACTTTTCTGAAAACCGCATCAGAATCGCTTCAGTCAATCACGAAATAATCGCGTACAAACTACTTCTTTATCTTTTTCCACATAGCACTTTCGAGCAATTAGAGAATGTCCAAAGTTACATTTTTTTTAAATACATCACGAATATACCAATTTGAACTCTATATATCACGAATTAAAGATCATTTTAATCTACAACTAATCACCACACGCATTGTCACCAGGATCTGGGCCAGGTGATAATGGAACGAGCGCAGGTGATGGGCAACGTACTGGGCACGGGCGAGCGCACCGAGCACGACGTGCACGACGCGCACGATACTAACGTGCACGAGTTACAGCGCGCACAGCATCGTGCGCTGTATTCACTCACCAAGATATTATATGACTATCTGCAAAAGGTATGTAGAATGCAGAGGTACGAATTATAAATGTAGGTTATCTTCATAGGACGGGTGCAGTGGCCGAGCGGACGCACTGCGCGCACGCATCTCATGTTATCTAATGCTATAGTATCTCCCTCTAGCTCCGTAGCGGCGCAGCATGCGAGGCTAGCGCGGGCTCGGCGTGGTCGTTCAACGAGCGCGTGTCCGTGCAGTGGCCGAGCGGACGCACTGCGCGCACGCATCTCATGTTATCTAATGCTATAGTATCTCCCTCTAGCTCCGTAGCGGCGCAGCATGCGAGGCTAGCGCGGGCTCGGCGTGGTCGTTCAACGAGCGCGTGTCCGTGCAGTGGCCGAGCGGACGCACTGCGCGCACGCATCTCATGTTATCTAATGCTATAGTATCTCCCTCTAGCTCCGTAGCGGCGCAGCATGCGAGGCTAGCGCGGGCTCGGCGTGGTCGTTCAACGAGCGCGTGTCCGTGCAGTGGCCGAGCGGACGCACTGCGCGCACGCATCTCATGTTATCTAATGCTATAGTATCTCCCTCTAGCTCCGTAGCGGCGCAGCATGCGAGGCTAGCGCGGGCTCGGCGTGGTCGTTCAACGAGCGCGTGTCCGTGCAGTGGCCGAGCGGACGCACTGCGCGCACGCATCTCATGTTATCTAATGCTATAGTATCTCCCTCTAGCTCCGTAGCGGCGCAGCATGCGAGGCTAGCGCGGGCTCGGCGTGGTCGTTCAACGAGCGCGTGTCCGTGCAGTGGCCGAGCGGACGTACTGCGCGCATGCATCTGGTGTTGGCGCACGCGTACGTCAAACTGCTGTGTATTGGACCCTCTATGTGTAAGTATTACGAGCCTCATTTGCTAACGGTCTAAATTAAATACCCGAACTCAAAATTGATGTCAGAGTTTTTCACTGAATATTTTTAAGGGTTTGGGGTTGTCAATTTTGTCGCTGGTTCAGCTTTTACGGTGTGCTACTCTTGCTCGACGTCTGCGCAGTTTCGAGTTTAAGTCTATTTTCAAACTGTATTTGTTAACGGACAGATGACACAAACCAAGAAATGTACTCCTGGTTGATGTCGGTATGGGTGGGCAGCGAAGCCCCGGCGGCGTACACCGCGTCGGGGGCGGAGGCCTGCCTGCTGCCGGACTGGCTGCGCCTGCACATGGTGCGGTCGGCGCGGCCGCCGCTGCTCGAGGCCGGCATGAGAGCTCTACCTGCGCCTAAACTGGCACTCTTCATACAGACTTTCGGCATGCCTGTGCAAGCTATGAGGTATGATATATTTGTTTTGTGTTTGGTCTTGAATCATTTTGTCGTGTTTTTTTAGATTATACTGAACTTTTTATTTAAATGACATGATACTGAAGTGGCGTGAAGTTATTCTTTGTAGAATATGTTTTAATACTTAAAAAATACTTTTTCCGGTGAACATTACCAGGTTCCACTTGCTGACAAGGACTTTGCAATACCTACCCTAAAATCCATTATATAAATGCGTATACTGTATGTTAATGTGTGTGTTTGTCCCCCAGTGCGCTCCTGTCAGCCCTGGACGCATGCCCAGCGGGTGCCCTGTCCCGCCTGGGCGTGGAACGCGGGTACATGTCACAGTTGCTGGGCGTGCAGCGCGCGCGGGGGGCCACTGGTGGACATGCCTTCGCAGCCACGCTCAGACTCACGCCGCTCACATACCCACCTGGTACGTACTTAGCTCGTAACTAATACTTATGGTCTTCTAACTCCATCTTAAATTGCAACAAGGATATATCGGCATACTGTAAAATGATCTAAAGAGACATAATTAACTAATATTGTTCTCAAAAATAAACGGCAAAACGAGTGAATATAAATAATGAAACACCAAACAATTCGTGATGAACACATGCACACAAAGTAAGATACAAAAGACATTTCGCATTTATAACCAGTAAGCCAGCGTCAAATTTTTACCAACTTCCTCTCAGTTTATATATTGTAAAAAAACTTCAGACTATGCTATTATGAAGCATTATGAACGTCAGCTGCGGTGCCCGTGGAGGGTTGACCACTTCATGACAGAAAACAAAATTTTAATAGTCTCCTTAGAAAAGCTGGCATAATGCCAGCGCAACGTCCTGTCTTGCACATTCTGAACTGGACCCACTTCATGGCAGACTTGGGACATGAACATGTATCCACCTACTAATAGAATAACACATCTGTACATTTTACTTGTTTTTTAGCGTGTGAAATAAAGTTTTTTCTTTCTCTCTTTCTGTTCTTTGACTAGTTGTGAAGAAACGACAATTATTTATGTAGTTTACATTTGGATGGCTGCCGTTGGTCAAGCCACCACCCGCACTGCAGCTGACGTCCATAACAATTCATATAACATCTTTTTGAAGCATTTTACAAGTTATCTACTGAAAGGAAATAACTGAAAAAATAACTGGCTTACGGGTATTAAGTCATATTAGGTCACGTCATTGAAAATGTAAAGTTTCAAGTTCACAATTTATATATCTCAATTGTTTCGCTCCAGACGACAAGTTATTCGTGAAAGAAGAACTACCGATGGAGCCGGAGGACGAGTGGGGTAGCTGTGTAGTACCGGCGCCATTACATCCCGACCAAGTGTCTCCACTGCTCAACACCGTGTTCCTCGCCGCCAACAGCTTCCACGGAGACATCGACTCCGCTTTCTCCGAACTTATTGCGGTAATGTTGTTTTTGTTCTAGACTGATTTCAGCAGCCAAGACTGTTTCGTTGGCCGAGTGGTTGGAATTGCAACTGCTGGGCAAGAGGTCTCGGGTTCGATTCCTGGGTCTGGCAAAGAATTACTGGGTTTAAAAAAAAATCTTAGTAGTAGCACGGAGTCTGGAAATGTGTCCGGTATATGGCAATCTAGCCCCCTATTACATGAGACTCGTAACATAAATAGTTAAAAGTGGGTGTTACATTGTACAGTGGCATTAAGTACCGTAATGTGCACCTCTGCCTAAGGTGTGATGTTATGGTGATGCATGTAAGCAGTCGCTATTTTGGATCTCTGGAAAGCGTTAAAGTAGTTCTTTAGCTCAATAAAGATTATTTGAACTCATTCAAGTAATACCGGCGAGAAGAGGAGGCGTGGTGACAAATGTGTAATGTTGTTATGTAATGTGTGTCCAGTTGGTGAGCGCGGACGTGTGGCGCGGCGGCGGCAGCGCGTCCCGCGGCGTGCTGGCGTGGCTGCGCGCGCTGGCGGGCCGCGCGGCCGGCGCCGCCGCGCTCGTGCGCCGCCCCGCGCACGCCGCGCCGCTGCTGCGCGCCCTGCTGCCGCATCGCACGCCGCATGTCATGCAGGTACCTGCCTCATCACTATCTCACGACGGACAAGGCTATTTTTAAGCCATGCCAAGGGCTCATATTCACGAGTAACTTTCTGCGACACACGACGCAATGACTGTCCTGTCGTGCAACTACTGTGTGCCAAGCACGAATAACTACCGCATTCGTAACGTAATAGTATCGGGCGCGTGTGGCGCTCCGATTGGCCGGCTCCAGTGAACCAACCAATCACAGCGCCGAAAGCGCTCGCTACTATGACATTACAAATGCGATAGTTATTCGTGCTTGGCACCCTGATCGCCGCGCGCCATTACGAACTGTGACGACGCCGAAAAATATTCACGTTTCGTGAAAGTTATAGTACAAAAATACAAGCTCACCGTCACATAACACTTGTAACCCCGTCCCTCTCCCGGCAGGTGGCAGACACCCTGCTGATGCAGTGCAAGATGCTGGCGGGCCCAGTGGTGGACGTGCTGCGCAGTATGATGCAGAGCGGCGCCACCGTCAAACGAGAGCTCGACATACACGTGCCGCACCATGCCAACAAGCAACAACTCATTGCAGGTACTGACATCATCATCGACAGCTTATAAGTAGCCACTGCTGACCAAATGCCTCTTTTCACACGGAGAAAGCTTAAACATTGAGAATTAATCACCACGTTTGCCCAATGTGGGTTGGCAATTTCAAACTCATAATTAGATATTATAAGCCCAGGTTTCTTCACGATGTTTTCCTTTACAGTTAGTCAGTGGTATCTAAATATTCTTAGAAAGTATTAACTTGGAGATCAGGAACCGTCAATCAGTTCTAACCAAAACTTTAACACCATAACTGTTATACTTCCAGCGTTGGAGGCCGCGTCTCCCAGTACATTGGAAGCTCTGGGCAACCGCATCATATCGAGCCAGGACACGCGCGTCATTGTGGACGTCATTACACACATACTCGAGAAGAGCCAGGATGGACACTACGAGTCCAAGGTGAGGACATTCATTCACGGACCGTTATAAAAAATAGCAGGTAAAGGTCGCAAGAAGCCGCGCGATACTAGCTGCCTCCAACATAATGATGACGATATTCTCAAAAAGTTTTTATGCTCAAACAAGACTATATTTAATTTCGTGAGTTAATGACTAAATAGTTAATGATTTGTTCTTCAGATAAAACACGAGGATGGTAGTGCGGGTCCTGCGCACGTGTTCTCCCGCGGCGGCCTCGGCTGCGGCCTGCTGCTGGACTGGATGTCGGAGCTGCAGAGGGAGGCTCTCGGGCCCAGCGACCAGAGGCATCGGCAGGTCGGTCCGACGAAAGGCAGCGATATTTCTTAATGGGGGGTGCAAAATTGAACTAGATGTAGGCTAGATGATATATAGATGCGAGTCCCCTGGGAATTCCTAGATATAAAAAATGGGTAGCAGATTCACGATGAATAATGGTTTGGCCCGTGGTAGACTACATAATTAACTACTGTCTGCTAGTCCAGCTGGCTCTTACTAAAACATCAGTAGTTATACTACAATTACAGTATTAGGATACGGGCCATACTTCTCAATTCCAATCGAAGACCATCACTGATTTTCCACCATAGTTCTAAGATGTGTTACTGGTACAGATGCAGCTAATGTTCCGGTCGGGCTGCGCCCCCTGGCGGCCACTGCTGGTGACCCTGCTGGCCCACCGAGCGTCCTGGAGGACCCTGCACTACTGCCTCACCACGCTGCTGCAAGATGAGGGGTAAGTAAATAATACAGTAGCAGTAATTAGGCATTGTTTTCTTCGTTAGTTAGGCTGGCAAACGAGCAGATAGACGGCTTGATGAAAAGCAATTGGTGTCACCTGTAGACCCACAACACTAGACGAGTTATAAATACGTTGCCAGTCTTGGAAGGGGGGTGGTTTGGGCCTCCGGTACCCTCCCTCCCACAACTGCACATTACGTTTCAGTAGCTTTACGCCGTTTTCTGTGAGGTTGTGGTATCATTAGTCAAGTATCCAGAGACTAAACAAGAATGTTCCACAGTGGCTGGTCTCCGAGTGCAGTGCTGGACTTCGCGGAGACGTTGGTGGAGAGTCCTCGCGTGTGGCAGGGCCGGGACAAGACCACGCCCAAACATTACGTGCCCGACGACACGCTGCGGCTCAACTACCAGCAGGTCAGATTATACTCTCGTGTCTAAGGTTTCTTTAGTATAGTTACTTGTTCGAAACTATGTATGTCCGTGGAAAGAATGAGTAGGTAAATGAAGAGTGTTTAATGATTTATTTTTTTCCGCTAGAGTAATATAGTTTAGTATGTAAACGTCAAGCGGATTTGGTTAGAAAGATTTTACATAAATGAAAAAAATAATAATTACAACATTGAAAATACTCGTGAATCGATATTTCTCTATGTTGCTACTACTAACAGTGCCCCACAGCTGGATTTCGTATGTCCAGATTGGTTTGAGGATAGACTTATAAACTTTCTTGCTATCTTGCTTTCGTTAGAGAGGTTCGATTTGCGGCCTATTAACCAGTACATCGATCTGACCTTCATGTCTAACTGTTTACGCTTAGTCCTGATATGCTTTTTCCAGGTGAGTCTTTTATCAAGATGCATACCCAGGCATTTAGCATCTTCAGCCTGAGGAACTTCCTCATTGTAAATTCTTATTGGAGGACGAGTCCGTCTTCTCAGGGTAAAGGTTACATGAACAGATTTCCCTTGATTGCCCTAATACGCCATTTATCCATCCATTTTTCTACCTCATGGATATGGTTTTGTATATTAGCTGATGCTATGTCAGGATCCTCGTGAACTGATAGAAAGGCTGTCTCATATGCGTAGGTGGCAATTATGGTATCAGTATGTGTTAGAAGATCTGCGGTAAAAATTAGGTACAGAACTGGCCCCAATATACTCCCCTGCGGTACTCCTGAAAGTATTTCATTTAATTGAGTGACTTCGCTATTAAATTTCACTTCAAAGCACCTGTCGTATAGGTATGACCAAAGGATCGGATAGAAGGAGTGAGGTAGGAGTTTTTTTAATTATGAAGAGCAGTCCTTCATGCCACACTCTGTCGAACGCCTGACTGATATCCAGGAAGACGGCAGAGCAGAATTGTTTGTGTTCTAGTGCACGACTTATAGTGTCCGCAATACGGTGTATCTGCTCGATGGTTCCATGTTGCTCTCGGAAGCCGAGCTGGTGGACAGGAATAACTTCTGGTAGATATGGGCGTATCCTGTTCAGCAATATTTTTGAAAAAATGAAGGAGTTTACCCAGCACAGGGAGCAGGCTTATTGGTCTGTAGAAGCTTGCTTCGTGGAGGGGTTTGCCTGGTTTGGGTATCATTACAACTTGCGCAATTTTCCACTGAGCCGGGTAAACAGCTAACCTTAGATAGGAATTAAAAATGGCCGCGATGTGGATAATGCCCCTTCTGGGCAGCTCCTTGAGTAGTTGAGCGTCGATTGAGTTGTAGCCTGGTGTTTTGCCGTTCTGTAGTTTCAAGACCTCCCGCCATATTTCGTTGGGGCTGGCACTATTTAGTGGTAGACTCATCTGCATTGGTGTGTCTAAATATTCAGAGACTTCTCTGTCGTGTTTTCTATAAAATTATCTCTTATAATTTTGTAAGTGTCTACGTCACCAGGCATTATTTTTACTATGTGTCCTGACCTCAGAGTTGTTATAGTGTATTTGCGTTTGCAATTGAGGACAGGAGTTCTTTTAGTTTCGTTATATCTATGACTCCAGTGACGAATATGGGTTCTGGCTTTGGCGGTTTAGGTTCCTTAGGTTGTTGACTGGGTTCGTCATTATTTTCCGACTCCAAAATTTCGAATCTGTTTTCTGTGGTAACTGCATACGTTGTTTTGTTTAACTTGCTATATTTCTTTACCGATTGAGGGCTAGAATCAGCTTTTCTTTTCATAGGAACCTGATCGTTTTGCCAGGGTTGATTTTGTTTTTTGCCTTGTTCGTCGATTGTAGCAGATGGGTTTGATTTCTCATTCCCCTTAACGTTCGGATTAATTGTCATTCCGTGTAAATGTGTATATGGCGTTCCAGCTGGGCGTGATGGTCCGCTACGTGGCGGAGGAGGTCCGCGCGGTGGAGCGCGAGGGCGGCGCGGAGGCGGCGCGGCGGCGGGCCGACGCGCGCCTGCGGCTCCTGCTGCGCGCCGCGCCCGCGCCGCAGCAGCTGCTGGCCGTGGCGGCCGCCGCGCAGCTACACGACCCGCTGCTGCTGCTGCTGCTGTACATGAAGGTAGGCCCGGGGACGGGAGACCATGTCCGAGTACGACTACCGTGCTTCGATACCGCTATACCAGCTCGACCAGAGTGATACAAGAGTTTCATAGAAAACCTGAGTGATACAACCGAAATATTCTGTCCAGCCGAATGAGTGATATTACCGAAAACGAAACCCCCCCTGCGGTTTTGAGGATGGGAGATTGGTCTAGAAAAATTTACAAATTCTTAACCCTAAAAGGTCAAAAACCCAGTTATAACCCCTCTTTTTTAAGGGGGGAAATCATTCAATGACTTCTCCCGCCTTGGGTTAGGCGAACGTGTCAAACTCTTCCTGACAAAACCACGTTATCCGTTATCGTATTCCTATTAAAAAAAAAATTAATAACTCCTCTTGTGCTGCGTTTCTTAGGCAGCACGGACTACTTATTATCAGGTAATCCGTTTATTCATTGCCGCCCAATCCCATAAAGAAAATGTCATATTTTTGTTAACTTGAAAAGCTTTTCTTAAATAAAAATTTGAACACAATTCCCCTGCAGGTGCCGAAGATCCTGCCGCTGGTGCTGCAGTCGGGCCCGCGCAGCCGGCCGCTGTCGCTGCTGCCGGTGGCGGGGGCGGCCGCCAGCTCCACCAGCGCCACCGACCGCGTGTCGCACGCCCTGCTCACCGCCATCGCCGCGCCCGCCGCGCACTCCAAGGACTACAACCAGAAGTACGAGATAACTTACTACTCGCGCGGGGGGAGACCATAATAAATATCCATCCATCCATCTAAACTTTCCTTAAAAATAATCACTTCTTACTGCTAATAATAAAATAAAATCCGTCCGGTAAATTTTAAGTCATCATGTTTATACTTACTAGAAGAACGTAGTGTTTACATCCATATTTTTTTCTTTTTCAAATTTACGATTTGGAAACTAAAAAGTCAAAGAAAATGATAGCAATAGCTAGATATTTATTCATAAATAACTACTTAAATAATAAATAATGTTTGCAGACTGTGGCGCATGGAAGCAGAAGTCCGAGGTCTGTGGGCGCGCGTGGGCGGCGCGGGGTCCCGCGCGCTGGGGCTAGCCGCCGCCCTGCTGCGCGGCGCCGGGCCCCAGCTGCGCTACCACACGCACGTGCTGGCCGCGCTCGAGGTGCTGCCCGACCACGAGCTGTTCGCGCCCACCAACACTGCAGACCTGCACAGCATCCTGGAGTGCTTCCTGGCCCTGGCGCGCTCGCAGCCCGGCGGGGCCGCCAGCCCGCTGCTGCACCGCGTGTCCGCCATACTGCGCCGCTACCTCGCCTGCAGGCCGCAGCTCGCCGGGGCCCTGCTGCACCAACACAAGGACACTATCGCGTGAGTACATACTGCGCCGCTACCTCGCCTGCAGGCCGCAGCTCGCCGGGGCCCTGCTGCACCAACACAAGGACACTATCGCGTGAGTACATACTGCGCCGCTACCTCGCCTGCAGGCCGCAGCTCGCCGGGGCCCTGCTGCACCAACACAAGGACACTATCGCGTGAGTACATACTGCGCCGCTACCTCGCCTGCAGGCCGCAGCTCGCCGGGGCCCTGCTGCACCAACACAAGGACACTATCGCGTGAGTACATACTGCGCCGCTACCTCGCCTGCAGGCCGCAGCTCGCCGGGGCCCTGCTGCACCAACACAAGGACACTATCGCGTGAGTACATACTGCGCCGCTACCTCGCCTGCAGGCCGCAGCTCGCCGGGGCCCTGCTGCACCAACACAAGGACACTATCGCGTGAGTACATGACGCAAGCTATCTGATGTGGAATGATACTCTTTATGGTACTGTAAGCACAGGCCTGCGGACGGCGAGCATGGGTAGCTCGCCCGCTGTCGGACCAGAAACAGACCCGAGCGTACGGCGCCGAGCGTTCCGCGCGCGCCTCAGAGAGCCATCAGACCACCACGGATGGAGCCAAAATAAGACTGATACCCGATACAGAGCCGCGGAGAACTTAACGGGTTGCCGTTAAGTCGCCCTGTCGATGTGCAGGAGTACGAACAAGGTAGTTTTGAGTCAGTAAGAGTCTGACATTTCCTCTCGCCTCATCCAGGCGGGAGAGGCGAGAGGATCTTCATAGTACTAAGAGGATTGCGTAAATTATGTATAGAAAACACGCGTGTTTTGTTTGATAGTGATGAAGAAATGGAAACCTTCTTACTTGTATTACATTAACGAACTCATCCTCATCACCAGCCGGAAGACACTGTATATCGCTATATATTAGTGATTCTCGGCCTTATGTATTGTTTTAAGTGAACAGTGCAACATTATTAATTATTTATCTTCATTCTCCCTCCAGCAACACCCCAGCGCTGTCGTCGCTGCAGGCGGCGGAGGTGAGCGCCCGGCGTCGGCGGCGCCGCCCCCGCTAGCGTTGCAGGCCCTGCAGCGACGGTGCGACACTCCAGACAACTTGCACTGGATGCTGCAGGTCTGTATATCTATGTATACAAGTTTTCAATCAATTACATTATTTTATAGCAGGATGAAGTGAAAGAGGTATGGGTAAATCGTGTCGTTTGGTGTTCTTTTGTCTCTGCCTACGCCAATAGGAGACAGGCGTGACAATTTGTATGTATGATACGATCCGGCGAGCAATCTTCATTAAGGGATTTATTTACATCTTCAAAGTGGAACAGCTGCGCAGTGAATACGTTATCAGCACACAACAAACACGCCGCGTCTGCGCAGCAAATTCATGGAGTTTAGTAAAAAAAATAAAAATATCCCGTTATGTCCCGTTCCAGGAGATCGAGGCGTGGGGCTCCCGTCGCGGCGGCGCGTGGGGCGGCGGCGTGTGGGCGGGCCACGTGCTGCGCTGCGCCGCGCCGCACGCCGCCGCGCCGCACGCCGCGCTGCGACACACCGCGCTCTCGCTGCTCGCCAAGCTACTGCCCGCCGTCACCGACACCACGCCCGGTACGCTGCCTGGCTTCTACGCATTCACTTACACACACCAATTTATGTCTAATAATTTCATTTCATGTGTGACACTTAGTTCATAATCTCCAAAAAAATTTTATTCCGTCATCACCCTTCACCACCAATCAAATTTTTATCTTCATACATAATGTGCTTCCTTCCCAAAACTTTACGAATCATGCACATACTGTTCCCAAGTTTTACACTAACCAACACAATTTGCGACTCATTTTACAATGATTTACTTACTCCTTCACTTACTGCAGGTCTGCAAGCAGTACTGGAGTGCCTGGACTCTCACCAGCCTGAAGTGACGCAATCACTGCTGGACAAACTACCAGATATACTAGTGGGCATGCAGGAGCACGCCGCCAAGATACTGATGCGAGTATTCGAGCTGGGACTCAAGTCGCGGCACCCCGTGGAGCCCTGCATCGCCAAGTGTGTCACCACCATTAACTTACATCGAGGATGTTAACTTGAGTATTGTGTATGACCAGACTAAGGAAAAATCTAAGTGTGAAAAACAATAAGAACACCTCAATAATAGGAGACAAGAGAAAGAAAGACATTTTTAGTCTCATTGTGTGAACGACATAAGAGTTACGTTGTTCAGACACAAAATCAGAACAATCACTTTGGTCATGTAATAGGTATGTCAAATATTATAATAATGTGTTTGTTAATGAATGAATTATGACCAAGTTTGTAAAAACTATGTAGATAAGTAAATAACAAATTTTCTCTGACTGGACTGGACTGGATTTCGTTTAGTAAAAATAGGGGTACTGGGAATGAATTTGAGTATGGATGCTTTAGTATTATGTTCGTACTTTGAACAATAATCATCTCATAGACTAGTAACCAACAATAGGTATTGTACCATAAATAATAATTAATATGCAGTGACTTTTCCAAGAGCAAAAGTTGAAATTACGCCATGTAATATCATTCAGAAAATGAGCTTTGTTTATTGTTGACCACTCTCGATAGACAATGCTGAAGAATTACTTTCTGATGTAAACTATACTTATAATAACTATAAATAGACATAAGTATTTCCTGTAAAATATAATGCAAATAAAACAAATAGTTAAAAACATTTTCTTTATTTTATAATAATATCCACAGTAGTAAAACATACTGTTTACAATATTTAGAATTTTTGTGATAAAATGAAAAGAAAATAATGATCAAATGCAATACCTATACGTAAGTACATTTATTTATTATTTGTAGTATATTTAAATGCTATTTAACATAAGAATTGCTACAAAATTAAATGTATCTGAACACAGAATCATTCACTCTGTAGTAATTCTTTATGCTTTGTGTTCCTTACATAATTTCTAACAACATAGAAACAAAATGATATATTTATGAATACTTTAGTACTTATTTAAAAATAATTTCATTACTCATTAAAAATAAATAATTTGCAAGTAAAGCACATAAACCCGCACCGAAGCGTGACGCCAACTCTTCACTCTCTGGTAATGGTGATCACCACTATAATCACCAGTCATTAGAGCCAAGGTCGGTGAACATCTTATCCTTAATCTTTGGTCTGGGGTCTTCTGTTATTTTTGAGTCCACTGCACCGACTTTCCCCAGAATGTATTCAAATTCTAAACAAACAAAAGCACACCAATTTAATTGTATCTCCAAAAAAAAAATTTCTAACCTTAGACCTTAAATACTTTATAACAGTTAGCTTCCATCGCATTCCTGATCATACAAAGAACTATTAACTTTCTATTAAACCACTGTCATACTGTGAAATTTTGTGAACGCCTACTCCAATTTAACCATCTTGTACCAAAACACAGATCGATGCGAGACAATGTATTCTATTGTGTCTTATATACCTAAGAGGTTATTCAATAACTAGAATAGTAGAAGATACATGGTTATAAAATATGGAGTGTGAAGACATGACTGACTACATACCTTCAACAGTCAATGACGTGCCTCTCAACTCTGTTCCTCCAATGAACTGTTTCTTCATGTCACCCTCAAAGTACACAAACACACTGGGCAGGTTCCTCTCAGGGAAGTTAGGGATACACGTCTGAGCCACTGCCTTCAGGAACTTTGTGTAGGGGAACTTGGCTGCGAGCTGACGCATATATTGGTTGATTAGGGCACACTGCTGAATGCTGGAAAAGATAGATATGAGTGATAAGAAATAATTTGTTCAACACTGAAACTGCTGAACAGATTTAGATAGTAGAATTTTATAATAACTATTGTGAGACACTAAATTAAGTAAAAGTCATGGGTTACTCACATTAATATACTGAGAAAAGCTCTATTAGTTTTTGCCGTGACCGCGCACAATGCTTATGAGGAAGAACCCCTCTATGGTTCAAACTATTTACCCGTGACTTTTAGATAATTTAATAGAATTTTAAAAACAATTATATCAATGCAAATGATTGGGGCAAAAAAAAACATGACAAACCCCTCTCATGTAGAGGAGACCATTATTCCAACAGTGGACTGGCAGGCAGATAATAATGATACTATGTTGTTTCCGTCTACATACCCTTGTTTTTACAGATGTATGACCACCAAATTCCATCTCCAGCCTTGTTCACTTCCTGCACATAGTCCTGCCCCGACACCTCCCTAATATCACCAAATCTAGGCTTTTCTGACAGTCTCTTCAGTTCCGCAATACGTTTCCTCCTGTATTCCTCCAGCACAGCCTCATCTTCAGAGTCTTCAAGTTCATCCAGGCCATCTAAATCTAATTCTGAGAGTTGTTTGTCCTCTGGAATAGCATTGGTATTTGTAACTATAAAGTGTTAATACTTAAAACTTAAGATTAAGCACTGTGCTACAACTAGTTATGTAATTTTATATCTTTACTGTTATTAAAATGGTATGTATTGTCACTCAAGTGGAACTTGAAGAGTAGTTGTGAGTATAAAAGGAAAAAATGATAATACTTGTGCAA
Source organism: Spodoptera littoralis (assembly GCA_902850265.1). Classification (NCBI taxonomy): domain Eukaryota; kingdom Metazoa; phylum Arthropoda; class Insecta; order Lepidoptera; family Noctuidae; genus Spodoptera; species Spodoptera littoralis. Next base: position 13,365,986 of record LR824547.2, read on the forward strand.
ACTTTATAAACATTAATTGATTAGTTAATTAATTATTATTGAATGGACATTAAAATCCAAAGTTTTAATTTAATTATTCTCAAAATTAGCAACAGGTGTTACCATAACCTATATACTTTGTTTATACTAACTTTCAGCTGTTTCTGCTGGATGGTCTGCTCTATCATATTAACTATTTGGTCCTCTGATATCTCCGCTTCTTTGGGAGGTATGATTCCCTTGGCTCGGAGGACATCGTTCATTCTGTATCCTCATTAGGATTCTAAAAATAAACACCATGTTTAATACCAAAAAAAACACATCAAACACTTATTTTATGTAATAAATTTTAAACTTGGGTTAGTGATTTACCTGCATTTTCTGTTTAAGCTTCTTGTTTTATTTTAGTTAAAATAAATGATAACAAATGAGGAATATGAGTGCGGAAATCTGACACCATCAACTTTAAATTAAAATGACAGATTTGACAGATGTCAACAAATAAAAAGCATGATTCACTTTTTTTCGTAGAATGGGAACTAAGATTCACTTTGGCTGATTATTCAGCCCTCCTATTCTTATTTAAGCTAGCAACACTGAGTTTCATAAACCAGTTTTCATTCATACATTCCATTGTCTATTGTATTATGTATTGTCTGTGTTATGGATCTGTGGTTCATTCATGATTTTATTCAAAGAGTATAATAAGTATAGGGGTAAAGAGTTGCCACTCGTCAAAATTTATGCCAATCAATTTGAAACGCCATCTGAAAATTGAATCCAAGTATATTTTTTTTTTTACTAATGTCTACAGATAATCCTAAGTATAGCTAATGCCAATACTACCAACAATGCACCTTGCAGGTTGGTACATTGAAGGTAGTATTGGAATTAGCTATGTCTGGTAGCTGCAAAATCAAAGAAGTTATTAATTACAATATTACATTTATTTTACAGTAAATACAAATTAAAATTTAAAAATTATCAGCTAGTAGGGAAATATCAGACGACAGATTTGTTCAAAGTATAATTCAAATTTTAGTTCTTTTTAATTTTATGTTTACAAATTTCAGATATAAATATGTCGTTCAAAATTTATTTGAATTAGTTATTTTTTTGATTATTGATCCCACAAAGAACTAAAATTAAAAATATTTACTGTTCACCGTTGTTTACACAGTACCTAACAGTGGTTTACAATCTAATGATATAAATTAACCGTAATACCTACACAATTGTAGTACATTTTACCATCGATTTGAATCGCTTACAGTATTTACAAAAACACAAAATTATTATACAATTTACATAACATAACATACATAACATCACGCCTTTTTATCCCCGAAGGGGTAGGCAGAGGTGCACATTTCGGCACTCAATGCCACTGTACAATGTAACACCCACTTTTCACTATTTATGTTATAAGTCCCATGTAATAGGGGGTGAGCCTATTGCCATATACCGGGCACATTTCCAGACTACTCTACTACTACTGAGATTTTTTTTAAACCCAGTAATACTTTGCCCGGCCCGGGTATCGAACCCGAGACCCCTTGCCCGGCAGTCGCACTTATTATTATAATGTCGAAAAATATAGTGCTTAAAGGCATCAAAGAAAATATTTTCCTCATCACTACCGTGAGGTAGGGTGCCCAAAAGACTGGCAGCATTGCCACGTTGAATGGCAATGCTTAACCTTTGCCCAAGGTAGTAGCCAGCCCTTCGATCACCTGAAGTGTCAACCATCCTCCTTACAATATCTTTGTAAAGAAGATGTGCACTTGGGCCCCACGGCCCTAAAGTTTCAACCCCAAACGGTTCGAAAGCATAATTGCCAATCAGGCTATTATACTTTCGCCGTTTGAGGTTCTCGGCAGCGGCAGCGGCAGCACCGGCTCGACACGCTGAGCTTGGAAGATGGGATGGTGCCAGAGTATCAACGCAAGTGGCGTCCCATACTAAAGCCCTACCCATCTTCCAAGGGAATAATGACATACCGTCGGGTCTCTTGCCATCGTCGCGTACCAAGCCATTAGGTTCTAAAGTAGCTGGCACGCCAACGGAGGCAAGAGCTCGACGAATTATGTCATTAATACTTGCGTGTCGAGCAAAACGGCCCGCACTACGGCTACATGACAAGCCGTGGTGTCCAAGGCTGTTGACAACTTCACCACAACGACAACGATGAGGTGAACAAAATGAAGCTCCAAGCCTTAAACAAATTGCAGCGCGGAACGTGGTGTCGTCCAACAAAGGTTAGACGAAGGTAAAGCAAGAAGCCATAACCCCGACTCCCACTCACCCACAGCCAAAAGGCGAGCTTAGCTTTTTCATTAGGTATTATTATTTTTTCATTATTATTATTTTTTAAGGTGCTTAAAAATAAGTCTCAGTCTGCCTCTCAGTCAGTCTCAATTTTTTAGTACTTTTTTTTGCTAGTTGCTAATAATGCCTGACTTAGTCGTTTCCTATATCTAGTTATATTACAGTCATTTTTCCTAAACAACTACAGATTTTTCCTATCCTCAAATATAATATTTTTATAACATTATAATGAAACAAAGTAATATTATTATTATAAATACAAATGAAAATGAAACAGGCAAAATAATGTGGGAAATCCCAATTCAGACAGACTTCACAGTTGCCCACAACAGACCGGACATAATATACACAAACAAAACATCCAACACCACATACCTCTTTGACATAACTACAACATAGGAGCAAAAGAAATTCAGTAAATACCACTTTTTAAAGACACAACTCAAGGCTAGACGCCTTGAAATATTGAAACGCATGTTAATTCTATAGTAATTGTAGCCACAGGAGTAGGTACTAGCCAAAAGCCTCAGCAGATACACAGACAAACTAGAAACATAAATAGACATTAGCCACCATTCACACAATAATCATTCTTAGCAAAGTACTAGGAGACACAGTTTTCGTCACATACATTCCAGATTCCGATCAATTACAACCATCTCAAGCGCAAACACCACATACCACTCAGTCAACCATCACATGAAGCTCACAATCCACATCTGGCACACAAACTACACCCAGTTAGTAGTCAAGTAGTCAGCAGAAGAGAAAGAAGGAGATTTATAAGTCAAATTTAGAAGGGGCTATGAGCATCGTTTTTCCTGCGGGTTGCGGGAAGCGGTGCCCATTTTCACCAGGTCAAGCCCAAGAAGGAGAGACCTCTACATATATGAATACAAATAAGTAAAACCTAGAATAATGCTGCCAGTCTTTTGGGCACCCTACTCCACGATAGCGATGAAAAAGAATTTTTTGATGCCCTAAGGTAACATTTTTTTTTTAAGTGTGAATATGTGCCTATTTTATTTTATTTATAATTTAATATTACTTTGTTGTGCGTAGGTACTTAAAATGTTGTTCTAATTATAATATATACATTAATACATAGAGCAACACGGGCCACCGGCGGGACCATTAATACAAAGATAAAAATAGTTTTACAAAAATAATACGGCTTTAATATTTGCAGCGATCTATGGGTTTCTTGTTTCTTGAGACAACACAATATACGTCTGAATGTTAGAACAATTCCAAATAGTACCTGAAAAAAAACAAAGATTATTTTTACATGCAGAAATATGTATTTTATTTATTTGTTTTCTTTTATTTATCTAAGGTAGGTGTACCTTACGTGATATTACTGATGTTACAAGAATAATATAGTATTTACCATCTCTAAAATAGGTTTCAAGCACTGCTGGTATAGATCGGCACTTTATCCGGACATCGTAAGACTCGTAACTGCCGATAAAAAATTGCACTATTGATATTCTGCAATGATGATGCTGAAGTAATATCGATGCAATAGCAATTCCAAATATCACTGTAACAAATACACAAAAGAAAAAGTAGAAATTTATAAAAACTACATAGTTTGGTATCTCAATGAATCAAATAAAATGTATAAATAGGTTCAATAGCAAAAATCATAAACTTGTTGTAGGTTTTACCTTCAGCAACATGATTGTATTCTTCGTATTGATTTTTTTTAAATAAGATATATACGCAAATTAAAGCGTTCCTTTGTAAAATCAAGTCCAATGAATAGACAAACAAACACAATGTACTTTTGTGATTTGTGATACACATGTATACAAAAGGTCTTTTATAGAAAACACAACACGCATCGCTGAACTTTCTTTTTTAGAAAAACAATCACAAAATCCCATCACAAATTATTAAATAATTTAAAATATTTTTGGCAAAATTTTTTACAATTTTGACATTTCAAATAGGTAAATAGGTATCTTTTGAAACTCAAAAATCTGTGAACATAATCGTACAAGAACATACATCACCGTGTATTGGGTACACAGTCACCGTCACGGTTAAAGTAGATATCGGCAACAGTGATTGAATGCCACCTTATCTCTACCGTGTCCATTTACGGCTTATGTCGATAACCGGAAAATCGCACGTATTGAAACAATACGCGATAACTTATCTGCGATAACCAGGAATTTTCTTCTACGGTGGAAAATCTAACAATAAACTATTTTGGTAGAAGAAAATAGAAAGAAATTGTGATAGTTAGCAGTAATTTGTCTAATTACAATACTTTTTTGCAGTTTTTAGCTAATGCACGGATTTGAGCTTGTTCTTTTCTAGCAGCTAGCAAGTGCATCAACCACAAAGGTTTAATTTTCCTGTTAAGCAACTTGTTAATAAGTCTATCATAAAATGCTTAATAGTTTCATCAGAATTAGATCTAAAGGTAAATAATAATTATTCTGCGACCAATGTGGTTCATTTCAACGTCAACCTTACTAAATGTAATTGTCCCACTACAGCTATTCCACAATTCCATTACATTAAATATGAAAATCCAATTCCTATTTCCAATATAACTTTCAGATTGAACACTATAGTTATTAAAGTAATTTCGTGGAAAGGAACAGCGATTACAACTAGTCAGAAACTGAACACAAATGTAAATCAAAATCAATACTTAAACGTGGAAATTAATTTCGTATCGGAAATAAAGCGTCCTACACACACACGCACACCTACGTCAAAACATAGAAACAAAATTATTTCTAGTGTGCAAGTCATCTTATTTATTAAAGTTATTTATTTTTCAATCATAGAAACTAATTTGGAACCATGTCGGTCATGTCAATGTTAACGATGATGTGTTTTGGTGAACAACATATTAGTTCGACATTTGGCGTCCATTTCAAAGGTAATCTTTGGCATTTGATTGAGACGCGATCAGAGTAAATTAGCATCAGTCGTATTAGTAAACAAATAAATCACTTGAAGAACGTGTTTCCATATGTTAGCATTTGATGGATCGCGCTCCTTTCTTAAATTATCAACTCAGATAAAATTTTGTCGCGGAGGACTTCGGGTTGCCGGGGCTCCGGTTCGAAGTGCAGGAGTAGGAACGGGGGCGGTCTTTAGCCAGTAAGAGTCTGACACTCCCTTCCGCCTCACCCAGGCGGAAGAAGTAATTGGATAATTTTCCCACCTCAAAAAAAAATTGAATTTTGTGGTTGAGAAGTTTTTTAAGACTTAGGTTTGAAGGAGCCCGTTTTTCGGTCTGTTATCGGTAGAGGCACGGTAGAGGTTATACAAGTAGACTTGTGGGAAGGTATAGACATTACAAATAAAGCTCCATTCAAAATATGTTAATATTTTAATCCTAACATTATTTTTCTGAACTTTGTTTAACTAGGTTGGAGCGAAGTTAGATCATAAGTTTAAAAAACAAAGGCGTCTCATTTAAATCATCCATCTAGTCCTCTCACTCCAAACTAAATACATAAGACACAAATTATCCTCTATTATTTTCCTTTACAATCTACGCCCCATTATTTAGCTCTAAAGAATACCTGTCTACACATTAAATAAGTGTAAGTAATTAAAATTATAAATGATAACGCTCGCGACATTTGCTCGGCGATCAATCTTGTGTTGTGGTCGTCATTTTGTGGTTTACAGCAGAGTTGTCTAACTGACAGAAGGACCACAAGGGGGAAAAGTAGAATTATTTTCCGTCATTGCTTTGAATGTTGACAACTTTTTGAATGTTGCTTCACAATGAAATAGTCAACAGAGAGATTGTTTGATTCGTTTTATTATAAACATAACCTATAAGATTAATAAAACAATTGAAAGAAATAAGAAAGAAAAAAACTTTATTCCGCGCCAAAAACAAGTGACAAGAACAGATAACATTCTATTAGTAGGAACTGATGGATACATGTTCATGCCCCAAATCTGCCGTGAAATGATACCAGTTCAGCATGTTTTGCAATTGCATGCATTTTGAATTTTCATTTTTACAGAACTAATAAAGCTTCAGTTACTATCTTAATTTACTGTCATGTGAAAGTATGTAAACTAAGTATGCACTCAAAACAATACGCATGTTGTTTTTGGCGCCATTTTAAATTATAGGAGTCAAATCGGCGCAGACGCAGGTAGCAATTCAGTCAGTGACTTGACAACAAAGTCGGTGCTATTTTCAGCGGGAAACCTGCCAAACACCCACTGAAACGCAGCGACGCGCCGGCGACCACTCAAAGTCAAAGACCTAGCAGAATCAATTTATGTGTAAATACCAATATATCGGAATCGATTTGAGCGAAAAAACATGATCGATTAAGTCAATTTTTGTACAATGTTTGAAAAGTAATTCCTAATTATTTTGTTATCATTATTTAAAGATTACCTACCTACCGATAGTGGAAACAATCGAACAGATTAACTTCTCTCAATAATAAATAGCATTATTTTATCCTCATTTTCCTTCAATTCAATTCTAATTGCAATCTCGTGGTCTTTCAAAATCACCTTGGCATACATAGGTAGGTACTTACTAATAAGTACATACCATCTTCTCGAACGTTTGAAAACATCGATGACTTGACAAAATTGTTCGCATCAAAACATCACGCCTTACTTAATTCATCTCCTGTACGTTCTACAAATTGTCCCAGTCATTGCTAAAACAGTCAAGTGTGATCCGTCATAAATCGGTGATGTTGCTATCAAGCAATCAATCGTTACATCAACGCTATCAGGAAATTACACCTGCTGATCAAACCCACTATTGTTTACGAGCTCCACAAGCTTTGTCGGTGTGACAAGTTTTATAGAGCGAAAGCTTTAAATCGATGCCGTGTCAAGGACGCTCGGTAAAAGTGTGTTGTCATGTTACCTTTGCTGTTTAATATCGGACACCGACGAGACACAGTGTACCTGGTCTAAGAAAGGTGACTCATTGCACCTAATTGACGAGATGTCCCTGCAAGTGGACAAATGGCCCGTTTGGCCATTACTAACGCAACACTCCAGTTGTGACGTCAAGCCACTCCGAAATGGAACACTATGCACCTGTCACGTAATATTTCCAACTGGAAAATTCCAAGACACAGCCACTCGATCAGTTTACCAGTTATTTACTTTGAGCACTATGAACACTATGTTATTTGGCAATGTTTGGCCCCAGACTGAGCTTGGCACGATGCTCGTTTCGACTCTTTGTTCGTTCAGTTTTCAGTGAAGCGTCACGCGCGATCTATTATGCCTTGTCGCTCCAAGATTACTGTGTAAATTACTTCAGAGTAGATGGAAGATAATGTGTTTTGAATTTAATGTCCTTGTCTTAAAGTTTCAAATGCAATGAGTTGGAGTTTTATGGGTGGTATAACAGTTTAGTACCTGCTGAACCGTGTCATTATATTACGAGTTTACAAGCAATTTGTCACTGGCGTCTTGTTGTTCAGCTTTAAATATTTACTGCTGAGTCTTTTAACTTATAGTCTAGACTTGGAGTTTATCGAGTGAATACCACAAGCCACACGCACACATGGTGGTGGTTGGTACAGGCACACAGTTCCCACAAACCTTCACCTCTACTAGCGTGGCGCGCACCTACCTTACTACCGCTGATATAGTGCTATTTTTACCGACTTCAAAAAAAGGAGGAGGTACTATGTTCGGCTGATTTTTTTTTTTTTTTTTTTTTTTTGTTTGTTCGCGCAGTACTCCGCCGTTTGTGGACCGATTTCGAAAATATTGTTTTGTTTGAAAGGGTATACTCCCAAGATGGTCCCATTTCCATGAAGTCAGGATCTGATGATGGGATCCTAGGGAAACCGAGGGGAACTTTCGAAAATTCTATGGGGGAGTAATGCGTCTATTATGTTTTTCAATTACGAATTTTAAACACTACAATTTAATAAGGGTCTGAAGTCGACCTGATGATGGAGTCGACAGACAGTCGAGGGAACTCCTCAGCGGTTTATATTAACTACCTTGTGTTTGGGCTTGATTAATTTGTATTGATGAGGACTTTACACCTAGATAGAGTGGGGCTGTCATTAAGGGTCTGATGATGAAGAAGTGTAATTGTTAAGGGAACTCCTCAACGGTATACAGTAACTACCTTGAGTTTGGGCTTGATTAATTTGTATTGATGAGGACTTTGCACCTATGTATATTATAAGTAACAAAACGGGTATATGTAGCTTTACACTGAAAATGGTAAAATAATAAAATAAAAACTGCGTTTAAAAAACCGACTTCAAAAACCAAAAACTAATAACAAACAAAAAGTCAATACTAAAAAGCAAAAAATAACTATTATTAGTACTGATAGGTTACCCACCCACTGATAGGTTAGAAGTCGGTGCCATAAGCTCATATCATAATGATATAACTTAATGTCCACAAAATTGTGAATTAGATACCTATTAAGGTTTTAATGAATAATTTTGTATGGAACTTATGGCACCGACTTCTTACCTATCAGTGGGTGGGTAACCTATCAGTACTAATAATAGTTATTTTTTGCTTTTTAGTATTGACTTTTTGTTTGTTATTAGTTTTTGGTTTTTGAAGTCGGTTTTTTAAACGCAGTTTTTATTTTATTATTATATATCTATTGACTCAAGCGGAAATGAGTTTCTTTACAAATTCAGAAAAATCTATGTCACGTAGTTTCGAACAAAGGCATTTCTCTGAAACCCGTCTACGTATAGCAACGATGAAAATCACTTGTTTATGCCGTGAACAAACATTCTAGACGTTTTCCAGTGAGTCAAGGCAAATCTGAGTGCATATAAATAGCTGTCCTTACAAGATATACAGATAGGTAGAATTTGGATCGTCGTTTAATGCGTGAAACTGAATCTTCTTATCATAGACAGATAATACAGTAGCATGTCAAATATTGAAACTAATAAAGTTGATGCAGATTGTGAGCGACAGTGTATGATGTTCATTAAATACGTACCTGCCTATATTCGTATACGCCATGTATTAATAAGGTATGTGGACAAATTTCAAAAATCCGAATTAAAAGCTCCTCTCTGTCATTTAACCAGATTTTGGCTGAATGTCCTATGACTTATGATCATGATCTATTAACTACTCTTCAGATTGCAAATCAGCTCAATTTAATAGCTCACTGGCGCCTCGTCTTATCCATCATCAGAGGCGTGCAATGGTGCACGGGTGATGACAAACTGATTGGACTTGCATACTGATGACGCATAGCTGGAAGAGTGGACATTCACGGTTCTTTGGCACATCATGACCTGCTGCTAAATATACCCTGATTGATAATATGGTATACTACTTTGATGATCTTTATTTACTGTATCTACTTATTGAATTCTTTTTAGTAAAAGCCTAGGGCATGGTTTCTTGTCATCACTCTATTAGGATTCTTTTAGAGCGTAAACTAATGAGGTAGAACTTTTTGGTAACGAATATTTTGCAAGTTTTAACACTAGGTTTCGGGCATGCTAACATTTTCGGATCAGATAAATATTTACACTATGCTGTAAGCTCGCGAACCAATAAAAAAACTGTTTGCAAAATACGTGATTTGTCGTGTCATTCATGTGTGTTTCTGTATTGCCTGTGGTCCTGCTTATTCCTTGCCAACAAACCTTGCGTCTAGCATCTAAATTGTTTTTCCACTAAGTAAGTCAACATGAACCTAGATTCCCAATAAAGAAATGTCTGGATTTAATCAAAAATAAGTGGAACCACGATGGTTCATGGTTTGCAGACAGAAATAGCTCGCAATCAGAGAGGTAGCGTGGGCGGTGCGGAACACGGAACACAGGCCAAGTTCAACGTCTCTATTTACTTGTCATTTTAGGATATTGACACTGCTCGTTTGTGACTGTTATTAGAGTTGTACTAATGTGTTACAGATGTAGTTTGTTTTGAATGCTGGATTTCAGTGGCAAAACATGACAAAGAATGTTATTGCCTTTGCAGACCACAACGCACGCCATTTCGAATTCAATTTCCCGATCATTTAGGAGACCAATAATTATAAACTATACTGACAATTGAATGCAGGTAAGATATTGTGCGATTTTTGTTTATATTTTCTCAATGATATACTGAGTCTAGTACCTCTTTAATTTTATAAATGTTGCCCCACACTAGCATTTTCTCCCATCCCATGTCGTGGGTGCGTTTACAAACATTTATAATTTCACATGACACCCAAACCCGAAGCAACAATTTGTGGATCACAAAAACAGTTGCTCCGTACGGGAATCCAACCTTTTTATAAAAGAAATTCATGATGCGTTTACCTAGTTACTAACTTACTACTAGTACATAAAATAAATAAATAAGTAAATAAGTGACCTCTATATTGTCGGATACAGATTCTATTTGATATCGGAGGTAGGTACTTTTGATACGTATCTTTCACAATTACGATTTTACTTTTAAAGGACAGTTGACAAGTATGTTGTGTTACGTGAATAACTGAACTAGACTAGTAAGTACATATTTATGTAATGTGTATCTAATAACGATAAGATAAGTTAATATGTAAGGCCTTATCCCATTTCAATCTGCAAGGGCTGACTTCCAAATAGAATAATTTGTGTTATATTAACATAGAATTACAAAGACGTATGGTGAGAATTACAGTTTACTAAATAAAGTACCAATAACGAAATTGGGTCAAGCTTTATTCTCAGCCATTGAATGAAAACTAACTGGTCTACAAAAATATGGTTGCTCAGATAATTTGTACAGGCACTAAACTGTGTGCCTCATTGGCCGATTGGTTATAAGTTCGACTGCCGGGCAAAGGGTCTCGGGTTCGATTCACGGGCAGGGCAAAGCATTACTAGGTTTTTTTTTTAAATCTCAATAGTAGCACGGAGTCAGGATTTGTGCCCGGTATGTGGCAATAGGCTCACCTTACATGGGACTCATAACATAAATAGTGAAAAGTGGGGTGGGGTGGGAAAAGTGGCAAGTGCTGTAATGTGCACCTCTCTCTACCCCTTGGGGATAAAAAGCGTGATGTTATGTTATGCGCTAAACTGTAACATTCATTAGTGTACGCCATCCATTGTACTTTATAAGTAGCTGCACACTAAAGCAAGCAGTTCTGCAGTCATGTCATTTACAGACACAATTTATTTAATTACTAGCTTTTACCCGCGGCTTCGCTCGCGTCACATAAGGATAAAAAGTAGCCTATGTGACATATACCAATACATACAGCGCCATCTATACCCATACTTTTGTTTTCCCTCGGGAATATCAATTTTTTTCGGGATAAGAAGTACCCTATTATTTAATCCAGACTACTAACTTTACGTCTGCAAAAATTCAATGCAATCGGTTTAGTAGTTACGGCGTGAAGCCGGAACAAACAAACAAACAAACAAACTCACTTTCCGATTTATAATATTAGTAAGGAAGTAAGGATTAAATCTTGGGGGCCGTCTGATCACAGTAAATTACATCTTTTTTTTTTTTTAAACAAATTTATTCCTTTCAATTTTACAAAGGTATGGCCTTATATCTAATCTCGCCAAACTTTGACGTTTGATGGCGAGAGACTTCTCTTATTGGCTATCAGGAGGTGCGAGTGCCAGGGCGTGAAGCCTGGAGTCCATGCTTGAGTGTATGGCAATTGGCTCGATTAGTATTAAATCAAGTGCAAAGAATCTCCTGTGGCATCAACCAACTTACATGTATAAACTGCGTGATAAAATAACCTCTTTTAGAAAGCACCTACATAGGTATTACATTGCCTGAGTACCATACATATTGCTGAGTACACTACACCCGCATCAAACCGTATCTAGAACAATTTCCATCTCCATTTCCGTATCTAGAATGGTACATTACCATTACAACGACGATATCTTATCAGCCAGTATCAATTCTAAAAGCGACCGATAGACAGCTGGATAGACAGATGTCAGTCTGTCAATGAAAGAGGCCGAACAGGATGCCATCGCGACTAGATGGAGACAGATAAAATATTAAATACCTTTGTATTTCGTAAAGTATCTGATGTAGTTTCTTGGTGATGAAGTTGTAGGTTCTGATGCTGAGCAAAGTACTATAAAATTGTAGTTAGCAAGCAGCTCCGTCTTTACCATAAGGGCATTCGGGGCCCGGGCCCATTCTTAGGAGGTCCCGAAGGACCGACAATTTCTACGACATAAACCCGCTACAACCGGCTGCCCTGCACCGTGTAGTGTGTAGTTCGGTTTCCGCACGGAGCAAATCTTTGTGTGATCCACAAATTGTTGTTTCGGGTCTGGGTGTCATGTAAATTTTTTTAATGGGACAAGCCCACCACGACCTCCCAAAACCAAGTAACCCAAGTTGCAACTCCTGTAACCCAAGATCTACAGTAGATACAATCATGAAAACACCGGAGGACTGAAGTCCGGCGCGTCTCAGAGACATGAGTCACATGAGTAACATGGGTTCCCGCAACGAAGTGAATCAGAGATAAGAGAAGCAGAAGAAAAAAAAACGATAGTTTCCACTTCCCTCGGTGAATTACTCGAATTATGTGTATGTGAACTTGTATGATTGTAAATGCACACACAATACAGGAGATAATTCTAGTTTGGGGTAAAGATAAAAAAGAAACATTCCTAAATGGCCCGAATTAATGTGTGCTCAAGGACCCCAGCGTAGTCTAAGACAAGGTCTGAGTGTCCGTGAAAGGATTGAAAATGACAGCAATCAATGGACAATATTAATTAATTAGATCCTCTCTGGTGCAGCAAACAAATGCATTGCTATTGCTAGTGATACATTGTTACGAACAGTGGAGTATCAAAACCAAAGCGCAAATAAAAATCAATCTTCCTCATTAAGTTGATAGATAATTCAACAACTCTCTGTGATGTTTCGACCAGATCATATTAAGCGTGGGCACGGGCAGATCACTTGTCTTATAATCTACAAAATCTTAGAAGAAATACAGAAATACAATAGAAATATAAAAGTGGATTACACTTAATTTGGGACAATTTAAATGAAAATTTCGTTTATGAACAACACGAAAGCTCGCGAAATGGCAGGTAATTTAAAAATCATACAAATACTACTGGAGGTGACCTAGTATAATAATAATTGGGTTTATAGGACACCTGGGCACCTGAGTGGTCCGGGTGTGTCCTAGTTTTGAGAGCGTCCTGCATTCATGTTGAATGACCCTTCAAATTTGCGACCATGTCAATAATATGGACAAAAGCGGACTGAATGTGCCGGTCCTAAATTCTAGGTAAACTTCAGAATGATTTTCAGTTTTAATTAGGCACAAATGTAGTGTTGTATACTTAAAATTACTTTTAATAAAGTAGTTAGTAGATTTGTAGAAGACTAAGGTTTGCTAAGTGGCTATTCTTGAAATAAAATTAAAAATTGGTACATTTTAATGTCTCCAAGTTTCTCAACCTGAAATGACTGAAAGCATAGGTAAGTAATCCTGTAAATTGCTTGGCTCGCGACTCGAATATAAATGAGATTGTAAACTTTTCTCTCCGAGTCGGTACGATGTAGTTACTACACAGCGTTTTTACCTGTTTTACATAGTACGTACAGTCACACGGAAATTTTAACATAGCTACGAATGTTATGTGTATGTGTACTATACATTCATACAAGTATGTGTTCCAGTTATATGGTCCGCAACACGAGTCAGCTGAGCGAGTATCGATCGAGTAACCCGGGAAAAATACGAAGCTCCCGGTTTACGAGTCTCCGTGCTTGACCGGTGTGCAACCGAACTCGGTCGGGTAACGTCAACAAAACAAGATATTGCCGCATTGAAGTGTTCCGGAGACCGGAGGAGTATTATTATGAGTGTCAAGTAAATTGAAACAAACCAAGTGTGATATTTCAACCGGCTAACACGACACTCGTGTTATGGCCAAGGTAATTCACCACGGTATGCTCCGCAAATGTTACTGTTAGTTTTAGATTACAGCCAAGATAAGTTTAGGTTACACAGAAAATATGAGAAGACGATTGTTAAAAAATGTTGTTTCAATTATTGCTATTCAATCAATGATTCAAAAACAACCGCAGGTTAACCACGGTCATATTAGCGAGTTCCAAAATTAAATTGCAAAACAAATAATAGTGTAATTAAACCATAAACTACACGAACCGAGCAATTAAACCTTCAATTCGAACATAAACATTATTTATACGCCGATATATGCAACACATGGTGAGTACTCACCGATGCGCTTGTTGAGCCTCGGTGTGGACCTGCCCTGCTCGTCATCCTCTACATCCACATCGAATGAAAATGGAAAACTCTTCGTAGACCCCACGAATCCGGTCGCCATAACGACAAAATTCACATGAAAACACGCGTCATGCGTCGGCAACCCTCCGGTTCTCCGATATGACTGGCTGGAAACAGCGTCGCACAAAACTAGCGGGAAAATTTCAAGCGTTTGACGGAAATTAAACCAATCAGTGTCAAGCTTAGAACGCACATCTAACTCTTCATTGGTTGATATGGTTCGATGTTTACTGCGTATTTTTGTATAAAATTATTTTTGATACGATTGCTGAGTCAACATCAAAAGGATTCGACTCGAATGAATGGGCGCGAATTTGTTCACAGTTCACCTTCACATGATTAACTACTGCGTCGAGAGAACATTCATAAGTAAGTACTTAAGACTTTATCATAAATAATCTCATATTGCAGTAAACGTAACTATACATTTCTCTTGGTAATATAATTCCTGGAAAACTAATCTATAAGGAAATAGCTAAATATTTCTCAGTAAGTACTTAGTCACCTAAAATCCTGGTGTGTTAAAATCAAGATAAAAATATTCTCAAAGTCAAGTGTTTTGATAACTCAAGTCTAATAAGATTTGTATTAGAAATACGATGTCAAGATAAATTGGAAAATGTTGTCATTTTTCCGAATACCGACAATACACGGAACGGATAAAATCATTTGTATGTAGCGCGCTCTGTGAAAGATTGATTATGGAATTGATTTGAAACGTACTTATCGTGTGTTCTAATTTGCGAGCCAAAACCTCAAGTCAGACTGTGGTATGGGTACCAAAATCTCACCTTCTCCCTCACTAGATCCCCAATCCCTAAAGAGTCGGCAACACACACGCTTGTATGTATGGAACTCCTTTAGTATTGTGGGTCCATGCGTAGCCTTCAATTGCTATTCTATAAGAAATGAACATACTTAATTATTTCTTCCAGCTTAACCCCAAGATAACGAGCGCAACAAGAAGCAAGTGAGAAGGTGTAAAGCATTAGTCTTTGTAATAATTGAGGCAACAAGTACGTATTACATAGGTAGTCAGCCGTCAAGACAAGCGTCAAATAAGAGTAAACTAAAACCACACTTTAACACTAGGTAATCGACACTGGCAGTATAGTCCACAACACCATAAGAACCTAACGCAGGAGAAGGAACGGGGTGGTTTTTTGTCAGTAAAAGTCTGACACTGCCTCCCGCCTCACCCAGGCGGGAGAAGTCATTCGATGACTTTCCCCCCTTAAAAAAAATCACTAGGTATATATAAAAGGCAAGATGTTTTTACGTATGTAACATTGCTATGAATATTTTTCTAGGCGCTCATACTGTTTGGAATGGGTTAATTTAGTGAATTACAATGACTTACAGGAACTTCTTTACTTTGATCAATTTTTTTATTTATAAATAAGTTAATTGTATAAGATTCATTTGTATTAATAACCTACAGCATTCATGCTTCTAGTTGTTAGGACACCTGTATTAAACTTCACCAGTGTATATGTATAATACAGGTAATCATAAAAAATAGATAATTAATAAATACATCAATAGATGCTTGTCAACATGTAAGTCAAGTTTTACTAACAAAGTATTTTTCATCACTCATAACATTCTTTGAGAGACTTTTGTTGCCATTTATTGTAGAGGTACATGAAAGGACTAAAGTATAATAAAACCGAGTTTCAAAGAAAATAACACATACTCAGACTGTCTAATCCAATGATTTTATTATACACTTATAATTATACCATGACAAAGCATTCACTAGTTAACAAGTAGGTGTTCACTTGGCGAGGCTCTCGTTGATGGGGTCCAGCTTGGGTTCCTCGAATTTGAAGGTAGGGAATGAGGTCATGTCCACTCCGGAGCCACCGCCATACTGCTTCTCCAGCTTCTCCAACTCCTGTTTCATTTCCTTAGCAATAGCTGGGCTGACATCGATCTTGCCACCACTGAAATTTGTTATGGATAAGTACTTAATCTTATTAGTTCCAGTAAAAATATTAATTACATGATAGTTAATGGTTAAGATCAAGTAGCTAGCTAAAAGTCAATTAGCGCTGGACAATATTTGGCTTTTAATAATGTGAGTCGTGGTGGCTCGGAGGTATAAGACGCCTGCTTCTCATGCATGAGGGTGCGGGTTCGAAACCTACCAACGGCAAGTACCAATGTGACTTTTTCCGAGTTATATGTACTTTCTAAGATTATTTAGACACCACTGACAAACGGTAAAGGAATAACATAGTGAGGAAACCTCGGCTTATAATTTCTAATTATAAGTTTGAAATCGCCAACCCGCATTGAGCAAGCGTGGTGATTAATGCTCTAACCTTCTCCGTGTGAAAACAGGCTTTGCTCAGCAGTGGGCATTTATAGGCTGTTGATGATGAATAATTTGAAAATCAAAAATACAACAATTATCCTACGGTTCTTTCATTACTCTGTAGAAAAGTTAACATACCCACTTTACTTAAATATTGCATCCATGTGTCCATAGTGGGCACATTTTACATTATTTGTAAGGATCCTTTGAGGTAGGTTTTATTATAACTACAATCAGTTCTAATAATCATACAGTGAACCAAACATGAGCCTCAATGTTTACATGCTATCAACATTGTAAAGACCACAATATGATATGAAAATCACACTCCATTTTTTCTTCTTACCCTCCTACATAATGATTATCTAAGCTGGTTTAACTGGAAGGTCAAAGTTATCTCAACTTACGCGCTCTTCTGTTTGTACTCGCGGATTTTGTCGAGGAACAACTGTTGGATTGGGTCATTAGCCTTCTGCGCGGCCGCCAGGTTCCTGGTGACCATCACAGAGGTCTGTGCTACCTTCACACCACCCAATAGCCTGGAAGTCAGCATCTGAAACCAACATAACCTCTTATAAGAGTTACATAACTTGGGTCACAAAAATTCGCAGCCATTACTTTTAATACGAGATACGGACGCCTAAATTATATATTTATTAAGAATTTTATCCAAAATCTCTGAAATTAATTAAAAAAGGTACCTTTTTGTATTTTCGCTTGTCTGGCCCTTTTGACAAGTTTGACAGTAGATTTTTTTAATCGATCACACGAAGATATTTTTTATGGCGCAGATAATAACATACAATGCCTTTTTGTGTGCAGAACGCATAACAATGCTGTGGTAAATTATTGAATTACATACGAATATAAGACATATCTTATCAAAAGTAGTGAATATGGAATTGTAACTGAATTTTTGATGTTATTCTCCATAATATATTTTTTTATTGGCGCAAAAGCTAAAATGTCAAATTCACAAAAATATACCAGAGCTGTCACTTCAAGGACGTCAAGTTGGTTGTCATTGTCATTTGTCACAGTTTATTTTGTTGTCAACTCGGTGTTGGACCGCACGATTTTATAAATAAAACCTGCGATTATAAGTGAAATTTGCTTACAAATGCTTTGATATCTAATTCCTAGAACTACCTGGACTATACTTATGTTGGGTTAAAGAATGGACAGAGGAAAAATGCCTTCAGCGGGTCGAGGAGCTAAAAGCAAGGCTCCACAGCACCCACAAGATATCTTTGCGTTGGGCAGTAAGTCCACTGTGGTGGTCTCCAGGGACCCTGAGAAGAGAAACATCCATAAACCTTCTACCAGTGGTATGTATAAACACCACTTCAGAGATTTCATAAAAATCTGTTCCTTGAGGATAAATGCAGCCTTTTGTTTGTTGTTCCTAAGATTTCTCTGCTAACGATGCTATACTATTTATTATTATTAACCTAAGGATACCCACTAACCGAGACTCCAACCCAAACAAAACTTACAAATATGTTACTTTATGAATTTGAATGAATACAGGTGTAGAACGCAAAAGAGAACCCTCAGGGTTTGGCAGTCAGCCGCCCAGCAAGCGTGCGAGAATTGGTTCACCTGCTGAGGCAGTTGGAGGTACATCTCTTGAAGTAGACCCGGTGGACCTGGTGCCTAATGTTTTACAGGCTTTGGACACACATAACTCTGACAAGCTGGTATGTAACTATAGGCCAAATATTTAAATGTGTATAAGCCTCAAATTTTTAAGTAGCAATAGATATTTATTTATTTTTTGTTTCTCTTACTCTGTGATCATATTGTCTACATGGTCTGTGTTTCAGTACTTCACTTTTCCATTTACTCAGATTAATGTTTTTATAATCTTGTTAGTACTCACACCAAAATAATTTATTTATACAAAATCCTTAACTTGTAATTGGCTCATTGTTACCTACGCCTATTGTTATTTTTATCCATTTTTATAAGCTTTAAGTCCTCCAAGAATTATAAATACTATCCAAATTAAAAACTTTTTAAACCCTACATTCTCTTTACAGTTAGGCCTGCTGACAGGCTCAATACGTCTCCTCAAATCGCAGCGTTCCAAACCAGACCCAATACTATGCATGGGTTTACTATACCTGACTAAAATAAGACCGAACATGTTTGCGCATGAGACGGTTACGCAGAGCCTCTGTACGTTACTGAAGAGGGAACAAGGAGCTGCGTTCAAGAACAAAGGAAATCCGCTTGTGTATATTCTGGCGTGTAACATGCTGTATGCTGGACACAGGGAGAGCAATAACTGGCCTGATATATTTATTAAGGTTTGTCGTTATAGTCATTTGGTATTTAAGCTTATGTCTTTAAGGTCTGTTCTGTACTATGGGCAAAGTTTACAGAAGTACATTTTGAAAACAATCCCTAGGCACTAGCACCGAGTGCATACGAATTTCAAATATCGCCTAATGGTGATCAACCACCAACCAACTTAGTCGATTGTACGTACATGTAAAAAATTATAATTTCAATCTCTTTAATGATTTGTCATCATTATCTTCTCAGGTTTACATTGAGGATGCCTTGAATGAGCGTTGCTGGGTGGAATGTTCATGGTGCAAATGCTTCGTGGAGAATGTGGTGACTGCGTTCAGCACCAAACAGCCACCATCACACCTAATACCCACTGATAACACCTTGGGTAAGTTTACTAATTGTTTAATAAGTTTAGATACCACGTTAATGAAATATTACAAGTTTATAATTTCTTGTGTTTGTATGATTTAAGCCATCTACATAGGTAAGCTATGCCAATTCCACTCACACTAAGACAATATTACACAAAGTCGCTGGCCATTCTGGCACAACGCTTGCTTTGTCGTGTCAAACAATCGTGCGGGTCGAACTGGGGCCGCCATGTTGGCCTGACTTGCGACATGTTTAAGCGTTCAAGGCAGCGTGGCCTGTGGCTAAGATTTTCCCCTCTGTCATGAGCCATCGGTACTTTACTAAGACAAACACATACACATCACTTATAGATGGTACATGACTAGATGGTATATTACCTATAACATAACATAACATCACGCCTTTTATCCCCGAAGGGGTAGGCAGAGGTGCACATAGAAGTAACACCCACTTTTCACTATTTATGTCATGAGTCCCATGTAATAGGGGGTGAGTGATATTACCTATGTACTCTATTATTCTTCTTTACAGGAACTATGTCTCCATCAGGCGCTGGCTCCCCTCTAATGGGCAACGCGGAGGAAGACCCAGATAATATGGAACTAGAATACTCGGTGTTTCCAAGGTAAGAAACAAACTCAAGGTGTTGATCGTTTGTCAATTCAGAATGAAACATTCAAGTTTTTTTTATTGGTCTGATGATAACTTCTGTAAAGTTTTCAACATTTACTATTCTAAATACTAGATAGTCCAGGTCCTGACCGTGTGACTACCTAAGCACCTTATAAAGATTAAATTTTAATTTTAAGGTTGTCCTGACATTTTTACAAAATAATTTATTTATTTATTTATCTTTATTGGCCCACCAACAATTGTATACATTCTTACATTAAATAACAAACATTTAATTAAGATAACAGTAAAATGTTACAATCTATTACAGGCGAGCACCGCATTCTTTAAGAAAAAAAAAAAAAAAAAAAAAAATATCAATAATTGGATACAAAATTAGAATACAAGATGTTGGCTAAAAAATCAAATTAAGTCGCATTAATTTACATTAATAAATTAGCAATAAATTAATTGGAGGAAAAGAAAACGCTGCAATAGAATATAAAACTAATGCCAAAATTAAA
The DNA here is from genome assembly GCA_902850265.1 of Spodoptera littoralis. NCBI lineage: Eukaryota > Metazoa > Arthropoda > Insecta > Lepidoptera > Noctuidae > Spodoptera > Spodoptera littoralis. Next base: position 13,386,705 of record LR824547.2, read on the forward strand.
ATTAAAATCAAAATCAAAATCAAAATCAAAATCAAAATCAAAATCAAAATCAAAATCAAAATCAAAATCAAAATCAAAATCAAAATCAAAATCAAAATTAAAATTAAAATTAAAATTAAAATCAAAATCAAAATTAAAATTAAAATCAAAATTAAAATTAAAATCAATATCAAAATAATAATCTTATTAGTCATGTTTTTACATTCGTGCTACAGATATTCTACTAGCTATGAGGCGGTGGAGACACTCGTCCTGGAAGCCATCAAGGAACAGATCCAACGTCGCTCGGCGGCCCCCGACGCTATCGGCAAGGGATTCCTCAAGCTACTGTCTGCCACGTGCGGCTTCCCAGAGGTACGTATTATCATCTTCTCTGTACTAAGTTCTCTGTATTTATATAATTATACATACATTTAAAACTCAGTATCACCACGATAATTTCTTATTATAGATCTGAAAAAAATACTTACCTAGAACTCGCCCGAACCAAATATCGCCCCCATGTACTAAAGTTACCAAATTCCCCTTAGATCCGTATGATATCAGCGTCTCGCCTCGAAGCGTGGCTGCATTCGGGCAAGCTGTGGCGCTGTGCGCAGGAGTTGTTGGCCTACGTGTGTTGTAACTGCGACGCCTGCGGACCCACCGCGGCCAGGGACCACGAGGTGCTGGCTCAGCTGGCGCGGATGAGGCTCAAGACCAAACCTCTGCAGGCGGCCTACCAGGCCTGTCTTCGGTGAGGAGACTTATGTATGATGATACACGTAGCGGGACGTTCGTGTTACCTTGCCACAAAGTACTGCAAAATAGACTTATGACCATTTTCACCAAGCCCCAAACTAAACCACCTCTTAACGCAACTTAGCGTAAGGGTACTCCCGTCGTAAGTGATCTTACTAAGGGCTTCATTAAATTGAAGAAAAGTTGGTGAAATCAAGCATTAGAGTCTATATACTATGCTGTTGGTTATTTGTCTGAGTGAAACATCACGTGACTCTATATACTGTTTTGATGAAAGCATAAAGCGTTTTTTATCATTATTTTCCGCATATAACGAAACTGTTCCCATGTTCCCCCAGAGAGATGGTGTCGGACAGCCCTCCACTCCTGCGCAGCGTAGTGACGCATACGATCTACAACGAGCTGTCCAACGTGCGGTCCCCCAACAACATGGCGGTGCTGGCCGCGCTCATACAGGCGCAGCCGCAACAAGTACCCGCCGCCATGGCAGACACTTACCAAGTAATTATTATAATTATATACAGCGACACATCAAACTATGTATACCAGTGTAATTTGACCGTTGAATGTACGGAAAAGTCATACAAAGCGAGATCAAGATAAACTGGTTTTCTTGTAATTTGATATGTAGCTTTGTGTAAAAAACTTATAGTTTGGAAGAAACATTTTCTTAACCTAAAATACCTTACTGTGTTGAGAAATGAAATATTCTATATATTAATCGCAAATTATTTAATTTCCAGGAGTTAGTTCTCCGGCCAGAAGATTATCTTCGTCCGCTACGCGCGTTAACGCGCGAGGTGGTGCGTGCAGCGCGCGCAGACGCGCAGGCACTACTGCCGCTGGCGCGTGCGCTGGCGCAGCCTCCGCCACACGAACCGCCGCAAGAAGTAAGCTCGAAGATTCTAAATTGTCGACATTATTGTCATCACACTCATCATTACTTGTCCATCACAGTCATCAAGTGTGGGAAAGCCATGCTTCGGCACGAATGGGCCGGCTCGACCGGAGTGATACCACGACCTCACAGAAAACCGACGTGAAGCAACGCTTGCGTTGTGTTTCGTCGTGTGAGTGAGGTTACCGGAGGCCCGATTGCCCTCCCCTTCCCCAATTTCCCCAATTCCTGATTCCCCAACGATCCTCAAACTCCTAATTCCCCAAAAGGCCGGTAACGCACTTGTAACGCCTCTTGTGTTCCAGGTGTCCATGGGCGACGCCGATAGCTTACCACCAGGTGATCCGTCTGTCAGTTTACCGGCTTAGGCATAAAAAAAATCATCATCACATATCACCACATTTCTTGTCATTATCATTTTTCAAATTAAAGAACGACTCCTCACCAATTAACTTGTTCCAGGTACGAGAGCGTGCGTTCTCGTCCCTGGCAGACCTGTTCTGCTGCTGCTGCCTGGTGACGGCGTCCCACAGCAAGCACCTGCCGGAGTACCGCCAGCAGATCTGTGTCATCCAGGCCTCCGCCCTCGGCTGGCTACTGGACACTGCCATGCCGCTCTACCGGCCTACCAGACATGACTACCAACTCGCTTTGAACAAGGTAAAGTTGTAGAATAAAATCGATATTAATAATATCGCCAATTTAACAAAACATAAAAAAATATCGATTTCGAGTCGACAACATAATTATATCCGCAAAATTCGGATTACGGAGATTATTTCATTTTATTAATTCATTTTAATGACACTGACGGACAAACAGGAGTCGCCATCTTGAGTAGACAATAAACGTTCCGTTTCATACTAGCTCTCAAATACGCCTCGCCAATCAACACGTCGTGACAAAAAAGTATAAATAAACAAGAAATATGAATACCTAACTATCTTTTACCCACGGCTTCGCTCGCGTCACAAAAGGATAAAAAGTAGCCTATGTGACATAGACCAATACACACAGAGCCATCTATACCAATACTTTTGTTATTCCTCGGGAATATCAATTTTTTCAGGGATAAAAAGTACCCTATTATTTAATCCGGACTTCTTTACGTCTGTAAAAATTCAAAGCAATCGGTTTAGTAGTTACAAACTCACTTTCCGATTTATAATATTAGTAAGGATTTCACGCGAACGAAGTCGCGGTTAAAAGCTAGTATAATAATATTTTTAGGTGATAATAGGTAATATTCGTTATCATCGTCAGTAGAAATACATCTTTTGTTGAAATCAAAAGTTGTGAAAGGCTTTAATATTTTTTTTGCCGTCTAATAGTATCTTCTGATTCATGTGTTGATGTCCCTATATAAAACTGTCGATAAAATTCTACACTCTACCAACGTCAGATTCTCAGAAACATTCTCCCGTCGATGAATCTGTCTCCGCAGTACAGCTAAGGAGATAGGTACCAGTTCCACCACCGACACCACCGTATTCGTGACGTCATCAGCAGCTGGAAGATCTCTGTTAAACTAAGGCCTCCCTACTGAGTAGAAACCTGCCAAATTATTATTATTTAAAAAAGCGTTGCCCCACACTAGGATTTTCTCCTGTGTCGTGTGTGCATTTACAAACATACAATATTCCATACTCATGACACCTAGACCCGAAACAACAATTTGTGGATCACACAAAGAGTTGCTCCGTGCGGGAATCGAACCCGTGACACATTGCGCGGCAGCCGGTTGCCCAGCCACAGTACCAACCGTGCCGTTATTTACTACAGCCCTAATTTCCTGTATCACTTACAAAATGAACTATCTACTACCGCCAGGTGATGTTCGTGGAGCCAGCGGAAACATATAGCAAGGTGGACAACTGGCCCCCAGAGTCGGAGCGTGCCGCCACCTACCGGTTATGTTGCGAGGCTCCGTTACCTCAGAACACGCTACTACGGGTCATCTTCATCGGCCTCTCCAAGGTAAGCCAAGTGAGTGAAACATCCAGTTACGTCTGTCTCTCTCACACTCTACTACACTAGGTGAGACGCACTGCTGTACCTTCACTCTATTATTTTTCTTATAAATTTTCGTTTTTCTTTATTTCTTGTTTTGGTGTTGGGTAAAAGAAAGCTATCTAAAGTTTAAAATGAAGCTGTACAGAGGCCTTAGAGTTTGTTTTGGTTGGTTCTTTCGGTATCGGTTACGTATAATTATGTTCGTATTCGGTAATCCCAAAAAGCCGGTAACGCACTTGTAACGCCTCTGGTGTACCAGGTGTCCATAGACGACGCCGATTGCTTACCATCAGGTGATCCGTCTGCCCGTTTACCGGCTTATCATATAAAACTCTGGTGAAAAATACGGTAGCTCCGATTGCTGCTCATGTCCTGTTTAGCATATCTGCTAAATATGTTAATATGTGTTGGAAATCCTCTTAAACTGTATTTTTAACAAGAAGGAAATTGTCTAACTCTTCAAACCACACATGTCGTGTATCGCAGGACATCCCGGTGTCACCGGCAGAAGTGTTCGAGCTGGTGGAGCAGTTGGTGCGCCGCGCATGCGCCCTGCCCGCCGAGGAGAACCCCCTGCAGGTGGACAAGCTGGAGATAGCTGACTACATCTTCCAGCTGTGTCAGTTCAACCCACCTGATAATATCACACTGCCGGCTGGGTGAGTACTAGGAACAGAATATTCTTAGTCTTTAGTCAGTAGTAACCGATTGACAGACAGACAGCGCTGGTCATCATGGCGCTGTGCTGGCGCTAGATCCTGCTGACGATGTTACTACTTGTGTCACCCACAGCTACACCCCTCCAGCGCTGGCCATCACGTCGCTGTACTGGCGCGGCTGGATCCTGCTGACGATGCTGGCTGCCCATAACCCCCAGCAGTTCGCAGAGCGCGCCGCCGCCATGTATCCTACACTCAGAGCCCTCATCGAGATGTGTATCACCAAGTAAGTAACCCCATGACCATTCCAAGACCTATCATCATTAGTTGAACAAACCCCCTTAAGCCCCGATGTTGTTCCCCTGCAGCAAGCCGAGTATAGAATGGAGTACCAGTACCACGGCGGAGGCGGAGCGCGCGGAGGCGGAGCGAGCTGCCATACTACAGCTGGAGACTCACCTGGCGGCCGCCAGTAACTCCAAGATGCCGGTCAATGAACATAACTCCAGGCTGCTCAGTCAGGTACCTTTACAATGATAGTTTTGATATCATTTCAGATCGGTATCAAATATTACAACTTCTGTTAGAAGATAGCATGGCGCTCTTGTCTGTCCAACGTCTCAGTTCTGTGTCTCATTTAACCACTAACCGTTTGCCTTTGCGCTGTCATACTTTGAAAATCTTTATATAATTATGCAGACTTGGATGTCCTCCAAGTTTATTAAGTCCTTCATGTTCACGGTGTTGGTTATATTAGACATATTTAAAATGGTTTCGGTAATTTAACATCAAATTTTGATCCGTTCTTCGTGTAGCTAACCACTTTGGAACCCCTGGGTCCTGCGAGGAAGCCTCCGCAAGCGATCATAGAGACCCTGCAGGCGATGAGCTCACAGATGAGGCTGGGCAAGTTATTGTGTCGACAACCGGCGCTACTGCTGGACCTGGTGGAGAGACATGGAACTAGGAGAGCCATGCCCTGGCTACATCAACTGCTCAGGCACGACCAGCTCGAACTTAGGTAAGGAAATTAATGACATTTTTTCTCAAATTCTCCGATTGAATTGTCTGAATAATTTCATTATCGAATAGAGACAGACAGACAGACTGACATTACAGAATAAAATATAGTTGTTTATGTGTCTGGGATGCACTACTGTTAGTTTTTGTATGAGCTTCTAAAAGCACCTATGTGTAAAATTGGTGGAGTTTCTTTGTAAGGGGGGAAAATCATCGAATGACTGCTCCCGCCTGGGTGAGGCGGGAGGGAGTCAGACTCTTACTGACTAAAAACTACCCCGTTCCTTCTCCTGCACGTCGAGCCGGACCCCGGTAACCCGTTAGGTTCTCCGCGACTCCGAATCGGCATCAGCCCTGTTGGGCCCCATCCGTGGTGGTCTGATGGCTCTTTGAGGCGCGCGCGGAACGCGACGCGCCGTAGTCTCGGGTCTGTTTCTGGTCGGACGGTTACGGTGGCTTACGGTGGCCGGAGATCGTCCCGCGATCCCCGACGCCCGGTGTGTCCTTCGCGATGGCTGGGTTGCGAGGAGGCAGCGCTTCGCTGCCTCACGCGTCCCGCCTCCTCCTTAGCTAGCATAACTGCTTCGCAAAAGGAGAAGACAGCATCCCAGTCCTCCTCGCTCCGCATCATGACCTGCACTAGGCCCGGACGGCGGTGCTCAGCCCACGCAGGGCATTCCCCCACTGGGTGTTCCACCGTGTCCTCTGGGCGGTCGTCGCAGTGATAACACTCCATTTCCTCCAGCCCCATCAGGCACAGGTACCTCCCGAAACTTCCATGTCCGGCACGGGTCTCGGTTCAGAGTCCCCAGCATCTCTCGGCGGGCCTCCTCCTTGGCCCGCAATATCTCCGTCTTGAGGACGGCCTTCGCTGCCCTGTATCCCTCGTACAACTCCGTCTCTCTCGCCTCCACATTCGGAAGATGGAGACGGCGCCTGCGGTGCCTAGTGTACTAGCGTCGCGCAGTAGTGCACGCCTTGCGTAGAGCTGCCAGCTCTTGCGACCACCAGTATATCTGGCGCTTTTGTTGCCTCGATCGGATCCGGCGCATCGCCACGTCACAAATCCTGGACATGGCGTCCTGGAGCCACTTGGTCTCATCGTCAATGTCGGCAGGCTTGACCGGTGGTATCACCCAGGCCTGCACGATAGCGGCTTCCAGGAGCAGCTCCCGGTTCAGCTGTTTCAGTGCCCAATGCGGGCCACATGGGGCCTGTCTGACCAGCGGGTCCTCGGAGGGGAGAGGCGCCTCCTGCGCGCCGGAGGACGGGGACAAAATGTTCTCCTCCAGCCTGGGACTTTTACACGTCCCCGTCACGCGACGGCGTGAGCCCTCCGAGCTCACGCTGAATCGCTCCGCCAGCGATGTGTCGGACTCTGAGTCCGACTCCCTCCGACTTGAATCCCGTGTGTGCTGGACTCGTCCAGCAAGCCGCTGGACGAGTCCAGCGCCTTACTACGAGTCCCGGAGCCACTTCGGCTTCCTTCTCCCGCTACTGCAGGCGAGCCGAGCTCACCCGCACTCTTCCTCCAGATGTGTCACTCCAATCCTATCACCCCTGCTAGGGAGACTGTCGTCCGCACCCAGGGTGCACCACGGGCAGGTCTTCTGGCACCGCACCCCAAAATTGGTGGTGCTAGATTCTATTTAACCGACTTCAACGAAAAGGGGAACTGAAGTCGACTTCTTTAAAAATAATTATTAAAACTTGTTACGAAAGAGTACTTTGCTTGTATGTTATTCGAAAGATTGTCTGAAATTCTCAGTATATTGAAAAGTACAGGAATAGTTTTAACGTACTGGATAAAACTTTGTCCCGCCAGCGTGCTGCCGGTGCAGTGCCTGTGCGAGTTCCTGTCGGCGGGCGGCGCGGGCGGCGAGGTGGGCAAGGCGGGCGAGCTGTGCGGACACCTGCGCCGCACCGTGGCAGACTCCGAGGCGGGCGCGCGCGCCGTGCTGCACTACTACATGACGCGCCTCGCGCACACACACGCGCCCACCCGCGCGTCCGCCAATAGGGTCAGACATACTGCTGCACTACTACATGACGCGCCTCGCGCACACACACGCGCCCACCCGCGCGTCCGCCAATAGGGTCAGACATACTGCTGCACTACTACATGACGCGCCTCGCGCACACACACGCGCCCACCCGGGCGTCCGCCAATAGGGTCAGACATACTGCTGCACTACTACATGACGCGCCTCGCGCACACACACGCGCCCACCCGGGCGTCCGCCAATAGGGTCAGACATACTGCTGCACTACTACATGACGCGCCTCGCGCACACACACGCGCCCACCCGGGCGTCCGCCAATAGGGTCAGACATACTGCTGCACTACTACATGACGCGCCTCGCGCACACACACGCGCCCACCCGGGCGTCCGCCAATAGGGTCAGACATACTGCTGCACTACTACATGACGCGCCTCGCGCACACACACGCGCCCACCCGGGCGTCCGCCAATAGGGTCAGACATACTGCTGCACTACTACATGACGCGCCTCGTGCACACACACGCGCCCACCCGGGCGTCCGCCAATAGGGTCAGACATACTGCTGCACTACTACATGACGCGCCTCGCGCACACACACGCGCCCACCCGGGCGTCCGCCAATAGGGTCAGACATACTGCTGCACTACTACATGACGCGCCTCGTGCACACACACGCGCCCACCCGGGCGTCCGCCAATAGGGTCAGACATACTGCTGCACTACTACATGACGCGCCTCGCGCACACACGCGCGCCCACCCGGGCGTCCGCCAATAGGGTCAGACATACTGCTGCACTACTACATGACGCGCCTCGTGCACACACACGCGCCCACCCGGGCGTCCGCCAATAGGGTCAGACATACTGCTGCACTACTACATGACGCGCCTCGCGCACACACACGCGCCCACCCGGGCGTCCGCCAATAGGGTCAGACATACTGCTGCACTACTACATGACGCGCCTCGTGCACACACACGCGCCCACCCGGGCGTCCGCCAATAGGGTCAGACATACTGCTGCACTACTACATGACGCGCCTCGCGCACACACACGCGCCCACCCGGGCGTCCGCCAATAGGGTCAGACATACTGCTGCACTACTACATGACGCGCCTCGCGCACACACACGCGCCCACCCGGGCGTCCGCCAATAGGGTCAGACATACTGCTGCACTACTACATGACGCGCCTCGCGCACACACACGCGCCCACCCGGGCGTCCGCCAATAGGGTCAGACATACTGCTGCACTACTACATGACGCGCCTCGCGCACACACACGCGCCCACCCGGGCGTCCGCCAATAGGGTCAGACATACTGCTGCACTACTACATGACGCGCCTCGCGCACACACACGCGCCCACCCGGGCGTCCGCCAATAGGGTCAGACATACTGCTGCACTACTACAAACAAACCTCAAGCTACACTCACACCAACTGGTGACGAAAAAAAACGGTAGCCCCTATTACAGTGCATTGCCAACTTTTTAGGGGGTGACTGACTGACTAATGATTGATTAACTAAGGCAAAACAACACTTTTAATGATTTCTTCTTTCAAAACTATTACTTAAGTATAAAAAAAAACAATTCAATTGATTCTACTCGATATTTTGATCAAACGATTCCCAGGTTTTGCGCATTGAACATTGTATTGTAATGTTTGATGATTACCTTGAATTCTTTTTGTAGGGTCTGAAGCTGGTGCTGCAATCTTCAGACGATACATCTGAAACTGATTACAACGCTGACGTTGGTCCCGAGTGAGTATTTCATTTTTAAAGCTGAATACAATCAAACATACATATAAAATACGGCAACAAAGTCAATTAAGATAATGTCCTACTAGATGGAAACACAGCATACATAATAGAGAAATCTTACATTACTTAGTACATAATAAAAGGTACCGTTTTTAGCTTAACAGATGCTGCCATTATAGCAAGAAGTCCTGATAGCTTAATTTTTTTATGAAATAGGAGGCAAACGATCAGACGGATCACCCGATGGTAACCGATTAGCGTCGCCCATGGACACTCGCAACACCAGTGGAGATCAAATAGTGATCACCTAATGGAGATTAAATAGTGTAAAATTATTGATAACTATAATATGGCCATTACAACGATTTTACGCTACATTGGCACCATCTGGAGAGCATAAAATACTACTAGTCTGTATTGTTGTAAATTATTAAGAAATGATGAATACATTATTTAAAAAATATGAAGCTCTGTTGCTGCGTATTGAGTGTGTCGGTAACGACTGGCTGTGTGCGCAGCGAGTGGCTGGAGCTGGTGTGGGCGCTGCCGCACTGGGAGGCCGTGCGCGACGACGTGGTGCTGCGCGTGCGCACCGCCTGCGCCGTGGAGTGCGTGCCGCGCCATCTGGCCGCCTACATCGCCTTCCTGCAGCACTACGTCGCCTGCACGCCCGCGCTCGACCATACCGACCTCGTGCTCGTCAGTATACACTCTATTGCTATCGTCATCTCAATTCATTTCATATTCTACACTTAATGTACTAAAACATTATCGTAAGTGAAACAAAAACTTTTCTGAAAACCGCATCAGAATCGCTTCAGTCAATCACGAAATAATCGCGTACAAACTACTTCTTTATCTTTTTCCACATAGCACTTTCGAGCAATTAGAGAATGTCCAAAGTTACATTTTTTTTAAATACATCACGAATATACCAATTTGAACTCTATATATCACGAATTAAAGATCATTTTAATCTACAACTAATCACCACACGCATTGTCACCAGGATCTGGGCCAGGTGATAATGGAACGAGCGCAGGTGATGGGCAACGTACTGGGCACGGGCGAGCGCACCGAGCACGACGTGCACGACGCGCACGATACTAACGTGCACGAGTTACAGCGCGCACAGCATCGTGCGCTGTATTCACTCACCAAGATATTATATGACTATCTGCAAAAGGTATGTAGAATGCAGAGGTACGAATTATAAATGTAGGTTATCTTCATAGGACGGGTGCAGTGGCCGAGCGGACGCACTGCGCGCACGCATCTCATGTTATCTAATGCTATAGTATCTCCCTCTAGCTCCGTAGCGGCGCAGCATGCGAGGCTAGCGCGGGCTCGGCGTGGTCGTTCAACGAGCGCGTGTCCGTGCAGTGGCCGAGCGGACGCACTGCGCGCACGCATCTCATGTTATCTAATGCTATAGTATCTCCCTCTAGCTCCGTAGCGGCGCAGCATGCGAGGCTAGCGCGGGCTCGGCGTGGTCGTTCAACGAGCGCGTGTCCGTGCAGTGGCCGAGCGGACGCACTGCGCGCACGCATCTCATGTTATCTAATGCTATAGTATCTCCCTCTAGCTCCGTAGCGGCGCAGCATGCGAGGCTAGCGCGGGCTCGGCGTGGTCGTTCAACGAGCGCGTGTCCGTGCAGTGGCCGAGCGGACGCACTGCGCGCACGCATCTCATGTTATCTAATGCTATAGTATCTCCCTCTAGCTCCGTAGCGGCGCAGCATGCGAGGCTAGCGCGGGCTCGGCGTGGTCGTTCAACGAGCGCGTGTCCGTGCAGTGGCCGAGCGGACGCACTGCGCGCACGCATCTCATGTTATCTAATGCTATAGTATCTCCCTCTAGCTCCGTAGCGGCGCAGCATGCGAGGCTAGCGCGGGCTCGGCGTGGTCGTTCAACGAGCGCGTGTCCGTGCAGTGGCCGAGCGGACGCACTGCGCGCACGCATCTCATGTTATCTAATGCTATAGTATCTCCCTCTAGCTCCGTAGCGGCGCAGCATGCGAGGCTAGCGCGGGCTCGGCGTGGTCGTTCAACGAGCGCGTGTCCGTGCAGTGGCCGAGCGGACGCACTGCGCGCACGCATCTCATGTTATCTAATGCTATAGTATCTCCCTCTAGCTCCGTAGCGGCGCAGCATGCGAGGCTAGCGCGGGCTCGGCGTGGTCGTTCAACGAGCGCGTGTCCGTGCAGTGGCCGAGCGGACGCACTGCGCGCACGCATCTCATGTTATCTAATGCTATAGTATCTCCCTCTAGCTCCGTAGCGGCGCAGCATGCGAGGCTAGCGCGGGCTCGGCGTGGTCGTTCAACGAGCGCGTGTCCGTGCAGTGGCCGAGCGGACGTACTGCGCGCATGCATCTGGTGTTGGCGCACGCGTACGTCAAACTGCTGTGTATTGGACCCTCTATGTGTAAGTATTACGAGCCTCATTTGCTAACGGTCTAAATTAAATACCCGAACTCAAAATTGATGTCAGAGTTTTTCACTGAATATTTTTAAGGGTTTGGGGTTGTCAATTTTGTCGCTGGTTCAGCTTTTACGGTGTGCTACTCTTGCTCGACGTCTGCGCAGTTTCGAGTTTAAGTCTATTTTCAAACTGTATTTGTTAACGGACAGATGACACAAACCAAGAAATGTACTCCTGGTTGATGTCGGTATGGGTGGGCAGCGAAGCCCCGGCGGCGTACACCGCGTCGGGGGCGGAGGCCTGCCTGCTGCCGGACTGGCTGCGCCTGCACATGGTGCGGTCGGCGCGGCCGCCGCTGCTCGAGGCCGGCATGAGAGCTCTACCTGCGCCTAAACTGGCACTCTTCATACAGACTTTCGGCATGCCTGTGCAAGCTATGAGGTATGATATATTTGTTTTGTGTTTGGTCTTGAATCATTTTGTCGTGTTTTTTTAGATTATACTGAACTTTTTATTTAAATGACATGATACTGAAGTGGCGTGAAGTTATTCTTTGTAGAATATGTTTTAATACTTAAAAAATACTTTTTCCGGTGAACATTACCAGGTTCCACTTGCTGACAAGGACTTTGCAATACCTACCCTAAAATCCATTATATAAATGCGTATACTGTATGTTAATGTGTGTGTTTGTCCCCCAGTGCGCTCCTGTCAGCCCTGGACGCATGCCCAGCGGGTGCCCTGTCCCGCCTGGGCGTGGAACGCGGGTACATGTCACAGTTGCTGGGCGTGCAGCGCGCGCGGGGGGCCACTGGTGGACATGCCTTCGCAGCCACGCTCAGACTCACGCCGCTCACATACCCACCTGGTACGTACTTAGCTCGTAACTAATACTTATGGTCTTCTAACTCCATCTTAAATTGCAACAAGGATATATCGGCATACTGTAAAATGATCTAAAGAGACATAATTAACTAATATTGTTCTCAAAAATAAACGGCAAAACGAGTGAATATAAATAATGAAACACCAAACAATTCGTGATGAACACATGCACACAAAGTAAGATACAAAAGACATTTCGCATTTATAACCAGTAAGCCAGCGTCAAATTTTTACCAACTTCCTCTCAGTTTATATATTGTAAAAAAACTTCAGACTATGCTATTATGAAGCATTATGAACGTCAGCTGCGGTGCCCGTGGAGGGTTGACCACTTCATGACAGAAAACAAAATTTTAATAGTCTCCTTAGAAAAGCTGGCATAATGCCAGCGCAACGTCCTGTCTTGCACATTCTGAACTGGACCCACTTCATGGCAGACTTGGGACATGAACATGTATCCACCTACTAATAGAATAACACATCTGTACATTTTACTTGTTTTTTAGCGTGTGAAATAAAGTTTTTTCTTTCTCTCTTTCTGTTCTTTGACTAGTTGTGAAGAAACGACAATTATTTATGTAGTTTACATTTGGATGGCTGCCGTTGGTCAAGCCACCACCCGCACTGCAGCTGACGTCCATAACAATTCATATAACATCTTTTTGAAGCATTTTACAAGTTATCTACTGAAAGGAAATAACTGAAAAAATAACTGGCTTACGGGTATTAAGTCATATTAGGTCACGTCATTGAAAATGTAAAGTTTCAAGTTCACAATTTATATATCTCAATTGTTTCGCTCCAGACGACAAGTTATTCGTGAAAGAAGAACTACCGATGGAGCCGGAGGACGAGTGGGGTAGCTGTGTAGTACCGGCGCCATTACATCCCGACCAAGTGTCTCCACTGCTCAACACCGTGTTCCTCGCCGCCAACAGCTTCCACGGAGACATCGACTCCGCTTTCTCCGAACTTATTGCGGTAATGTTGTTTTTGTTCTAGACTGATTTCAGCAGCCAAGACTGTTTCGTTGGCCGAGTGGTTGGAATTGCAACTGCTGGGCAAGAGGTCTCGGGTTCGATTCCTGGGTCTGGCAAAGAATTACTGGGTTTAAAAAAAAATCTTAGTAGTAGCACGGAGTCTGGAAATGTGTCCGGTATATGGCAATCTAGCCCCCTATTACATGAGACTCGTAACATAAATAGTTAAAAGTGGGTGTTACATTGTACAGTGGCATTAAGTACCGTAATGTGCACCTCTGCCTAAGGTGTGATGTTATGGTGATGCATGTAAGCAGTCGCTATTTTGGATCTCTGGAAAGCGTTAAAGTAGTTCTTTAGCTCAATAAAGATTATTTGAACTCATTCAAGTAATACCGGCGAGAAGAGGAGGCGTGGTGACAAATGTGTAATGTTGTTATGTAATGTGTGTCCAGTTGGTGAGCGCGGACGTGTGGCGCGGCGGCGGCAGCGCGTCCCGCGGCGTGCTGGCGTGGCTGCGCGCGCTGGCGGGCCGCGCGGCCGGCGCCGCCGCGCTCGTGCGCCGCCCCGCGCACGCCGCGCCGCTGCTGCGCGCCCTGCTGCCGCATCGCACGCCGCATGTCATGCAGGTACCTGCCTCATCACTATCTCACGACGGACAAGGCTATTTTTAAGCCATGCCAAGGGCTCATATTCACGAGTAACTTTCTGCGACACACGACGCAATGACTGTCCTGTCGTGCAACTACTGTGTGCCAAGCACGAATAACTACCGCATTCGTAACGTAATAGTATCGGGCGCGTGTGGCGCTCCGATTGGCCGGCTCCAGTGAACCAACCAATCACAGCGCCGAAAGCGCTCGCTACTATGACATTACAAATGCGATAGTTATTCGTGCTTGGCACCCTGATCGCCGCGCGCCATTACGAACTGTGACGACGCCGAAAAATATTCACGTTTCGTGAAAGTTATAGTACAAAAATACAAGCTCACCGTCACATAACACTTGTAACCCCGTCCCTCTCCCGGCAGGTGGCAGACACCCTGCTGATGCAGTGCAAGATGCTGGCGGGCCCAGTGGTGGACGTGCTGCGCAGTATGATGCAGAGCGGCGCCACCGTCAAACGAGAGCTCGACATACACGTGCCGCACCATGCCAACAAGCAACAACTCATTGCAGGTACTGACATCATCATCGACAGCTTATAAGTAGCCACTGCTGACCAAATGCCTCTTTTCACACGGAGAAAGCTTAAACATTGAGAATTAATCACCACGTTTGCCCAATGTGGGTTGGCAATTTCAAACTCATAATTAGATATTATAAGCCCAGGTTTCTTCACGATGTTTTCCTTTACAGTTAGTCAGTGGTATCTAAATATTCTTAGAAAGTATTAACTTGGAGATCAGGAACCGTCAATCAGTTCTAACCAAAACTTTAACACCATAACTGTTATACTTCCAGCGTTGGAGGCCGCGTCTCCCAGTACATTGGAAGCTCTGGGCAACCGCATCATATCGAGCCAGGACACGCGCGTCATTGTGGACGTCATTACACACATACTCGAGAAGAGCCAGGATGGACACTACGAGTCCAAGGTGAGGACATTCATTCACGGACCGTTATAAAAAATAGCAGGTAAAGGTCGCAAGAAGCCGCGCGATACTAGCTGCCTCCAACATAATGATGACGATATTCTCAAAAAGTTTTTATGCTCAAACAAGACTATATTTAATTTCGTGAGTTAATGACTAAATAGTTAATGATTTGTTCTTCAGATAAAACACGAGGATGGTAGTGCGGGTCCTGCGCACGTGTTCTCCCGCGGCGGCCTCGGCTGCGGCCTGCTGCTGGACTGGATGTCGGAGCTGCAGAGGGAGGCTCTCGGGCCCAGCGACCAGAGGCATCGGCAGGTCGGTCCGACGAAAGGCAGCGATATTTCTTAATGGGGGGTGCAAAATTGAACTAGATGTAGGCTAGATGATATATAGATGCGAGTCCCCTGGGAATTCCTAGATATAAAAAATGGGTAGCAGATTCACGATGAATAATGGTTTGGCCCGTGGTAGACTACATAATTAACTACTGTCTGCTAGTCCAGCTGGCTCTTACTAAAACATCAGTAGTTATACTACAATTACAGTATTAGGATACGGGCCATACTTCTCAATTCCAATCGAAGACCATCACTGATTTTCCACCATAGTTCTAAGATGTGTTACTGGTACAGATGCAGCTAATGTTCCGGTCGGGCTGCGCCCCCTGGCGGCCACTGCTGGTGACCCTGCTGGCCCACCGAGCGTCCTGGAGGACCCTGCACTACTGCCTCACCACGCTGCTGCAAGATGAGGGGTAAGTAAATAATACAGTAGCAGTAATTAGGCATTGTTTTCTTCGTTAGTTAGGCTGGCAAACGAGCAGATAGACGGCTTGATGAAAAGCAATTGGTGTCACCTGTAGACCCACAACACTAGACGAGTTATAAATACGTTGCCAGTCTTGGAAGGGGGGTGGTTTGGGCCTCCGGTACCCTCCCTCCCACAACTGCACATTACGTTTCAGTAGCTTTACGCCGTTTTCTGTGAGGTTGTGGTATCATTAGTCAAGTATCCAGAGACTAAACAAGAATGTTCCACAGTGGCTGGTCTCCGAGTGCAGTGCTGGACTTCGCGGAGACGTTGGTGGAGAGTCCTCGCGTGTGGCAGGGCCGGGACAAGACCACGCCCAAACATTACGTGCCCGACGACACGCTGCGGCTCAACTACCAGCAGGTCAGATTATACTCTCGTGTCTAAGGTTTCTTTAGTATAGTTACTTGTTCGAAACTATGTATGTCCGTGGAAAGAATGAGTAGGTAAATGAAGAGTGTTTAATGATTTATTTTTTTCCGCTAGAGTAATATAGTTTAGTATGTAAACGTCAAGCGGATTTGGTTAGAAAGATTTTACATAAATGAAAAAAATAATAATTACAACATTGAAAATACTCGTGAATCGATATTTCTCTATGTTGCTACTACTAACAGTGCCCCACAGCTGGATTTCGTATGTCCAGATTGGTTTGAGGATAGACTTATAAACTTTCTTGCTATCTTGCTTTCGTTAGAGAGGTTCGATTTGCGGCCTATTAACCAGTACATCGATCTGACCTTCATGTCTAACTGTTTACGCTTAGTCCTGATATGCTTTTTCCAGGTGAGTCTTTTATCAAGATGCATACCCAGGCATTTAGCATCTTCAGCCTGAGGAACTTCCTCATTGTAAATTCTTATTGGAGGACGAGTCCGTCTTCTCAGGGTAAAGGTTACATGAACAGATTTCCCTTGATTGACCCTAATACGCCATTTATCCATCCATTTTTCTACCTCATGGATATGGTTTTGTATATTAGCTGATGCTATGTCAGGATCCTCGTGAACTGATAGAAAGGCTGTCTCATATGCGTAGGTGGCAATTATGGTATCAGTATGTGTTAGAAGATCTGCGGTAAAAATTAGGTACAGAACTGGCCCCAATATACTCCCCTGCGGTACTCCTGAAAGTATTTCATTTAATTGAGTGACTTCGCTATTAAATTTCACTTCAAAGCACCTGTCGTATAGGTATGACCAAAGGATCGGATAGAAGGAGTGAGGTAGGAGTTTTTTTAATTATGAAGAGCAGTCCTTCATGCCACACTCTGTCGAACGCCTGACTGATATCCAGGAAGACGGCAGAGCAGAATTGTTTGTGTTCTAGTGCACGACTTATAGTGTCCGCAATACGGTGTATCTGCTCGATGGTTCCATGTTGCTCTCGGAAGCCGAGCTGGTGGACAGGAATAACTTCTGGTAGATATGGGCGTATCCTGTTCAGCAATATTTTTGAAAAAATGAAGGAGTTTACCCAGCACAGGGAGCAGGCTTATTGGTCTGTAGAAGCTTGCTTCGTGGAGGGGTTTGCCTGGTTTGGGTATCATTACAACTTGCGCAATTTTCCACTGAGCCGGGTAAACAGCTAACCTTAGATAGGAATTAAAAATGGCCGCGATGTGGATAATGCCCCTTCTGGGCAGCTCCTTGAGTAGTTGAGCGTCGATTGAGTTGTAGCCTGGTGTTTTGCCGTTCTGTAGTTTCAAGACCTCCCGCCATATTTCGTTGGGGCTGGCACTATTTAGTGGTAGACTCATCTGCATTGGTGTGTCTAAATATTCAGAGACTTCTCTGTCGTGTTTTCTATAAAATTATCTCTTATAATTTTGTAAGTGTCTACGTCACCAGGCATTATTTTTACTATGTGTCCTGACCTCAGAGTTGTTATAGTGTATTTGCGTTTGCAATTGAGGACAGGAGTTCTTTTAGTTTCGTTATATCTATGACTCCAGTGACGAATATGGGTTCTGGCTTTGGCGGTTTAGGTTCCTTAGGTTGTTGACTGGGTTCGTCATTATTTTCCGACTCCAAAATTTCGAATCTGTTTTCTGTGGTAACTGCATACGTTGTTTTGTTTAACTTGCTATATTTCTTTACCGATTGAGGGCTAGAATCAGCTTTTCTTTTCATAGGAACCTGATCGTTTTGCCAGGGTTGATTTTGTTTTTTGCCTTGTTCGTCGATTGTAGCAGATGGGTTTGATTTCTCATTCCCCTTAACGTTCGGATTAATTGTCATTCCGTGTAAATGTGTATATGGCGTTCCAGCTGGGCGTGATGGTCCGCTACGTGGCGGAGGAGGTCCGCGCGGTGGAGCGCGAGGGCGGCGCGGAGGCGGCGCGGCGGCGGGCCGACGCGCGCCTGCGGCTCCTGCTGCGCGCCGCGCCCGCGCGCCGCAGCTGCTGGCCGTGGCGGCCGCCGCGCAGCTACACGACCCGCTGCTGCTGCTGCTGCTGTACATGAAGGTAGGCCCGGGGACGGGAGACCATGTCCGAGTACGACTACCGTGCTTCGATACCGCTATACCAGCTCGACCAGAGTGATACAAGAGTTTCATAGAAAACCTGAGTGATACAACCGAAATATTCTGTCCAGCCGAATGAGTGATATTACCGAAAACGAAACCCCCCCTGCGGTTTTGAGGATGGGAGATTGGTCTAGAAAAATTTACAAATTCTTAACCCTAAAAGGTCAAAAACCCAGTTATAACCCCTCTTTTTTAAGGGGGGAAATCATTCAATGACTTCTCCCGCCTTGGGTTAGGCGAACGTGTCAAACTCTTCCTGACAAAACCACGTTATCCGTTATCGTATTCCTATTAAAAAAAAAATTAATAACTCCTCTTGTGCTGCGTTTCTTAGGCAGCACGGACTACTTATTATCAGGTAATCCGTTTATTCATTGCCGCCCAATCCCATAAAGAAAATGTCATATTTTTGTTAACTTGAAAAGCTTTTCTTAAATAAAAATTTGAACACAATTCCCCTGCAGGTGCCGAAGATCCTGCCGCTGGTGCTGCAGTCGGGCCCGCGCAGCCGGCCGCTGTCGCTGCTGCCGGTGGCGGGGGCGGCCGCCAGCTCCACCAGCGCCACCGACCGCGTGTCGCACGCCCTGCTCACCGCCATCGCCGCGCCCGCCGCGCACTCCAAGGACTACAACCAGAAGTACGAGATAACTTACTACTCGCGCGGGGGGAGACCATAATAAATATCCATCCATCCATCTAAACTTTCCTTAAAAATAATCACTTCTTACTGCTAATAATAAAATAAAATCCGTCCGGTAAATTTTAAGTCATCATGTTTATACTTACTAGAAGAACGTAGTGTTTACATCCATATTTTTTTCTTTTTCAAATTTACGATTTGGAAACTAAAAAGTCAAAGAAAATGATAGCAATAGCTAGATATTTATTCATAAATAACTACTTAAATAATAAATAATGTTTGCAGACTGTGGCGCATGGAAGCAGAAGTCCGAGGTCTGTGGGCGCGCGTGGGCGGCGCGGGGTCCCGCGCGCTGGGGCTAGCCGCCGCCCTGCTGCGCGGCGCCGGGCCCCAGCTGCGCTACCACACGCACGTGCTGGCCGCGCTCGAGGTGCTGCCCGACCACGAGCTGTTCGCGCCCACCAACACTGCAGACCTGCACAGCATCCTGGAGTGCTTCCTGGCCCTGGCGCGCTCGCAGCCCGGCGGGGCCGCCAGCCCGCTGCTGCACCGCGTGTCCGCCATACTGCGCCGCTACCTCGCCTGCAGGCCGCAGCTCGCCGGGGCCCTGCTGCACCAACACAAGGACACTATCGCGTGAGTACATACTGCGCCGCTACCTCGCCTGCAGGCCGCAGCTCGCCGGGGCCCTGCTGCACCAACACAAGGACACTATCGCGTGAGTACATACTGCGCCGCTACCTCGCCTGCAGGCCGCAGCTCGCCGGGGCCCTGCTGCACCAACACAAGGACACTATCGCGTGAGTACATACTGCGCCGCTACCTCGCCTGCAGGCCGCAGCTCGCCGGGGCCCTGCTGCACCAACACAAGGACACTATCGCGTGAGTACATGACGCAAGCTATCTGATGTGGAATGATACTCTTTATGGTACTGTAAGCACAGGCCTGCGGACGGCGAGCATGGGTAGCTCGCCCGCTGTCGGACCAGAAACAGACCCGAGCGTACGGCGCCGAGCGTTCCGCGCGCGCCTCAGAGAGCCATCAGACCACCACGGATGGAGCCAAAATAAGACTGATACCCGATACAGAGCCGCGGAGAACTTAACGGGTTGCCGTTAAGTCGCCCTGTCGATGTGCAGGAGTACGAACAAGGTAGTTTTGAGTCAGTAAGAGTCTGACATTTCCTCTCGCCTCATCCAGGCGGGAGAGGCGAGAGGATCTTCATAGTACTAAGAGGATTGCGTAAATTATGTATAGAAAACACGCGTGTTTTGTTTGATAGTGATGAAGAAATGGAAACCTTCTTACTTGTATTACATTAACGAACTCATCCTCATCACCAGCCGGAAGACACTGTATATCGCTATATATTAGTGATTCTCGGCCTTATAGTATTGTTTTAAGTGAACAGTGCAACATTATTAATTATTTATCTTCATTCTCCCTCCAGCAACACCCCAGCGCTGTCGTCGCTGCAGGCGGCGGAGGTGAGCGCCCCGGCGTCGGCGGCGCCGCCCCCGCTAGCGTTGCAGGCCCTGCAGCGACGGTGCGACACTCCAGACAACTTGCACTGGATGCTGCAGGTCTGTATATCTATGTATACAAGTTTTCAATCAATTACATTATTTTATAGCAGGATGAAGTGAAAGAGGTATGGGTAAATCGTGTCGTTTGGTGTTCTTTTGTCTCTGCCTACGCCAATAGGAGACAGGCGTGACAATTTGTATGTATGATACGATCCGGCGAGCAATCTTCATTAAGGGATTTATTTACATCTTCAAAGTGGAACAGCTGCGCAGTGAATACGTTATCAGCACACAACAAACACGCCGCGTCTGCGCAGCAAATTCATGGAGTTTAGTAAAAAAAATAAAAATATCCCGTTATGTCCCGTTCCAGGAGATCGAGGCGTGGGGCTCCCGTCGCGGCGGCGCGTGGGGCGGCGGCGTGTGGGCGGGCCACGTGCTGCGCTGCGCCGCGCCGCACGCCGCCGCGCCGCACGCCGCGCTGCGACACACCGCGCTCTCGCTGCTCGCCAAGCTACTGCCCGCCGTCACCGACACCACGCCCGGTACGCTGCCTGGCTTCTACGCATTCACTTACACACACCAATTTATGTCTAATAATTTCATTTCATGTGTGACACTTAGTTCATAATCTCCAAAAAAATTTTATTCCGTCATCACCCTTCACCACCAATCAAATTTTTATCTTCATACATAATGTGCTTCCTTCCCAAAACTTTACGAATCTGCCATACTGTTCCCAAGTTTTACACTAACCAACACAATTTGCGACTCATTTTACAATGATTTACTTACTCCTTCACTTACTGCAGGTCTGCAAGCAGTACTGGAGTGCCTGGACTCTCACCAGCCTGAAGTGACGCAATCACTGCTGGACAAACTACCAGATATACTAGTGGGCATGCAGGAGCACGCCGCCAAGATACTGATGCGAGTATTCGAGCTGGGACTCAAGTCGCGGCACCCCGTGGAGCCCTGCATCGCCAAGTGTGTCACCACCATTAACTTACATCGAGGATGTTAACTTGAGTATTGTGTATGACCAGACTAAGGAAAAATCTAAGTGTGAAAAACAATAAGACACCTCAATAATAGGAGACAAGAAAGAAAGACATTTTTAGTCATTGTGTGAACGACATAAGAGTTACGTTGTTCAGACACAAAATCAGAACAATCACTTTGGTCATGTAATAGGTATGTCAAATATTATAATAATGTGTTTGTTAATGAATGAATTATGACCAAGTTTGTAAAAACTATGTAGATAAGTAAATAACAAATTTTCTCTGACTGGACTGGACTGGATTTCGTTTAGTAAAAAAGGGGTACTGGGAATGAATTTGAGTATGGATGCTTTAGTATTATGTTCGTACTTTGAACAATAATCATCTCATAGACTAGTAACCAACAATAGGTATTGTACCATAAATAATAATTAATATGCAGTGACTTTTCCAAGAGCAAAAGTTGAAATTACGCCATGTTAATATCATTCAGAAAATGAGCTTTGTTTATTGTTGACCACTCTCGATAGACAATGCTGAAGAATTACTTTCTGATGTAAACTATACTTATAATAACTATAAATAGACATAAGTATTTCCTGTAAAATATAATGCAAATAAAACAAATAGTTAAAAACATTTTCTTTATTTTATAATAATATCCACAGTAGTAAAACATACTGTTTACAATATTTAGAATTTTTGTGATAAAATGAAAAGAAAATAATGATCAAATGCAATACCTATACGTAAGTACATTTATTTATTATTTGTAGTATATTTAAATGCTATTTAACATAAGAATTGCTACAAAATTAAATGTATCTGAACACAGAATCATTCACTCTGTAGTAATTCTTTATGCTTTGTGTTCCTTACATAATTTCTAACAACATAGAAACAAAATGATATATTTATGAATACTTTAGTACTTATTTAAAAATAATTTCATTACTCATTAAAAATAAATAATTTGCAAGTAAAGCACATAAACCCGCACCGAAGCGTGACGCCAACTCTTCACTCTCTGGTAATGGTGATCACCACTATAATCACCAGTCATTAGAGCCAAGGTCGGTGAACATCTTATCCTTAATCTTTGGTCTGGGGTCTTCTGTTATTTTTGAGTCCACTGCACCGACTTTCCCCAGAATGTATTCAAATTCTAAAACAAACAAAAGCACACCAATTTAATTGTATCTCACAAAAAAAAATTTCTAACCTTAGACCTTAAATACTTTATAACAGTTAGCTTCCATCGCATTCCTGATCATACAAAGAACTATTAACTTTCTATTAAACCACTGTCATACTGTGAAATTTTGTGAACGCCTACTCCAATTTAACCCATCTTGTACCAAAACACAGATCGATGCGAGACAATGTATTCTATTGTGTCTTATATACCTAAGAGGTTATTCAATAACTAGAATAGTAGAAGACTACATGGTTATAAAATATGGAGTGTGAAGACATGACTGACTACATACCTTCAACAGTCAATGACGTGCCTCTCAACTCTGTTCCTCCAATGAACTGTTTCTTCATGTCACCCTCAAAGTACACAAACACACTGGGCAGGTTCCTCTCAGGGAAGTTAGGGATACACGTCTGAGCCACTGCCTTCAGGAACTTTGTGTAGGGGAACTTGGCTGCGAGCTGACGCATATATTGGTTGATTAGGGCACACTGCTGAATGCTGGAAAAGATAGATATGAGTGATAAGAAATAATTTGTTCAACACTGAAACTGCTGAACAGATTTAGATAGTAGAATTTTTATAATAACTATTGTGAGACACTAAATTAAGTAAAAGTCATGGGTTACTCACATTAATATACTGAGAAAAGCTCTATTAGTTTTTGCCGTGACCGCGCACACTGCTTATGAGGAAGAACCCCTCTATGGTTCAAACTATTTACCCGTGACTTTTAGATAATTTAATAGAATTTTATAAAACAATTATATCAATGCAAATGATTGGGGCAAAAAAAAAACATGACAAACCCCTCTCATGTAGAGGAGACCATTATTCCAACAGTGGACTGGCAGGCAGATAATAATGATACTATGTTGTTTCCGTCTACATACCCTTGTTTATACAGATGTATGACCACCCAAATTCCATCTCCAGCCTTGTTCACTTCCTGCACATAGTCCTGCCCCGACACCTCCCTAATATCACCAAATCTAGGCTTTTCTGACAGTCTCTTCAGTTCCGCAATACGTTTCCTCCTGTATTCCTCCAGCACAGCCTCATCTTCAGAGTCTTCAAGTTCATCCAGGCCATCTAAATCTAATTCTGAGAGTTGTTTGTCCTCTGGAATAGCATTGGTATTTGTAACTATAAAGTGTTAATACTTAAAACTTAAGATTAAGCACTGTGCTACAACTAGTTATGTAAATGTTTATATCTTTACTGTTATTAAAATGGTATGTATTGTCACTCAAGTGGAACTTGAAGAGTAGTTGTGAGTAAAAGGAAAAAATGATAATACTTGTGCAAACTTTATAAACATTAATTGATTAGTTAATTAATTATTATTGAATGGACATTAAAATCCAAAGTTTTAATTTATATTATTCTCAAAATTAGCAACAGGTGTTACCATAACCTATATACTTTGTTTATACTAACTTTCAGCCTGTTTCTGCTGGATGGTCTGCTCTATCATATTAACTATTTGGTCCTCTGATATCTCCGCTTCTTTGGGAGGTATGATTCCCTTGGCTCGGAGGACATCGTTCCATTCTGTATCCTCATTAGGATTCTAAAAATAAACACCATGTTTAATACCAAAAAAACACATCAAACACTTATTTTATGTAATAAATTTTAAACTTGGGTTAGTGATTTACCTGCATTTTCTGTTTAAGCTTCTTGTTTTATTTTAGTTAAAATAAATGATAACAAATGAGGAATATGAGTGCGGAAATCTGACACCATCAACTTTAAATTAAAATGACAGATTTGACAGATGTCAACAAATAAAAAGCATGATTCACTTTTTTTCGTAGAATGGGAACTAAGATTCACTTTGGCTGATTATTCAGCCCTCCTATTCTTATTTAAGCTAGCAACACTGAGTTTCATAAACCAGTTTTCATTCATACATTCCATTGTCTATTGTATTATGTATTGTCTGTGTTATGGATCTGTGGTTCATTCATGATTTTATTCTATGGTCTGACATGGACGTGTTTACAATTTTTGCTTTCGTGAGTTTCGTGCTCGTGTGATTTTATTGATTACTGATTTAGTGTGAATTTTATTTGATTTAAAGTAAGTTGAATAACAAATATATTTTATAAATTTGATGTAAATTAACTACAATGAATAGAGATAAACGAGAACCCGAGTATCCAACAGAGTTGGAGTCTCAATTTGTAATGCGCTTACCTGAAGAGCCTTCAAAAGTTTTGAGAGAAGTGTTAAAATCTGGAGAGAACCTAAAAAACAGACTGACGATACAAATAGAAAACGATATGCGTACGGGCGAGGTAAGATTTGATCATTGGTTGATGCACGCCAAGATCGTAGACCTACCAACCATCATAGAATCTCTCAAAACGATCGACAACAAAAGTTTCTACAAAACAGCAGATATATGCCAAATGATGATATGTAAAGAAGAACCTGACCAACCGTCCACAGAGGAAGAGTCACCAGCTAAAAATAAGAAAAAAGATCCTTACAAAGTTGACAAAAAGTTCTTATGGCCTCACGGCATCACACCACCGACAAAGAATGTGCGGAAGCGCCGATTTAGAAAAACCCTTAAAAAGAAATATGTAGAAGCACCAGAAATTGAAAAAGAAGTGAAGAGATTGCTAAGAGCCGACAATGAGGCTGTGAGTGTTAACTGGGAGGTGATCAAGGAGGAAGATGATCATCCCAAACAAGAACAGAGTGCACCTGTTAATCTCAAACCTGAGAAGAAAACCAAAGCTGAACGTAATCCTAAGCGAGAGTCTGTCTCTGTTGATGTATCCAACCATGAATCTTCCAATGTCGTGGACATATTTGGTGGTGCAGTCAGTGATTCTGACTTGGAGGATGATAACATCAATGTGGAGATGGAAGACAGTCGGTTGTCAGCTTATGACAGCAGACTATCTGACACCAACTCCATGCATGGTGAGGGTCCATCAAAGAGTACAATGCCTACTCAATTCAGGTCACACATGTTCCAATCGCCACAAGACCTAGCTCCAAAGTCATTCCCGGGCCACAGCAGGGCAACTACTCCAGCAGCATCAGGAATGTCAAAAAGTGGTGGTTTATCATCAGAGGATGATGGTGATTATCAACCGAGAGATAATATGTCTAAGGACAATATGACACTTAGGATTGAGCAGTTGAGAGCTGAACTTGAAGAATTGAAACAGAGGAGACAAAGGACTCAGCATGAGATTGCTGGCATGGAGAACCTGGCATTGAGGCAGAGGTTCCAGGATATTCTGCATACTCTTAACCAGGACATCATGTACAAGGAAATGGAATACCAGGGCCTGCTGACACTGCAGAACTCTGATGATATCTAGCATTAAGTTAGATTGTTAGATAAACTTATCTCGTGTCTAACAATCTATTGTATGTCGGAGGTGAATTATAGCTCTATAAGGATACTACATGTTATAAGATTGTAATTCAAATAAAAATCATAAATGTATACTCTTCTCAATCCGTAGATTATTGTAATGTTGCTATAATTAATTAAAGGCTAACTACTGCATTAGTGAACTACTTAGTAGTTACTTAGTAGTTAGTAGTAGTTACTTATGGAGTCTTAAATTCATAATGATTACATAGATAGTTCATACTTAAATAATTGTATAGTTTTAATTCCTAAATAAAAGCATTTGTTAGTAAATATCAGTGGTTTTATTTTCAATGAAGTTATATAAACCTAGCAATATGTGATCCCAAATAAGGAGCCTATGTGTGATAACTTGTAGTACTAAATAAATTGGCATTACCAAACTAGCTAGCTAATAAATTAATAATTGATTTGGTGCCTGATACAGACTATCAGACACATGGTTTTGTACTACAATAATAATTATATCAAATCGATTTGACTTATATCCGATATTGTCAAATATTTTGCAACAAGAATGTAATCTTTTAATTTCAATATCAACTAACAGACCATGGGAGGCGCAAAATACGTAGAAAATGCAATGAAAATTAAAATGCCGTGTTCCGAAGTTTAATTATCAACATTGTTACGTTGATGACGTTAAATCGATTGTTGATCATTAGGAAATGAAATCATTACTTAATTCCTCATAAATATAATTTATGTGAATAATACCAAGTACGGCCATCGAATTTTTTAATTTCCTGGTGGGACGTGGGACTTTCGAAATATTTATTTACGTTAGTACCATGTGGGAGTGGAAACACCGTTTTTAAGTACCATGGGTCAAGGACGTATTCTCAATGTCCTTGATGTGTGTGACTTAATGGTAACTTAAGAGTTAACCCTTCTATGGCTATTAATGATTGATGATGTTACATAAATTAACAAAAACAAAATTTTTCTCTTGAAATTCATATATATCTAGATCACTCTTCTACACAAAAATTGAATAGTGAGTAATAGTGTTGAGCAAAATAGTATTACTAAAAACAAACAAACAGAAATGAATGACTATTACCACACCACTAATACCAATAAAACCAATTAACATTCAAAATTAAATTCATTCAATATTAATTGCAATTTTATGCAGTAAGTTACACAAAAGATAAAATAATTTTAAAGTTATTTTATTATTTTTGAAAATTCGACTTATTTTGACTTTGACAGTATGACACGTCTTTTTTTCTTCGCAAGGTTGTCAACTTGCGTCGTGTTGGAAAAATTTTACGTCGCTATGTTCAGTCCAGTCAGATCTCGAAATAAATAAATTGAATATGGCTGAAGTCGAAGGACATAAACATCGAGAAACTGATTACCATGAGGGAGAAGGTAAATTATGTTATGATATTTATGGTTAGAACGCGTTGTTAGTGAGTATCGCGAACGTCAGTGCGAATCGGCTGCGTCGCCGAGCCCCGTTACCCTCGTGTTACCTTTGTGACATTGAAATTGGGTTCTTTTTATAATTGCTGCGTGGATTTGTGGTGCTGGGCCGCCAGGAGCGGAGTGTGCCGCCCGCCTGACGCGTTGAGTGGTACCGTTGGACGGACTGTAGTGAACATGACCGGGGGCGCGGACAGGAGCCTCCACTCAGGTACTACATTGTTTTGTTGTAAATATTCGATATTAGGCTGAGGTTAAGTGCGCTAGAACGTAATTAATATTGTTTATTTGCGCGGGTTTAACCTTACGACTACGTGTTGAACTTTGGTCATACGTTGTGTTTTCAGTTTTTGTATTTTTATGAGCTGTATATGACGAACGTTAAATATTCGAAAATGTTACTTTCTTATCCAATTAGAATGTTTTACAGTGTGTGAACAATCTAAATCTGGTAATTTGCCAGTCATTAAGAGTTGACAAGTCACCGATTTGATTTTAATTGTATAAAATAAATAGCAGAATAAAGCACAAAGAATTTGATTTGAAGGCATATATTAATGAGCTTGTTTAGTTAATTATTATTGCAGTATTGTAACAATTGTTGAAGGAATACATAATGAATGTGGTTCCGTAGGTTAAGGTATTTCCAAGTGTGAGTGATTACTACATTAATTTTAAAAAAGATTATTTGCCTATTAGATTACCCAATTGATTTTCCATTGTGTGTATAACTTGTTGACAAACATGTACTAGTTCAATATTCTTTTCATTGAATCTGTAACATGTATGATTACTATAAACAAATTATTTTTAACAGCTGATAACCCACATAACTTTAGTAAACCAATGCAATCACTATTTGTTATTGTAATGAATTTATTATTGAAACAAGCATTTTATAACAAAATCTGTCTGATATTTCAATACTTTATTGAAATGAACAGAACCACAAATGGTATTTTAATTAAAAAACATATACAAACTAATTAAAACTGTTTAACAAATAACTACAAACTTGCTAAAACAATATTGAACTTTGTTTTAAACACACCAGATTCTATAAACAAAGAAAATACCAAGCTATAACCGCCATTTACCCATACTTTATATTATTCTGTTAGATATTTTATTTGTCAGTTTATTGAGCCGTGCATATTGCCATATAACATGTTTAATGTTCCTTGAACCTCCTAAGGTCACCTTCCAAGGTCTCAAATTGTCTATTTGAGAGATCAGATACAGAATTTGCATTTGTTTATGGACAACAAAAGAATGTTCACTATTTATTGTATTCTTTCTTATTAACAAGGATTTGTTTTTATCTGTATAAATAACAATGTGTATTATTTAGGAATATAGATGGCAACTGGCTTCACAATCTTACAGTGGTAGATTGCAATTTTTCTAGAAATAATCAACAAATAGTTACACAGTCACACAAGTTACACCATTGCCAGTCATATTTCATTTGGTCAAAGGTAACACAACAATTATTTTTATTGCATCAATTTGATTGAACAAAATAATAATTTTTCGCAACTCATGCTAGTAATGATGACTCATATATGTGTACATATAAATAAATCACAGACAATTTTACTGTCAAAAATATTGCGTGTTGTCATTAAAAGACTTATAAGAACTAATTAGAATTATTATTTTACACCTTGCATCATCAAGAATACAACACACATTGATACAACTTGGTTTATCCAACTTGTATTTAAGCAAATTGAATATTATACAAAATATTTAAGCATTAGAAGCATTATCCTTGACCTCAGCTTTGGCACAAAGTCTAAATACAACTTGTTGATCTGAATATAGTTTTAAACATCTTTTTCTAATACAAAAAAGCACACACAAGCCGGTTTACCTGTTTCTTAGGCTATTTTTTGTGATGCCTGTGTCTTATTATTGTTTTTTTTTTATTGATATCTTGTTGCCAACATTACAGAGTATAACATTTTGTTTAACTCGTCGAGTACCGGTTTTATAGACACAATTAAAGAACAATAGGTCGCGGTCACCGGTGACCGCTTGGTGTTTGACAGTTTAAACTTGTTTTCAAAAACGAAGTAGTAACAAAAAGTATGTTGTTATAATGATATGTAATTTAATTACGTATTTTGAGTGTTACTTTGGATATACTTCACATATAGGGTTAGAAAAATAGAGTTGTCTGTGTTTTTGGAGCTAGATGCCATTTTTGATACCAAGAATAATAATTTTCATAGCAGTTTCTGTGATATAAAATGCTCATACAAACAAACTGCCAATTTCCTTAGCACATAAAAGTTGGTGCTATTTAAATTTCACAACATTCATATAAATCACATTTATGTGTTTGTAAGTTTACACAAAAAACAAGCTCCTCTGTAACTGTGTCATTGTTTATGTACCTACGACACTGTCAGCAGATACAGCAGCACATAATGCATACACATACAATACATAATTTTAATATAATCGACTAGGAATATCTTGCTATAAACTTGCAAGACTTGATCATTTTATAATTATGCAGAATTTTTATCTTGACGAGAGCAGTGTAATACTTGCGTCGTATAATTTTATTGACGTGTTTATCTACATAGATGGCTATTCAGTTTAAAACATAATTAAATATTATTACATAGTACAAGACTAGGCCCAAGCCGAGACACTCCCTATTGGGAATAATGCATTGATAAGATTCCGATCTGTCTCATTTACTTCAGAACGATTGTTTACTTTATATTGTGCATTGAGTGCTCAAGGATTGTCGCGCCCACTGCAGACCTACTTAGGCACAAACAATACGATGTTTTAAATACATAAATAACTGTAGGTGTGGGTCAACGCCCTTCTAATGTGTGCTAGACGTGTTTCGTTGTTACTAGTTTTTCAAAATAACGTTATTTAAAATCTAGACGTTAATTGGAATAGTTTTCTAGAATCCATAAATTAAGTGCTTTAGCTTGATCTTGTACATGTACAAATTATAGACAAGCTTGAGTCGATTCTGGTGTAACAGAGATCATTTGATGAAGCGTATAATATTATTAATAATAACGTCTGATATTTAATGGAAGGCTCTTTTATGACGATGAAAAAACTCCGAGTTAATATGTCCGCAAAATCTTTGTTCCTAGCCCCTAACTAATTTTCCTGTGGCACCCCGAGGTGTTTAGGGCCTTGATAATGATAAAATAGACTGGCCTTCTGGAAGTTCATAACTAGTTAAGTAACATATTACTGTGCTTAGCTCACATTTTCGGAGTTTATAGTACAGTTATTAAGTAAATCTTTGCCACATATTGTGGTTTCCTTGAGTCAATGTATGCGGCAGTGATCCTATTTTCTTCACATTGGCTCCCGGCTTTCTGCCAAGGTCCGTTGCGTAAAGGTCGGGTCATGCGCTCGTTAGAATGCAGACAATCGGTTCCTACTCGATAACTGCAAGCTTCGTCCGCTTTGTAGAGCGATTCTCGGAAACAGATAAGCTAGATGGCCAAATTCTTCACGTACCTCCTTCGCCAGAAAATTTAGGATGATTATGCTCAACATTTAAAAAACCGCCTATTTCTTTTGTGAAACCTAATAAATGTTGGAATAGATTTTTTGTATACTTCGTAACTTCTTTTTGTAAGTTAGCAGGTTGACAAGGCTAAAGCACAGTTGCTGCAATGTGTAATGCACAAGCTTCCGTCTGGAATCTTGTAACTACATAAAACTAAAACATACAAGTCATAGGTACAACCTACCTAATTAACAGAAATTGATAAATTGAGGAAAATATTGTGGCAAGTCTCTAAAATTATTTAAACAATGTTAATGCACTCGAATGTAAGCCATTCTTGTGTGTAAATCTCTGAAGGAATTCGATGTTTTCTATCAGTACATACCTATGTGTAGCTGGTTACCTTAACACCCACGATATGTGGAGATTGTATTCTTACCCGGGATCAAGACAGGTATATTCAATTACCGCTAAATATAGATGTATCTGGGCCTGGCGCGGTTATAGTTTGTTTTGCCAAAATTCTAGCTATAACAATAAACATCGTTCGTATGTCTATTGACAGTATATTGATCTCTAGATTTAACTGCGATGCAGTGGTGGTCCTTACTTGTTACTTGTTACCTCCGTGCTAAGAATCCACATTCACTGGAATCTTATGAATGCAGTAAGCTTTTAACCGGTTGTTGTGTTATGCCGGTGGCTGGGGAGGAAAATATACAGCTATTTGCTTTTCCTTCTAAAATTGTATTGATTTACAAAATTAGAAAGATTTTGGTGCTGCACGGTAGACCTTCTTGCTTTCGGTGATTTTCGTAAAATTCGCATTTGACCTCTCCCCTCTCATAAAAGGGGGAATATTGCATCTACTAGAAGTGCACTTTTGTAGATGATACCACTTAATTCTGCACATTGTTTTCACACCGTCACTCATCCACCTTAGGTCTTATACAAAGATACATACCCCACTATGACTTCTACGCATGTATGATAGTTTTCACATAAGAAAATAAAGAGATCTGTGCACGTGGGTGTCTTCTCGTCCTCGTGCAGTTAGTTAACAGTAAAAGTGGAGTACTTACGGTTCGTTGACGCGATATCGTGACCTTTGTGACAACGTGACCCCTTTTGCGCATTGCGTGATGTTACGTAGTTGGCTGCGGCGCTACGGCACACTCCAGTGAAAGTCTTCTACAAACGCTTGCACCTTTTAAATTAAATATTGTTTTACTTGTGTAAACATTCCATTATTTGGGTTCTTCATCTTGGTTCAGTTGGTCAAATGGTGACCCCAGATTCTAAATAAGTATATGATTAAAATCTAATGTGTTCTTTGGAAGATTCTAATGATTCGCTGATTATTCACCTGATTTTGGCGAATTTATCTTTGAGCAACTCTTTTTTTGAAGCGGGATCTTACTATTGTTTAGAAAACTGACTAAAACAACATGAGAAATAGAATTATCCAATTCGGTGTGGGTGAATCTGTTCAGATGATATACAAAGATTTAGACTATTCGTTACTTTTTTTCAGTTAGACTGTCTTTTATCTTCATGTAATGTTTCTTTGTTGAAACTTCTACTTTCATCTACTGTTGAACGAAGTCTACCAATCACGTTGTACCAATTTGTAAATAAAACTATCTATTAAAGCATTTACTCCAAATACCAGAAGAATTATTTCGATATCGAACATAGGTATCGATTGCACCCGTTCAACATTTCGATTCAAGGTTGCATCGATTAGAATCAGGCAGAGTCGCACGCGCAGCCTAACAAAGTGTATTGTACAATCTATTTTGACCTATATTGCTAATAATGTAGATTATTGTGTTTATTGTCTAGTTTTGGATAAGGCTACGAAGAATTTATTACTCCTGCCATGCGAACTAACTTGGTTTTAAAGGTCTTTATTATATTCTTTGTTCGTAGTGCTTAGAGGTATATTCCATCTATCAAGTCATTAGGCAATGTGGTATAATAACTTTGTTAATACTATGACTAAATAGATTCTCGAACAGAAAGCTTGGCAGGCATAACATTTCAAATATTACGCACTTTCGCTAGTTAAATAGAGAGGTCTGTCTATCATATTAATCTGTGAGCTAATCCTCAATTCAATTCCAAAATTATTCTGCCAATCAAAATAGCAATTAAAAGATCCTAATCATACTTCAAATAGTACAAAAGACACTCCATCTTCATAAATACGGATGAAGTTTCGTTTAACGCAATTCAATTCTCAAAGAATTTGTAATTTACATAACATTCTAATCGTCTTGGAAACAAATCAGTCGTAATGAATGCGTACAACAAGCCCCGCCGCTGTGCAATCCCATCTATAGAGTAAATCTAGGTAATGCCTAGGTACCTACTCTAGGTTGTATAGGCCATGCGATATTCACTTACTTGTGGTCTAAGCTAGGAAGTACACTTGACTCTTGCGCTTGACTTTGTAAGTATCTTGTTATCGTTCATAGATATTATTTCACCTGTCTGTACTGTAGTGCTCTTCAATTATTGCATTATTATATCATTGTATAAATGATAGTCGTCGATGCTTCGTGAATTTTGTTATTTATAATGTTCTGGCGACCTTTCACAGCTTCGTCTGGTAGCTAGTTATTA
The DNA here is from genome assembly GCA_902850265.1 of Spodoptera littoralis. Lineage (NCBI taxonomy): Eukaryota > Metazoa > Arthropoda > Insecta > Lepidoptera > Noctuidae > Spodoptera > Spodoptera littoralis. The sequence goes on from LR824547.2 coordinate 13,420,361, forward strand.
CATAAGGTTTTCCTAACTAAAACAATCACTACATAAAAAATAATTAACAGAATTTTCCAGAGTTTTGCGCGTAGCAACATCTAGAAACATTTTCTTCCTCAGAGAGCAAAGTTCGTTTCAATACAGAGAGATCGTTAAAAGTTTTAATTAAATCCTACATAGAATCAATATCTGAACCTCAACTGGAGATAAGTTGTAACAGGATGCCTTGCCAGTCTGATAGTAACTCATAACATCCCATTAAATATAGCAGTACATGAATAAGGAACCTCATAACTAGCGGATACTATAGAGTTGGAATAATTCATAGTAGTAAGCTGTCGTTAAAGGAATGTGTACTACTAATGACGGGCAGCAATAGGCCCCGTTGATTTAGAAAGCTGTGCTGCGCTTGCGCAACTTCTAAATTGCTAAACACATGTCCATTTCCGAGTGACATGCGTGTGCCGTGTAGCGGATGTTAGGAACTTACCTAGTGTAATTTTGAGAAGAACTCGCTTAGTATGTATTATTTGACTGTGTTTAACGATAATATTATTAGTGTACGTCAATTAATTAAGTGTTCTATACTTTAAAGGTCAAACTTTATATGTTTCAAACATTTTCGGTAGGATTGAAACTGTTTTAGTTATAGGTTTTCGTTTTTTTGCAATTGATTCTTCTTTAAACACCTATCTATCTGGCTATCAACAACGAATACAAACTATGAAAGCTTTGAAGTTCCTTTTGTTTCAACAGTTGTACAAAGAAAACTTTACAAAGCTGTATTTTTTACTTTTTTGTAACTATTAATAAGCCGACGCGCGCATTCGAATAAGTACTTCTTCGCGGTTAGAACTTGTGATTATATAGAAAACAGCTGTACTACAAAACATCCTAAGCGTTTCCGAAGTAGGATAGCAAACAATCTAAAAGGATGGCAATCCGGTCGGTTTCCTGCAATCGTACAACATTAGCTGTTTGTTCCACATCCACATGGCGGGTGTAGCATACAGAAGCATAAATTTGCATAATCCGTATGCAACTAGTCATTACTGTATTTTTTTATTTGCTCTTATTGACAACTCATGTGACAACGAGACTGATTGTTTTTATTGTTACCATTTATTAAATGTACAAATTGTACAAGTTTCGACATACATACATAACTTCACGCCTGTCTCCCATGGGGGTAGGCAGAGACTGTCGAACGCCAATTGCTAGGATTCTTATATATTCGCTTTCGCTTCATCAACAGTCATCAGTCTTTTCATGCATGCTCGTCGGTTAAGGGTACTTTTGTTTGAACAAGTTTCTAAACGTGCATAAATTGAACACTAGTATTTTCATTCACATAATATATCTTGTAACTGTCCCTTTTATTTAGTATATAAACATTTAGTATATAAATATACATATTTGAAAAGCGTTTAAAGCTCAATTTCGCATTCATAATATAGGATCTAGTGATTCTAGACTCTAGACACATCGTACATAGACCATTTGTCACAAAACATACGCTTATTAGGTCAAGTGGCAATCACAGACTTAGATCAATTCAACACAGCTCTCGTGATAACCGACTATTGTTGTCCAATTTCAAATAATTGACAATGGTTTTACATTTGACAATGGTTCTGAAGCGAGATTAAGAGGCCTACGACATGACTAAACACATTTCCTATTGTTCGTGCATCATTGCAGGGGTTAAATATTAAGTAGTAGCATATGACCCTCGGCCGACGATCGATATTAACATTATTTATTTAACATGGTCACGTAACATATTCCTAGTTTACTGTAGTGATACAATCTCAGGCTGCCTCGTTGACCGAGTGATTTCAAGTGCGACTGCCCGGGTCTCGGGTTCAATTCCCGGGTAGAGCAAATTACTACTGAGTTTTTTTTAAAAATCTCAGTAGTAGCACGAAGTCTGGAAATGTTACCGGTACATTGCAATAATCTCACCCCCTATTACATGGGACTCATAACATAAATAGTGAAAAGTGGGTGTTACATTGTACCTCTACAGTGGCATTAAGTGCCGTAATGTGCACCACTGCCTATCCTTTCGGGGATAAAAGGCGTGATGTTATGTTACAATCTTAGTTCATTTGTATACGATATCATAATAGTGTATTAAAAAATAACTCCAGCTATAATTTTTGTCTTCTAATGGCATACGTTTGTTCTGTTGATATTTCTGTTGTCAAGAGCTTTACTCTACTTTTTTTTAACTTGGGAAGATCATCCAAAGACTACTTCCGCCTTGGGTGAGGCGAGAGGGAGTGTCAGACTCTTCTATACTTAATCCCACCCCGTTCTTACTACTGTTCATCGAGCCGGAGCCCCGGTAACCCGTGAAGTCCTCCGCGGCTAACTTTACTTTATTTATTATTTATTACTTTATTGATTCTTAAGAAAGGTTTATACGGGTGCAATATGCATGTATTATGCATATTGCACCCGTATAAACCTTTCTTAAGAATCACTATCTATTAAGGAAAACCGCATCAAAATCCGTTGCGTAGTTTTAAAGATTTAAGCATACATAGGGACAGACAGACGGCAGATAGCGACTGTTTTATACTGTCTAGTGATTAGTGATGGTGAATACAAATACATAGAATCAGATAAACCAAAATTAACCACAGTATGGCACTGTAATAGACAAATGCGCTTGTTACACCCATTCATAGTATGCGAGAATTGCTATCAGAAACACGGCAAGTGTAATACCATTAGAGTCAATTCAGAACCAGTCTTATTGGTAAAACCGTTATCTTTGTGAGAATGTGAACAGTTGAGATATTTGTCTGTAGTCTGTACTTCTAATGATATAAAGATACTGGTTAGGACTATACAGGCCTTGTTGCAGACTCCGTAACGACTAGATCCCCAAGCCAATTTATTGAAACAGTAATATTTAACTACAGTATTTGAAGCACATTTTCTCTTAATGATTAGTTTGTGTTAAGGAATTTATTGTGGTCTATGGTATCTGTTTATACGTGTAAAAGTTAAAATATGTCATTTTACGTTTAATTATAATGATGAAACTTTATTGCCCATTATAACTTGTTCTATAATCTGATAAATTGATTAATTTAATTATTTTTTATGACAACCTGCAGCTTGTGCGTATCGGATGAAATTGATTACACGCCCACTTTTCCTCTTGTCAAGCGTGGAAAACAAATTGTTTCAATACTTCTATTTGAATTTTTATCGGCGCTGGCGCCCTCTTCCTTGACTTACCGAACAGTTTTCAAATATTGTCCAATGGGGTGCTAGATACAATGATTATTATGATATGTACATTTCCTTCATTGTGATAACAGTTTATTCGATAAAACATCGTAAAAGTAGGCATTATCTTAGACTCTGGTATCAGAGGTTTAATTCGTTACAGGTTTAGATATAAGCGATAAGTTATCTATTTAAAATATTATCCATAGTATTGTACTTTGCATTTCCGTTTAATTAGTTGATATCTTATATTTATTATCAAAAGGATAATAGCTACTAGTGTTCATTTCAACAGAAGTGATGGCAAAGTTTAATGGAAATAAATCGATAAATTAACCGAACTTCCAAATAGCCTTTCTATAACAATTAAGTGGTAACTAAAATGTTACTTGGTCATGATTATCACACATCTATAAGTAATATCCAGAGTCTCACATAAGCCCAAAAAGTCTTTATTTACTGAAGAATTAAAATAAACAGAAAATATCAAATTCGCAAAATATTGTCTAGTTGTCAAGGATTCGCTACATTGCTTTCGGTTGCAACATTTTTGAAGGTCAATCTAACATTTCTTGGACAACTGAAACGCAATATTTCAGTATTCATATCCTATTGCATAATTTATATTGTTATCGGTGCTTATTAATGACGACGGTTTATTTATTTACACTTCATGTAGGTATACAAAGGCGGACTTAATGCCTAGTGGCATTCTCTAACAGTCAACCTTAGGGTGATGCAGAGAGACACAATAGTAGGTGTAAACGTGTAAACGTTTAATGTAATGAGTTTAATTATTGCCTTCTGTTTTAATAAAATATTGTCCATTCAATGGTGGACGAATTTCCTGATTTCCTGTTAGGAAATGTTTGTATGATGAGAGTTAATATCGACATTGCTGAACCAAGTTTCCTGTATTTAGATAAACTATTCAAAAATATTCAAGGCCATTAATCTCTTACAACGTATAATAAAAATAAGTTAGCTCAGTAGCGAATACGTATTTTCAAGACAATGTAAAGAAAAATTTGTATTCTTCGCAGCGTTGTCCCCATTCGAACAAATTCCTAGCTGTGTTTAGTTGTTGTCACTCGTGTAATGGCATGTTGTTACTTCAATAAAGCAAACAAAGTGTAGTATGTAAACTAACGGTATTTAGAGCATTATATGACATCATTAGTTTTGGTTCAACGTCCTCATTTGAATAATCTTTCTCGAGTTTACATGATAAAGTGATAATTTATTCCATTGGCCGAGTGATGATCGCTATAGTCAATGCTACACGCGACTTCACTCGCGTGATTTTACTATTCTGTGGACATTTTACGACTTGGTGTAGGGTTGGCAGTACTTTTCACATTTTCTGTCTACAACGAACAAAGATCTATTTAAACGTAAGATAAGGATTTACTTTTAGCAGTATTCAGAATCTATGGCACCTGACTTATCCACATGATGTGTCCTTATTGCAGTTACATACATGCTTCCTGTCACCTTAGTACGCAATAGTCCCATTAAAAGTCAATTTATTAATACGGATAAAAACTATTTTCTGTCCTTGATCATTTTGCCAGTTCCCGTATAAGGTGACAATCTTGTACCTAGTTATTTTCCTGCATAGTTATTACGTGCGACAACGGAAACCTGCGATTGTTTTGATTGATATTATTCTTTATAGCTATTCTCACGTTCTTGTGGGAAGAGTCGCCTGCGCCTGACAATTGTCAGTTTTTCTTTTCCGATTACTTTCTTACTACTATAGCCGAGAATGAACGGACACACTGCAGTTTTAATGCGCTTTGTTTGACATATTTAGACGAATCATCGATGAGGTTTCACCATATGCGAAAGTGTATAAAGAAAATCAGTTAACACAGTCGTGTCTTGCTTTGGACGCATTGTCTTCGGTTTTGTCAAAATGGCTAATTACACGGTCATTGTGAGGAACTCTTAGGTCCCTTTTCACCAAGCTCTGTAAAAACTCAGTTACACGTAACCTAAGTTTAAAGTAACCTTAGTTCTGTGTTCTGTGTTTTCTGTACTGAGTTCCGTGTAAACTAGTTTCTGTTTGTAGCGGTGAAATGTAAAATGAAGCTGTAACTTCGTTTAAACGCTTTAAATTCGATTAGACGCTTTAAATCAGTTTTCAGATCAGTTTCGTTGGTGAAAAGGGACCTTAATGACGCACTTGTTGGACCTCTAAACCCTCACATAATAGCCGGTGGACTGCAAGATATATTTTCATTCACCACTAGATTAATGGCTTAATTACATTAGTCGGTAATACGGTCAGTTTCATTACGATAAACTTCCATTCACTTCGCATACTGCCACCAATTTCAGATTATCTTTTTATCGAAAGTTCAGTGTCATTTGGCAAAGGATTTCCTGGAGATAATATCTGTAGTTGATATTCTTATAAATAAGACTACAAAGTCTTTAAAATTGACGGTTGATTTGCATCTGATAAACTAAATAAGTCTGATTCAATAATTCGCAATCAGAACAGTCATAATGTATTTTCACGAGGCGGAAATAGTAATAATATTTGTCTCAGAATGTAGGGTAGAGCTACCTACTGGCCTTCCATTACTTGTACAATGTACATGATTTTATTTTTAAATAGTACATACATACTATTTTCATCCACATGCCATAAAATTCATCCATCAGTGTCGAAAATTGAAGTACGTATACGATTCACGCAACAGAAGTATTTTCAATCAGCACCCGACTCCCTGACGTTGGGTACATGCCAACTGTAACATAGTTCAGCGTGGATGTTAACATGAATCATGTAAAGCTATACTTTGACAGCAGACCTGAGCAAGAATCGTGGAAATTTGTTGGGGCGAATAATTGCAAAATGATTCTTAATCTTCCTCCATACTTCTATACACCTAAGGTTCTTGTTGCCACTGCAAATTAACTCGCTGAAACAGACAAATATTATCAGCACAATATATTCGTTTGTATTTTTTAAACCAGTCTGAATTTCAATTGTATTTTAATTAACTGCTCAAAAGTTTTGTTGTCTAGCCCGATTCTTTTAATGGTTTATAACTAAGAATCTTCATTATTACCATTGAAATAGCTCACGACAGAATGGTCTATGTTAATTTGTTTTAAGGGCTTCGATGCCAAATTACAATACTAAAACGTTCAGCCTCATTAGGAAGAAAATCCATAAAAAATATATCGAAGCAGATGAATAGTTTCCGAATGTTTCCGCGAAAAGAATCATTGGAACCGGTCCAAGCAGGTTATTGACATAATTTGCCTCAAGTTTGGGAGCTCGCCAGACCTGTGTTTCGTGTGCATCGGTAATATCTCATTGCACACATAATCACTGCAGTCAGTGAAAGTGTCAGCTGGATACTGCACGGCTGTGAGCTGACACCAATGGCAAAAGAGGAATTTTAATACCAAGCTTAAATGGTCTTACGAATGACAAACGTTTTCAGCAAATACCTAAATTACAGGCAAAAACATGACAGATTTTTTATAGGAAGGGATCTGTCTACAAATGTTAACGAATCGCCTATGTTTTACAAACTATTGGTGCCAATATTGGCACTATTAAACTGTCAAACACCAAGCGGTCACCGGTGACCGCGACCTATTGTTCTTTAATTGTGTCTATAAAACCGGTACTCGACGAGTCAACTAGTAAATAAATATCTGTCGAGTGTCGACTAGAGTGCTGACGCAAAACCAGACTGGTTCTATCTTTTTTGTCTCCTGGCGACTTTTTATTGCAAGCATTTGAACTCTGTGACTTGTGTTCCAGGCGAGGTGGTAGGCAAGCTGAGTTTGCGTGTCAATTATAAAGACATACAAAGTAAGTGTGTGTGTGTCTGTCTGTGTGTTTAACTTTCCGAACTGGAGTATTTAACATCATGTGTCGAATGTTGTACAAATCGATGTCTGCGCTTGTAAATATTCTGCTGTCAAAGACCTTCTTGTTCCTCGTTGTATTTGTATAGTGTATCATCAAGACGTTTACTCTGATCTTGAGATGAAGCATGTGCTTATGTCATTGTTGAAGTGATGCTCGGATGATCTAAGATTGTCTTTCAATTCAATAGAATTATGAATAGTGTTGAGGCGTTGCGTTGAATTCTCCAGAAGAATTGTTTAGTAAATTATTACGTTTCATGTCTTGTTGGACCTTTTCAAGTTCGCATATTCTCATGACTCCTATTAGTAGTCACGATGCAACATTATCGACAAAACCGTCCGTACCTTTTATACTGGATACATCAATTAATGTCACGTTGTAATTGCATCCATGGTGGTCCATGCATGGCGAGACCACCACGGTACACTATAGAATATTCAATAACACCCGGTATTAAAGATAAAGTAAAAGTACAACGATAGTCGGTGAATGCTTGGCACCGTACGATGCGTTGATCGCATGCCGACAGGTGTGTTTGTCGTGAAACTAATAACATTAGCTCAAGTATTAATTCTTTGGTATTCACTCCAATGTTCTTTAATTGAATTAGACTTATGCACTTGTAATAGGTGTATCGTCTATTCTTGCACATGCTTCGAGTAAAATATCCGATGAGCCAAGATTACGGGTGACCACAAATTAGAGCTGTTTTGTATTGTGTCAAATAATAAGATCCTTTTATTTTGCTACTACTGTTGAAGTTGTATTTATCATACTCATTGCTCTAGCTTATTTACAATGAGTATAGAGTCCGCCAATCGTGTACATAGTCGTACGTTTGAATCTAATTGCATTTAATGAGTAAATTGGTCAATTTTAACCGTGGGACTGTAACCTTACTGCGTCTCAGCGTGGCCAGTATTTGATGGCTTGTTTAGATGATAATGTTCTTGTTCAAAATATCTGTTTATTAAACAGGTTTAGTAGTATACATGTTTACTTAGTATTTAGTTGTTACATATTTATTGCATTTAGGAATATTCTTATGCTAGATATTATCACCTTTGAAGGTGATCTTTATCATTGATCTTTATTCAAAGATTGGTTAGTCTTCATAAGTTTTTGAGGTATGTAAATAAGATCATAGTTCACTTAATATAAAGTTCAATCATCTAAGTTAATCATCATTATGTAACAAGTTCCAAGTTTACATGTATCTACATTTTTGTCGCCAAGTGTTTACATTTACTATATTTTTTCTTTATTAGTAAGAGGTTTAACAATATTTGTACTTATTTAACACTCATTGTTTACACAATCATTTAGATAGAAATACCATAATCTTTTAATGATATCTAGACGTCAAAGCTATTAAAACCGTAACTACAGCCAGTAAAACTGTTGAAGGAAAAATCTTCGCAAACACTAACTAAACATATATTTAGGTAGTAGTGTAGTTACCATTCAAATTCTATCACATAAGTATCGAACAGATTTACTGTTAAACTGTCAAACACCAAGCGGTCACCGGTGACCGCGACCTATTGTTCTTTAATTGTGTCTATAAAACCGGTACTCGACGAGTTAATCACAATGTTATTGCCTAGTAGGGGGAAACCATACGATGACACTTAATGGCATTTATAATAGTAGGTATAAGTAGTGAGTGGGTGCTGTGGTTCTGAGAACGACTGATGGACATATAACTAGGAACTAGTGTGACTACTTTCTATTACAGAGAATGTATAGCTTATAGTCCACTATATAACGTCCTTTGATATATAAGAACTGCTTTCTGAATTTTATATGCAGTCAAAAATTATTTTTCTACTCCTAAAAAATGAAAGCTTTGAGTCTCTATCTATTATTAACTTGTCACTTGTCAGTTAACCGAGACACCTTTGTATCAATACATACGGAATGAAGAAGTGTGTTTTGTCCAATGACTAGATATTATTTAAAAAAATTGAATGTCCAATAGTCTTTTCTATTGGATAACAGACCTTGGTTCCCACTTGCGCCTTTTGTGGAAAGTGCTAAAGTCTTCATTTAACCCGTCGTGTGTATAAACGTGAATCCACACGAGACGCAATGCATTTTCTATTGTGTCTCATATCGATGCATTCAAGCGGTTAATAACCACGTATCTAGTAAAGTAGTTCTTAAAGTTTCAAGGTCTCTAGATGTTTAACCATTCTTACGCTTTGCGAAACAGTAAAATTTGCATTAATCGTATCAATCAAATATAACATTCTCATATTATCAGTTACCGCTAGCTAATCGAAGAAAGGTGTATCGATGCGTTACGAATTAATATGAAACATTCATACTGCGCTGTTAATGTATTATTGAATTACACGATACAGACGTCCAACTTGTTCCAATGTTTTTGTTATTCGATATTCATGTATTTGTGTAATTAGTTTGACTGTCGAGAACGACTATCGAACGAGGGGACTCGGGATATTGACCAATATGTGGCGATAGGCTCACCGCATTTTACGTGAGATTCTCAATATTGTAAATGGTGAAAACGTTTTAGGTATTGTTATCAATACGTTTATTTTAGTAAATATGCTGTCTTTATCTCGGAGTAAAAAGCGTGTTTTGATATTTAGTTGAAGTTATTGATCAGTAAACTGCGGTGGCACAAAAAACCGCCGCTTAATCAGGCTTATCGTTAATTCTGCCCTTTTGACCGAATATCTTCTCGATCGAAGCATTTTTATTTATATTTACTGACATATTTACATTCGCCATTCAGAAAGCCTCAATATAATCCGATACGTAGGCGGTTTTCAATTATTCACACGTACCTGAACATTTTGAAACCTACACAGCCTTTATGGGTCTTGCTTTAGCTTTGCGGGTCACTGGAAACGAACCGACGACCTTTTTACGTAAAGAGGTTTGTTTACAATGTGTTTCAAATAGATGAACTCTTTCTATCGGTTAATGAAAGGTCTGACAGTGTGTAAAAATCATGAAGGTACTCTATTTCTGATAATTCATGATAGACGTTTCAACTAGCACGCTACCGAAATCTATTTTCTAGTACTACGTGAGACAAGTTGACATAAGCTCCATACAAAATGATTCTGTCTATAGTAACCATATCTGCCGATGGATAGGTTACCATAAATGGCGACCATGAGTTGCAAATTCGCCATTGGGACACTACTTCTCCGAAATACACGGACATAGCCTTCTTGACCTTCGCACGCAAGCCTCCGTTGTTCTAAGTACAAATTATTTGTAATTAGTACCCGAGGATATCCATTGTTACATACTTCCGTGTTGCCAACATACAATATTTGAATATGCTGTAGTTCTACTGACCTACTTGGTCTGTGTTGCCAATTAATCGATTTCTTTCTCGTTGCATATATTATCGAGCTGGTTGATTCTTGAACGTGTTTTAAATAGGATTTATGTAGGTGTACATTGTCATTGATGTCATTGTTTTTTTTTCATAATTTTTTTACAATGTATTAAACGTTCATGGGTTTTTTAATATTTAAAATATGTAAAAATTAGATGAACGATCAGATACTGCCTGAAAGAAAAGCGAAGAATAATCTGAGATCAAGTAATTTTTAGTAAGAATAAGGGCGTTTTTAATTGAAAAAACTTAAATAAGAAAACCTTTTGAGAAGGTGTCATATTAATTCAAGTAGTACAAAGAGTTCGGAGAACTCCATTATAATTTATCCCATTAAATAAATGTCGTAGATATCCCTTAGATAGTATGCCGTGCAGATACTTATGTATATTCTTTTATTGTTTCTAGCGTTGTCACAACCTGTTGCCAGGGTCGAGGCTCCACGTAAGTTTACTACCAAAAATATGTATTTTTCTAACATATTCATTAATACCCGTAACTCAGAATGATAAAGAACTAACTTACTAATATCGTCAATGGAAAGTATTATGTAATTGAGTTTGCAAATAGTGCATACGTACAAACTACATACAAAAGATATTTACGGTGAAATCTTTGTAGTTCAATAAAAGATAACGTGAATGATGAGATTACGTTTGGTTCAGGAATGGAAGAAAAATACAACGGAAAGACCTCAAGTAATTTAGCAGAAAAGTCATTGATAACTAACACGTATTTATCCCTACCGTATTTTGATCTTATATCTCCTTCGTACGTAATACAGTTTAGAGCTGCCAGGAGCGTAGTTACGAAACGTGATGTTCCTCCATAACTCCATAATAAAAGTACGATAAAGTTTATCGTTTAATACATGATTCTTTTTATCGTCCACTATCTGTATCGCGAAAGTACTGCAGCTGTTCACACTGAATCATATTGTCTGCCTGCAAGTATTGTTAAATATTATGAGTAACTATTGCCTTTGTTGGTCCGGTGGCCATTGCAAGGTACGAGTTTCTTGGACTGAAAAGCTTAAGAATTAATATGCTACCAGACATGGTATGGACAAGGTTTATCCTGGCGCAAATTCAAATAGTAGATTAACGCACATGAAAAACAATGCGTACAAAACTTTTTAAAAAAATTGCCACACTAACATACTTGATGTCAAGTCCTCAAAAAGCTTTCAGAGTGTAATACAATGTACATTACGCTTTCAAATATGCTACATAGATTCATTATTTATACACTGAGCCATAAAGTACCTGCGTTAGAACAAAAAAGGGTCTCTAAAACAGTGGAAAATACCTCCAGATATATATCTTTCATGAACTCAACCTTGCCTTAGTGTCATTGAACTTGTATCATTGGAAACCCCACTAATATCATAAGTTGATTAGTTACATCGAAACAAAAAGTATTTATGCGAAACTGTACGTAAGGCACGACCTTGCCGTAAAGAATGTTATGGACTAACTAGCGGCCCGTCCCGGCTTCGCACGGGGGGACTTAAGATTTTTTACATAGTTTTACGTTTTATTTATATTTATTCTCAGTTTTTTTTAGCGACCTGCCCTCCGTTGTCGATGTCGCGTCTTAAGGTAACCGATTGAACAATTCAAAAGTTATCTAGAGCAAACTTTTATAAGGATTGAACCATTCATTAAAACGATTGTTATGGGTAAACTATAAAAGGTAGACATATGCTCTCGCGGACTTTTTTAAAAATAATGTTAAGATAAACAATTCATCTATAGAACATTTTTGTATAACTTTAACTATATGCTCAGCGCACGCCACGGAAGGCCTCAGAAACGATACTTTTCCCCCGTTTTTAAAACATTTTTGGTTACTGCTCCACAACTATAGGACCTAGCGTGATATTATATAGCCTATGTTACTTCTGAATAATGCAGCTTTCGAATGGTGAAAAAATTATTGCAATCGGTTCAGTAGTTTTTGAGTTTATTCATTACAAACATACAAAAATACAAAAATACAAATCTTTCCTCTTTATAATATTAGTATAGACAATGAATTTCGAACTCAAGAATAGACGCAAACATCAAAGTCGGAGTTAATGCGTTTATTTCTATAAACTAAAGACTTGTACTAATTATTCTGTGCTAGTGGTATGAGTCTCATTAAAATGTAAGTGGTGATTTCTCGTCATTTCATACACGACATTATTATGAAAAGGGCTTTAAAGTTATTTGTCAGTATTATGTTTTTATATCTAAGAATGTCATTGACAAAATCCTTTAACTCATATGGGAAATATTGAGTACTTTTGCAGATTATACTGGGACTTAGAAAAAAATCATAAATGTTTACTTACGTGTGATGTGACAATCTCCGTACATTATCTTTGATAGAATAATGTCAATAAGTAGTTGTGTACATTACCGCTGAATCACTTAGACAGGCGCTGACTATGTATTGACTATTGTATGTAGATTTCATCAGTCGCATTACCACCATTACTTCTCTACGATATTTCGAAACATCCTCAGAAAGAAATGAGGCATTTCGCGTAATTTCGTTCGGTTGGCATTATCGTAATTATTGTAAAAGGTTCCGGCCATCTGTCCTTAATGTTATGTTCCTTGACTATAGTACTGAAACAGCTTTTTAAAAATGTCAAGTATTTTTACTTCTATCTATCTTTCAGCACACTTTAATGCTATTAAAATTGAAGAGAGATAGTCTAGTAATAGTTATTTGATAAAATGAATTTGTAATTCCCAAAATAACAACTAAAATACTTAATACGAAATCGAGTGTTTGTTAAATATTAATTCCTAAACCACTGAACCAATCTTAATGAATTTTCATGGAAAACCAGATAGAACTAGTGAAAGTTATTTTGAATCGAAACTACGTACATTTGATTTTATATTTGACAGTTAATCGTTGAGCATTACACAAAGATACATAAACAAAGAATTTGTACCCAATGGCGCCTGTCCTGCAATACACATATATTAGTTTATCTCAATGCAAAACCTAGATATATCTCGTTATCTTTCTTGTTAATCCTCGACCTTCCGATACGCGAGCTGAGGCCGAAAGAAGATAACTTATTGTATTTAACCTCGCACTTTTACTCGCGTGGTGTCGTGAGAAACTATATTCTTTATAGACGTGTTGCCTACACTACACCTGATATTTCAGTAGCTTGTTTACCTTGACGAGGCAACTATTTTAATATGCTACACTCTTTTTATACAGTATATATTATTAAGTCTGAATTTATACTTTTACAATATTTTCAGTACATTTCAGTGCGTTTATATTTAGATTTTTGATCTTTAGGTCTCTAATGACCGTTTTCACCACTCCTTAACCATCTCTTAGCTAAGAGATACTTAGCGTGATGTAGCACCTAAACTAACTGCTTACCTGTATAGTTAAATGACACTTATCTTAGCTTAGGGGTTCAAAATTTAAGAGAGGTGTTTACGAATACGAGCTTTAATTTGTCGAAATTATACAGTACTTAGTTGATTTTTACTGCATAAAACATCGTCGCAATATTGGCACTCCATGTTTATAGCATAGGGAACAAATTAACTATTTTGGTGTTCAGCCAAAATGCCAGTTAAGTTGTCGTTGCCCCCATTACACAGCTAATTATGATTTACTCGGCCATAAACTTATCATTATCGTTAATTTACTCGCTTGTGTTATTGAGTCTTTATTGTTTAGAAATATCCAGAAATTGTTTTGTGATTTTAAACTCTGAACCACCAGATTATAAAGATGACCGTCGTAATCGTTAGTGAAAGATAAAAAGAAAATACAGCTTCATTGCAAGAAAATGATTCTTTATTCTTATATTGAGAGATGCATTCTCACCTATTAACCTACTCACTTTATATTACAACTACATATCTAAAATATCTCTTTTCTATATACTATCATTCCGTATATATGTTCCCACGCGTAGTTTCTCAACAAAACAATAGTATCCTGAATACATATATCACACTTTATTCAGATATTCAATTAAAAATATCTAATTGATTAAAATCTCCAGTAACAGAGAAGCCGACGCCGGCGCCTCGCAGCGGCCCGCACGGGGTGCAGGTGGTGAACACCGGCGTCGACCACACGTTCACCCTCGACGAGGACGTGCTCAAGGAACTTCTACTGCAGGATGACATCAAGGACAGACCTGTCGTCGTCCTCTCAGTCGCCGGCGCCTTCCGCAAGGGCAAGTCCTTCTTGCTCGACTTCTTCTTGCGTTATTTGAATCATAAGGTATGTATGTATAGGCACTGTTTAATATTATTGTAACACATTAGCAAAGACTCCAGCGTGTCTTCCAAATGGTCAATTTTTCATTGGATTGTCGTTTTTATATCAAAACGTACTGGCCACCGTCCATAAAAAACGCTTATCGTTTGCTGTATATTTAAAGGTGTTGCTTTTGTACTAAAAATAAATGTTATATCTTATAACTAAAACCCAACAAATATTTATATTCTGAACGCGTTGGTAGTTCGTCTGTGCATATGAATCAGTTAAGATTTCAGACTCTGCTATCATGATTCCTTGTGACATGATTAATTGAAAAGTACGTGTCTATATTCCAGTATGGGTCTGACGGCGGCAATGACTGGCTGGGCGGCGACGAGGAGCCGCTGCGGGGCTTCAACTGGCGCGGCGGCTCCGAGCGGGACACCACCGGCATACTCATGTGGTCAGAGATCTTCAAGGCCACGCTCGATAACGGGGAGAAGGTTCGTACACACATTACTACTATTGATCTATATATATGTTCCAGATCGGGATCCAACAGATTTCACACAGTCATCAAACGTGTGACGCGCTCAGGCGATAGTACATAGATGGCTTAAATATTTTTTAATAGAGATACTTTCCTAATGTATACAAAATCAGTTGTTCTAACCAAAACTGCACTGGTTTCAGGTAGCGATAATCCTCCTGGACACTCAGGGTGCCTTCGACAGTGAGTCAACGGTGCGAGACTGCGCCACCATATTCGCGCTGTCCACCATGGTGTCCTCCGTCCTCATATACAACCTCTCACAGAACATACAGGAGGACGACCTCCAGCATTTACAGGTACTCATTTATATAAAAACCTATATTTGATGCTTTTTTGGAGGAAGTAAAATCATCAAATGACTTCTCCCGCCTTGGGTTAGACAAGCTTGAGAGGAAGTATCAGACTCTTACTGACTAAAAACCACCACGTTCTTACTCCTGCTCTTCGAGCCGGAACACGGGAACCCGTAAAGACATATGCGGTTCCGATACAAAAAAAAGATTTTGTTAACCTGTAATAGTGGTGTTCTATATCTTAGTGTAAGCATTTTGTAATATTAATTATAGTCACGAAGAGTTTTAGAGATGATGGCATAATATAGATATTACTATCTCATTTCGATTGGGTAATCGTACAATATTTTATCGATAAATGAGTCAAGTTGCAACAGGTATCACTGTATGCCTTATCTCTATCAGTATTGCTATCTGCTATTCTCGATAGAAGTCTGTCACAACTTCCACCCACACACCCAACCATCTATAGATCTGTGCTAACTATATGGGGTCCGTCTCCTCATATCTACTACTATCAGCATAATTTCTACACAATGATTCTACAGTTCACTAACTGTAGAGTCATTGTCATTTCATGTGTCGGCTATGTCTAAGTTAACATGTAACATGTAATATTCCAGTTATTTACGGAGTATGGGCGACTGGCGCTAGAAGACAGCGGGCGTACGCCCTTCCAGAGGCTGCAGTTCCTCGTCAGGGACTGGAGCTTCCCCTACGAGGCGCCCTACGGGGCCGAGGGGGGACAAACTATACTGCAGAGACGACTCAAGGTAGACAATCAATAACGTAATACAATAATCGGAATAACGTCATATTGTATCTCGTTTTTATCCTCCTAAGTAAAGCACTCGATCCGATTTCTATTTCATAGTAAATGGTAAAAAGAATAATATTTTAATCCTATCTTTATTTGATAAAACTTTTGCCCAAGTGACTTGGTCACATCATCAAACACATTGATTAATATGGCTGTTGTAAGATTTTCAGATCATGATGTCTTTGCGTATCACGATATAGCCAATTTAGCTGCTGCCTGATGACAGATATAAAAGTATACAGTCAGACTACATTCTACTCATCTTCCCCAGGTGTCCTCCAACCAGCACCCGGAGCTCCAATCCCTGCGCAAGCACATAACGTCATGTTTCTCCGAGATAGCTTGCTTCCTCATGCCGCACCCCGGCATCCGCGTCGCCACCAGCCAGGACTTCGATGGCAGAGTCAAAGGTACCATTACAAACAGTTGATAGGGAGCAATTTTTATATCCAACGTGATAGGAATGCGCCATTTCTCATGCAGAGGGCAAAATTTCTACTGTGACACTTCCATGGAGAAAAGTGGGTACCTTTCTTTTCATGCCAGGTTTTTTCAAAAAGACTTGTGATTGAATTTTGATACCTAATCGAATCTGTAATAATCGTAATACGACTTTTAAAGTAACTTCCGATTCTTTGTTTTCTACTTGTATAAAACAATGTTCTGTATGTATTCGTGCAGACATCGAGATGGAGTTCAAATGCTCCCTGCAGCAGTTGGTGCCGATGTTGCTGGCGCCGGAGAACTTGGTGCCGAAGCTCATCAACGGACAGAAGGTGCGCGCCAAGGACCTGCTCCAGTACTTCAAGTCATACATGAACATCTACAAGGGAAACGAACTGCCAGAGCCTAAGAGCATGCTTGTGGTTAGTATTATTATTATTATACTATTCATTTATCACGATAAACGTTAATTTACTTTTAGAGTTTCAGTGTCTTATATTGTCGTATTATAGAGTACTTCAAAAATTCACGAAAAATAACTGTAAATACCGCAGCACGCTGAATAGCAGATGAGTATTAAGCTAAATATGTATTTTAGTAAAATAATTTCCTCTGTTTCATACTAGGGGTCCGTCTAAGTTTAGCTTTTTCCATCGTTTTCGTTACAATCTTTTCTTTGCAAACACAAAACACAATAAAAAGATGAGAGGCATCCTTCCAGCCATTCACGCGTAATACTATTTTTTATTGTCGTTTTCAGGCCACAGCCGAAGCCAACAATCTAACAGCGGTAGCGGAAGCGAAGGAGCTGTACACGAAGCTGATGGAGGAGGTGTGTGGCGGGGCCAAGCCCTACCTGCAGACACAACTACTGGAGGCCGAGCACTCGCGCATCAAGGACAAGGCGCTCCACTCCTTCCACTCCAAGCGCAAGATGGGCGGCGACGAGTTCAGTCAGAGCTACTTCAACCAGTTAATACAGGTCACTATTACTTTATGTCGAATCTATAATGTTGTTGATTCCTTTTTATCAATCTGATATTTATTTTGTGAATGACTTGCGATGTATTGTTACATATTTTGCGTGGTATTTAATAGTTTGTTGTTATTACTCTTCCAGGACTTAGACGAGCAATTCAACCAGTTCCGAGCGCAGAACGAGTCTAAGAACATCTTCAAGGCGGCGCGCACGCCGTCCGTGTTCTGTGCGCTGGCGCTGGTGTTCTACGTGCTCAGCGGAGTGTTCGGGCTCGTCGGCCTCTACCCACTCGCCAACCTCGCCAACCTCACCATGGGCATCGCCCTGCTCACACTCGTGCTCTGGGCATACATCCGGTAACTACTATTCTTTGCTGATTACATTTAATCATAGTATCACATTTCATTTTTCATCTGTTGACCGTCATGATCTGTCTTGTCACAGGTACAGCGGAGAGATGCGCGAGATCGGTGTCACAATCGATGACATCGCCAACGTGCTGTGGGAGAATGTGAGTACCTTGTGTTTGCTTTGATATAACTTTGGTATTGTTCTTTTTATAAACAGTATAGCAATGTCATTGGAGACACTTTTGTTAGACTCGTTATTAATATTGTATGTGTTTTCCAGCTAATGAAGCCGACGTACCAGGCGTGTATCGAGAAGGGCATGGAGCACGCGGCGGCGGCGGCGGCGGAGCGCGCGCTGGGCGGCGGCAGCGGGCCCGCCCCGCCCGCGCAGAACGGGAAGCACAAGGTGTTGTGATGGCGGCGCGGGCCCCCGCACTGTCGCCCGCCCGGCCACTGCTAGATAAATTTAAAGTAGCCTTTATTTAGAGTACGGACCACTAGGTCACAATGAGTCCGACTGGTGACACGTTGACGCTACAAGGACATTGGAAAACTAAATTCCTCATTCATTTGTGTTGATCACACTAGAATTCTGCTAAAGATTTAAGATAACTACTAAAGTAAAGTTACTGTAAATCATAGCGTATAAAACAGCGAACAGATGTTTCCAAAATCCAGTCAGTAGTGGCGAGCGGATGTTGTACATACAATTTCTATCCCAGTCGGACTCTAGTCACTATGATCGAAGAATGTTCGAGTAACAAAGGTTTAGCCAGTAGGCCATTATCGTGACCTGGTATTGTGAATATGGTTTAAGGGAACTTAGTTAAGAGCTGGACTAACTTGACTAGTTGTGGTGCGTTGACTAAATTAGTCGACGCGTCTTCTAATGGGAGACGGATGAAATATGATAATTTTAGCCATCAGATAAATTATTTTTGTATTTATCATAGTTCTTTTCGTTTTACTTCGTTGCTGATGGATTTGAAACCTCGTTGCGCGTATCATTACTTTTAGTTTGGGTAATGAGCATTAGCAACTGTCAACGCCCAATAAAATCCTGACTAATAACAAATAGTTGCGCAAACAGCGCAAAATGAAAGTTCTTGCGCAAACTAAAACTTTCCACTACAGTCGACGGTTTATCGTAATTATCTTATTTCATCCCGACCTGTCTCGATGATTTATAAATAAATTGTCGAAGTGACGATTCATTTGTTGTCATGATTTTAAACAACGAAATGTTGAACTTTAGTAAATCTGCTGTAAGTATATTTTGTCCTAGTATTTATATCTGTGCTCAATTTGTCTTAATGCCGCGTTTATTTGTTCCCGCGTCGTTATTTAAAATCATGAAAGTCGTTGCGAGTTTAAAGTTTTATTGTTGACGGACATCGTTGTCTGTAAAGTGACACATTTGTTTAAGATCATTGTACGTTACGCGAGACGTTTGTTTTAATAATTTCCTAAGTAATGGCAATAATGCTCCCGGATCCAGAGGTAACCTTCACCGAAATTATAACAGAAATGTCACTGTAATGTATGGATAGAGAAACCTACGATTGCCACATTAAACATTTGTGATAAGTCTACGAATATTTGAGAAATAAGCAAAATATGATAAATTTTGCATTTATTCTATACGACAAGGTCCAAGCGCCGGCGGCGGCGCGCGGCCGGCACTTCTTATGGTTTATACTATTTACAAAGGAGGTATAGGTTAAATAACACAATAAGGTAAAATAACAAATTTAATAGTAAAGTAACAGAGTTAATAATCTTGTGTAATTATAGATGTAAAGGATGCACAAACAGGTTTTATTTTGTCACGTTTAGTCTCGAAACATATTCCTACACTCGTTGCCTTGCACTGTATAAAGAATCATGTACTTAATCCTGAATGTAACATTTATTTTGTTATACACCCGATGTCCGAAATTAATGTATAGTAGTCAATCATGTTCGATATATAATCTATATTTTATTTTTGCATTTTATTTTTCTTTTAAATAAGTCTTTGTGTGTTCAAAATTTTAGTCGATTATGCTCAAAATTAGGGATCCTTCATGGTTTATCGTAGATGGGAGAGGCGCACTGTTGAAATAGTATTCACGAATACAAATGAAGTCCGTGTGCACTTTGACCTGTGACTGTAAGGTACAATGTACAAAGCCAGCATATCAACCAGCTTCATGTCGCTGTGTACCGAGCTACTGTTGGTGACAGTGGACAGTGCGCCGCCCGCGGTGTAGGAGCCCGCGTCCAGTAAGTTGGCAACACCACACCGACACACAACCTGCACACTGCCAGCCCGACTCTCTCACATGTCACTTGAATCTCACACGCAGCCCGCACGCACCCGACCACATACAAGCCCCACAAGTTGCTGACTTACAGACGCTCGAGTAGTTGTTTATAACAAAATGTAAATAAACGTTTTATAGTAAAATAGTAACATATCGTGAAAATTTTTATATATAAATAATATAGCATGTGCCAATCGAAATTCATTGAAAATGAATGTTGTTTCAGTTTATTTGGCATGGGATAATAAATAGTTCGTTGAGAGTTGATAGTTTATTTTGTTGATAACCTTACGTACGATGGCGGTTGTGATGGTTATATTGTGTTCGCGACCGCACGAGGGGAGTTTCATGTAAATATTTGTTTTAATACAATAAAGTTGACTAAAAAATTTCATTTTCTTTTATTTTTCCGATGAATCTTGATACGACGTGTTTTAACCACCGAAAGTAAAAAGTGGGTATATTTTATATTATGCCAGCTATACATAGGTATAATCCATAAATTATATAAACTGTAAAAGTGTAAATTCCGTATACTGAAAATATAAAAAAAAAATAGTAGGTAGTGTTACTAGATAGATACCGAACCCAAAAATATGATTAAAACATTTGTTGTGTCTTTTAGTCTGTCTGTATGTACACGCATTACGCAAAAACTACCGATCCAATTACTATGAAACTTGGTATGATTATACTTTAATATCCTGGGCACCACACTGGGTACCCCGAAAAAGTACACACAAAAAACAAACTGAATTGTGCGGCTCGATCCCTAGACGTAGTTACTACACCAAACACAAATATAAGTTTGTCGAATCATAAAATCACACAATGGACTTTATGCTGTACTTTATGTTGACTTTATGCTGTAA
Source organism: Spodoptera littoralis (assembly GCA_902850265.1). NCBI lineage: Eukaryota > Metazoa > Arthropoda > Insecta > Lepidoptera > Noctuidae > Spodoptera > Spodoptera littoralis. The sequence continues at coordinate 13,441,731 of LR824547.2, forward strand.
CTGTAGTCGATGATTAAAACTTACTTAACACATCACTACATAGTATAAAACAAAGTCCAACCGCCGTCTGTCTGTCCATACATGTACTTAGATTTTTAAAACTACGCAACGGATTTTGATGTGGTTTTATTGTAATACATAGATAGAGTGATTCTTAAGGAAGTTTTATATGTATAATACATGCATATTGCACCCGTGCGAAGCCGGGGCGGTTCGTTAGTATATTATAAATGCGAAAATGTGTTAGTTAAATGTGTACTTATAAATATTAGAAATAAAACAAGTCGAGAACAGTAGGTATAAAATTATTATTTCCATATAAAATATATTTAAAATCACATTCGCTCTCGTCAACATTACCGTTTTACAGTACCTAGTAAGTAATTATATACACAGTATAATATTAATTACAACATGAGATGGGTGGTAGCTGAAAACATTATACATATATTCAATGTTACATAAATAACAAGAAATATATTGAAATAAGTTTCACATTTATTAACTAAAAATCGCGGGTTATTTAAGTGAATATACTGATATATTATACTCTACTAGTTTCGAGCCACAGAAGGGTTCTTCGGCAGCGTGCGCGGTCGCGGCGATTTCGCGCAGCCTACTGAGGAAGAGATCTCTGTGACTCGAAACTAATAGAGCTTACGTGAGTGACCCGCGATTTTTATTTAATTTAGTATGTTTCAAGTTCTTGTTACATTTTTCGGTGTTTTTGAAAACAACAATGAATTAATCAGTCTAAGTTTTTAATCAATGCACATATGCACAATAAACTTTATTTAAAAAATCTAGCTAGAAATATTTTAAGCAGAAAAAAATCTTAGAGTAAGGAAAAAATAGCGTAATTATTAAAAATATAAGCATTAGGATCGCCCTCTGGACGCCATAATTTATTATCTTAACCTAAGTACTAGTCACTGGCATACATTCAGCTATGGCACCAACAGAGAACAACACGACAGAACCACTAAAACCGCTTTCCTGAGGCCCCTGAATGTTCTTGATGTAGCGTGACATGTTGACGAACTTTATACTTTATTCCAAAGACACAATAGACTATAATTGCTTGATGCCTTCACTAACTGACCAGTCTTAAATGACACTTATGTTAAACATTCCTTGCTGAAGACACATTGTTATGACTCCTTGAGCGCTGGCTCGGCTTGCGTCACCACCTGGAGATATTATATTTGCAATTAATTTAACATTATTGCTAATACTGGACGTGTAGTCGCAAGTACCACTACCGAACAAGGGTCTCAAGTTCAATTAACAACTTGGGTACAAACCGAAAATGCATAAAACCTTAGCTTTCGTTGTGGTCTATAATGGTCTATTGCTTGTATCTACTAAGGCTTATTACTTCCAACTAGCTATCATGGGAGAAGGTAAGGTGGTTTGTAATGTAAAATAAACTGTAAATATACTTACAAAGGATCGTATCTTGTTTGCTATGTCATCTAGTTGTATCCCCACCTCTCGTAAATTGCCTGTCATCCTGCAGGCAAAAACACATCATCAGAATCCTTGCGCTTGTTTCATAAAGTATGATAAAAACCCTATAAAGACACTTACCCCGCCATATACAGTGGCTGAGCGGACTTTGGTAGTAAGTAAGCAAAGTAGTTATACAACAATAGATATATAATACCTAGTATAGATCCAGACTCCAAGCATGACAGCAGCCCCGATGGTGACGGCCTGTCCGATTGCAACGAGCGTCTGAACTCTGAAGGTGTCGCCGAGCACGCTCAGCAAGTACCCACACAGGAATAGCGCCGCGAACACCGCGGGAGTACTGAACATTCGGTACATGTTCTTGCTCTCGTTGTGCGCCTTCAACTGATCGAACAGGTCCTCTAGATCCTGGGAAAATAAGGTTTGGTGAATCAGTTAAATTATTATACAGGCGTGCGCCATTGTAGGTGGCATCGTCGCTTACCTACCACAGCGAGATAGTGGCTAAACGCTAACCACCGATTAATTACTCATCCATCTATCTTTATTTTTATAATCTGTACTAATATTATGAACAGGAAACATTTGATAAAACCTTTTGACTTCATCAATTACGGACACGTTATCACGTTCATATTTTAGAAGGTATAGTAATGAAGAAATCTTCTTTCTATACATTATAATTCATAATCCAAAAAATATATACTCAAACTAGCGGACCCAACAGACGTTGTCCTGCATATCCACTTGAATGTATAAACAAAAATTCATTCAAATTAGTTCAGCTGTTTAGGATAAATAACCTAAACATCGAATGCATCGCCATCTACCGGGCTGATTTGTGAATCTAAACCATTCCCAGATCCCCTTGAATTGAACACAACAAAAATTTTCATCAAAATCGGTCCAGTCGTTTGAGAGAAGTTCAGTGACATACACACTCACAGAAGAATTTTACATATAAAGAAGAAGATAATAGTCTCCTCCTCACCTTGACAAGTAATTGTTTGAACTTGGTGGCCATCTCCTCGCCTCCCATCTTCTTCTTACTGTCGAAGGAGTGCAGTGCCTTGTTGAGACACTTGTGATGTTCCTGTTCCAGCACTTGTTGTGGTAGGTATGGCTTGGTGCCGCCACAGATCTCGTCCATGAGCGTCTCATACACGTTGCGCGCTTCTGATGATGCTGATGTGTTGTTTGCTTCTGCAGTCGCCTGTAGATACCCTCAACATCAGACGAGTTATAAATTACAAGTGCCTGGTGCATTTGGGGGTCAAGGATTTAAAGATTGGGAGATTTCAGAATTGTGGATAGAGGGAAGCAGGATTGAACCTCCGGTAGCCACACTTGTCGACGAAACACATTTCAGCATTTCTGTTAGACCGTAGTATGGTACCACTCCGGTTGAGCCGGCCCATCCGTGCGGAAGCATGACTCTCTCACACTTAATTATGCTATTCCTACATTCTACATTGCTAGCATTATGCAAACTTTAAAATAATCACTTTTACTTTCAAATTAAGTTTTGATAAGCAATCATTCGAGATCCCTCAACTCTCCTATGGCTCAAGAAACCTCAGTGTTTGTACAGACCTGCAGTATAGTCATGGGGTTGGGCAGCTCCTCGCTATTGAACACGTCCACGTAGCTCTTGAAGTAGTTCAGAAGGTCGCGTGCCTTCACCTTCTGTCCTCCAATCTGTTTAGGGACCAAGTTCTCAGGCGCCAGTAACATTGGCACCAGCTTCTTCAAGCACGACTTAAATTCAGGATCAATGTCTGAAATGAACGAGGAAAAGTGTTTTTATAATGATCGCTTTTGGAATATTTAGTGGAGACCATGTGACACTGGTTGGGTACCAAATATCTTTAACAGATTATCGTCTTTATTGCAAGACAATGAAGTTGAAAATGTATACTAACGTTTTAAAACTTGGCATAGGTTCATCAGTTCATGTGCTAGTGGTGTCTGTACTGTACTAAGCAATCTTAGGACAGTTTTTAACCCCTACTGTACCTAAAGGACCAAACGTTTTTTTGTTGGTTTCTTAACCACTTCTACAAAACTAAAGAAATCCTCACCAGACAGTTTTCCTATAAAGTGAGGGTCAGTGGACACTTTGAGTCCCGGATGCGGCAGCAGGAAGCAGGTGACTTCCTCGAAGCAGCGCGCGATATCTTGACGCACTTTCTGCAACTCTTCGTGTTGGGTGTCACGGACCTGGAAACAAAATTTTAATGAACATTAAAGAAAATACTTTTTCCAACCTTAGCGAATGGAAACTTTCTTCTTTACACATTATAAAGATGTAAGATTGTCAATTAGATCAATAGTTTATACCAGAAGTCGTTTCTTGAGCAGCTGTTCTCCTCCAACCGGTCCGTATGGATGATCGTATGCGAAGGACCAGTCCCTCACGAGGAACTGAAGGCGCTGGAACGGTTTGCCTCCCGTCTCATCCAGCGCCACCCGTCCGTACTCTGTGAATAACTGGAACAAAGACACATTTTATGTCAGGAAAATAAACTACAATTGTTTGCTAACCAAGAAGGATTTTAGTGCCCGTTTTACCGGACTTTAGGTTAAAATATGGAGAAAGTAGGATAAGAAGTAAAACGGTACAGAGGTCCCATGTTTAAAATGGATAGGATACCAGTATTCAGTATCGGCTATCGGTATTAATTATTTGCAAAAGTTTATTTGCTGTTAAAGAACTGTAACAGTCCACCATCTATCATAACAACACCTGTAAATGCTGCAAGTCATCTTCTTCGATATTTTGCGAGAGATTGTAGATGAGGACAGAGGACAACATGGTGGACAGTGCGAACACCGTGGCGTTGTCCTTCACCGTAGAGTTACTGTCGAAGGTGCCCTGCGTGTCCATCAGGAGGATCACCACCTGGAACCATAGATAAATAGTTAGTTAGTGGTCATTGAAAAGCCTTCATATGATCACTCGGAAAAAAATGCATAAAGAAATTACCTAGTATTAATTAACAGTTTGTTACCTTTTCCCCACTGGAAGTGGTGGCCTTGAAGGGTTGTGACCAGAGATGGATGCCAGTAGTGTGCCGCTCGGAGCCACCGAGCCATGGGAACCCCTTCAGGGCCTCATCCTCTGTTCCCAACCACTCACCGCCTCCGTCTCCATTGTTGTACTGAAAAGACAAGAATAGGAAATGCGTGAGTACCTACGGGGACGTCCAAAAAACGTAGACAACTGCACACATACCAATTATCACTATCACTCGCAATTTTTTAACATGTCGATCATTTATCTGCAGTTATCTTGAGTGTTAAAACCTCATATTAGGTATTAATTTGTAAATAGGGTAGTTTCCTAAATTTTATTTTAATGTCCATCTGGTAGATTAATTTAAAACATTAGACACGATTTATTTCTTTTCTCACAAAATTAAATACTTTAAACGATATATTAATTTGAAATACCGTGTGACGTCACAGCGTGTCACATAAGTAGCACGTAATGACGTAGCGACAATCCTAAACTTAGCGCCATTTTATCTAAGTATTGCAACTTAATACGAAAAATAGAAAAAATACGTGTCTAATATTTTTTCATTATCTAACTGATATACTAATTAGATTTTTAATTTTGATACCCTGGAAACTACCCAATTTGATAACTACTGAGAACTTCGCATTAATTAAATCGTCTATGTGTAGGTATGTATTCACCGTGTGATCCAAATATCGTAAGAAAAAGTCGAGGAGAAATGACTTCCCCTTCCTGTAGGCTCCCGCCACGGACAGCAGCACCACCGGCCGGTCCTTCACGTCCGGACGCAGCAACAGCTTCTGGAGAGCTTCTTCATCCAACAGAAATGTGTGGTCTTCACTAGGAGTTACCACCTGCACCCCACTGCCTGATCTCAGACTCGCCATTTTTCCTGAGAATCACGATAATTAGATTTTAATAAATAAGTAGAAAACATGTATAAAATCTCACCTAACTTTTATAAAAAGGGCAAACTAGTCAAGTTCTTTTTATTTGATTTACACGCATTATATTTACAGATTTAAAAGGTTCGTTACTCGGTCACATGGTCATGTGGTCATGGCAGTATACCGTAAATACCGTTACAATACGTACTAAATAAAAGTAATTGCAATCAGTCACCTCACCCCGGCTCCCGGCTTGTAATTATGTAGGTACTACTAATTACAGACGCAACAGTGGGTAGTAGATAGCTTATTACGTAGGTATCTACTTTGTGATTACGAAGCGAAGATACATTACTGTTATTAAGCGCCATTCGGGTATCAGGTACTTTGAGCCCTTTTTAATCTAGAAAGTGAGCATGAACATATATTTATGAACACCTGAACAGGGTTACCTACAAGAAGTGAAGTGAAGGGATAAATATAGCTAGATGTTTTTTCTAGCGAGAAAGATCATCCAACGACTTCTCCCGTACTGGGTGGGTAAGACAATAGGGAATGTCAGACTCTTACTGGCTAAAACCACCCAGTTCCTACTTCTGCTTTGAGCTGAAGCCGCATTTACCCGTTGAGTTATTCGCGGCTTTTGAATTTAGATATTCAATATTTTCGCTAATAACAATCATAGGTAGCTCGTAGCACAATTTTTTTTAAATAAAAACACGTTGCCCCACGCTCGTATTTTCTCCTGTGTCAGTGACCCGGATCAGTGTCGCAGAGAACCTAACGGGTTACCGGGGCTCCGGCTCAACGTGCAGGAGAAGGAACGGGGTCGTTTTTAGACACTCCCTCCCGCCTTACCCAGGCGGGAGGAGTCATTCGATGAATTTCCCCCCTTAAAAAAAAAGACCCGGAACAACAATCTGTGGATCACACAAAGGGTAGTTCCGTGCGAATGAATCTAACCCGCGATACGTTACGCGGCAGCCAGTTGCCCAACCACCGCGCTAACCGTGCAGTCAATTCTTCTATAATGAGGTCACGTATTTTTCCTGGAGTGCAAAGTACCTTTATGAGACCACTAGATAAGAAACCTTGCAGCTCACAACAGACACATTGCAGGCGTTTATACGATGATTTTTATTTATCTCTTTTATTTATTGAATAGCAAAGTTTATTGTTGTATTTCGATAGTAGCTGTACTACCTCTATAGTCTATGTAAGTAGGTAATACTGTTCTATTAATAAAGGTGAACCTCTCGTTAATATCGAGAACGGAGAAATTAAAAAATGTATTGTTTGCGAGCAGTGTATAACAAACTTCAATGTACCTAAATAATAGTCAATATGCACAGCATTCTAGTGTGGAGCAATGTTTTGTTAATAACATACAATAGCACATAGGTACACGTGGTTTTCATTAAAGTGGGATAAGCAAAGCAGAGATAAAATTGTGAAACATAACATGGACATGCATTTATCGTAAGTAAAGTTATCTTTATTAAGTCACATATTGTAATCGGAATACCTATCAACTAAAATTATTTTATCCGGCAATCGACTCGCCATGACATCGCAGATATTGGCTACACATGATAGGTCACGGCTCTACTAGAGGTGGGTCAATATGTAGGTAAACATTTCTATCATTCTTTTGTTTTGGTATTTAAGAGTATACCCTGTCACATGACTATAATAATGGCCGTTTGTCGCGGAGAACCTAACGGGTAACCGGGGCTCCGGCTCGACGAGCAGGAGAAGGAACGGGGTGGTTTTAAGTCAGTAAGAGTCTGACACTCCCTCCCGCCTCACCCAGGCGGGAGCAGCCATTCGATGATTTTCCCCCCTTAAAAAAATGGCCGTTTCCACCTACCAACCCCAAGCTATCACCCTTAATTAAGAGTTATGTAACTTGGAACACCTATCGGTGATAACCCCTTACTCGTACCTTAGGTGTCACTTAGAGACTTAGAAACCTAAATATCGTCATACGTGTCACGTGTGCATGACCTATCTTACCTAAGGAGTCCTTTAAAATTTTAGGAGACGTTGGTGGTAAACGGGCTTTAGTAAATGTGATAGACACATTGACACAGGTAGGTACTATACATATTTTACCTACATAATAATATAGGGTATCTGTCTGCGTGTCGCGTCGTCTGACTGACACGGTTCTCACGAGCGGTCGATGTAAACTTTGCTCGAGGCACTTCACACCCAGTTATAGCTAACGCGATCGATCCATAACTGCAAGTTCAATCATATACCTACCTACTTTCTTCAGAACTACATAATTATAATTATACATAGGTATGTACGTAAAGTTCTGTTGTAGGTACTATCATTACTTCAAACAGAATTACTTAGGTTTTTTAAGGGACGGCAAGGGTCATTATGTCATGCCACAACTGTTGCAAGCTCTCATAGGCCACGGTAACTGCACTTGCCATCAGATGGTCCGTGTGCCATTTTCTAATCGTCGTGGTATATAAAAAAAATTGTTCCACGTCCACCGTCGTGTACCACTTTGGAATGGATTTTATTAGGGACTATTATAGGTCTATTCTTTTTGAGGGGGGAAAATCATCCAATGCCTTTTTCCGCCTTGAGTTACGTGAGAGGAAGTGTCAGACTCTTACTGACTAAAACCACCCCGTTCCTACTTCTGCTTTTCGAGCCGGAGCCCCGGCAACCCGTTAGGCCTTCCGCGGCTCCGTATCGGCATCAGCCCTACTGGGCCCCATCTGTGGTGGCCTGATGGCTCTTTACTATTATAGGTTTTCAGTGGCAATATGTGCTTATGTGAATATTACATTGTATCACTTGCAAATAGTATCCAGCCGATTCACGAATTTTGCGCTTAATAACACAATTAGGTACCTAGCAATGAATAAGTACTGACCACGGTACTGACATAAGAATTCACACAGTCGTACCTCTATTTAGACCTACATATGTTTTGTTATCATAAATGTTTGAAACTCAAGTCTTGTCTGGACTTTCATTAATGAATAGCTGGCTAATATGTATAACTTTCTGTATACCTATAACCTACTACTAAAGTGCTAAAAGAGCGCTTTTGTCCTCTGGTGCATAAATATCAAACATTATTGTTAGCAGGAATGCTAGGCTATTTTGTTAGTTGTCAATTATCGCGAACCGCTGTCATTGGTCGTGAGAATAATCTCGACCAATGACGGGCGAAAATCGAGCTCACATCGAGCTTCGAAATGACATCTTATAGCATAGCAGTAAGGAAAGTAAGCAGTTAACACATTCCTATTTAGTATTTACCTGTGTGTTTGTTGACGTACTTACTTTAACATATTTAAATACAATAGAGGAATTAATTCTAGGTAGGTACATACCTAGCTGTGAATATATATTAGTGGAAGACATCTAGTGGTAGTGAGTGTTGAATGTCGAACCGCTTTTTTTAAGAGTTAAGCCGATAAACGAGCACCTGATGGTAAGCAATTGGCGTAGCCCATGGACACCTGGAACACCCGAGAGTGCGTTACTTGCCTTTTGGGATTAGGAATTTCAGGATTGTTGGGGACTCAGGGATTAGAAGAGCGGGGAGGGGTGATTAAGGCCTCCGGTAACCTCACTCACGCGACGAAACATAACGTAAGCGTTATTTCACGTCGGTCTTTAGTGAGGCCGTGGTATCACTCCGGTCGAGTCGGCCCATTCGTGCCGAAGCATGGCTCTCCCACGTCTTAACCACGAGTATTCATAGTTATTTGAAACCCTTATTTATAATTTAACATTTAAACAAATAAATATTTACATATTAACCCGTTAGGTTCTCCGCGACAGAGGCGCTGGTATAGTTTTAAGGCTTTTGACCAATAGAGTGTTTACTAATTTTAAGTCATTAGTCAGTCAATTTGTGATAACTAAGTTGATTAATGTAATATGACTTTAAACTTCACTAGCGCTATCTGGGAAGTGCAAAATCATGAACATTAATTGTTTTTTGTTCTTCATTTTTATTACGTACTAATTTCAAAACTTTGATGTAGAAAGAAAATATTTTTTTTTGTATCTTTATTTAATTACAGGGTTTTTTCTTAAAAGAAAACGACACCCCGATTATTGAGTACAAAAATAACAAAAAAGAACACTTATAGTTAGACTTACATTTAACTCGTCGAGTACCGGTTTTATAGACACAATTAAAGAACAATAGGTCGCGGTCACCGGTGACCGCTTGGTGTTTGACAGATTAAAGGATATACTCATATACTATATGCGACATATTCATTGAAAAAGAGATAAAACAACCTCAGTCGACGACCGACTGGCTGTCATATCGTATATGGTTGGAAACGTATTCGTGATGCTACTGTGCGGTGACCAGTTAGCATCAGAGTAATGTTTGTGCCTATTCGCACAGTACACCTAAAATCCGGTAATTTAGTATATCTTAATATGGTTACGTTTGTATTAAAATGCATGACACAATGACGTCATCTTTCCTAAATACGTCGCGAGCAAAATCACGCGTGTTCGACCATTGACACATAATTATTAAAGAGTTGCAGGCTACTTAATTACAACACGAGGAATTTGATATTAACTGTTCATAAGTATCATTATTGTAGTTTGATAAGCGAAAATCAATCAAAACGGCTACGTGTTAAGGTCGAAACTGCCATAAAGATGACTGGACAGCATACACTGGTACTTAATCAATCAATGAAATGTGAAGAAGATGCCAAGAGTGAGCATTCAATGGAGTTATCACGACACTGTGTTTGACAATAAGCTTACAAGTTCAAATTATTAGGTACCTATAGGTTTTAAGTATTACAGAAATCAGCACGTTACGTTATACCGTGCCGTTAAATTTCATTTGTTCATATTTTCCTACATAAATAAGTTCAAAACCAAGATATTTTGCATGATGTAAACATTTTAAATTCACTTATGGATTCAAGGCAAAGGAAATGTGTACAGAGCCAAATACAGCCCTTATACTTAGATACAATAGAATACAAATAAACGCGTAGCCCACATCTCAGTAACGGAGGCGAAGCCGTTGGCAATAATTAATATGCCATTAATAAGGCTTAATTAAGTATCTATCAATTAACATAACAACAAACCTTTTGACAACAACAGTTTTTAACTTAGGCTCAATGTTACACAGCTCTGCCTACCCACTTATTAGGGTAGCGTGAGTAAAATAAAACCTGTAGAATGATTATATTGGCGCTCCAATCAACTTGGCTATGTTTACATAAAGTTACCTACAGGTGAGCTGCGAACATATGATATAATGCAACATTTTCAAACACATTATATCCACACTCAAACACTGTAACTGTAGTAATATATACCAACGCCATAATGTATTAAATAGTACAGTTTAATACTCACTACAATTATTAGTATTCACGGAAGTGTTGAAAGAAACTGCGCGTAAATCACACTGTGGTAGCGGGTACGTCTCAACCCGTGGTTCGCGAACGACTGACAAACTGGCGCGTAGGTGAGGTCATCGCGTGTAACTACAGAAGGATTAAAACATACAGAATATTATGAGACATAACTTTTCGGACATAAAGTCGATTATGGCATAGCATTGTGGTCGTAAAACGTATGGACTGGGTTTACTGGTCCTTTATATTTAATGCGTCGGCTGTATGATGTCAGACAGCCTCCATTCCTAGTGTGATGTCATAGCTACGGGCAGACGAGATTTTGATCGGCTGCTGTGTCAAGGGCGTGGCTTATTTTAGACAATGTTTTGTTGACGCTTTGTGTTTACAAGTTTTTGAACTCGTGGAGTTCGATTTCTGTTTAGAGAGATGTTAGAATTAGAATATTTGTGACTACTTAGTTTAATATTAATAGCTACTACTGAACTACACGTTTTATCATGTAGTTTATCGAAAACATTCAAAACTGACGCTTACCTAATGAGTCACAAATTTTAATACGAAGGTACTACGTAGTAGGTAAGCAGGTAGCAATAGATATGTAGCTAGGTACCATTCACCAAATAGAGATTGTAAACATGAGTCAAAAACTGCTAAACTGATTTTGATGCTTTCCCACGATTATAGTCAATAGTCATAAAGAGTCATAGAGATCAGTGCGAAGAGATTTGTGTATAAAAACTAAAGCCGTAGTTAGAAAGTCAGTATTTCTATTATTTTCAATGTAAACATGTTCTTTATAAGTAAGTAGTCGGCTACAGGCTGCAGCAACCGGCCACGGCAAGGGAAGCGGCTTACGTTCCGCGCCACCGCCCGTCACGCAGTCACACATGCTCATAATATTATTGTTTCATTATAAATATAAAATACTTACAATTATTTCTTAATAACTCGCTGTGTGTGTTAAAACAAAGGAAATGGGACCTACTTCATAATAAGTTATTGCCCTGTTTGTTTGTTGTGGATTGATTACTGGTGTCACTGACAATAATTCACGGAGTATTGGATGTGGTGCCCGGACATCCCCAGATATCTGTGCGTACTATTAACGGTATTAAGTTAGCATACATTCAGGAATTCTAAATCTACTGGTACCTGTGAAGATGGCCAAAAAATAGGGTCTAAACCAGGATCTACTTCTGCCAGCCCTTGTGGAAATAAAAGGCGTCATATTACCTATTTTCTAAAGATATTTTATACCCGTGCGTCACATGTTGGCTCTAAAATAATGTGAATCGTTTCCGACAAGGACCTTTCAGTATAAATAGCTTACCCACGTTCGTCACCTTTGTTGTCTATTTTTACTACAAATGCAATTAGGTAGGTTCGCTTCCCGCCATTCAAAACCTGATTAGACACCATTCATGAAATTATCCTTACAAGGTACCTACTCCCATCTCAAAATACCTACAAGGAAAATCAATTAGGACAATTAAATTACGCTAATTTAGTATTTATTTTATTGTTTATTAATTTAACTGTGAGCGATGTGGTCACTGAGAGATAAAGTCTTAGCTATGTAGGCTCAGATCATAGTTTGAATGGCTGGACCAACTTGGGTAAATTATTTTTGGAGTGTTCATTACCATTTATAGGATTCACTAGAAATTATTTCCAAGATGATTGTGTTCAAAATAAAATAACAAGACAATTTATTGCTACATATACAGAATATATTTCACTGTTCTATATACAACAGACATTTAATTAAGTACATAATTACATATAGATTTTGAAGTCTTACAATTAAAGTTGATTATCTCAAAAATAGACACGTAAGTAAGAGAATCACAGTAGAATATAAATGCATCTTGTCTGGAACTCGCTAGAAGGATGCAGGAACGGTCTCTAAGCCCGAGACATAGGAAATATTAGTCTAGTACAACTACTCTACGATATGACCCTGATTTTGTTCAACACTTGAGTATTGCTGTTCTTTATTAACAAATAGAGGTTTATTAGCTGCTCATACATAAGTGTAACACGCAATTATCGCTGGTTATAGTTACGAGTCAGGTAGCCATGATAAGAGGCAACCCCAATAGTAATCGACCTAATAGTTAGCAATACCGACTTAGTACTTTTTGTATTCGAAAATAATTTATATGGCTAATTACAGATTTTGTCAAATCCAGCAACTGCTTTATAATACCAGTTAAACATTTGCATTTAAAGAGACGACTTCAACAAGCAACAATACGATTTACAAAGGACAACAATAGTCGTATCAAACAGATTCAGAGTCATTATATTTGGCCACACGTCGCCGCCAGTCGCCGTACAAAACCTTCCGACTCACTATATACATCGATAGTTTTATTATTTGTGCTACAAACACTTACCTAACTTCCCTGTTCCACCGTTCACGTCAAATACACTAGTAGCTAGTAGTCAGCTTCATATTAAACTCCACATAGTGCCGGATAATCTACTAAGGATAGCAATTGGGATGGTCCTCTATCTATCAATACATTTTAATATTCTCAACATTGTCTTTTTGTAACTAGAATAAGAAAAAAACTATACGAATTGACATAAAAGATATTACTTTAAAATGTGCGATCTGATATTAAAATAAATTGCTATGAAGATTTAAAAAATCGAGTTCTGCCTTAGAATAATTGAGTTAAAAACTAAGATAAGAGGGCCCACCAATAGAACATCCTGCGCATCTTTACTTAGGCACCAGGTACCTCCACAAACATGTGGTTGGAGCCGCAGCTGCTGTAGTCTGATGTGAATTTTGCTCCAAGTGTATTAATCTGGTCCGAATTCAATAATCTTACTATCAAAATTTGATATGACTCTCCTAAGGGCTATGTGCTAGAAATTATTTGATCAGATCTCCCCTCCCTCCCTCCCCTGTAATTACTAACGATTTGAGCTAATTGTCTTTTTTGTCCTCCCCAGTGACGCTCTAGTTTTTAACTTAGTTACTTCTGTAGGAGTTACGCTTAGAACACTATAATTTTTGAAAGAATTAGACATATTAGTGCAGTAGTTATGAGCCTAAAATAAATAATTTTATTAGCGGCATGACTAGTAAATCCAGTTAAACAACAGCTAGAGGTGCCAGCGAGTTGGTGAAACACAAAAGAAGCTCATTAGAGACTCACAGACGCCAGCAGAAGTTGTTCCAATCTGTCATATTTCTTTAAAAGATATTAAAGATTTTCATCACCAGACCCAGCATAGGAAATTACATCGCAAAAGCAAGGTTTCGGAATAGCATACGTTTTAATTCGTTGTACATTGGGCCGTACAACCGTTGGATTGGAGGAACAGCTCGCCAGGCATGAACATGTATCCTTCTCCCAAAATAAAGAAACATTGCTCCTGTTCCCTAAAGACTACCTTTCTTCTTTTTGCATAAGGTCGAAAATCTATTGGAAACTTTAGACAGATTGGAGTTGGTTGATGTTCTAACGTCTGTACAACAATGCACAGAGTGGAGCAATGAGCTCCTACAACAACAGGCCACAGGATACAGTCCGGTGCTCAAGATGTCCACCTCCGCAGTCACACAATGGCCACTAACAACAAGTAACAACAGCTATTTAACCGTTTAACCAAACATCTTCTTGATAACCGTTGTGTAATCTTTGTTTATCTTCTCAATTTTGGGTATTAAGGAGTTTGCCTTTAGCTGAGCTGCTTTGTCATTGGGTTCTATCCGTAGGGCTTCTTGTATGTCCTTCCAGGCTTCCTCGTACATGTGGAGGCCGGAGTGAGCCGTGCACTTCCTGTAAAGTGCTTTCACATTGACTGGGTCGAACTTGAGAGCCTTCTCACAGAGTTCTATGGCAGCTTCGTACTCGTCATACTGAAGCTGGCAGTGCGCCAAGTTGTTGTACAGCTTTACCTGGACAATGTGATAGTTATGTGGATATATAGACCTTTAGGAATGTTGTTTATTATAATAGTAACAGTAGTTGTTAGTAAACTAAAACTCAACTCATTTAGCGTGAACTAAATGTGAACATTTTCATTTGCGTGAACTAGTTATGTCATTGTAGATATTAATTAATATTAATCTACACTCTCTTTAAAATTTGCAAATAAATTTTGCTATAATTTATAAAAATTATATTTCAGCAGTTAACTGTCAAGAAGGCAAGCAAAGAAACAAACATTTCCATATAAAAACAAATACACATAATGTAGTTACACCATTATTCAAACAGAGTGCTTACCTTCAGTTCTATCATATCTTTCACCACCTGCTCACTGACGACCTTGGGGTCCACGGGTTCTATAGCGATCAGCATCTTCAGAGCCTTGTTGAATCTTCGGAAGGCGTCCGCAGTCCTGCCTTGCTTAATCAGATCTACTCCCCGCTCCTGGAGAAAGAGAATGTGGAAATTTAAAGTATTGTTTTCTGTACGTATAAGACAATGATACCATATTACAATAGTATGTAAATCATAATTACATTAGTAGAATAGTATTCACAGGATGTGTGTATGTGTAATATTTTATTAATTAACCCATTTAAATTGTTGAAAATCATCCCCAAATGTGTTCCTACAAAAGTAGTCTCTAAACATTGGAAATAAGGTCTATAATGTAACATTATCACGGGTCACTGGTGACCGCTCTCGATATACGAGATATACGGGTAAAATTGAAAAGTCAAAAAATGTAAATAAGGACATGAAGTAAAAACTACCCATACAATTTGAATTACACACATCCTAGATTGCAGTCACACTATATTGAAGGTGGCACAACCTACGTAATTAAAATAAGTTAGGAAGTACCACCGTGTCACACAATGCCTGTGTGATGTAGAAACATTTTTATGTTTCATCTGGTAAGTGTATTTATCCAGATGCATCATTTTACAGCAGGAAGCCTATCCTAAACAGTTGGACAAAATAGCTGTGTGCTTACAATCCTTAGTTTGTACTAAGGATTGTAAGCACACAGCTATCAGTTTGTTTCATGTTTGTAAGTAGTCGAAAAGTACATGTTCGGCGCTCTGATTGGCCGGCTCTAATGAACTAACCAATCATAGCGCCGAAAGCAGTCTCGGTTCAATTACTTTTAACGTAAAACTCATACTAAGGCGTCTGGTGTCCTGTGAGCTTTATTCCTACTGAAAATAAGCAAGCAAGCAACTCCAAGATCACCATTTCCTACAACTTAAACATGCTGTATTTTATTTTTAATAATAATAATTATCTAGACAATTAGCTAAATTCTTTATTCACATTGTTTTGGATTATTGTGTGCAGGTGTTATAAAGAAAAATGTAATTGTTGTATTGTAAACAGATTGTACAAAAGTAACAAACTTATTTAGAAAAATACAGAATCGTGACAAACATGGAAGAAGATACTCTGAAGGATAATCTCCATTGATAAATTTAGAGAAGTTGAATAATATTTAAGTTTTTATACAGCAAGGTAAGACCTACACCCTATTATATTTATTTGTCAGTTCTATTATGTAATTGCCCTTATTGTAGGGCTAAAAAAAATTGTATATACTTAAATTACTTATCAGAAATAATAAACTAATTAAGTATTAATAAATTAGCCAGCATACTGAAGATATTAAATTCTGTTTGTGTACCTTGTGATGTACAGAAGCTTCGTACAGCCTCTCCCAGCTCCAATCACTGATCAACTGCTCCTCAGTCACTTCCCTCAGCTCTATCTTGCATCGTATCTCCTTCATCACCGTTCCATCTCCGTTCTTGTAAGCTATACTGGCCTCACAGACCTCTCCGCAGCACATCTGCTGCAATATCAACTCGAAGTCCTTGTCTATGTAGGAATCAGAGTCGCCAATCAACACGTTCCCATCAAAGGATTGACTAAATATGCGACTGACTGGGTCAATCTCACAAGGTCCTGCTGCGTTGGAACACTGAACATCACTTAGAGTAATCTTGCAGCGAGAGTCTTCGTAAGGAACCAAGGTGTAGTCTCCTAGTTTTATCGCCTTTTTTCGTATCACTCGATCAGAACGAGTACTAACAATCCTTTCGTTAAACATTTTTGATAGAGAGTCTGGTTTCTTCACTGGGGTGGCCATTATTTATTTTATATTTAATTTAAATTTTCAAGAAAATGCTGGAATGAAAACGAATACAGTATTATAGCAAAAACGTCAATCATCAATGTCAATATTGTCAATAAGTCGTAATGTATGTCAGTGTCAAACTCAAAAGCTGCAGAATTGATTTTCGTTCTGAAATTATTTAGTTAGAGTAGATTTACCTCAGTAATCATTATTTTATACGGTCAATAAATAGAAATACTCCACTAGAGTGGTTGTGCTGTGATTGTGCTGTGCGTAGGAACTATTTTAAAAACGAATCGGCTGTAACGTAGTTTCGTTACACGCATGAGTGATTTGCGACATCATTGAATGTTTGCATATTTTTTCGTATGTACTTGATCTACATATAGAAAAAGCTAATTTTAATGTAATATTAAATAAGCAGGAATCATTATAGCATAATTAACTAAACGAAATTAATTGAAATTCTTTACAAAACACTTTTTATGTACACTGTTCATTTGTTTATTTTTCATGTGTAATGTCACAACAATATCTGTCAGAATCAGCTGTCACTCACACTAACGCGAATTTTTTAAATTTAATCATTTTTAACCTGATTTTATTTATAAATAAACACTTCCATGAATTGATATGTTCTTTAATAGTATGCTTTATATTCCGCATTCGACGATCGGCGTAATAATCGTATGAAATTATTAATAATTGAAGATATTTGTATTATTGAATTCCGAATAAGAAATTGCGAACAAAGTTGATTTAAATACATAGAATGTGAGTTGAATCAGTATATAATACAGAAGATTTTATTTATTTATTCCGTAAGGTCATTAATTTTGAAGATTTATATTACAATTCATGTTTATTAACTAAGTTTTATTCAATAACATAACCTATAAAGTGAGATAATAATAAATGGTAATAATTTTATTTTTTCAGTAATAATGACGCTTTTATTAAAAAGCGTTTGGCGAAATGTGCTTAAAGGCAGCCCCCTCGGCAAATCACTGCGAAACAGGACCCTCTCATCTAGTAGTTAGTATAAAATATATTTTCTTCTTTAAAAAGAAATCATGACACCGTTTCTAATAAACATAATAGTTTCTTGCAAGTGAAATAGTTTCTTATAATTTAGTCTTAAGAAAACCAATATCTTAAGACACTTATTTAATGTAAAATAATGCTGTTCAACATTTTGTAAAGTATTATTATAGACAAGTGCTCAGCAGTGGGATGATCATGACCAAAAATAAAATAAGTTATTGTCTATACCATCAAACTTGATACTAAAGACTTGATTATTACCTAGCTTATACCTTGACAATTATTGTGTTTATTTAATTTACGGAACCATATTTTTTAGTTTACCAACATATTCAACCAGTAAAGCCATGAAAATGCTAGTACAAAAGCACCTGGAACTCTCACTTACCAACCAAAAGTTAGCAACATTATGTCACTACCTTATGCTGGCATTTTGTGTTCCATAAAAGTCCAAGCTATTCAAGATACTTATAAGGCAACTAAGCTTTGCTCCATCCAACTATGTTATTCTGTACAACCATACTATATGTAGGGCATATATTAAAGTTAGTTTTAGTAAACCATTAGTGGGTAGCCTTTGTACTCCTTATCTCTATGTATTTTGGACTCTATTCAATATGCAACTGCTAAGTATGGGGTCCGGGCATTAAAGAGTCCTTCCTTATCCACAGTAGCATCTACAGAAGTGACGAGGGGAGGTTCCTGTGACGTCGTGATGTCCAGCATCATGGCGGCACCCACGGCGGCGGAAGTGCTCGCGACTGTCAACAAGAACATGCCCACCATGACACACAAGCACATGCTGCAGGCTCTGCGCTCACTCTTCGAGCTGCAGAAGTCAGGCAAGTAAGTATTCTATCAAATAACATAATCTTGATAATAAAAATATAATATTATTAATAATTCTGTCGTACGTTTAGTTTAGCAACGGAACCGGAAACACTAGTCGCAAACCCACTATTCGGCGATTTATGTCAGAACTTCAAAAAGCACGCGCGGGCGCTCGACGTCAACGAGGCTATTGAAGCCACGAAAGTGCTCTCCTTCCTGAAAGTTCCTGCAGAATCCGTAGTGGTGCAGACCATGCTGCAGATCATCAGGTGCTACATCAACATGATCAATGTCAGACAAATCATGTTCCTCGACTACTTATTGACCAAATTCGAAGGTTCCAATCATTTGGTCGATGCATTGAAGCTTGCTTTACCATTAGCCTTTCAAATTCATCTGCCGCTTGAGATGGACAGCAAAGACCTGCCGATGCTGAAAGACATGCTGGCGTTTAGCTGCACACACGACCTTCCAGACAGATATATCGACGACATAGTCACGGCGCTGCTCCTCCACGACCAGACTATCGACGCACACGTCGCCAAGTCCATCATATGGTCGCTATGTCAAGTGAACTGCACGGAAGACGTGTTCCCCACGAGAGCACAGCTCCTGCACATTTGCTACGATATTCTAACGCAGTCAATCCGCCAGCTCCGTTATGAAGAAATATTGGCGACGGCGGCCAGGATCAAGGGTCGGATCCTGGAGAAACACCCGGAGTATTACCACGAGCAGCTCATGGACGCCATCGCTAACTACATGGTGGACCATAAAGTTTGCTTCGAAAAGGGGCTGCTGGTGGCACGCATTATGTCGAGGATAGTAAGTATTCCAACTTGTAACACGTTTTACAAATGTTACAACTTAAATACAACACAAAATATACATAATTTTTAATTTGTGTGTTTAGGCTCACACACATCTAGGTCTCATTGGCTACCTGTGCCAGCAAGCGGCATCGAACCCCACTACATTATCGTCAGCGCGCCCCAACATCTTATTTGGCTTCATCAACTGCCTGTCGAACAATAACTTCACACCGGAGGAACCGCAGTGGGAGGAAATCAAACTACAGATGTCTCGGAACCCAGCGTTCGATGGCAAAAACAGCGCACTGCCCTGGGCCAAGATATGCCTGGAGCTAGCGTCGCTGGGATATTACGACGACAGAATACTAAAGAAAGTGTTCTCCAAAGAGAATATCAGTGATTTCTCGGACAAGGAGAACAACGTGTTGGACTACCTGCAGCTGCTGACGCTGTACGAGGCGGTGCGGTCGTTCCACGACGAGGACTACACGCTGCCTGCTGATCTGCATGACAAGCTGAAGTCTGTGTACCCGGTGCACGGGAAGACGGACATGCTGGAGGAACACCTGGCGATAGGCCTGGGGGGGCCGGGGTACGTCGTCAAGAATGTAGTGCTGCCTAATGGATTTATTGCTGGTAAGACAAACCTCTTTTTGACATAATTACTATGTTCTTTCCAATACATGTATATATATAATGTATTTTCGTTTAAAGACTAATTAAGCTTCTTCGTCCCTTACATTAACGGGCTAACAAAGTTGACTGTTGGTTTGCCGCAAACTCTATGCTTGAGACACGGGTTGAAGATCAGTTTAAAAGGTTTAAGTTTCACGGTCTTCATTAAATCTATAGTCCCTTAGCCGTGTTAACCCACGGGGAATGTACGGATAGTGATTACTGACTAATGAATGTATTCTAATGTTGTCGTAACCACACGTCACTTTTTCGTTCCCTTTACGTTATGAAATGGTCTGATTTACAGATTGTTTGATATGCCTGAAGGGCGGCTACCCAATCGAGTTACAAGTCGCTGCGGGTGACCTGAAAGTTCCGGTCGAATATCTGAATATACCAAAAGACTGTGTACCGTGAGTAAACTTTTCAGAAAGTAGTAGTACCTTTTGCATTAGACTCATAACGTATAACACTAATTTACTAAATATATGCATTTTCCTTTCTTTCTTTTTTTTATAACTGATGGAAAATGGTTGTTCTTTGTAATTTTGGCATTATAAGCCATTAAGTGCACCTCTGCCTACCTCTATAATAAAAAGCATACCGTGAGAATATACTAAAATATGACTGAACTCAAAATTAAGCTAAGATTTCCTAATTGACAATCTTTAATTCTTTAAAAAAAAACGTAACGCCGCGCTAAGATTTTTTCTTGTGGCAAACATATAGTTAATACTTGTAAGCTCTTAACCAAAAGGTTCCTTTTATGTACCAATTTCCAGGATATGCGTCTTGAACTTCCAACCAGGGTGCTTCTCAATGAACAGCAACCGTCTTCGAGGTACCTTCCGCCTGGTGCTGGACATCCTAGAGAGCCAAGGCTACATGCCCGTCGCAGTCAACGTGAGCGAGTGGCTGTCTGCGCCGGCGCACGAGAGGACGCCCTACCTCCTGCGTGAGGTCGGCTACAAGTGCGGGGAAATAGGCATGAAACTCGCCGCCAGCTGAAACAATCGTGATTTCAACTTGAAATTATTTAATTGGTCTCCAGTAGACAACAAATTGTCTGTGAATAAATGACGTTTAGAATCTATTTTATTTTTGTTGGTTATCTTTTTTTGTTTTGGGTTTTGTTTCTTAATGTAGTTTACATTATCTTAGGTCTCTGTTCAGATGATAAAAAAGATGCAAAGATGCTATGCCGTAGTGAGTGCTCAGTATTCTTTGCTACAAACATTTAAGATATCGGACTGTTTGTATTCATTGGTTAAAGTTAGGTGACCTATAATCTGAAAGATGTATAAACTGCCAAAACTACTAACGATACGGGGTCTTACGGGGTCATACGGGGTCTTAGGTAATATAAGGATAATAAGAAGAAATAAATTATTTTCACAACTTCTCTTTTTTTACTTTACCCCTTGATTTTTCCTTGGTATTATTACGTGATGTCTATTAAAACATAATCTAAACTTAAAATAAAATTACTATCAGCAGAAGCCATAAACGGGGTCAAAAAGTATAATAAGTGTAGGGGATAAACATATCATATCAGTGGGGATAAACCACGGATAAACGGAGTATTCAAAACTCATAGAATGGCAACACTGCACTGACAGCAAACGTCAAAACGTCGTGCCGTCATTAAAAAACGTTACATTTGAATAAATATTCTTATTTACAAACGCAGACTGCTCAAATGAAGAATAAATGTTCGTCATCGCTAGGAAAGTACTTTATCTTCTCTGTGGAAGACTGGTAGCAAGCAAGCGACAGTGTCGAGGCTCAAAGTATTTAAAGTACCGTGATGAACTCAGGCTGGTGTGTTTTGTTGGTAGCTAGTGTGTGTACCGTGTGCGAGTGTAAGTACGGGTATGTGGAGTGGAACGGGAGCAAGGTGACGGTGAAGACTTCGGACTACTTCGCGGACATACCTGACGGGTACGTCGCCCGCGCCACCTACAGCAACGAAATCAATAGCACTGGGTATGTTGATGACCGTTCAAACCTTTACTTCTATCAAGGATCACTAGGCTGTAGGACATTCTTATAGTACTGTGGAACCCACAATGTTCCTTTCAACAATGTGCATACTCTAAGATGTGGGTAGTTGTTATTTTACAGTTATGTTCCTTTAGTACGCTATCCCTAGTATGCTGTTGCTTAAAATCTAAAATTTTATAATTATGCAAAATAATACCGAACGTTATTAATTATAAAATTTAAAAGACATTTGAAAAGTAAGTTGCTGATTGTAGTTCAGATACATCGATAATTATAATTTTCCTCCCGTAAGCTGGGCGTTCCTGGAGTTGCACACGTCGCGTGACTTCTCTGATGAGAAGCAGGCGTACGCGGCCGGCTACCTGGAGGGCTTCCTCACCAGGGACCTCATCTGGATGCACTGGCAGAACATGCTCAAAGGGTGAGGTTTATTGCTAATGTTTTATTCCCTTATACCAAGTTAATAGAAGTTGGTACGATCCTTTCTTCCATCGGAATTTAGAATCGAGGGACGAGGGCGAGGATGAGAAGCCCTGAGGGGAATATAAAATGTCGGTGGTTTCAGTTACTGCTACAATAAGACGGACGTGTGCGGTCTCATCGAGGAGTTCGTGGATAAGAACGAGGAGTATATGGCCGCAATGGTGGACAGCAATGCCAATAACTCCTACTGGTACCAGGTACTACGTCCTTGGTCTATCCTCTCATTATTGAAAAGGTTACGTACATACCTACGCTACGTAGTTTTTCTTTCGCCAATAGCCATGTTACTCTAAAACAAGTACTAATTAAGTATCAAGTCAAGATAGATGCGTGTAGATTAGATGTTAATCTGTCTTCTAAACCAGCAGTAGTTAACAGTATTCCTAGATTTACAGGTGTTGTAGTAACATTTTCACGCAGCATATCATTGTTTCAACATAGACTTAGGTAAGCCTAAGCCCAATGTCTCTGTCTCCAAGGACTAAACGGACTTAAATGTAGCGAAATATAATTTGGTCCACAGATGAAGTTGTACTACATCCAGTTGGAAGGTCTGGCCGTGGGCTACAATGCTGCTACCAGGGATCCCTACCAGTGGCTGACCACGAGGGACATTATGTAAGTACCTTACAGTACATCACATTACGAGTTGTATTGTGTGTTGTGTTGAATTTGACAATAATGCTTTCCATCAGCTGGATCAACATGTTGGGCGACCTGGACGAGCTGGCGTTCGCGCTGTCTCTGCCGAAGTCGAACCCTGAGGGCAAGCTGTTCGACGAGCACTGCACCGGCCTCGTCAAGCTGCTGCCGGACCACTCCAACCTCTACGTGTCGCATGTCACTTGGAACAGGTATCATTGAAATCTCGACCTTATGTAGTTAAGATAAAAATCGTACTCGACTGGTAATTGAAATCTTCTCTTGGATTAAAAAAAACTTTCGATACTCATGCCCGAAATACCTGATATCGACCAAAGATCTAAGTGTGGATCACCTTATTGTGTAGGTAATCTACTTACTCACTGATAAGTAAGTTAAGTGGAGTAATTGAAGAAACGGCTGCTTAAGGTCATAAGTACTTACGTTACAAAGGTACCATACAAACGCCTATAGATGTTGCAGTAATGTGCCATGTTAAAAACGACTCCTACTAACGTTGCCTGCAGCTACCAGTCAATGCTGCGGTTCCACAAGATGTACGTGATGTACCTGCATGTGCTGCCCGGCGGCAAGAAGATTATACCCGGCTACAAGATGTCGCTCACATCCTACCCTGCCTTTGTACAGGTACCTACCTACATCCTACCTCTAAAATTAAAAACATAACGAGCTTAAAACAGGATATTTAAATCTCTCCACAATTTCGTCCGGTAAAGTTGTCATATAAGGTTCCATGGCAGTCCACAGATGACTTCTACATCATATCGTCGGGGCTGACGGCCGGGGAGACCACCATCGGCAACAGTAACCGTTCTCTCTTCGAGCACGTGAAGCCAGTGGGACAGGTACATACCTTGTTGAATTTTCTCACGAGGACTTATTTTCGCGAAGAAAAATTTCACTTCTGAAATACCTACTATTATAAGCGCACGCCATTATCCAATGGGTTAATAGGTAGTTGTAGTTGTAATGGTATCTGATCTTGTACAATTTTGTATAAATTTTAAAGGCCCAATTACCCTCTCCTTCCCCAATCTCCCCAATCCCTGAATCCCCAACGGTCCTCAAAACTCCTAATCCCCAAAAGGCCGGTAACGCACTTGTAACGCCTCTGGTGTTCCAGGTGTCCATGGGCGACACCGATTGCTTACCATCAGGTGATCCGTCTGCTCGTTTACCGACTTATGCCATAAAAAAATATACATAAAGGCATTCAGTTATCCAGGCACTCTAATTTAGATTCGTATTCGAGAATGTATCCAATGACGTCTATAAAAAATTGAATTTGGCTATTATTTGTACAGTTTATCTTTAATTAAAACAATTTGTTATATCGTTAGATCTTGGAGTACGCGCGTGCGATGGTGGCCAACCGTCTGGCCAGGAATGGCAAGCAGTGGGTCGATATATTCAGCAGACACAATAGTGGGACGTATAACAACCAATGGTGAGCCATATTTCTTGTTTTTTCAATACACGGTGATTAAGTAGTAGGTACCATTTTAGGGTTGGGCAAAGATGTCTATCATTTTATTTCGCAAATTCTGTGATATCAATTCCATTGCCAACAAAATGCCCTCTGTTTAATATGATCTACATAGATGACATAGAAGGTAACTTTAACCAAAAACTAAGCGTTTATTTTAAACTAGCGACCCGCCCCGGCTTTGTACGTGTGCAATATGTGAATATGCATGTAACATATAAACCTTCCTTAAGAATGACTCTATCTATTTAAAATCCGTTACATGTTGTTTAAACCGCATCAAAATCCGTTGCGTAGTTTCAAAGATCTAAGCATACATAGGGACAGACAGGCGGCGAATAACGACCTTGTTTTATACTATGTAGGTAATGATGTCAATTATAAATTCTAAGCTCCATAACGAGACAATAAGAACTAACATTACCTACCATTACACGATTTGGCTTTGGAAAGCAATGGTAATCGTTTAAGCCTTCAATGTTGTTCTGTGATGTGTAAAGTGCCTAGGATCACACTAATAGCAATTTCTCGCAGGTTTGTAGTGGACTACAAGAAGTTCAAGCCGCGCACCACGCACTGCCCCGGCTTCATCAAGGCGGGCCTGCTCTGGGTGGTAGAACAACTGCCTGGCATCATCGAGTCTGCAGACCTGTGAGTACCAGACTAAAACCTAAGCCAGTTTTAAGTTAAGAAGTATCCAATTCCATACCTAATAATTTGGGTTAGCTAATAATATTGTTTGGTTGCGGATAATAAAACTTATGGCGTGAAAAAATCGAAATCTCAGTAGGTTGCGCAGCAGCCAGTTCCCAAATATTGCGCAAATTTGACAAAAATTTAAACAATAGGCTATTTAGAAGAAAATATATTTTAATCTGATTTATACTTCATAAATGTCTCTTGTGCTATCAGGACGGAGGAACTGAAGCGCACTACATACTTCCCATCATACAACATCCCCTACTTCCCTCGCATCTTCAACCTGAGCGGCGGCAACGTGCGCATGGCCACCTACGGAGACTGGTTCGGATACCACACCAACCCCAGGGCCAAGATACTCAAGGAGAAGCAGGTGACATGCTTTTCTTTATGACAATTGTTCATGCTCCTGGGACATTCCGATGTGATCGTTATTGGCTGCACCACAGACCCTGGGAAGATTGCCAATATCAAGGTAACTAGGCCACGGCACGTAGTTGACCTCGATAGACTATCTGCTCGGCCAGACCGTCATTTGATGATTTTGGCCCCTCAAAATAAAAAAGGACAGGTGTAACTTGTAACTGTTTCAAGAATTTCAAGTGGTTTGACACCAATTTGTCAAACTACTCCAATATTTTTATTTTATTTTATTATATTTGGGAAAAAAAACAATATTACATTATATATAATATCCATCAGTAAAGTACATAAAACCAAATTAATGTAATATCCACAACATTTTCCACAGATTACCTTTTGACACATAAGCTGTGATGAGGTCACATAACAATATTTATTATCCATATTTGAAGAAACATGCAAAACAACATGCAAAACAAAGCTATATTAAGATACAAGATCCAAACTCCTCAGCACATCAATGACTTTACCTCTAAAATTGTTTCTATTTAACATAAATAAATCAATATCCATAAAGATTTCATTATAGATCTTCGCAAGACGCCAGAGGGGAGCACGCTTACCAGCGTTTGTCCGGTGTGATGCCTGATCAAACAACCGGTAATCGCGCACCCCGCGACGGTGGATTGATCTAGGAACCACAAGTTTAATGTTATTATTAAGGTCCATACAATTAAGCTTGTTATGGTAAAGGTCGTGAAGTGTCATTATTTGCAGAAGCATTCGTCTCTTCTCCAGTGACAGCAAATTATACCGGGCTAAAAGGTCTTTGTAGTTTAAGCGTGGAAGTTGGCATCTAAATTGCATAGTCCGTAGAAATTTTCTTTGTACTTTTTCAATGGCTATTTTATATTTACTATATAATGGATCCCATATCAGGCAAGCATATTCAAGCTGAGAACGAATAAGTGAACGATATAGATGTAAAAATGTGGAGGGGCGCCTGAAGTCTGTAGCTGTTCTAAAAACATAACCATACATTTTAAATGCTTTATTTATGATATATTCTATATGTAGGTCCAGATGCAACTTACAGTCAAACAGTATTCCTAGGTCTCTAAGGTTCGTCACTCTGTTTAGTATGGTGCCACAAAGGGTGTACCCGTATTTGATTACTGTCTTGTTTTTAGTGAAGCTAATTGTTTGGCATTTGGGGATACTTAAGTTTAACTTATTAATTGCACAGTATTCAGAAAGTCGGTCAAGATCGCTTTGAAGTTCTGAGCAGTCATTAACATTTTTTATGACTTTATATAATTTCAGATCGTCAGCATATAAAAGAAAATTTGTGTGTTTGAAGCAATCATTCATGTCATTTATAAACACAATGAAAAGAAGCGGCCCAATATTGATCCCTGGGAATTCCAGACGACATACCAGCTCTTCCCGATTTGTATCCATTAATTACGACTATCAGGCTGCGGTTCGATATGTATGAGCAAAACCACCTCAAAAGATTTCCCCTAATTCCATTAAACGCTATTTTATTGAGAAGAATTTCGTGGTCCACTTTATCAAACGCCTTCTGAAAATCTGTGTATACGGAATCCACCTGAACTCCCTTGTCGATATTATGGAAAAGAAAGTTAGTATAAGTTGCTAAGTTTGTCATAGTGGATTTTTGTTTAACAAAACCGTGTTGCTCAGGAATGATATAATTATGGAAGAATGGGTATATGGCATTATGAACAAGTTTCTCGAAGAGTTTTGATGTTGCACTGATAATAGAGATTGGGCGATAATTTGTGACGTCATGTTTAGAACCACTTTTATGGATTGGGACAATGTATGCACACTTCCAAATGTCTGGAAAGAAACCCTCAGAGATGCACTTGTTAAACACGATGTTCAATGGATCACATATTGATTCAGCTGTATTCTTAAGAAACACTGCTGGCAATCCATCTGGTCCTGGGCCTTTGGAAGCATCCAGTTTCTTTAATTCGCTTTTAATAGCAGTTACACCGAGATATATATGGGGCAACAAATCACATCGGTAGCTATAATTGTCTGGTGGTGCCCAATGGGGAGTTAAGGTAGACGGCTGGTAAACAGATTGGAAAAATGATGAAAACAGATTACAAATAGTTTCCGGATCTTGCGAAGTTTGGTTTTTGTAAGTCATACTTGACGGTATACCTACATTAGATTTTTTATTCGTTATATAAGCCCAGAAATAGTTTATGTTTTTGGGTATAGAGTCCTCGACACAATTAATGTACTTATTGTAACATTTTGTGGCTTCACTTTTAAACCGAGTTCTATATAATGAAAATATCTCGTAATCTGATTCATTTTTATATATTTTCCATTTATTCCAAGCCTTGCGTTTGTTTTTAAAGATATGTATGAGAGATGGACTGAACCATACCGGATAACGCATAGACTTAGATCTTGAAAAAGGCACTTGCTTTTTGACAATGTCGTAAATAGTTTCATAGAATAAGTTAACCGAATCCTCTGCAGAAACACGGTCAAGAATCTCGCTCCAAGAGACGTCCATTAGTTGTTTATTTATAAGTTCAAAATTGGCCTTATAAAAGTTAGGTTTTTTTACTTGGTTGCGGTTCATGGTGGAAATATTGGGTGAGAAGGGAATCGTAATATAAAATGGAGGATGATGAACGTCTATCGGGACTGACACCGAGTCCTGAGGTTGGGTTACAGAGCAGTCACCTATATTTGCGATGCATAAGTCCAAAATTCTGCCGTTCGAATTTCTAATTCCGTTATATTGATAGGAATGATGGAGAATCATGAAGTTCCGTAGAACATCACAAACTGATGAAGTTCCAGAACAAGCAAGAGCATTACAGTCCGTCTGGTGTTGCCAATGAGCATCAGGTATATTGAAATCCCCGACCAGTAGCAAGTTGGATATACAGTTTTCTCTTATGATTTCATTTAAAGTTTCAAAGTACAAATTATAAACTGCTATAGGTGACCTGTCCGGTATGTAAACCGCCCCAAATAAATAACAGCCATCTAGTTCACTGCTAGGTATCTGGATAAGAACCAATTCTAAAAATTTTGACATAGGTGTGAGTGATGGTGCTGAGATACGATATGGTTTGAGATACCGCATGACCGCCACCAAAACCCCTCCCCCATCTGACTTTCGTGTCAATTCTAGTTCCCTGTCACATCTATAAACAATATATCGTTGGTCTATGAATTCGTTATCATATATGCTACTGTTTAGCCAGGTTTCTGACAAGATTATTATATCATAAGCATTGGACATTATATTAAAGAATATCGTTTTCAGCTTTGTACGCATGCCACGACAGTTTTGATAATAAACCGTTAAGTTAGTTAAATTACGTTTAGCCATGAGTTATAAAACAATTCATTAGTTGTATTGCTTTAATATATTGTGCTGCCAACAAACACGCCGATAGTCTTGTGTAGACCAAAGAAAAAAATGTGTTTAAGGTGTGCTTCTGCAAACAATCGACCAAAAATGTAATAAAATATAAAAATACTACGTCCGTGCGTAAAACGCCGAATAATTGAACACAATAGAAAACATAAATGCGATTATGGTCTTCAATTCTAGTTAGAGGAACGTGCTTTAGTAGCCTTAATTTTGTCGATATCTTTGACCGTACGAATGGCCAATACCGTGGAATTTTCCATCTCTCTGACGAGTATTGTGGAATGTTTAGTCCACACGAATTTGTATCCTTCGCGATTTGCTGCTTCCCGGGCTTCACGAAAAAGCTGCTTATTTCGAAGAGTTAGATGTTCATTAACAAAAACTTTTTGTGAGGTACCTGATATTCCCAGTTGTTCGGAGGACAGTCCTTTTTTAAGTCTGTAAGCACTAATTATATTGTCACGCAAAGTTCTTGTCGTAAATTTTGCAACTATATTCTTAGGTTTGTTATTCTGCGTTGCGTGAGGAACACGGTGTATAGAGACAACATCCTCACTCCTGATACTGCATCCAATTCGCTTACCCATATTTTCAAGCATGACAAGGAGATTCTCATTCCGCCTTTCAGGCATGTTAGAGATTTCTATGTTGCATTGTCTTGCTTGTTGTTGTAATGAGTCTAATTCCGCCCTTAAGTTTAGGTCTGTTTGCTCGCACAGTGCATTTGTTTGCAAGGATACATTTTCCACCCGTTTTTTGAGATCATTATGCTGGTCACTTAAGAATTTATTAGATTCCTTTAGATTAGAAACATCCTCCGATAACTCTGCGCACCGCGACATAACCTCTGTCTGCTCCGCATGCAAAGATACAAGCTCTTTTCCAATTTCAACTTTATACTGGTCGAAATCGCTTCTTATGTTATTGATATTCTGATTTATTTGTTCAAAGTTTTTATTCATTTCCTGACGCCAGTCCTTAAGTGTTTGTAGTAATTCCGTTTTAAAAGAGTTAAACATATCCAAAGCTTCATTTTCCGGTGTTTTTCGTTTTCTGCTAGTGATGTTTTGTGACAACTCCGATGTTGAAGGTATGTCCGGGTTAGATGAGCTTTGTTTGTTTGGCGAACGCTTCATCGTTAAGTTTCAGATTATATCGTCACCTCTACGGCAAACTTACGAATCTGCAGTTTTTATGAATTTGACATTTCTATTAAAAACTACACCTTATGTTGTCCTACACATGGTGTAAAATTTTCAAATTTCTATCTCTAACGGTTACAGAAAAGTTATAATGCGAATCTAACTTTTTTGTTGATATACCCATATTAAACTTACGAATCCGATATCAGTTGTTTTGGCGTAGTTGAAAACATGAAGTCCAAAACAAATGCACCACGGTCAATCTACGAATCTGTCATATTCGTGAGTTGAGATCATAGCAAACTTTTATGAATTGATCTAGCGACTCACAGCAAACATACGAATATGTCAGATTCGTAAGTTTACATTGGTAGAATATATTCTTTAAGAGACTCAGTAACCCATAGCAAACTTACGAATCGAGCAGTTTCGTTAATTTACATTGGTACCTTGTTTGACAAAGAGGGTCAAATATCCCATAGTAAACTTCTGAATCAGGCATTTTCGTAAGTCCGCGTTGGGAGTTTTTTTTTAAGTTTCTATAATGTCCCATAACAAACTTACGAATTGGGCATTTTCGTAAATTTACATTGGTAGTGTGATTAAGAAAAAAATTTTTTTATAGAAGCTTCATATAAGGTTTTAAGTAATACTAAATACAAGGAAATATTAATATCACAACATAGCAAACATAATAAAAAAAAACGATATTAGTTCAAAGTTATGCGTAATCGGGAACGCAACTGCCGAACGTTGTATTGGTGAAAGCGAGACAGTATTTTATTATTGTCATTAAATTCAAAAGTATCGGGCAACGGTCAATAGTGTAACAAACGTCAGAGAAGACGTAGGTGTCGTCGTTTTTTGTTTGCTGCTATCCTTATTTCATTTGTAACAAGTGTTCTGTGTTTTAATTTAGTAATTTATGAAGAGGTGTGTATCATTAATAACAGAATAAAAAATGGAAGCTAATGATAAAGTGAGTATTAAACGATTCAATTGTTAATTGTTAAATATTATTATATTTGCAATAACATAACTATTTATGGTCATAATTTTATCGGAAGACGATTTTAACGAATAATTATTATTTATTTTTACAGATTTTATCATTAGAACAGTTGCTGGATAAAAAATAAATTAATGAATATCAAAAAAATTATCCTTCAAGGACAACTGGCTCATGTTGACTCAAGAAGTACGTTGGAATTTCTTATAATATTTCATAGGTATCTTAGGGCGTTTTAACTATTTGTGTCTTAATTTGATAGTTTCATTATACAGTGTCTATGCTAACGGTCGACGAGTGAACATTGCAAATGCTCCGCGAGGGGATACAACGCGCTTCGTGACAGGTATTGGTTCGGGTTAGGTACTTATTGCGATATGAATCGTATAATATTCTGCATGTAGGTGGGTGTTGGAAATGTTTTGTGTGCTTTGCTTTGTAAACGGGCATGATTTTAGTTTATAGCGGGACTATCACAAATATGTAATAACATAACATAACATCACGCCTTTTATCCTCGAAGGGGTAGGCAGAGGTGCACATTATACCACTGTACAATGTAACACCCACTTTTCACTATTTATGTTATGAGTCCCATGTAATAGGGGGTGAGCCTATTGCCATATACCGGGCACAGTTCCAGACTCCGTGCTACTACTGAGAATTTTTAAAAAACCCAGTAATACTTTGCCCGACCCGGGAATCGAACCCGAGACCCCTTGCCCAGCAGTCGCAATTGCGATCACTCGGCCAACGAGGCAATATGTATTAATAACAGTAATTTTGTTAATTGCAATGAATAAACGACTTGCTCATACCTTTATTTAATAAGGGTTATAGCTCATTACAAGCACAGCGTCAATTTATTATCCAACACGTTACAAAAGAAAATAAGAAACGATCTACTGTAAATGGTCCATCGCGCAAAGTAAGCACGCATCAATATTGTTTTACAGTAAACAATATAAAAGTTACTGTATGCAGAGATTTCTTTTTAGACACTTTAAACATCAAGGAAGGAATAGTACGGGGTGCTTTAAAAAAGATTTCTAAAGAAGGGGTTCTTTTAGCTGACAAAAGAGGCAAAAAACCTCCATCTAACAAACTTTCTAGTGAGAGACTTGATAGAATTAAAAACCATATTTTTTCATTTCCTGCCATGGACTCGCACTATTGCAGAAAAAATTCAGAGTTCAGGTATCTAGATTCTGGACTAATGTGACCATTATGTATTCTTTATACAAAAAAAAAATGTGAAGATGAAGGCGAAATCCCAGCAGGAATAGAGACTTACCGGAAAGTCTTCAGGTCCTATAAATTAAAATTCCATGTGCCGAAATAGGATCTCTGCAAAAAGTGTGTTGCTTACAAGGAATTAAAAACACATGACCTGAGCAGCCCTGAAGAGGAAAATCATTCAAAACATCTTAAGCGGCGCGATGAAGCTTATCTGCGTCGAGACGCAGACAAAACAGCAGCAAAGAATGATCCGAAGACTTTGGCATTTAATTTTGACCTACAAGCAGTCCTCCAAACTCCTAAAGGTGCGTCTGGACCATTCTTTTATGTTCGGAAATTAGCTGTATACAATTTAACATTTTATAAATTTGGCGATCAAGACGTAGACTGTTTTACTTGGGACGAAACGGAGGGTAAACGGGGAAGTTCTGAAATTGCAACTTGTGTTTTTAAATATATTTGTAGTAAACAAGGCGTAACACATGTGAGAATGATGTCAGATAATTGTGGCGGCCAACAAAAAAATTATAATTTTTGCTGTATGTTGCTCCACTTGGTAACGAGTCATTCCACAGTAAACATAATTGATCATGTTTTCTACGAGTCTGGACATAGTCACATGGAGTGTGATTCTATTCACTCGAAAATAGAACAGAAATGTAAAAATACAGCAATTTACACTCCAGATGGGTGGATACAGGTGATGAGACTAGCCAGAACTAATCCTCGGCCATTTAATGTGAATGTCTTAGTTCATGACGATTTTTTAGATTTCAACCCCAATCAGTGTCAGTTTGTGGAAGCGAAAGAACAAAGTTCGAAGCGAAAGAATAAAGTTAAAAGAAATAATGAACAAGAAGATAATGGAGCACTAGAGGAGACAAGACCTAAAGTAAAGATAAATTTCCAAGATGCTGTATGGATTCAATACCGTAAAGACAACCCTAAATCAATATTTATTAAAATTGACTACAATACGAGACCTTTAAAGAATTTAATATAAAACCAAAAAGAGGAAAAAGTACGTGTATAGTACCAAAAAATATTTACACAGAAAGAATGCCTATTTCCAAACAAAAAAAAAGATCTGTTAAAACTCTGTACCGATAACCAAATCCCAAAATATTACCATTCCTTTTATAAAAACCTCCCAGATTCGGAAGCTATTGAAGATCGCTTGCCTGAACCAGATGCTGAAGAAGATGAGAAACTGTAAGAGTACCTACAGCAGTAGAGAGTTTCTTTTTATCTCACATATCAAATATTTTTATCTACGATTTGATTTTTTTGATGATTTTGATTTACTTTGATTGTTTTGTGAAAGTGGTGACTGTATTGTTTTTTGTCTGAAATAAATAATTACGATTATTTGTATAGCTAAGTATTTTATACCCTACTAATTTTTACCCTACTAATACTCCAAACATAATTATATGAATTCACTTGTTTTTTTTTTCTGAAACGTATTATTACTACCTATAACTTATCTTATGAGATAAATCACGTCTTTAAAGGAATAATTACTATAATACCGTGAATATATTATTCTTACTACAAGAATAACAAAAAAATGCATTTTCTTTACTTCACACCTTCATACACGAGAGTTTAAAGGTATTATATTACGCTTTACCAAACTTACGAAAGTGGCACTTTCGTAAGTTTACCAAAATATTTTTTCAATAGTTTTCTTATGAAATTACGAAACTACCACTTTCGTAAGTTTGCTAAAGCGTAATATAATACCTTTAAACTCTCGTGTATGAAGGTGTAAAGTAACGAATATGCATTTATTTTTGATACGTGTTTTATATGTACAATCCATTCATGGTAAATAAAAACGGGCGGATTTTGAAACTGAAATTTATCGCAAAATTTATTACATCACTTTCTTAAAAATAAATATCGTCAATCTAAAGTTTCAAAACGCTCCCCTGTAAAGTTTAGTTTTTGCAGTTTCGTAAGTTTACCATAAAGGTGACGATATGTCGCTTCAAATAAATTGTGTTATTAACGAACTAGCACCGGCACGCAAGTAATGGTCACCAATTTCGCGCCGCAGCGTCCAGTGTCCGTGGCGTAATGGCCTGCGTGTCGACTTCAAAGTCGCTCGGCTCAAGAGGTCGGTGGTTCAAACCCCGCCGAACGTTTACACTTTTTCCAATGTTTCTTCAAATTTATTTATTAAATTTAATAATTTTATTTAGTAAGAACAACTTACAAGTTGATGCCTCGGTGCTCGCTTGTGTGAATGAGACGGAGGAACAAAATCCAATATGGATGCCGTTGTATATGGCAATCCTCTCAAGATAGTAAGAGAGGGCCCGATTTTCTTCAAAATATGCACTCAAAAACTAAGTAAAATGAGAATAAAATATTCCGCAGCAACCAACTATACGTCCTCACACAGCAAATTACGTAAAACAATACTCAAACAACTCAAACAACTTCAAAGGACTCTCAACCTTATCATTTCATATTAAAGTTGATAATCAATGTTGTATAAAGTTGATAATCCATGTTGTATTTACAGGCGGACATCTACAACCTGCGCGATATGTTCAACACGATGCGCTACAACGACTTCAAGCACGACCCGCTGTCCCGCTGCGAAACCTGCGACCCTCCGTACTCCGCCTGCAACGCCGTCGCGGCCAGGAACGATCTCAACCCGGCTAACGGTAACACACAGAAAATACTTTACAGTACCTTCTAGTTTTAAGAATATTTTTTATACTGAAAACGAAAATCCTGACGCCAAATAAGTAAGTGATTACCTCAATAATAGGGTAGATGCCTAATTTTTATTTTAATGTCCCTTTGGTAGATTATTTTAAAACATTAGACACGTATTTTTTATTTTCTTACAGAAACGAATAGTTATTTTTGACGATATATTGATTTGAAATGTCGCGTGACGTCACTTCTATGTACCTACATTTTATACGTGAAATGACGTTTTAGCCCCCACTGCTGAGCTTGTATTCGTTTTATCTAAGTATTACTTAATTACTTAATTATACGACAAGATAAAAAATAAATGTCTAATAATTAGATTTTTAATTTTCATACCGTCATCATCCCAATTACCACTCTACTCACACTGTTACCGTACACAGTTACGGTGTATGTGTGACCTGAGAGAGCGTAGAGAAGTACCAAGAGTGGATATACGAAAGAGCGCCACCTACTTACTGAGTCTATTTTTTATGTGTGATGGTAAGCTGTAAAATCCTACATACTGTTACAGGCACGTTTCCATTCCGCGCGCTGGGCCACCGCAGCCACGGCGCCACGGACGCCAAGATCACGAGCGCCTACCTGCGCGGCAGCTACAGGTTCCTCGCCATCGCCAGCCCCACGCACAACATCTCGCGAGGGATACCGCCATTCCAGTGCGTATGCAACTATATACTTTGTTTCTTTTTAATATCGGTTGGTATTTGAATAGCATTCAAACGCGGGGTATAACGCGCCTCTCAAGTTGTTGTCTATTTTTTTTTGTGTGAGCTCATGTTTTTCTTCGCCATATGCCATTCTTTTTTAGACTCTATTGGCATTACCTTAGTCTACAGATTGAGTTTGTAAGCAGAGCCGTATTATGCCTAAGACAAACTAAGTGTCCAGGGCGCCAGGTTACACCGAGGCGGCGCGATACGTGCATCCTCAGCTGTATATGAGTACCTAGGAGGTCGTTCCCTAGATTTAACCTGCTTCTGGGCGTAAGGGCTCATAATGAAATATGTGTCATGAGAGTTTGATAACTAATAATATTATATTAATTAGTTTGTGGCAGTATCTAAAAAAAATTGTTTAATTTTATATTTTCTCTGCAGATGGAGTAAGTTCGACATGGGTCCCCATCTCTCCCACGTTGGTCACCCCGACGAGTGGATGTTCCCGCCAATACTGCACGACTGGGAGTGGGAGTAGAATGACCTTATGACGTACGCAATAAGGACCAATTTATACTACACTCGAGTATACTTTAAGAGACATGGTATAGAATCTGGTGAAATGATGAAGATTGTCTTTAAACTGTTATTAGAATTGAACGAGATATAAGACTGAATAACTACATAGGTATGTACAATGATTTTAATTTGACTGTAATAATTTTATAACATCGCATGTCAGGGGAAACAGAATTACCTAATGTAATTATATTTACAAAAGAAGATTAAAAATAATAAACTAATGGGGTTATATGCTCTACCCTTCTTGATTATGAGGTTTGATATTATTGTCGATTTACAGCAAACAATCACCTGATGGTAAGCAATCGAAGCCGCCCATGGACATCCGCAACTCCAGGGGCTACAAATATTGGGTAACTTCACTCACACGGCGATACAAAGGGCGGGTGTTGTTTCACGCCGATTTAAGGCCGTGGTGTTACTCCGGTCGAGCCGGCCCACGCGTGCTGATGCGAGGCTCACCAAGTACGAATTTGCTATTTATCAGTAATTGTTATACCTAGATATTAATTTATCTAGGAGGGGAATAAGGAACATTGTTATTATTATAATTTAGCAGTTTGTTGGAGTGCAATATAATTATTTTAAACATGTCATCTTACTCTGTAAAATAGTTTTGTAATTACTTAGGTAAAGATAGTATTTTATGATATATCGCCGAGTTTTGTATGACTGCTTTTTGTAAAACATATATGTTTTATAAATAAATCATGTTTTATTGAACACTTTCGTTTTTTATTGAATCGAAGCGTTGCGAAGAATTGCTTTCTGGCTATATAAGGGTGAATTTGCTGCGGCATTTTGACATTTGAGACTGGCCGCTAATACGAATTAACCCTTAGATATAAAAGTATTTAGGTAAATAAACAAGGGAATCTAAATAAGCAATAAATTTTATTTACTCTAATATACACCAATAAACTCTTATACTTACAGTTTATATACATTACAATATGATCTTATGATGGTGAACAATACATACTTCATAACATTTCATTGTCAAAAAGAGAACTTCAATATTCAATAAATATTTCTCCGTTTTGGGAATAATTTAATAAGTAACTTCATTATAAAGTGATAGGTAGATTACTGAGGAAGATCTTCTTGAACTTTAGTTGGAGTCTGTTTTAAATCTGATTGGATAGCTCATTGGAGCAGGTCAATCAGAGCGCCGCCGAATGCCGGACTAAGCCCTTTAGAATGATTGAATCCTTAAGATCGCTAGAAATTATCCCAATTTAACACCTACTAGTGCTGTTTATACATTGATATCTCCTTTTGGACATAATTATAAGTAAATAGACAATGTCATACATTTATTAATGTAACACATTATCTTCCCACTCGCCTACATCATTTTACATCTACAATATATATTTGAAACTGTCTATAATATAATGTGTTCCTACAAGATGGAATGAATGAGTATTCTTTATACAATCTTATTTAGTAACAATATAATGTTGTAACAGTGAATATTTAAATACTTATCAATGTTGCTATGTTATAAATACTATTTGTATTAATAGAACCTACTGGCAAGGCTATGACAATAATATTATACTCAACTAGAGAGTTGAATTCAAGGGTTACATTATGTGGTTACTGAACCATGCCAGGAAGTACTAAAAATATGTTATTATACTTAGTATTGTCTAACATAGCAACACTGAACTTTAATACAGTACAAATTACACTAAACGTAGAACCAGCCAAGATTATTGAAGACAGACACAAATCCACAGCAGCTCAACTATTTAATATCTTGCATTGTGGACCATTCCATGAGATTCACTCATTTTTTTTGAGGCCAATGAGATGGCAGATCTCTTGATGGTAAATAAGCAATGCTACTTATGGCCACTGTCATAGATTCCATGTCTACAATAACTTTGTCTTGGCCACCTCCACAGCAACATGATTTGAAGATTTTATTCTAAGGAGTTGAGCATAAGGAGCTGCTTCAGGACTTTAGTCTGTGATGTCTCTCTGATCTCTCCTGCTAAGAACATCTCATCCACTACTGTGTAGACCTGCAAATAGGAAAAATTTAATCAATTTTAAAATTATTTATGAGTTAAAAAAATAAGGACTGGCATTATTTTTTACTTAATACCTACTAGAAAATTATGTTTGATAAAATTGAAGCTAGTATCGGTTTATCCTTATTAATGTAACTCTAAATACTAGATTCCAATTAGAATTAGAAAGAAGACATTTTCCCTAACAAGAATGCTCTATGAGACAGTTGCTTCAGTAACTGCACAAGTAATGAGAGAGTGTAGTCTAGACAGTAGATGTGATGATTGAAAGAATTCTTAATGTTGTTGAAGTTTAAATTTTTTGTTAGTGACTAATATGAATGGCAGGAAGTCACAAATTTCTGACATGTTATCACACAATGACAGCAGATGTATATGGTATCATATTAATGACGTAATTACCTTGTAGAAGTTGAACACCAGGTCCAGTTCACAGACATTGTGGAAGTATTCATTCAGAACTTCAACAAAATTGTGAATAGCTTCCAAGTAGCACAGGTTATTGTCATTCACATCCACGCATATACAGAAGTACAGCCCTGCATACCTTCTGTACACGATTTTGAAGTTCCTGAACTGTAATAATAAGAAAATATCAAGGATTTTTTAAGCAAAAGTACAAGATCTCTAAGGACATTTAAAGTTAAATTCTTAAAAAATTGAACTCACTTCAACAAAATTAGTATGTTTCGCGTCTCTGACGGTGACTACAGCGTGCACCTCCTCGATTAATTTCTGTTTCTCGTCGTCATCGAAGTTCATGTACCATTTTGCCAATCTAGTTTTACCCGCTCGGTTTTGGATGAGAATAAAACGAATCTGTGGAGAAGGAACGTAAAATAAATTGTTAGATGGTATAAAATTTAATTAAGCGTCAGTAATGCGAGTCTAAAATTATTACCATTATGTAAAAGATGAAATATAGTAATTTTTAATTTGTGATTGTAAAATTGTACGAGTCGACGCCTCCTCTTCCTTTCAATTTTGACAAATCCAGAACAGAAAAATCAAAATGTCAGTTATGACTTGTCTATGTGCGCGTATTGATTGTGCGTTCCAGGTTCCTTTCTTAAAAAGTTACATATCTTTAGCACTTTGTTCCACCGTTGTCCTAATAAAGTAAACTCTAATCCCGAAATAGGTACTTTAAATTCGGGATAAAAGGAAAAAAAAATTGCGAAGTAAATAAAATTTTGTGATCAATATTTAACGATATTTGAATATATCCTTCTTATTCTGTGATTAGGTACACAAGTCTATGGTTCGAAGTGTGTTGCCAAAACTAAAGCAATGTTAAATTGGTAGGATTTATATTTTATTATGTAAATTCTGATTTAATCATGTTTATGATTTCGTACATGTAACAACAATTCATTTAATACAATTTACAATAAATAGTTACTTAAACTTACAATCATAAGCATATCACAACAATAAAAATTTAATAACCAATAAATACTTCTTAAATTTGGTACAATTTTGAGAGCTATATGACGGCAACACAAATATCGAATTGTTTTTCAATTTTCCAGTGGATTTTTGACGTTGCTACTACTTGCTCGTTTTTATCAAGTTTTCCTCCATGTAGTGCTTAGGTTTCCAAAATGTCTCTAATATAAGTAGTTCTGTAGGAAAATAAACCATATAAATCTTAAATGACGCCCACGAAGACCACAAAAACTGAAGTAGAAATGGTGATACGGAATAGAAAAACTGTTATGAAAGACGGGATTATGACAATGTCTGGCATCGGTGAGCCCTCCGTGTTCCACGCTTTAGTCGTGATATTCCTGGAGTTTTTCGCGTGGGGACTGCTCACGATGCCGATCATATCGGTGCTGAATGTAACGTTCCCGGATCACACGTTCCTGATGAACGGCTTAATAATGGGCATCAAGGGCATCCTGTCGTTCCTGTCTGCGCCGCTGATCGGCGCGCTCTCTGACGTGTGGGGTCGTAAGTTCTTCCTACTAGTGACGGTGTTCTTTACGTGTGCGCCTATACCGCTGATGACCATCAACACATGGTGGTTCTTCGCAATGATCAGCATCAGTGGAGTGTTCGCCGTGACGTTTTCAATCGTATTCGCCTATGTGGCGGACGTGACTACCGAGGCGGAGCGCTCGCGCGCCTACGGCCTTGTGTCTGCTACCTTTGCCGCCAGCATGGTCATCTCTCCTGCCCTGGGCGCCTACCTGATGGATTTGTATGGAGAGTCACTCGTAGTAGCCGCTGCCACTGCTGTCGCAATTCTGGATGTTTTCTTCATAATGGTCGCTGTACCTGAAAGCCTCCCAGAGAAGGTCAGACCCAGTGGCTGGGGTCCCGCTATAAGCTGGGAGCAAGCAGACCCATTTGCAGCATTACGGAAAGTTGGTGCGGAACGTACAGTGCTAATGTTGTGTGTGGCCGTGTTCCTCTCATACTTGCCCGAGGCCGGACAGTATTCGTGCATATTTGTGTACTTGAAGTTAGTGATGGGCTTTGGTGTAGTCCAAGTGGCAATATTTATTGCAATCGTAGGAGTGCTCAGTATTGGTGTACAAGTGGTTCTTGGATTCTTAATGAGATCGCTTGGAGCGAAGCATACTATTATGGTTGGACTAGTGTTTGAGATGCTTCAACTCATGTGGTACGGCTTTGGCAGTCGTACATGGATGATGTGGGCTGCGGGGGTGCTGGCTGCACTTGGTTCTGTCACATATCCTGCAATCAGTGCATATGTGTCCGTGAACAGCCGGGCAGACCGACAAGGAGTGGTGCAGGGCATGGTGACGGGTGTCCGCGGTCTATGCAATGGACTGGGCCCTGCCATGTTCGGTGTGATCTTCTACTTGTTCCACGTGGACCTGAACGAGGAGCACGCAGTGCCGGGCAAGCCGAGCGAGGAGAAATACGTGCGCAT
This sequence comes from Spodoptera littoralis, assembly GCA_902850265.1. Lineage (NCBI taxonomy): Eukaryota > Metazoa > Arthropoda > Insecta > Lepidoptera > Noctuidae > Spodoptera > Spodoptera littoralis. The sequence continues at coordinate 13,483,403 of LR824547.2, forward strand.
GGTGCCGGGCCCACCGTTCGTGCTTGGCGCGCTGCTCGTGATCTGCGCGCTGCTGGTGGCGGCCTTCCTGCCCGAGGATGGTGCGACAGGCCGACGCGCGCCGCCCGACCTGCGCTTCGAGCTGGAGCGCGGGCGGCGCGTGGCAGGCCCTCTGTCTCCGTTGATGGCGCCCGAGTCTGCCGCGCTCTAGCTAGCGGTGAAGGCCGGCCGAGCGGCCAGCGTCTGACTCTCAGTGCTGTGCTCAGCGACAGCGACCCGTGCATTTACGAGGTACCAAAGCTAACTCGAGTGAGTGACCGTGATTCCTAACGTTTCGCCGACGACACCGATACATTCCCGCGTCGATACAGCTTAATCATCGTGTTTTTTAAGCTTTGTATTATATTTTTATATGGTTTGGAGTCGCCGCTGGAGTGTGTACATATTTTGTCTGAATAAATCAATGAAATCGTTGTTAAGGCTATGTTTTCATGTTTCGAGCCGAGCATCACACAATAAGTCGGTCGCGTCGACTGTCGACTGCTAGATTTCATGTTGCCTGTGTATGACTCACTCTCCTAAATCATAATAACTGCGTCGAGATGTTGATGTTGTCATAACTTGCCTCAAAATACACTGGTCTACAAAATGTAACTTTTTGTGTGCCTTTCAATTGAATACTTTATTTTTATATTGCTTTAAGGTTACTGAATAGAAAAACAAGAATATGTTTTTTTAATTAGCTCTTATTTTGGAAATATACCTAATATACAAAATTTGACTTCTAGTAACACGTTAAAGTACAAAATATTTTATTAAAAAAAACTATAATAATTATTTACTATTATTTTTTGCTTTTTACTTATATAAAATTGGAAATATTACAATTAAAAAGAAAAATAACGTATTTATTTAAGATTTTCTTCTCTTTTTCGTTTGTCTTTTGTAATCACTGTTAGGGGTATCTCTTTTCAAATTCCAGCAGTAGTCCGCTAACATTGACGCATCCCATCGGCCCTGGTATCTCTTTTCCATTGTCGAGATATCTTGGTGGAATCGTTCACCATGTTCGTCACTTACATCACCGCAGTTAGAAGGGAAAAAATCAAGATGAGAATGAAGAAAATGAATTTTTAGGGACATATTGCAACCCAACTGTTGATACTTTTGAAGGAGATTGTTCACAAGTTCAGCATAATTTTCATTTCTCTTATTGCCCAAAAAAACCATGAATTACTGCTCTGAAAGATTCCCATGCTTCTTTTTCAAAGCCCTGTAAAACTGAATCAAAGTTTTGGTCCTTTAGAATCTCTCTTATTTGAGGTCCGATAAAGATTCCTTCTTTAATTTTAGCGTCGCTTATACGTGGAAATTTACTTTGCAGGTATTTGAATGCTGGTCCATCTTTGTTGAGAGCCTTCACAAAGTTTTTCATTAGTCCCAATTTGATATGTAAAGGTGGTAGAAGAATTTTTTGGGAATTAACTAGAGGAAGGTGCTTGACGTTCTTTTCTCCAGGATTCAGGCTTAGTCTAGGATTCCAATCTTTTTTTATGTAATGTAAAGATCTAGCCCGACTATCCCATTCGCACAAAAAACAACAGTACTTGGTATAGCCCATTTGTAAACCCAACACCATTGCTATGACTTTTAGATCACCACAAATCTGCCATTCGTGCTCTGAGTATGATATAGCATCTAGAATTAATTTCATATTTTCGTATGTTTCTTTAGTATGCACAGCATAGCATAACGGAATCGATGGTTGTGTGTTACCATTATGGAGAAGAACAGCTTTTAAACTCAATTTTGAGGAGTCTATAAACAGCCGCCATTCCTGTGGATGGTATTCAATGTTCAAAGCGTTCATCAAGCCATTTACGTTATTACAGAATGCAAGCTGGTTTTCGGATTTGAAATAGGGTATCAAGTTCTTCTGACGATATCTGTATAAACTGATTTTGACATCCGGTTGAAGCAAATTCCATTGCTTAAGTCTCGATCCTAGTAATTCCGCTTTATCTTTTGATAAATTTAAGTCTCGTATAAGGTCGCTGAGTTCATCTTGCGAAACTCTATGAGGTTCGTCAGAAACAATATTGTCACCCACAAACTCTGACGATTGTGAGGCTGTAGGCTCATTGTAGTCAACTTCCATTGAAATCATCGCTTCTTCAGAATCTTCCTGGTATTCTTCGGGAGGTCGAGGAACAGGTAAATCGATTCCGTGTGGTACAGGTCGCGATACAGAGGCTACGTCAGGGTATACTACGCTTCGTTTCTTTTTTCGTGATATACCGTGCTGGATGGGTGGAGTCAAGCAAAAGTAACAGTCATTCGCATGATTGGTAGGTTCCCTCCACATCATTGGTACACCAAAAGGCAATGAACGTTTCTTTTTGTTTAGCCACTTAATCAGATTTGTGGAGCAAGTTGTGCAACTAAAATGTGGTACCCACGATTTGTCTTGGTTTTTAATATTAATTCCAAAATAATGGAAGTAAGCAGTTTCTAAACGTTGAGTTATTGAGCATCTTTGGTTAGTAAGGGTCACCTTACCACAAATGTAGCAAAAATTGTCTGCACTATTAACACATTTACGCGACATAACGAAAACTGTAGATTTTTCACTAAAAATGTAAAAAAAAACGGTAACAATTTCACGTTTTAACTGTTGAATAAAACACAGTCAGCGTTAAACGCAACAAACAAATGTGAAATAATAAAATTTCCGCGGGTAATCACTAAATATTTTGAGTTATCATCATTAATGTGATATATCTGTCGCGCTACCCGCTATTATATTTATATGGCATAAATGCACAATAAGAGCTAACTATGAATTTTAACTTGTATATTTATGTTCAGCGAGTGGAATACAATCAATATAATATATTTTCATGTAAAAGGCAATTTTGATGTAGACCAGTGATATTAATATTCCACTTGTTGATAAGGGCAGTGGTTAAGTAAACAATCATTAGTCAATACAAGATGTACAGATTAAGATAACATAGTGCTGTCTCCTGTCCATACAACTATACATAGGTAGTTAAGTAATATTTTATAATGCTAAGAGAAATGAGAAAATTGAAAATAGACTAAAATTTGGAGGTTAAGGCTAAAACTGTAAATTGGAAATGTTTCAAATTATGTACATAAGTATAGGTATTACATAAGTAGGAATTTTGTACGTGTTCGTCCTCTGGCTGCGTGTGCCTAGACGACTACACTTTCTAAATTATCGCTAATAAATAGATAGAGATGACAGGATCCCAAGGGGACCTTTGTTGTAAATCACATTTACACAGATGTAAATATAGAGCTCAATACTATATGTTTGTAGTAAAATCTGTGACATTGTGCATTAGACTGTTATGTTGCTAGGCGCACGACCGTAAGCCCGTTTCAAACGATTTCGGATAACTATAAAACCAATATAAAACAGTCGATGAAACTCGTAAAAATTGCCGATTTTTTCCCAATTTCAATGGTCGGGGTTGACACAATTACTAATGACCTAAAAGTATTTTATCTTCATGATATACTTCGTTAAAATCAGATCTGTAACACATGGATTCGGCTCTGGCACCTATTCATAACAATTTATTTTTGTTTAAACAAATCGTTGACCCCATAAACATCCGGCGGTTGATTCTCAGCCAATTTCTATAAAAGAATATTAGGATATTAATTAAATCTTTGTCTATGTTCAGAACGAACGGAAAATCTTATACAACGTAATTGGTAGCGACAAGTCGTATGGACAATCGACTGTCATCAAACTGCAACCGCGCATTATAGTCTGAACCCCGTTATTTCCTGGTTTACCACAATAACCGTACAATTGTTGAAGCTTTTGCAGCTCAATGGCTACACATTTGAAGTAGTTTTTAAGTAATTTTCCTGCATTTGTCAGTTACACCAGTATTAGGAACCTTATTAAATGTTGAGCATTGTTAATGAACCAGTCGTCCATTCAATGACCTTGCTTTTAAGAGGGCAAGCTGTTTAAGCGCGGTAACAAAACGACGCGGAACTTAATATAACGGCCCGGATGTATTTTCTCATGAATTTTTAATCTAAAACGGTTACAATAACAATGTAGTTTAATTCCAATTAGAATAAACAGGCAAGATAGTCTGATAACAAACTAAAAACCGTTTAAACTTAGCTAATTCTAAACTGCTACCGACTATGACGACATAGTATTGTATGCAAGTTTAATGCACATTAGCTACCGTGCTATGAAGTTTAGATCTTAACCTTGCCGTATTAAATTAAAACAAATAATATCATTTTAATCGAGCATAACACCGTCAAGTTTAAATTTAATTTCTTAATTAATTACGTCATCTGTGATTAGCGGTTTCTGGCGGTCTGTAGTTATACATAACAGTTGGCGACGCACGTTATTTTCCTGTTAAACTTATGTTTAAACGATATCCTTGTTTTTGTTATTGTATATTTTTACACAAGTGTGGAGCTGGGTTCTTCCCTACTGCTCATTAGTTTTAATTGTTGATCATATACTATGTTGACACAGGCCGGAAATGATTGTCGTAGTTAGCGCTGTAATGAAATAGAGTATTTTGCCATGTTTATGGGTCACACATACAAGACTCTTGCATTGCAGATACGCTTTTGGCAATTTTGAATATTCTTATAAGAAAATGGAATGCTACTTCAACAAAAACATTTGGTGTAATAACAACTATAGTAATTCCTTAAAAAGTAAACTACATCTGAAACTGTAACCTGAAATAAACATCAAACTAAACGGTAGTCATTTTTGGATCAATTCAATCAAAAAAATTCAACTGTGTCTACTTGTAACTGGACTTGTAAAACTAAAAAAGAAGTGTAAATAGCTTTCAAGAACAAATGTCAGGGACACTCAAGTTGGAAGTGTCTGTGAGGCACTTGATAGATGCCGGGAAAGTTGTGCTAGGCAATCTGTCGAGCCCCTTCGGTCGTTAGTTGATATATGTGAGGAATTCGGGGTCACGCAACGTTTAAACGCCCGCAGATAACACCAAGTTTTTATATGAAAAAAAATAATGCCCCTAAACTTTTTTTGCTATCCGCACGTAGTACCTCCAGTTGGCTCCTATGTTCAGCGTTATTGATCCGAATACTATGAAAATGGGAGTTTAACGTGACTTATGATTGAAACTGCCTAAGTAAACAGTCAAGAGAAAAAGGATGACTTTATTACACTGTAAGCTTCATAATCCTTCGTAAAGGTTGTGTACTAATGGAATTCCTCTCTCCTAAATTGATATACAGCATTAGTAAAGACTTGGTATTAAAGCAGCAGGTTACCTAATTCTGGCCTAGGTAATCGCGAGTAATTCCGGTTTATCATATTCTTCTTAAATGTCAGCCTTCGTAAAACAGCTTAAGAATATTCTAATAATAGACCTCTACGCAGATTGTGAGATTATTCGAGATACATTAAGGACCAGATGTTCTTGAATCTCGTTGGCACAAAGGTAAATAATTAACTTGTCTAGATTCCAGGTTATATTTATTTAGAGATAACATTCCTCTTATTTTCCATGACGTGATTTTGTCAGCGTAATGTCATTGCCACATAATGCTCCCTCGATGCTCAATGATTTAATTGAATAACACAGCGACTATTTTTGCCACAAAGCGTTTCTTGAATTTCACTGAAACTTTAATTTTGCCCCAGTTTTCTTTTCAAGAATATTTAAATAAAAGAGCTAACGATCTACATAGTTTGAAAATCTTTCGGGACCCAAATACCCGTAATCTAAATATCTCATCAGCCCTTTGCGTTCAACAAAGCTTAAAAAAGTCCAGTTTTTTTATTTTTGCTCGGTTCTTCTTACAATTTTATACTCTGAAGTGGCACTATGGCTCTATTGTTATCTTTTCGCACAACGAACCTTCTTGTAAAATCTACTAAGTCAAACAAACCACTTGGGAATAAAGGAACTCAAGAAATCAGAAATAATTTATTTGCCAAAAATGTAGGTAACAAATATGTTGTTTTATAGCTTATGGAGAATCCCAGTACATTTTGCCTTACGGCATGCAAAATTATTGAATTAGTAAAATAAAATAATTAAATACAATTTTTAAATTTAAACAAAACAAAATTAATTAACAACAATCAAATCATTCATAATTAGGTACAACACAAATTATACAAAATACTTATAATAGAAAGGCACAATTTTGTTTGCGGAATATCAGTTTTCCTAATTTCCAACTCTTTTAGAACCAAGTTTCAGAATTATTTCAATAATGATCTGCCAAAGTTATCTCCCACACGGCACTCGAGCGCCACGCCAGCCGCATTACGTAATTGCATAAAATGGCGACCTTGATTTTATACTTTGTTGAATTCATTTACTTGCTCGGCGAGGAATCTTTTCTGATTTATAATAATAAAACACATTCTTAATCAATACTTTATTATTTTGCAACGTCAAGATGTATAATCGGTTACGGATATTAATTATTTTTAATAATTAATTATTTACCTAATGAGCTCACTTCACTTTTAAGTAGGTACATATTTTAGTGGACAAAAAAAAATTCATTGGATTACTTTCATCCATCAACATTTGCGAAATTCACCTAAATATATAACCTATATAATATCCCAGGGTAGAGTAGAGTTGAAAGAATCCATTACTTTAAAATCCTTCCATTAAAACCGTTTAGAATAGACTCAGAACGTTGACTATACGTACAATAATAATTCAAGTATGCATAGATAACATCTCTAATTACTTACATTGAAAACATACTTCAGCATTTCACGTCCAGGCATAAAAATTCTCAGAATACAAACGAATAATTTCCATATCAAGATTGTTTAAACCTTATTCAAATACTTACTCGGTATTACAAAAAATACCCAAGTATTCATTAAAGGAAAACATGGCGATAGTTGACAAGCTGTCTGTTCATAGTTTCAAGAATTTAATCAACGTATCAGCTGTGTACATGAACAATTACGCGAACTTCCATGGCCCAAAACACGATAATTTCCATTTTAAACGTGCAGCTGCGTGAAATACTTTGGAATAATAATCGTAATGCTTTATTTCCTGACTCGATCCAGCTAAACGTGACCGATTGAATTCTCCGGCGCGCGCGCACTCTATTGTTTTATCTCTCTAAGCAGGTTTACTGCACACGGCATGAATCACTTACTGACATTGTTTACGACGTCAATGAAGTTGGGTTTCACCAGTCACTGTGTTCGCAATATTCACACCGAAATACTTTGGGGGAAGAGAAAAATGTTTGCTCTTCCAAAAAGTCACCTAAATAGCAAACAAATTGGCCAACCGAAAGTCCTTTGTGAAAAGATCGTGATTGTCATCAAAAGGTCATCTTGCCAATTAACGATGGAAAAATACAAGTGAAAATATCGAGTATGTTTATAAAAGTGGGCTCATATTTATTACTGTATTTTTGAGATCCCTTTATGATAACTTTTTACTAACGTAAAACTCTGTAGACATTCGCAGAAAAATTAGGTCATTATTGGATACAAAACTTTATAATTTCCCTGAAGATGAGCACATATGAATACGTATTAAATTCTCTTCTACATTAAGTTCATAAACTAATTAATCAATATCAAGATTATTGTAAATCACATTCAAATGGAAGTTTAGTAAATTAATATTATAACTAATACTTATTAGGAAAATGGTTGTTATTTCATTCACTCTATACATATGGAAATTGAAACCACGATGAAATTAATGAGGACATTAGTATTACTCCCCGAATAAACTCCATGAAACTAGGACTTTAATTATTTTATGACTATAGACGGACTTGACTACAAGTAATTATAACTTGCTAACGAAGTTAATATTGACTGAAATTGTGGGCCTGGGCTATCATAATTATTTAGGCTTTCAAACTCATAACTGCCTAACTTGAGTCTGGGATAGTTAGAAGCTGTCTGCAAATTCTGTAATGTCCTTACCCTGTTCTGTAGGACGCATGGTGTTTAGAAATTCAGTAGAAGTAGATCGCCTTCTTGCTTTCCTTTTTTAGCTGTATTTTAGATTGCTGTCCTGACCTGTCACCGATCCTGATTTCCTGAGCTTCGTCTGCCATTCTTCTGCTTTTGCGACTTCGCCGAGTGCTGATGGTAGTATTTTTGTAGTAGAGGCTTATCATATTGAGTTTGTACACAAACATTATAATCCTATAAGTAACGTAAGTAGGTAATGCTAAATGCTCTGTTTCGTGTCAATGTTATACGGGTCGATAGCCACGTACGATGAGATTATTTGACGTCATGTCTCATATGAGAAAAATGTTTAGACGGTCACCGGTTAAAGCCAGGGTTAATTGTGCTGCGACAGGTTACCATCTAAAAATATAATGTTATAGGGCAATCCTTTTACTGAAACTGCTTTGCGACAAATCAAACAATGTCGATCCTAAGATTAACTTAGCAGGCAAATAATGGTAGCTAGTGTTGAAAAGACATTAATTATTGTTTTTTTACCAGCCAACTGAAGTTAGTGCGAGGTGCGACCGATAAGCGGTTGTTATCACCAGCCAGTGACTAATACGCCACTAGCACTTGTTTCTTTAGAACAAGACCTATGTGATTAAAGTTAACGGAAGTTTTACTGTCTCCGGTGACATTGAAAGCTGATACTGTCGTTGATACAAGCCGAGATATGGTCTAGTCGAGTGAGCACCAGGATTTTATCGTTACATTTGACAAATAGTAGAAATCCGCTGGATACACACTGTTCTGATAAGTTTTCATAGTGACGCAAGTACCTAACTGTGTGTATTGTAGTAGGTTAACGTCTAGCGTTTACTCGTTCAATGCACAATAACAAGCGATTTGAGTCGAGTTTAACTCTTTCCCAAAGTTAAATTGAATCTATCGTACTATACAATAAGAAAATTAGATTGTGTTACTTCTAAATGAGCTTGTTTTGATTTATAAATGTTATTTGTACAAAAGAGGGTTTTCAGAAGTATTGTATATGTATTGTATTATACAAAATTAAGACATTGAAATGAGTTCATTAAATTATCTAATCATTGGAATGGTTTTACCAGTCTGAATTTTCCGCCTAAGTACCGACGTATTATCAAAACTGTAATTTAACGATAAAGATAAAGGAACGTTAGTAATTTGACGATAAAATTCACGAACGAGCCGTTCACATATTTTGAAACAATTCGGTAGGATAAAAAGTGTGAAGCAATATGCGCTTGAATTGTTTATCGCTATAATCTCGGGTTTTCTGACATATCGCCTTCTCTAAACCACTTTAAGAATAGATGATAGAATATATTTTGCATACCTATTACTCTAATTTTATTGGCTGCCAATATTGATTACAAATCCCATTTCAGTCATCGTAGAGAAAGTTAGACAACCAAGGAATTGCTAAAACAATATAACCGAGGTTCATTCAACCGAAAATATCTTTAGAACACTCCGATAATAATCAGCCTGATAAAGATGATGTCACGAATTGCAAATTTTAATGATATACTCGCCCCGTGGAGTTCTAATAAAATATTAATTAAAATAAACGATAAGCCTTCCATTAGATATAATTTTGTAGACGCCATTAGGAAACCCGATGCGTTGTTATTAATTGCTCAACTGGTTTATTATATTGACGATTCAAATTTTCTGATAATATTGTAGAAATGACGATTCCTATGAGATCTTCAGAGTCTGGAATGAATTAATTATAATTACAAGTTTACGTAGTTGAAATACGTTGTACAAAAGCAAAGCATGCCCCAGTTCAGCCTTTTCTGCCCTTGTGTTCAATGATATTGAAGGAAAGATAAAATGTTAAGAACCGGTCGTGTGACGTCACTGCGATATTTTCACTGCTTGTAGAAACACAATGTTTACTGTCATTATCTTGTCCCTTTTATATTATAATTTCCATAGTGTTGGATCTATATTATAGCCATCAACTAGTATTTTTGGCATAATAATTCTTGTACAATCTACCAGACGGTGGTTGGTACAAGAACCCACATCAATAAAAAAAAGTAGAAGGGGCAGCCATCTTGAAAACCTTTTTGCTTGATATTAATTAAACTTAACTTCTTTGTTAGCATAGGCGCCAGATCGTCTCATATCTGACCCACACCCATAATGTACGGTATTGAATGAGTGTCTTCGTTCATTCTTAGCTTAACAAAAGCTTAATACGAACACCTACGTCAACATGGGCCTCGATTGCGTCATACGCATCCCAAGAGATAATTATTGTAACATTAGTCACCGTTATAATATCTAGATAGGTATTAATAAATCTGCTTGGAGTGCTTCTAATGTCATAGATTTTTCCACTCTTGCTCAAATTAGATTAGTTTTTCATCATCTGTGAACTTAACAGCTAACTATTTATAATAACCAAGCGGTATACGATTCGTTACACACCGAGATAAACCGAGAAATAAACCGAGAATTACTTTTTAATTCCATTTCTTTTAACAGGGTGCAATCTATACATGAATTAATAACGTTTAAAATACCAAATCAATTAAGATTTACTTTTCGTAAGTTGCTCAATCGATGACCACAAAATTCGTAAACTGAGAAGTGAAAGGTTGCTGGGTTATTGCACATTGTGGTGGCAATGATAGCAGTTTCAGTCGTAATCTTAATCATTAAAAAAGAGTCTGAAAACTAGCTAGAAAACCTTTAAAATCATTAATTTGAAGAACTAATCATTATAACACAAAATCTAAACAATTTATTTTAACGCGTAACACAAACGAGTAGTGGCAGTTGAGCCCCCACAACCGTCGACATGCATTTGCCCTACATACCTATAAATAGTGAGGATACTGCTGTCAGTATTTCGCAGCAACTCGAGCGATGTATTGGAGCAGCGAGTGACTCACACCGACACAATACTGCCACCACTAGTGCATAATAAACAAACTATCTTAGAATCAAACGTATCTATCGCGGGTCGTGTCACGTCTGTCCTATTTTATCGTCGCTCAGACAATCTCCTCGAAATTTAGTTGTTTATTCGTAGGCAGCACATGTAAACATGTTTGTAGATCACACCTACACGTTTACACACAAACTCAACCATAAGTAAATTCACCAGAACTAACCGAAGTTAAGAAATTTATGAATCTTACAACCTTAGTGTTTTCCGTAACCGGCGTGTTTGTCTATGAGCTTGTTATCTTTTATTACAAAATTAAATAAATATTTCAGTACGGTCACGTTTTGTGTTGCGTTTGTCTAACATCGAGTCACGGCCACAAGTCAAATGTTCGTTGAAATTTTGTCAATCCGACTCACAATTCGCCTCTCATGTAGTATAGTATCAACCTACTTGAATTTGTATTAGATACTTCTACGATCTTGAAATAAGTCCTCAGACAGTCGTCGTTTAAAGAACATCTTTGTAGACGTCAAATATTTATATCAAGGCATAATCCGGCTGTTTCCATGTGAAAATTAAGTAGGTTAGCTCATTTCGAGCGACGCGGAGAATTTATTACATAAGCAATGGAGGGAACCATTTACACGATTCTCACTGATGAAATGACTCGATAAAACATGCTAGGTGATTGGAAATCCACTCAAATCTAGACCAATTGCTACTGAATAGGAACGTCAAGTCTAGCCAATGAACCAATTGAATGTTTGGTAACGATACTGTCTACTCGACTGACAATGAAATATGGAAATGACAGTTTCAGAACAGACACAAAGCTTGTTTCCATATCGTATAATGGAACTTGGGGCCTGACTGAAGGCTGGAGGTAGGTAAAACTAAAATGGGATTTGTTATTCGTCAAAATGTAACTTGTCAGGTACAAATGTGCCTCACGTTCAAAAGATTAAAACTACCGCTTCGCCAATATGTTTCATGTTATTCGTGCTTGTAATTTTCTATCTAAGAAATGTATGAACACCAGTCATTTATCTGTTTCAGGCGTCTTTGTCTCAATTACCTTTCTAATGCCTGCCCAAGAGCACCCCGTGACCTTTGTTAAAAAATTGCTTCCACAGACTTCTTGTTCTTCGTTTATTTCTTCCCTCAATAATTTTGCTTATATACTAGACATTTCTGGACATAATACGAAGTTCCCAAGCGTATATTTCTTGAAAATATTTAGCGAGTAACAAAACAAAATGTGGAATTGTAGATGTCTGCCTCGCTGAGCGAAAATGTGAGACGAATTGAATCCATTTACAAAGCGTCTATACAATGCTTTCAAGACTGTATCCAATACGCTTGCTTGCTCGCCTTTGCTTTTATAAAAAACTTTATGTGCCAACTTACCAACTATAACACTAGTTTTCCGCCATTAGAGTTACTGAAACAGTTTTCCTGATAAATTGAAGTTCTATTTGCCTAAATTACAGGCCATTTCGTGAGTTTTTGCTATCAAATGAAACTCATCCATTTTGCCTAAGTCCCTTTAAATAATTTACTTCATTTACTAAACATTTTATAAAGATCTTAAATTAAACTAAAAAGAATGAAACCGAGACTAAATCACATAAAATACAAGCTACATCCAGTAATATTATTTTCTTGTCATGTTACCGCATGACTCAGCTTTTTGTAGGGATTATCAGCGTTCTACTCCGTTGTAAAATACGTAAACATAGACAATGTTAGGCGTAACCTTGTGCTCTAGTTATTGCCACTGACACATGTGAGAGTATAATTAAGTGATAAAATTAATTAATGTATAACTTAATAATAGTATCTACAGCTATCTATGATTTACTATATGCAACACAGATCTTCCGTAATGTACGAGCTTCATTAATATCATGGAGATTATAACTTATCTACTCAACCAAAAAGCCAGTAAATAAAAAAGAAAAAAATGTCACAAGAACTTTACTCTGACATTACATAAATTATGAGTTTATGGAATTAAATAATAAATAAAAATTTATTCGTCACCAGTTTAACAAGAAACGTATTATATTGGTAAGTAGCCTCGCTGCGGCGGGTAACACGTATTTGTTAGCGAATATTATTACCCTAAAACAAACAATATCGAACGCCATGTTAACTTTTTGACAGTTACATTTAGAGCGCAGGTCACAGATTATAAAATACTTTATTACTTTTTTGTTTTAAAAATCGATAGAACCTACTTAAGTAGATACCCTTTTTATGTCGTATCATAGCATAGGCTAATAGTTTGGAAGAAGAAAATTAATTTATCTGAAGGACTGAACGTAAAGATTTGTCACCGTTATTCACGAGTAATGCGGCCCTGACCTTATTAGGGATTTAGGGACCTTTAGGAAATCACTAGTAAGGTCAGAATGTGTCCTAGAGCGTCCCCCCTGCTCAATTAACAATCGCGTTAGCCGTACTGCACGTGTGTCGCTTACGTCGCTTTGTTTTTAATGGTAAAAAATATCAAAGGCGTGTTTGGTAAACACGTGTAGATGTTCCTTCCATAAAAGTTGGCATTTGCCTATGTACTCAGTGCTATTTTAAACCTATTTTTGATATTAAACAGTGTATGACTGCACGGTTGGTGCGGCGGCTGAGTAACCGGCTGCCGCGCAACGTGTGGGTTCGATTCCCGCACGGAGCAACTCTTTGTGTGTTCCTCCACAAATTGTTGTTCCGAGTCTGGGTGTCATGTGTATGTGTACTTGTATGTTTGTAAACGCACCTTCGAAACAGGAGAAAGTTATAATGTGGGACAACGTTTAAAAAACAATTAGACTACCAATAGACATCTTAAGAGAAGTAGGCAGGAATAGGAAACGGTTCCCCATTTTACGAGTATCTACTCTCAAAATTGTACCCAAAGCAGATCAAATAGAATTCAATTTCTAGTTACTGCATATTAAAAAATGGTTTTATTTAAGACTTTAGGGTAAAACACGGAATAACATCGCCACTTTAACACTTACTCCTTGTAAACTGTGGTTCTTAAAACTACGGTCGCCCGCAAATAATATGCTAATATTCCACTGAAAGTTTCAGATTCCGAAAAAGCTTACAGATGTTGGTTCATATTTTTATTTGTATTTACAAATTGTAAGACTCGTAACTAATAACGATATTGTATGACTACTTAGCATAGCAGGGAATATGTTTTCTTTGTTTTATAATCACTACTTACACACAAATGGTTCAGAATTACACAATGGTGACTAACGTGGCGTTTGAGGAAAACTTACCATTAGAATGTTAGGCTGTCAAAATGAATGCCTTTTAAACTCTTTACAGAGCAAATTGAAGGCCGAACATCTTTTATAAATGTTTGGTATTGCAGAGACTTCTTTGTATGCAAGTTTCGTTCAAGTTCAGTTACGAAATATTTTGTTTCTAGCACAGAGAACATAATTGGCCACTTTTTTTGAACTTGGCATTGTAACTGGCTGGTCGGTCGCCGAGGTCGAAGCGTCAACGTTATGTCTTTTAAATTAGCTTCTGAATGTTGGTAGTAAATAGTGTAAACTTTTTTGAAGATGCTATTTAATTTATTATAGTTGACGGCCAAGGCCAGCCAAGGCATTGATTCGTGGTAAGAAAGCAGTTTCATCCTTGATTCATCAAGGTTATTAGACCATAGGTCTAGAACTTTTATTTTATAAAGTAATAAATTTGGTTCTAGTGAGTTCTATGTCCAACCACTGAATCAACCAAAATCAATATGGCCAAAGGTTGACATTAGCAAATAAATCTATTGGGCTAAAAACCTTACGTCACACTGTCGCCTCTTGTGACGCTAAACCATCATTATGCAAAATATCACTGCATAGTTACTCAAACAATATTGTTACGGCTCATGTATGCCACTCAATTCGATTTTGCAATACAATTTAAATTATCTGTGTTCAATTCAACGCTGGCTATAGCAGCGGAAGCATTGACAAATTATGTTCGAGTTCAAAATTTTGCGCATATCCGCTGCTGTAAGTCTGATATCAGAACGATGCAATATAAGTATACAAGCAGATATAATGTAGTACATAGGTACTGTACAAAACATTAGTTTTAGTTCCATAATCACAAAGTGTACAAAGTTTTAAAACAATCTGAACCCAATTTCCTATTTTCGCAAACGTCTCGAACTACGTACCTACAGTCAAATCTGATGCACTCATTTTTAATCATTGTAATTTGATTAAAGTGATTTTTTTCTGTGAATATAATCATGCCGTCTGCTATAAAGTCGTCTGCTAAAACAGTGCAAATAATATTGCAAAGCAATCAGTAATGCATATAACTGCACCACTTCGCGCCATAAAATGCTCAAGGTACCAACATAACGAACTTAGAAAAACCTTGTGTTGGTTTCCTCAGTGAACTGGTTCAGAACAAAGTCTAATGTTGTCCTGAGAATGAGGGCGAGTGGTGCCACCTGTCAGCTTGGCCGTGAAACATGGTCGCGATGCGGAACGCAGCTAAACCATTATGCTAAACACAGTTTGATGAAAATTTAGTTTTTATGGGAATTTGATAGGTACCTAATGGAGATAATTTTCTATGTAAAACATGAAATCTTTTCTTTCACATTTACTCG
Organism: Spodoptera littoralis; assembly: GCA_902850265.1. NCBI lineage: Eukaryota > Metazoa > Arthropoda > Insecta > Lepidoptera > Noctuidae > Spodoptera > Spodoptera littoralis. The sequence continues at coordinate 13,498,925 of LR824547.2, forward strand.
CAGGAGCATTGATGAATCGCAAAATTACTAACTTTGAATTTCTTTAATAAATTGATGACCATAACGACAATAACAAAACCGCTTAAATTTTGAAGCGGAGCACAACTCAAAGTTAGTTGTCTTATTATTTTCATTTCGAGTTTTATAAGCAAACTGGTTTTTTTGTCCCGAGTTTCTCGTTAATTCCCGTAAATAAAAAGGGTTATGGGAAGCCAAATTCTATAAAACTTGTTCAGCGGAATACCGTCGAAGCGCGTTAAGAATTTATCACTTCGCCAGTATACCCCGCTCGTAAATAATTGGAACATGTTGGAAAATGCTGAAAAATTCAATGTTTTCTGGTTGGCATGGTACAGGCCGTTAGATTGGCAAAGTTATTTATATAATGATTCCATTTGAATCATGTTGAACTATAATAGAACCATCGAGTTTATTTTCAAAGAGCCGTCCAATTCTTATTTTTACAAAGATAATAAAAAGCACCTACTTCGCATCAGGTGTAAAGTGTGTTGCAATAATATACACTAATAACAAAACGATTGTCCCGTCAATTAAATGTAATCGAACTTTTAACAACTGTGCCGTATTTACGATGTGTGTTTGCCGCCATATTTATTAGGTACTATTTATAACAACTCCGGACTTAAAATACCGATATTTATTAACTCCATGTTGTACCGAGCCACCAGCCACCTACCATAGCTAAACGGACGACACGTCTAACATTGTTTTGTTATCTAAAGATACATTTCAAGTTGTTTACTTTAATTTGTGACATTATCATCGTCAAGATTAGATTCAGTGTACCAGTTACTGATAATATTTATGGTTTACTCTATAATTTTTAGTTTATCTGTATACAACTATGACTTATCAAGTTACTAAAATTAATCAAACCTACTTAACTACCTATATTTTGTAGCTAAAAAAGTCATCAAGAAGCAGTAACGTTTCTATAATTACTCTTGCAAACGTTTCTTTATTGTTGAATCCACATTATTTTATTCTGTGACTGAATCACACAATCGCCATTGTACCTAACGAAACTCCTGAAATCCTAGCATTGATTTCCACTGGTCCTAACACAAGCTTGACAGACGAAGACAAATGACTATTACAACAAAGCTATAAATGTAATGTTTCTAAATGCTGACCACATCACATCATATGAAAACTGATTCTGTTGCTTTAATGCCTAATCGGAGAAACAAATCTTGATTACAGTTTAATAGCCATTGTAATGTGCATTATACCAAACAATTATTAAAATTGAAATTACTGGCATCAGTATTCGCGTTCATTATTCGTACCTACTGCGATAGTGCGCTCACCTACATTTTTTCTACCTCGTTACAGATATAAGCAAATAGTTTTTGTGCCCGTGTGTTGTGGGAGATTGAATGAATGTCCATACCTCTGTGTTGTTATACTGTGAGAAACCTGTATGGACGTTCGCTTCTCAGACTATCGGGTAGACGACCGACCTTGAATCTGTAGGGAATCCATAGCGTAGCTGTAAAAGATCCCACCATCTAAAAAACCTACATTTTTTATCTGTTAAACTAACGAATTGATCTTATTTTATCTCCGAGGTAAAAGATAGATGTCTTGTCCCCTATTTAGGTCAGCAAAAAACCTCTTTATGACTGGCCCCAATTCGGCTCGGGACCTACACGGGTTATTTAGTGGAAAGAATAAAAACTAATCAAGGACCTCGGATGGAAATTGAGCTTTATTTGAAAACGTGGCTAGATTTTTTACGTAAATAACTCTTTTTTCACAAAGGGTCAGGCGTTTAAACTTCTAGCAAGAAACATCTATTAAGAATAAAACCGGTTAAGATCCCGATATTCGCTGCCAGTCTGGACTATGTTTTTGTGCATTACGATAAAAAATTAACGTCGTGTCGCATAGAATTGCTTGTAATGATCCAAAATTGTTATAAGTATATAATATTACATACATTGGTAAGATCGATTTGATAATCATGCACAAAACAGAAATTATTTTGTAACCTTTACCTACCATCCCTATTCAGAAATGAATAGAGTATATTTCTCTACAGCCAAAACGTTGTTATTAAGCCACCCAATCAATATTTAATTGAACCAATCGTAAAGATCCAAGACAAATTGTTCCCAATCTAAAACTGCCAGTAATTGATAGAAGTAAAGGATTGTTAAGATTTTCACCAGATTACATTTTATTTGAAACACTTCATTTTGTTTATACAAAAAAATAATTTAAAACATGAGCCCTCCTGACCTACATCAAAACTGGACCTAAGCTTACTGTGAGGGCCTAAAAATATACACCGCGCATTTGAATCCTTCGTTTATGCAAATTATACTTTGACCAGTGATCTTGAGACGATGTATCTTAATATTGTAACTAATTTCAATGTTTACAAGGTTTATTTACTTAACCTAGCTCCTATACTTCATTTTTCTTTCTTTTCTGTAATGCCAGTACCGTCGAATGATTTGATATTTTTGTGTGATGTAAGCTCCGCTTTGTCTGTGGTTTCAATCTATTTTGTTTCACGTTATTTTTATGGTGTTCTTTCTTGTACTTGTTTATTTTAGTACGTTGACCTCCTTTGAGTTTTAAGCGAGGAAGATTGTCATCTTTCGATCTAGTGTGGTTGAAATAATATTATGTTTTAGTATATTTTAAGTCTATTGTCTTGTTTGAAGCTTGTACAACAAAAAATAATTTTAAATGTTTGTCAAATTAGCTTTTTTACGATGACTTTGAAAGCCTGTATTGGATATGTATTTTTATACCTGCTCCAAACCTCTTCTAGGTACTATAATCAACTACGAGGTGCATTAATGGGTGCACAGTGCAGGTTTAGTTCATGACATTGACATTGGAAACCTGTTTGTGAGAATGTGCGAGTAACCTGTGGCATTAGATATACGAATAAATTAATGTATGAAACATTCATACATTTATTGGTCTACTTAATGTGCAGTGAGGTAAAGAGACTTATATTACCTTAATATTTATGTGCATACTTATATATTTACATCGGATGTGGCTAACAGTGTACCTTTATCGTTGTTATACAATAAAGGTTGGAGTATATGGACTTACGTGGCTGACCATTTTATTTAATAGCCACGATAAAGTGTAAGTAAACAAAAACAATGCTTGTGTGGTCCCTAAACGCAGGGTGAGCTTACAGGAGCTATAACGATGAAATGTATAGTTTATATTATTTTTGTGTAAATAAAAATGTATGTAAGATAACTTTGTTTCCTTTAGGGTAAGTGTTGAAAACATTCACATTTTAATTGTGTTGAAAAAAGGTCCGTGTAAAGAAGGGCGTGTAAGAAGGTGCCTACTTATTTGTGAATGTACTAAACCAGGGTTAATGCACGAGTGCGACATCTTGTCAACTTTGTGACACGTTGACATTTGTTTGGAATGTCAAATAGGTCATGTCATAGTCATAACGTCTGTATGATCACAAATGAGTGGACACCACACATTATTCATCTTATGCTCTAACGTAGGTAAGATCCTATTATAGCTGATTAGGTGCCTCAGCGTAAATTAATTTATATTGTACTGTAACATAGTGAGATAAATATGATTATGTAGATTTATTTTTAATATTAAATGTATATACAATATATAGCAGTAGGGATTGGGATCAAGCGGCAGACGACGGTGTAGTTAATGAAGATTGTTTTTGTAGATTAGTCCTAAAGCCTAACAAGCCCCACTTGATGCACTGTCCGAACTGAACTACCGAAGCTGCGCATTGACAGCAATACTCTATTATTGACGGAGCACAAAATCAATGTTAATCTAAGAAAACATTTGTGGGATTCACAGCTAACGTTTGAATCTGTGTTATTCTGGAATTGTTAAACGCTTCGGCCTCGACCGCTTGATCCAAATTCCTATTTTTGATTACTAAACATGTATTTTTGTTAACGAATATAATGCTGCACATATCTATGAGACCGACCTGCAATCAAGTCTTGTGGCTTCCTATGACAACAATGGTTTACTCTTAGCAATTTTATAAAATTTATATCGCAGCACGATGTTTTACGGAGATATACTTCGAATATTATTTGATGATTTATCTTATGAGCGCGTAGTATTCGTGTGATAATTTGAAATCTAGCGCAAAATTCAATTTATTCCTCGTGACAAAACCCACGCGACTTGCGACGTATAAATGGAGAAATAATTGACTCTTCGTTTCTCGTTTGCTACGTTCAATATTGCTTTTCATTTTCCACGGCAAATAAGTATTAAAAAGCTAGAATATAATAACAAACGATACTTCACAAACAGAATTATGAACTGTAGCAAGCAACAATAGAAAAATATATTAAAGTAACGGATAGCGTGTGCTTTGATAGGATCTGAAGCCGCAAGCCGCGCGGAACATGTTGGAAAGTATAAACTAGACTCGAACTTGTACCGCAGCGCTTTCCCGGCAGCCTCGACCTTAGACACACGATACAACCTGATACTGTGACCATACATTATCTGTGTAACCCTGAACTGAGCCAGCAGATATTCTTGCTTCTGGCATTTTCTATGATTTAAAGAACCTTGTCACGCCTTTTTACAATGTACCAGGGTTTTCCATTGTGCCATATACAGAGGCCAGCGCATAGCGTCTCAGGCTTCTATTTCCGAGCCTCGGGTTGCAAAGCGACCGATGGCTACTATGGTTACGCCAATATTGCTTTAAGATCTACCAGATCCACTGTAATGTCTGCTTCGACCTGCGAATATTTTCAGCGACAATATTCTACAGTCTGCCCTACATTGTCCCTGGGCGCCCTTAATGAGCCGTATCGCGTCATTTTACGCCATAACCACGAATTAATGGTAATTTTAAACAAACGAGATTTCCTTCGGACCGGTAAGAGTAAGGACAGATAATGCCATGTTATTTTCAGATATAAATATCTGCAATATTGTTGTAAATATTACCCAACTCTGCTCATATGGTTATCTATAGCAATATTCGTTTTAATATCGTCGATAAAATGTCGTGTGCGGATTAACTTCGACAACTTATTAATTTTAGAATTTTCGTATAATGTATCTTTTTTTGTTTTCAAGAAGAATGCAGTCACTTAACTTGGTCGTGATTTTAGTTTTAGTTTTATTTTCTGCTTATTTTAGTTTTTGTTATTGTTTCGTTTGTTCTGAATGCCAAACTGTAGCAAACCTAGTGTAATTAACTATAAATAATAGAAAGTATTATTATACGTAGCTATCTCAGTATCATAAAAGTGGACTGTATGATATGGTCAATTAACTCCATTGAGGCACAAATATGGGCAACCGATTATGACCATAAGCCATTACCTACTGTGGGTTGGTGTTGACCAAATTACTGGACTAAACATTTTCGCAATAAAAAAGTATTGTATGCCCACCTCTTTTGAATATGTTTCACGTCTGAATATCATAGACAATAAGTTACAAGTGTTAGAGTTAGCATTAAACAAGCCAATCGAGCTAAACAGCTGTTTATAAGCCGTTTAGGGCTGTAAGCGATGCCAGTGTATGTATAATACATGACATTTAGGCGTGTCCTGTGTTATCAACGTGGCTGACACATTTCAACAGGTTATTCAGCGAATTTCAATTAAGTTAAAGTAATAAAATGTGATGTCACACTCGCAGTCCGCATTATATTCGGTGTTGATGTCAATTATTTTTGTCATAAATTTGATTTACGTCCTAAAATAGTAAACTTATGAAATTTATTACACTTTACCTATGGTTTGCATGCTGCATAATATCATTCTCATGCGAGACTTTTGACGTGCCACGAGAGTTTGTCATTCGACAAAACTCTGACGTCATTTTTACGATGTGACGTCGCGTGTTTTCCTTAGTCTAAAGACTATCGGTATTTTTCCTTGAGGACTCAGCACGGTACTAAGCAAAATTTTATTCTGGGAATTTCTGTAGGACCTTTATAATATTAGGTGTTACGTCTACGAACACAGGTGAACAGCGCCGTAAATCGTAATCACGCGATACGGTATCCGGTATGTAGGTACCTACCTAAAGAATTGATTGATTTTGGGTACAAAATATTCTTTATACCTTTTATTATACTTACAATCTTTGGGGTAATAAATTGTTATATTTCATATGATAATAACACATTGTTAGTATTTCTTTTATCGAAATCGATCGATATAATTTACAATATAAATAAAGCTTAACTGATGAGATAGCGACATCACAATCACGTGTCGTAATTACAACGTGATCCTAGACATCTGTGTCAATAGAATTATACCTATTTTATATCGTTATCAAAGTTGTGAGTCTTATCGCAACGCATTGTTTAACCATAAACAACAAACAACTATAACTGCATTATTAGATCGATAAATTAAGAAAAATTAAATATAAATATAACCGACAAATTAAGTAATATAATGGCTATGGCTTGGATTTGTCGACAAACAATATTAAGTTAAACGTGTTAACTTCCACATAAATTATTTCGCAATTCCTACATCCTTCACACGTAATTATTAACTTGATAACCAATTGAATCAATTGTCTATGTCTAACTACTCATTTGACGTATTGATTTGGCGCCTTGACGGCAGTATTGCCAACAAAGCCACACAATCAGACACTTTCCATTGCCTACTTAGCGTTTGCGAATGAGAAAGTTATTTAGGTACCTATGCTTTTTGATTCGAGGAACAGACTGTAAACATTATCTCTACGTATTTTTTTTTAAATCTTAGTTATATATGACATTTATTGAAGTAGAAATAAATTAAATTAGTTCTGTTCAAGCAGTGCTGAGTTCTCAAGCTTCATCTTCTATTACGAGTTGCGAGGGGCGGACAAGTGCTCTTCAGATGAGTCTTGCGAGACGACTCCATACACCGTGCTGACCAATTATATGTATATTTTCTATATCAATGGCCCCTTTTCACAGCTCAATTTCATTTTTATTTTTTTCCATAAATATGTAGGTATTGGGACTATTGGGAAGTCTAATACTTTTTCATTTTATCGATTTTCGACTTTACATTTGCATCCAAAGGGCAAATACCCAATTAGAATAGTTTCGTTTCAAGCAGTTACTTGGGAGTTTATCCGCAATGTCTACCTTACCGAATGGGGCTAGTAGCTTGCTAAGTGGGCACTTAAATCATACTCAATAACTTAATTGTGTTTAATCTGTTCCCTACTGGACTTAGCTGTATTGCACTCAGCGGTTGTCCATTTAGAAAGAATGGAACTTGGCAGCGGCACGCTGGGGAATCAGCGAGAACTTTAGCAATGAAAGTTCAAGGTCGAGCTATTAGATAATTACCCACGTTTCAACTGCAGGTATATAAGTATAAGTACTTAATACGAGTGTATGTATGAAAAAAGATTTTAGGACCAGCAGACCGTTGACCCGCAATTACTGAAGTAGTTTATTATTTGTTTCACCCGTTTATTATGATACAAATAAGGTTAGACACTTTTCCAAGAGTACCTAAGTAGATGTTCTCAACAGATGCATAAAGACTATGACAGTATTGTTTATGAATTCCACGACGTATGTTAAAAAATTAAAGCGAAAGTAATTCCTAGAGTAAATTAATATTGCAACTACCTTTTCGTATTCATGGAGTCATAGACAATAGCGCGGTTGGCAGCGACTACCAATTTCTATTATATATTAGACACGGTTATAAAACATAAAGCCGCCTTTGTGACTACTTGTAGTTACTTCAAATACCTAGTACCAATACCCTATTCACTGGTTATAAAGTTAGGAACGAATCAAGTAAATAGGTCTCCTGAAATATTCGTTTTATTGTGAGCATAAAACTAAGTTGATTCGGTTCGTAAAAGTTTCCACAAGATTACATCGTCACTGGCATCTCTAGAACTTATTACTTTCGGAAAATTACTCTATACTTTAGTTAGTTGGTAAGAGAACAACGCTATATAAAACACATATTTCAGCTAAGACGTAACTGATGAAAATATATTGAAGATCTTCGTAATCTTTATGATTTATATTTACTTTGTATAGATGCCCAATGCCCACTTACCTATCAACATTTAAAAAGATAAAAAAGTGATTATTTTAGTCTGATAATTTGTTAAAAGTACCTAATTTGGTTAATTCGTTTTGGGAAATCATAAAGATGGTCCAGGGGCTTAGGGGCATCTTCTTCGTGGAAATTTCCCGCTGGGAAAAGTTCTCAGAGTTAATTGATTCGTTAATTTGCTTGATACCTACATGTAACTTTACTAGGTAAGACAGGTACGTTGCATTTATGATTATTATGATATGATTATATGATTATGATTCGGTGATTTGGCTTGTTATTCAATGTCGTAACAAGGTAGTGCTTGACAAAACTGTTTCCTAATGTTTTCTCTCTGATAAAACATATTCCTATTTGCCCAACGCAACCCACAGTAAAGGTGACGAAATGATAAAATTGAATAAACAAATATTTTATATACTGTACAATGAAAGCTAAGCATTTCCACTAGAGTGAGATATTTATTTTCCCTAACAATGTATTTAAAATTGTATTTTAATAGAGTAACAGTACAAGTGTTTAATGTTTATGAGTGTTTGATTTTCAGTGAGTTTGTAAAGTGCACAAGGGGAATTTTGCACAGTGATTACGTAGGCCGATATCTGGCAGAGTATGAGAAACCTTTGTCTATTATTACAGGTGTGTAAAAACATTGACGTCTACCTTTATGGTGGATATATTTAAATTTAGAATACCTGAGTAAAAAATGTAAATAAAGTGAATAAGGTAATGTTTCACGATCTTGATGTTGTAATCTTGTATCTGTATCTACTAAGCAATTTAAATTATTACTCTTACGACAACTAATTGTAATTGGCCTTTTAATATTCTATCTTCTGCACAATGGCGTTTTTGTAGTAGTTTTTTTGTCGATTCAGCTTGCGTAATCACTGTGCAAAGAACGTAACTATTATAAAATAAACTAAGAGTCATGTTGCCACAGACGACACTCGTAGTATCGTGGAGGACCGACATGCACCGTAATACCATGCTGTGCTTCTATGTTGAGAACATTAAATAAATCTGATTGTAGTCTTAATCTTGTCACTTTTATTTACACTTCCTTCCAACTAGAAGTTAAGCCTTCTTAATTTATATAAGGCTTAATTTACTGGTACAAATACATACGTATGTATGTACATTATCTAGATTCAACACATCGTTCAAGTTCCTACAATAAATAGCAACAGCCATTAGACTTAGACACTTATTTTAAATCGACAAATAGATAGGAATTGTTGCTTTAATTATTTTTTCAATAAACCTGATGACCTTGTCGTTGTAATCACACACACTATAACACCTAGTCTCGCCGCTGAATACGATGCATAACAATAGTTAGCTACAATCAATAAATAACAATGGATGATAAACGCCTGATAGACGTGGTTCTCCCTCGAGGCAACCATCCAGTCAGTCACTGCAGCGTGCAATTGTAATTGTCATGCAAGAATTGTAGGTGTTGCCTTGTAGTCGGCAGAGAGGCTAAGTACTAATAGGGACCCAGTGCAGTATGTACACACGGCTACACATCGAGCTTTACATAACCAGTATAAACTGAACGTTAAATGTGCGGAAAGATGATGCGACGCGACACCAGGAGAAACTGGTTTTGTATAGATTGATGTGTAGCTGTATAAAGTAGCGTACGGTCAATCGAATGATTCATCATCAACACCACTGCTAGACCATGGGCCCTTCTATAAAAGAGTTTTGTCATAATAGAAAGATATACCAAAGCTATAAAAAAGATTTACCTATCTGGATTTTACGAGGAATCCGATCGTGTCGACTAGTAATGTAGGTATCTAATAGTTATGACATCACGCCTTTTATTCCCTGAAAGGTAACGTAGGTGCTCATTTATGCAATGTAATGTAACATCCACTTTATTATTTTTAAATTTAATTTGGCCTCCGGTAACCTCACTCACACGACGAAAGACACAATCGTTGTTTCACGTCGATTTTCTGCTCGGCCGTGGTATCGCTCCGGTCGAGCCGGCCCATTCGTGCCGAAGCAAGGCTCTCCCACACTTATTATGGGTCCCATAGTAAAATCTATTGTTAGTTTTCGGTAAATGAAATAAAACCAAGTACAATTAAAGAGCAGAAATGTAATTTATAGTGAACACTAAGAAGAAAGGACACAATTTGATATAGGGCAAGATGCAAACATGCAACAATTGCAATAAAGTCTGACTACGTATAATCGGGCGCAGGGAATGATATCAGATCCCGTGCCAGGGTGTCGCAATTTGAACCACTCATCTAATGAGGCTAGGTAAATTAATAAAAAAATCTATAGGTAACAACTAGGTAAGCGAATCGAATGAACAGATTACGTTGGTCTACAATTTTTCCCATCAACATTGTAACTCATTACATAATACAGCAATTAAGATCATAATAGATTCTCTAGTACTCAAACGTATACTTAATCTAGATTTTTGATGTGGGAACCTAGACTGGCAGCTGCAAAGGTGATCGTTAGACTGGTAGGCAGCTATTGTTCTAGTTCATATTGATTTTATTGTTTGCTCAGCACTCGACGCGGCGATAGACATAGAAAGCTCATGGTTTGATAACTAGATAGAATAAGAATAGAATTTCCTTGTGCACTATTATAATAAGTACAGAACTTTATCGAATGGAGGTGTCTATAAGAAATTCTTTGGAAAAAACAGATATTCTCGTCTTGTTTAATAATGTTAAATGATAATAAATTCACATGACGTATCTTTCTTGCACTTGTACAGCTGTTTCTCTGTCTACAAACTTAGTTACTTACCTACCTATAAGTATAGCTGATGATGACACAAAACATTCAGAAATAGTGCGTCTTTGTGTCTATCGCCCACAAGGTGTACAGACGAACGGGGCTGGATGCAATGCAGTTTGTCTCCAACTTACCACCGATCTGGAAGCCATCGGACGAGGCCTATCCGCCTTGTTTAACATAGGAAGGTAGTAGGACGGTAGGCACGTATAGTTACCAACCGGCATCTGACAGTCTCCTAAATAAGTTAATGTAAACACACTCGTTAAAATGTAGTACCTACCGAAATATTTGAATTGTAAACATTACCCAGGTAAAAAATGAACTGAAGATTGCCAGTAGATTCAAAGGTCACACATACTTAACACAAATCAAAAGACTTAATAGGTACTTGCCTTTGAAAAAATATTGACATCAATTTCGCAAGCTAAGCATGATGAATGTATAGATTGAGTCATCATCACTGAATGACTAATTATGAAATCCTTTCTAGTACGTAGTGCGTACCGTAAGTAGCTAGAGAACAAATCGTATCTACCTATAGGTAATTTGTTAGAAGTAATAAAGTATATCTGATCTAAGTGTTAAATGGTTCAAAATCAATAGTAATATCCTTTTGGGTGTAGGTGAATTCATTATTATGTTTTTCGGCCTACTCACGTAATTATTTGACGAGGAACTCGACTAGTTTCAAGCCATGTTAGGGGCTCATATTCATGAGCAGCATTCCGCGACCCGCGACGCTGCGATTGTTGCGCTGCTACTGACATAATAATTGTCTCACTAAATTTATAATATAAAAAATTAGGTGAATTCATTTATACATGTAAGATTATCAAGTACCTACTTTCATTTCACAGATACGAAAATATACCTAAACACCGAGTGTGCCCCAGAAAAATATGTCCAGAAACATCTAGATCGAATGTCACACGAATTGACGCCATACAGGTTGCGGGCAACACGTTTATCAATAAAACCACAATATATAGAGTGGGATCGTTTAATCTGTTAGATAACTATAGCACAATATCAATACCATGATTACGATGGCAGTTAGAACACGCCTAAATATAACAGTTAGTCTATCCATAATTAAAATTAAGTCAAAATAAGTGTTAATACTGTCGAAGTTTGTCCAGGATGGCAGCGCATTGCGTAAAACATCGCTCGGTATGGACCGTGTAGGCGGGGAGGCGTCATAAAACGACGCAAGCCTCCGCTGCCCACGTACGTGACAGAAATTTTACCTAACGCAGCATCCCTAGGACAAAGGGTTAATCTATTGTATAGGAGTAGAATGAGAAAATATTTTACAAAGAACTGTTTAAAGCAAGTACATGGCACTATTAGTAAAGCTGTGGGATTTATAAACAGTAAATTATACAAAATAATACACAACTAAATAAGAAACATTAACAATAATTGTATAGTAATAATAAAATCAAATCAAACTGGGGTCATGGAAACTCATTAAAACTTGTGTAACATGCAAAACAAAACACCAGAATTTTACATGACAACAAACGAATTCAATTCAGTCACAGTTATCTAAGTTATTACATAATTTAATTGTATGCACCCCTCTTAGAACTAAAATTGCAACTGGGATGACCTTGAACTCACCTCTACACGAGGTGAACTATACTACAACTAACCCTTTAGGTATCGTTACTCAATGTTTCTCATCTTCATTTGTAGTTCGAATCGCCTGTTAGTTCTGACCCCCTTTATAATGCTCCTGTTTTCATTTCTTTTCACGCTGCATTTCTCTGTGAAGGATTTCTCCCTCATGACGGTTTGCTTAGCTGCCTCGCGGCGTACTGAGGTGGCGCCGGCTAAAGATGGCAACGTCGGCTTTGGAATACCCCCATTAGGTCTCTCAATAACCTTTTCCTTGGGTTTTTCTGTCTTGCTCGGTATACTAAATGGATTCACGTCCAAGTTCAGTTTGAACCCGAATCTGGTGAACCCTGGTCGTAAGGATTCCAGAGTGGGCAGTTTCTTGGTGGGGGTGTCAGTTTTCTTGGTAGGGGTGTCCGTTTTCTCTTTGGGTTTCACGGCATCCTTACCTTTCGGTGAATCTACGTTATCTGTGGAATAAAAATAAATATTTAGAGTTAAATTGTTGTAATTAATGGTTACTATGACGTAATAAGTCCTATTAGTACTACACTGAAGGGAATCGAAATAAACCGTGGTCTGTGGTCAACCAACTATCTTAACACGTCACTTTGTTACCTTTTTTGTGCAAAATATTTAGATTACAAATACTGGATCAGCATCTATTTTCCAGCATTATGATTACTATGACCTATGTTCTGATTGGTTTGAACAGCTATGTGGGAGCGAGGAGCATCCGGCTTTGTGTCCTAGCCCCCCTCCCCCTTAGCTGCAACTATTCTCACACGCGCGATGCTAATATCGGCACAGCAATGCACCGGGACGATCCGATTACTTGGGTAATTTAGTCCCGATGTAAGTGGCTACGTGCACTGTACAATGCATTGTTGTACTCGGTGGCAGTTGTTCTGAGTATAATATTGCAATTGCAATCTGAGTATTACTAAACGGACCATAGTTAAGTTTAATAGTTAAGTAGTTCATCGTTAAGTACGCCTTTTTCCTTTTCTTTACGGTTAGTTTGCCAGTGCAGGCTTTTTTTAAGGGGGGACAATCATCGAATGACTGCTCCCGCCTGGGTAAGGCGGTAGGGAGTGTTAGACTCTTACTGACTAAAAACCACCCTGTTTCTTCTCCTGCGTTTCGAGCCGGAGCCCCGGTAACCCATTAGGTTAGGTATAAATACAATTACAGTATTATAGGTAAAAATAGAAATCCCAGATGGCAAAAACTGAAGTAAATACATAAGCTATGAGTATTTAAATCATATTATGTGTATAATAATCGATAAATATCTATATTGAGAAAATGATGATGACTAACGTCGGCCATATCGTCGATAACTGCTATCAGATTATACATTTTGTTCGGGATAGTATCTGAACTAAATATAGACATTTCGTGCTAATAATCCTGTCCTAGAATATACCTGACATGACCTTTTAGTAGTAATCCGTTATTCTAACTGCCTTAACTTCGATAGAGACAAATGACATTAGGATAAGAACATTGGTATTATCCGAAAGGGTAAATAGAGACGCGCTAACAATACACAGTTTCGTTAGTATGTTACCAAGTGCAGATTTTTCAATGATCAGTTAATTTTGAACTGTAAACTAAAATTGACAACTGACAGTTTTAGTATGGGGAAAGGATTATCAAAGTTCTTCCTCAGTTAAAATTTATCTGGCGTTAGAAAAAACGGCCCTAATAAAAGCAGAACTTATTTTACGATATGTACTTGTATAATTATTAAAATAAATAATTTAAAAACATTCTCAGTAGTAGCACGGAGTCTAGAATTGATTGTGCCCGGTATAATATGGCAATAGGCTCGCCCCCTATTACATGGGACTCATAACATAAATAGTGAAAAGTGGTTGTTACATTGTACAGTGGTATAATGTGCACCTCTGCCTACCCCTTCGGGGATAAAAGGCGTGATGTTATGTTAAGTAATGTTATGTTATGTACAATGTACATACTTGTATTTTTCTTAAATCTGTAGACCCGAGACTCAATGGTTTTTGAAATTCGGTACACAGAGTCAGTCACAGAGTCAGTTATAAAGCGCTATATACGCTAACTTGCTACTTATTGCATAAATGTAATAACAACGAAATGTTCTTTCGAGTAATAAGGTACATGACATGGTTTTACATAAATTATTCCTATGTCAAAGCATGATATTCAGAGTTATTTCTGCCAATATTACACAGGAAACAAATACAATTATTACAAATGGAGTACCTACCTGCGCAGAGATAAATATTATTAGTTGCGCACTATAGCTTTCAGAATTTTCCGAAATACATAAAATGGTAAAGTATTGTATGAAAATATTGATTGTATCTGTGACTGTATGAAATTATCTTTCCGCTGACTGACTGTGATGATTGCTGTCATATCGGTGATTAGTTCAGTATAGGGCGTTGAACCAACATAACATCACATCATCACACCTTTTAACCAAACGCATAGGAATTCTTAAGTTACCTTATTGTAGGTAAGGCCTTTGAAGGGGAGCTATGTCCATAAATTGGACGTATTTCCAAGGAGCTATTTCCAAAAATGGTTGCTCCACACTAGGATTTTCTCCTGTGTCATGGGTGCGTTTACAAACATACATATGACACCCAGACCCGAAACAATTTGTGGATCACATAAATAGTTGATCCGTGCGGGAGCCGAACTCGCTACACATTGCGCGGCAGCCTGGTGCCCAGCCACCGCGACAACCGTGCTTTAAATAGGACCTACGGAATAGGTGACTAAATATGTTGACGTCTGATTTCAGAAAGAATATAGTAGGTACCTAATTTGGAGCGGGGTCAACGTCTTCCATAGTTGACCTAACACCTACAGGCAATACAATACAATTCGGCAGTGAGTGGCTCGGCTATACATACATTGGAAGCAATATGGATATATGGACGTCTTCTCTGAACGAGGTTCTGCAGATTAATTATAGTCTTTAATAGTAAATAGTTGTCTCCATCATTTGATGACATCACGTTGTTTGATTGCACAAAGTCACGGTCAACCCTTTTTTTTAAGGGGGGAAAATCATCGAATGACTGCTCCCGCCTGGGTGAGGCGGAAGGGAGTGTTAGACTCTTACTGACTAAAAACCACCCCGTTCCTTCTCCTGCACGTCGAGCCGGTTACCCGTTAGGTTCTCCGCGACGCGGTCAACCCTTTGAGTACCGTCATTATAGGCACAATAAAAGAACAATAGGTTGTGGTCACCGGTGTCCTCGCGGTGTTTGACAGTTTAAATGCGAAAGTTTATACGTTTGTGTGTTCCTCCTTCACGTCAAAACCGGAGCTAGCTAGCTAGTAGCTAATAAGTAACAGTCAATAACAAAAGTTCAAAGTTACATATTTCAAAGTTGCATAAGTTTTGCTTACGATTGGGAGGCAGCGGTTAATTAATCAACTTCGCCGGAAGTTGAAACACGCGACATCCGTATTAGCAAGGAGCTGGGGGAGGTATTACAAGTGGGTGACGTCATCACTTTCTTGCACATCATTTCAACTAAGTACTTTATATTTTGGCCGGGATATTTGCAAGCAGACTTCTCCGAATTCACCGATACGATCATAGGCCTTAGTAAATTATTAACTTAGTAAATTTGTTTTATGTTTAAAGTAATCGGACGAAATGAGACCGCGTTCTCATTGGTTGGTTCCTTGGAGCCGGCCAATCAGAGCTCTGAACGCTTACTCGTTTACATTACTTTACACGTAAAGCAAACTCTTACCTTTTTATATGGGGGAAAAAATCATCGAATGACTGCTCCCGCCTGGGTGAGGCGGGAGGGAGTGTCAGACTCTTACTGACTAAAAACCACCCCGTTCCCTCTCCTGCACGTCGAGCCGGAGCCCCGGTAACCCGTTAGGTTCTCCGCGACAAACTCGTACCTTAGTACGAGTAATACCAGCCAGAATTTACTGACTAAGAATGTCTGATCACTATGGGTGATCAGGGAAAACATTGCTCCTAAGCCACGACCTCAAAAAGCTAAAATTGTATGAAAATCTAGCAATGTTTATTACCCATGTTGTTATTCCATATAGCACGTAATGTCTGGTACATTACAGGAAAAAGTAAAGACAATAATTACCTAATTTAAATATTAACTGTTAAACATACCTACTACTATACTAGCATGCTAAACTAAACTTAAATGACAGCCTTATAAGATCCAATTTCTATTGTTAAGTATAATATCTAAATACTAATCAGGGATGTTAGGTACGGAGCTCCGTAACCGTAACCGAAACTATCGGATATACGATATAAAAGAATATCCGTAACCGTAACCGAATCCGAAATAAAAGTTTCGGATACTATCGGATAGCGGCGTGACGTATAAACGAAACAATTATATTAGCTATTTGTATTTTACTTTTGAAATTCCTTAAAATTTTAATATCCGTAACCGAAATTATTCAAAACTAACGGATAATCCGAAATAATTTCATATCCGTATCCGTAACCGTATCCAGTATAATAATCATTTCTATATCCGTATCCAATCCGTATCCGAAATTTTATATCCATAACATCCCTGATACTAATAGATAAAGAAAGAACTAGAGAGATGAGTCAAAACAATTTCATTGAAATTAATTAAAAGTTTTGATAAAACAAATATGTTGTGTTTTCCTTCCAGAATACGTGGACTTGGCTGGAGATATGTAACACGTGTTGTGTACACTGTGGAGATAAGATAGCACCTCTAATAGGACGACTATCGACTGCATCGATGACGCACCGATGGCTAATCGATATCGATAATTCTGACTACGGATTATCGAGCTGGATAACGAGTTATTGTTTTATAGCTCTACACTACGCCAGTAATTCTATGTGTTTGCATATTTATAATATTTAATTTCAGTGTGGCCTGTCTACTGAGAATACATGATACACGATGAGAGTCATACCAATATACTAAACCCCATTGAAGCAGGCAGGAAGTGTACTTCATGCAAAAACATTTCATTAGATACGTTAAATACCCACTATAATAAGGCATTATTCGAGTTTTAAGGGGCAATTCCTGACTACTCGGTGTTATTAACACATTAACTGTCAAGTATAAACGGTAAAAGTCAAACCACTAGCGTCAGGCAACAGTGACTGACGTGGCGCTCTAGGGGTTAATGAGATCGAAATCGAAACTGTTTGCAAATGCACTTATGGTCACTCAACCAATCTTATACTATTATATAAAGCGGAAGAGTTTGTTTTTTTGTTTGTTTGTTTGAACGCGCTAATCTCCGTAACTACAAGTCTGATTTGAATAATAATTTTTGTGTTGGATAGCGCATTTATCGTCGATGGCTATAGGCTATAAAACATCACGCTACGACCAATAGGAGCTGAGCAGAGCGTGTGAAACAGCGCGGAAGTAGCTAGTGTAGTATAAATTTAGACCAAGATGCTATGCTTACTCTTAGGGCTGATTCTCTCCAGCAGTCCAGCTGGAGCAGTTGGAGTGAGCAGTTGTCTAGCTCTCTTAGCGCGGCGCTCCTGGCACTCGTTCAGCGACTCCATCTTGTCGAACTGCTTCTGATGCAGGGCTGCGAAGTTCGGCAGCTTGGTGCGCGATACCTTGGCATCAGACTTCGGCTTTGAAGGAGTTACAGCTTTCTTTGGAGTGGTACTCGTTAGTTTTGCTGTAGACAAATATTACGTGATTAGTATCCTTACTTCCTTACTATATATATAATATTATAAATCAGAAAGTGAGTTTGTTTGTTCCGATTTCACGCCGTAACTACTAAACCGATTGCTTTGAATTTTTGCAGACGTAAAGTTAGAAGTCTGGATTGAATAATAGGGTACTTTTTATCTCGAAAAAATTTGATATTCCCGAGGGAAAACAAAAGTATTGGTATAGATGGCGCTGTATGTATTGGTATATGTCACATAGGCTACTTTTTATCCTTTTGTGACGCGAGCGAAGCCGCGGGTAAAAGCTAGTAATAAATAAATCATAGGTTCAATGAAACGTTGAGAATTCTTCAAATTGGAATCCCGAATCATATCTTGCTTATCTAGTCTGCTTAAGTTAGGAGAGTGCTATCCACACTAATCCATAAGAAAGGAATGACTACTTAAACCTTTTCTTTTTTACCGCGACGGTGGCAATAAAAGCACACGGCCCACCTGATGGTAATTGGTTACAGTCTTGTCTGAAACGGTGGGAAACATAAGTCAAATCTTGTCATACCATGATTTTACACTTCCTAATATTATTGCCTCGTTGGCCGAATGATCGCAAGTGCGACTGCCGGGCAAGGGGTCTTGGGTTCGATTCCCGGGTCGGGCAAAGTATTACTGGGTTTTTAAAAATTCTCAGTAGTAGCACGGAGTCTAGAATAGGGAGAGACCCCCTATTACATGGGACTCTAATATAAATAGTGAAAAGTGGTTATTACATTGTACAGTTGCATAATGTGCACCTCTGCCTACCCTTTCGGGGATAAAAGGCTGATGTTATGTTATATAATAGTATTGAGAATTAAGTTGAAAACCTAATCTCCAATCTCTCGAACCCTAAACCTTGTTCGGCAGTCATCTTGCATCGAGGCATCAAATGAAGCATATCCCCTGTCGGTAAGTCGGTACTTAATTCAAAGTTTTTCAGCCATAAACGTAGAAATATTGTTGTAACAATAAAAGTGTAATTACAATATTAGTACTAAGTGTTATCAGTAGGTGCTAAGTAGCGGAGGTAGCGTGATAAGCGACGACGTAGCTGTGATACGCTCGCTATCTGATGTGACTAATTCAACGTTGCACGCCTGTGTACCACGTAATGTAACATGCTAAATAAATAAAACACTTATATTTACACATGACGTGACTTTTTAACATATTGGTTTACCATTTTCCATTATTTGCACGTGTAGGCTTTTATGGGATAGAACAGTTCACCTGTAAGTAATACTCAGCAAGGCAGATGAATTACAAATGCGTTGCTGATATTTGGGGGATTTGAGCCCCACATATAAAGGTAGGTACCTAAGTTACTTAGAGACGAGCTTTTTGCCGTACATTGACCGGGTATTAGATCCCGTGTTATTAACTGAGAATCAATGAGTCTTTGTCTTAAGTCTTTGCAAAGCAATCGAGATGAACAAAGCAACAATTAATGATTAACTTCTTGAATACCTACGTCTGATTCAAGATTAAGATCATATTGAAGGGAATTAGAAAATTAATGTTACGGTGTCCTTGGGACTTCTGACACTGCAATTCTCAACTATTTCGTTTGTACTTTTTAAACTATTACGTGTGCCTTTTTGATTAGTAGAACTGCAGTGCGCACTCCTCCCTAGCTCTACGGGGATATCAAGGTGTGAGATATGTATGTCACCTTAATCAGACGATCGAAGTTAAGACACCGTTCTCGATTTACAAATCTCAATGTATTATATAGCAATACACTCCACAATGCGTCTTGCTCTCCTTATAAATGTAGGCGCTTATCTGACAGACGTAGACGCGAACAATTCTTGTATTGTTATGCAAATGTTCAAGAAATTGTAGGAGATATTATATCCGTGATATAATGCTCTGCTTTATCATGCTTATGTGTGCTTCAGTTAAAGCTGAAATATCTCTGAACAGTTTGACTGATACATGTCCAAATGTCCATATTGTAACATAACTTTACCCTAAATATAAGTTCTAAAGCCTATGTAATAACGGGACGAACCTTACTATAACACATTGAGCACAAATCCAGACTGCAGTATTGCTGAAAACATTGACTATCAGAGAAACCCAATAATACATAATGTACAATAACCCAAGATTTGTAATGCAGCAGTCGAATGGAGCCTGCTCCTTAATTTTATATTTTTAGCATAAGAAAACTGTAAATTTATAATAAGGAATGTAGTAGGTACCTGTAGCGCTAGCAGTCCTGGGCCTGGACAGCCGGTCCACCGACTGCTGCAGATCCTCAGTGAGGCGCGAGCGCTTCACTCGCGAGTCGTCTGCGTCGTTCTGAGTGTACGACCGCTTGCGACCCACGCGGGATGTCGGTGCTGGAACTATGACGTTCTCATTAATCTAAGTATTCACTATTATGAGTTGAGTTAAAAGTTAAATAACACACTGTGTGCCTCAACTTACCACTCTCTTCATACACAAAGCTCTTGTTGGATCCCTTCAGATTAGACTTTATAATCTTCTTCCTCTCCTGGGCAACCAGCACAGGATTGTCCACAGGACTGCAGAACATGACTCTGGTCAGCCTTGGAGCTGGCTCTACAGAAGCACGGACACCCTTCTCAATGGACCGAGTCACATTCAACATGTTCTTTTTCTGGTTACTCTTAGTTACATGATATGGCGTGCAACCCGCTGCTGGTATTATTGATGACCTTCGTTTAGTTGGAGTATTTGTCTCAGCGTCTTGTTTCTGAGGACTCTCTTTGGTGAATGTTCCCTCTCTTTTCAATGGAGTTTTTGGTTTTGGACTTTCTACCTTAGTCATTGAGTGGTGGGACTCATCAATGCTGCTCTCTATCAACAATGGAGTGGTGTTCACAATGTTCTCCATGTGTTCTGATTCATCACTGGTTATACTGATGCGAGATATCTCCGACTTGTCTACAACACTGCTGTTGTCTGAGCTTATTAGGGAAGACTTGGGTTCACAGTTACTATTCACATTGCCAACCTCAGCATCATCCTTCTCAAATGTAGTGTTCAGTTGTGTCTGGATGTCCATAGATTTGGTTCTCCTTGGTGATTTCCTTTTCAATGGACTTTCTGTATTTGATGTCTTCTCATAAGTTGTATTGATAGCATTCACTGTGAAGCTGTTATTTTTATCAAAAGTGTGTCTCCTGATGGAGGTCCTCTTGGTAGCAGAACTGCTTATGATGTTGTCTTTACTAAAATCTTCCTTTGTGAAACTAATTTTGGAGATGTTACTTTTGTCAAAAGTGCTATCCTTGATACTAGATTTCCTGGTAATTACACCTATTTTAAAAGCATCAAAAGAAGTAGAAGTGTCTTTGTCAAATGTTGTGTCAATAGGTTTATCGTAAGTTGTGTTAACATTTATTTTAATTTCCTTTTTCTGAGCTGATGTTATGTTTTCCTTTTCATATGTGGTATCTAACTGTTTTTCTCCTTTGTCAAAGGTATAATTTGTAATGTTGTCACTTATCTTGTCTGAATCTTTTTCAAAAGTTGTATCTTTAATATTAGATTGCCTTCGTAACTGTTTACTTGCAATGTTAGATACATTCACATCATCAGCTGTATCTTTCTCAGTCTTACTACTGTTTACTAAGAAGGCATTGCTAGCAGATTCCTTTCGAAGAGATTTCCTCGACTGCAATTGTTTGTTAGAAGTATTCAAATATGTTTCCATGTCCGTATCTCCTTGTGTAACTGAATTTGTACTTTTATCAAATGATCTGTCTTTTAGAATGGATCTTCTGGATCTGTGGTGGCTGTTGGAAATATCAGAAACATTTAAATTAGTCTCCCGATTTGTATCAACTACATCCTTAATGAGTGATTTGTTATTCTCAAGGTCTATTTTATCCAATTCATCACTTCCCATGCCATCATTGGTGGTATTTTTTTTTTTACTTTTGATTTATTTTTCTTTGATTGAGTACGAGAATTATTTCCTGCATCGTTTTTACTGTCTGCAGTGCTTGAAATGTTACTCTCATCTGATGTAATAATAGAATTTCGTGTCTTCATCTGTCCATTATTTAAAATTGAACTATCCTCATTATCTCTTTCTGAATTTGCCGTGAAGATGAAATGGTTCGCTTCCTGAATGTCCTTAGGTCCAGACTTTCTTTTTTTATTATCTTTGTCAATTGTGTTGTTAATATTGTCACCAATTATGTGCTTTGATATGTTCTCTGATATATCACTATGGTCAGTGACGTTATTACTGCGTTTTTTATTTTTTTTAGAAGACTTCTTACTTGTTTGTTCCTTTTCAAATGTGTTGTTAATTTTGTTTGAGAGTGCTGGTTCTATATTGTTATGTTCTGTGTTAGGGCTGCCAGCAGCACTGTGAAATGAGTCCACAGACATATTACTCCCATTGTGAGTATTATTCTTAGCGCTTTCATGTTGTGGCACATCCTCAGCAGTCATAGAATTCGTTTTCTTTCCTTTTTTCTTCTTCTTCTTTGATTTCTTTGAAGGTGCTTCTTCAGGAAGTGGATTTACATCACTTTCTTTCTTTTTCTTCTTATTTTTCTTTGATTTTGGTACGTCAATAATTTCAGTTGGCACATTTTCATGATTTTCAGTTTCCTCAGTATCATCCAACTTTTTGCCGCGTCGTGATTTTCTAATAAGATTTTTCCCTTCTGTTTGTGGCTCAGGGACGAAATTTTCTACTGAGTTTTGTTCTTTCAAAGTATTTTTACGTAACACACGGCTAGTTTTAGCATCATCTTCTTTACTTGTTGTGTCTCCGAGTAACTCGTCGTCAGTAGGATAACTCACGTAATTGTTTCGTTTTTTGTTTTTAATTAATGAAACACCTGTTTCTTCCGTCTCATCTTTAACTTGTCTGCTTCGAGTCTTTCTTTCACTCTTTACAGCAGGTTCACGTTTCGTTACGACTGTGTCTTCAAGCAACGAAGTATGAATCCCTGTAATTCACAAATATTTATTAAGGTTTTAGCCTATTTACACACAATAACTAATCACCTTTTACACAATTATCACAACTTACGTTTTCCGGATCTGGTAGACATATTTTAGACAATTATTTCGTTTCAATAAAGTATTTTCAATATTTATGCTCACTGTTTACAGTAAATACATTTCACATTCAACCGTTTAACGTTTACAAATTTTCAAACTGCCAAACAAGGTAGAGTCCAGCAACGAAAAGTTTGACGTCTAAATTATTTTTAAATTAATATAATTTTAGTTTTCTATTATTTTAAATTTTCCATTAGTTTTAGTTTGTTTTAAGTTGCACATATTTATCTATATCCTTCTTTTTATATTCCCTGTCTATAAGTAGTAATAAAACAACTAAATAAACACAACAGTAATTAATATTCACAATATGATTTTATTAAAAAAAAATCAAATATTAAAGGCAAATTAACACTGATATGATAGAATTAATCATAAATTGCTTTATTTTATTTTATCGATTTCTTCTAGATCCTACTGGATCCGAAATTTATAATACTTTTTTAATATTTCAGTTTCGCAACTGGACCTCCAGATAATAAAACAGATGTGTTTTGTCACTTCAAAATATAATTATCATCTTTACAAAAAACAGTCGTGAAAACAAGCGTGATAAGTAATTTAGTTATATTTTTTATTTATTGCTTCTTTCGGATATATCGATTATTATGCCCGCAAAATAATAATTTGATCTATAGTAACACTCTCAGTTGCTGCTAGGCCTAGCTAGACTGTCAAAACTGTCAAAATAGTAACGAATGGTAACGAACAAACTTATCGCGCCGCGGAGCTGTGTACAATTTTTTCACATGTTTACTGTACTTAAAACTTAACGTTTAAAATGATGTACGTCATGCTTTATAAATACTCTTCACTGGTGATTTTCCAACTCCAAAAACGGGTGTGAGGACCGATTTCGTATTGGGCGTAAACAAAACGTCAAGTAGTTTCACTGTATGAGTCAATTACACATAAGAACACAATGGGGAGACAGTATTACATATTTGTGTTATTGTTGTTGTGTACGTGGGCTTGCAGCGGCGACCGTGGGGACTACATCGGCTGCTACAAGTTGATGGTTGAAAATGTCCTCAACACTCATACTGGACAGTCTGTGGATGTCTGCTTGTCGGCGTGTGAGCAAGTATACTACAAATACGCAATCATAGGTAATGAATCGACGTGTTTCTGTGGGAATGAGCCGGGTAAATTTCAACTACCACTTGAGTCTTGTCCTACTCGATGTCCTAAAAATGACACTCAGTTTTGTGGCGGGGAAAATGCCGCTAGTGTGTACGATACCGAGGTGTTCTCTCCTGGGCCTCCGGCATCAATCAATATTACTAACGTTACTGAAACTACGCTGAGGGTCCGCTGGACAGCCCCAGATGCCTTCTCATCCATTTCTGGTTACATTATAAGAGCTATAGTTGTTGAGACCTATGCTGACTTTGCCCTTATAGATCTTGAATGGAGAGTATCTAATAAAACCTTTTACACTGAACTATTGAACTTGCAACCCGGCTCCAAGTATCAAATAGGAGTGGTGGCAGTCAATGATGGCTTTGAAGGCCCCAACATCACAACCACAGTAGAAACTGTGATTGGAACTCCAGATCCCAGCCCGCCCGACATAGAAATCATAGAAAGGAAAGGAGATAGAATGGTGGTACACATCCCTGAAGCTAAGAATGTAAATGGCCCTGTGTCTATGTATAGGATCATAGTCTCAATAGAGTTGTATCAACAAGGATTCATTGTTGAAAACCTAGGCAATTACACATATGCCAGTGACCAAGGGCTCCCTTACTACATTACAGCAGAGCTGGACCCTGATGATATTCAACATGATTTTATCATCGGAGACAGACACACATACAATGGATTCTACAATGCTCCTCTACCACTGACCAATGATATAGATGTGTCTTTAGGTGTTGTAAGTGAAAAAGATTTTGTGAAAAGAATTAGATATGCAGAATCAACTAAAAAAATTATATTAAATATCAATGAACCAGAGGAAACTTCTCCATTGGTAATAGCACTTGGGGCTGCCATTGCTATCAGTGTGGTTCTACTTCTAATCGGAGTAGGGCTGCTCATAATTTTGCGTAAGAGAATACAGCTAGTAAGATCTCAGAGAGGCTCCCAGTCAATGCCATTAAGTCTTAGTGAACCATGCATGGAGATAGAGAATTCAGGTTTTATAGAAGAAGAACATGAAAGAGTTGATTATTACAGCAACTTAAAAAGAAAACTGTGGAACATACCCAGAAACCTTATAGACATTGATATTTCTTGCATTGTTGGTGTTGGCAGCTATGGCAAATTTACCAGAGGAAAAGTGCAACAACATGGGGCACAGACTCTTGGCCTAGTGCAAGTGGTAGCTGACAGGGAGCTGGAGAGACCAGACAAGAAACTAATGCTGCAAGAACTGGACCAACTCATCAAATCCAGTGAACATGAAAATGTGATCTCACTCATAGGGTTCTGTGAAACTAACACAACATTATTTGTAGTTCTTGAAGATAGCAAACAGAGTTTAAAAGATTTGCTACTTCAGAGCAGACACAGGGACCTTCAAAACAACAAATTCTGTCTGATACTGGAGAACAGACTGCTTCAGTACTTTGTTGACATTGCTCAAGGTATGGAATACTTGCATAGTAAGAAAATTCTACACAAACGCCTCAGTTGTCGTAACGTCGCGCTAAGTGAAAATGGTGTCGCGAAAGTTTCCGGGTTTGGTTTATCTCACATGAGACCACTGCACGAGACACCAGATTACACGCGCTGGACATCTCACGAGATGTTGCGACTGACTAGGTTTAACCCTAAGGCAGATGTTTGGTCGTTTGGTATCCTCATGTGGGAAGCACTCACGATAGGAGCAACTCCATATTTCCATAGTGCTAATAAAGACGTAGCAGCCCGAATTCTTCGAGGCATGCGGCCATCGCAGCCGTCGTACGTAGGTGACGACCTGTTCCAGCTTTGCCTGCAGTGCTGGCAGGTGGATCCTGACGAGAGGCCCACATTCTCTGGCTTAGTGCACGAATTAAAGCCATTTGCCGAAGCTCCTGGTTGCAGGAGTCTGAGTTTTACTCATTATAATGGTTTCAATTACGAACCACATGTAGCGCAGTACGAAATTGTTTCATAGTATTTTAAGGATCAGGCAACTAACCAAAACATAGGTTTATTAGCTTCCAAAGAGTTATGTTTGATACTCGAGTGTAATACGAGGTCGGGAAACCAGCAGCAATGGAATAAATTAAACAAGGTTTATTGTAATATGAAGGACAAGGAATTGATATTTTCAAAACTAGATTTTTGTTTTGTAATTAACATGTGTATTGTTTGTTCGTCATTCAAGATAACTAGAAGCTAGCGGTTGTAGTCACGCGGAACAAATGATCACGCGCTGTTGACCGCTTGCGGCACCAATACCAACCACGGTGAATTGCTGATTTTACACAGACAAAGCTCCACTAAAAGACATTTAGACTAATTGAACGTAATAACGCAGTAGTCATGTTATATTTAAACCATAGTGACTGCATTTTTAAAAATGTTATTTTTTAAATAGGAAAATATAGATTTAACTAATTATCTTTGTAATGCAGTAAGTATAATATTAAAATACTGGAACACTATTTTACCAGTTAGTGCTTATACTAACCAAATTATAACCACAAAAGTACCTAGAATTAGTGCGCACGTTGAAGTTAACCCTTCACGAAGGTGACAGTCCCGCAACATGTTACCTTTCTCAATAAATGTAGATTTTACATTGTAGTTGTAAGTTAAATAGCATTTACAGGAATTTCAAGAGTAATTTCAGATGAGTACATTTGAGAACTGTTGAAGTACTCAACTGGTTAGATTTTGTATTAAATAAATATGTATCCAACATCCAACTGAATATCCTAGTTATATATTTTATGTTTGTTTTAAATGAATAAGTTGGAATATGAAGACATACCCTCACTTGAAAATAATCGTACTTATGTTGCTAGGTAGCTTAGTAAAGTTTTACGTATCGAAACTACAAATATTAATCCATTTTATGAATATTAAATGGCTTGGCATGACTGCTTGTAAAAATCAAGGCGAATTATCCGATTAATGAAATCATAATTCGCGCGATTTTATAGTTTTTAATTTGACTTGTATCAATGGTCCTTCAAGCTTTATTTTCAGTATTTCAAATGTTTTGTATCTTTGTAAGTTTACAGTAAAATACTTGATAATGTTCTACATCTACATAAACGATAGGGATAATTTTAAACATAAATCTTCATTAAGATAGTATGTTCACTGTGTGTACTTAGTTTATAAGTTCAAATTAAAATCATTGGAGGATAATCTCACGTTCTATACTGAATTTGTTATGATCTAGGTACTCAATTTCTTACTTTTTTCATTATGTGACTATGATAACTGTTTTCTATTTACCTATATATTGGGGTCAAATTATCTCGGGCAAAGGCTTCTATAATTATTATAAAATTTGTATGATGGTATTGATGTATTGTATTGTCTATTTAATTATTTCTCCTATAATTTATTTAAACTGTCAAACACCAAGCGGTCACCGGTGACCGCGACCTATTGTTCTTTAATTGTGTCTATAAAACCGGTACTCGACGAGTTAATTTGACTTTTTATTATCTACTTAGTTACATTTAGTTTTGTAAGATTTTATTTAATATTCAGTGATCTGAAATAAGGAATTCCGTCCATTTATTCGTATTTTTGTACGAAATCTCAATTTTGTGTAAATTTTGTATTATGTAACCAGTATTTTTTTTTTATAATAAAACGATATGTAATAATCATTTTAGTTTAATTTTTACTGAACTGCTGTTAAAACAAGTACTTACTATTCCTCGCTGCCCCTCGGAGAGGTACCTACTTATTTTAATTCAAGAAGGCATGTGTTTACAACACTATGGAATCATAAAAAAACGTCATGACGACATCGCACGATTTGTATCATTCACTGCGGCAACATGCATGATATATTTTTCAGAGGAACTCTCGTCCTTGCAGGCGGTCTCCGATGGGTGACCGTCTCGAGCTTCTCGGCGTAACTCTGACGCCCACTCTCAATTTTGGCTCGTAAGTATATTGAGACAAAGGCGCAACTGGCTGGTAGACAGTTGGGTGTCCTGTCGAGGGTGAGACGGTACTTCGCGCGGGAGCAGTTGCTCACTCTTTACCAAACACAAGTTAGGTTGTGTATGGAGTACTGCTCCCATCCTTGGGATGGCTCGGCGAAATACCAGTTAGAAGCCCTCGAATCCATCGAGAGGCGTGCCAAGAGATCAATGACGATTCGCTTATGGATCCGATTCGATTCGCTCGGCTACGAACACAGGCGCAAAGTCGCAAGCCTTTCAGTCTTCTATCGGATACATTTCGGTGAGAGTGCGTGGGAATTGCACAAACTTATTCCCCCTAGTCCATTTCACCACCGTACCACCAGGCGAACGGCGGGGTGCCACCCTTATTTGGTGGGCATTCCACCCATTCGCACGAAGCGTTTCGCGTCAAGCTTCCTCATGCAAACCTCTAAGGAATGGAATTCCTTGCCAGAGGCTGTTTCCCATCAAATATGACTTGGGTGTCTTCAAGTCCCGAGTGAACAGGTTGCTCATAGGTAGGCGTGCTCCATCGTCGGCCCCATCATCGCTTACCATCAGGCGAGACGGTGGTCAAGTATACCAAGTACCAAGGTAGTTCAAGTTATGTGAGTTGGTTGGACAATCTGGGGAAATTCTCTCAAATACCCCAAATACGAATCTCATAAGAGATGGACATCTCACGGAGATATTTTTCTGGAAATCAGTTGCCAAATAAAGTTACAAATCATTGATTCTGGTTCATTGGTTGAAATAGTAGCAAGTAATTACCTGATATATTTTGTGGAGGTAATTATGAATTGAAACGACATTATTTAATTTTTGCATTTATTAATGTTAATATAATATAGACAATGTTCAAGGTACCTTTCAATTGGTTTCGAGCTTTTAAACACTAAGACATTGTATCCTTCCATTTTACCTCTTATCATTTACAACATTGCAAAATAACACTTCATTAGAAAATCAATCTGACAGTACAACTAACTAAACAATAATAAACATTGACTAAAATATAGTGAATTTTAAATTCAAAACATATTTATTATTCAACATTGTTTTTAAATTCAAACTTAATTAAAAATTATATTCTCGTTACATAACATTGCAGACCCGTTTATCGTAAACCAAGTTAACAAAAAATATTAATAATAAAAAATAAAAATTCCATCACTGAACTGTACAGCAACAAATGTTATCAACGTATGACATTTTACACATAACGTACGGAGCCGGAGCTCGCTCTATACATACTTATAATACGCAACAAGTTATAATTCAATAGAATTAGTATAACATATCAATCTCAACATGTGTAAAGGTTGATGAGACAACGACTGATCGGCGCTCGAGGGGCCGAGAGGCCGAGAGGCCGGTACGTACGCGGCGGGCGGGCGGCCCCGTCCGGCGCGGCCTCGGCTGGCCCGGCTGTGGGCCGGCCTCACCCGGCGCGCGCCAGGCCGGCGCCGCGCCGCCCGCTCACTCCGTACACTCGCAGCAGCGGCCAACTCACGGAAATCTTTAACTTGGGCGTTAACAATAAAACTGACGTGTAACAATGAAAACGTTAAACACCGCGAGTGTACTGCGAGAATCGCACACGACTACGCCCTGGCGGACTAGCCCACATGAAACACAGCGAAATTTTTAATTTAATGATTAATAAACAATTATATATTACAATTAAATCCCTACCGTTTGGGACGCGTTCGTGACGATGTCAATATGCGCGAGTTGATTCCTCAGTCTTTAATAAATTGATGACAATGAGCAAGGAGAGTAACGTAAATGAAAAATGTTATGCAATTATATACAGATAGTGAGTGGAGCGCGCTCTGAGCACTGCCGAGTGCAGCCGAGTATTGCCGAGTACCGCCGAGTACCGCCGAGTACAGTCACGAGCGAGCGCCGAGCGGAGAGCGCGCGAGCGTCGTGTGCGATTCGCGCCCATCAGAAACAAGCGTTATGGTGATGTCTTAATGTTGAGTTCGACTTGAACGCACAGCCATTTTCCTAAACACAGTATCGAACCTTACTCTATCCTAGCGCACCCAACGGCTGCCACCTTCGCGTGTATACCCACTAGACTACCTATAGTAATTACAATAAACCACTCTATCAACAAATTCAACAACATTTAGCTATTAAAATTAAAATGGGAGGATGCGAGGAGACGCGCGGCCAGAGTGTCGCCACGTGCCGGCTCGGAGTGCCGAGAGAGACCTCTGCGTTAGTTCCGTATAATGAAGAATGACAACTAGCTACCTTATCCTACAACATTGAAATTCCTTAATCGTAACAGCATTACACAGTGACGGTGGAGGTGCGGATGGCGCGGCTCGCGGGCCGCCTTCTGCGTGTGCCGAGTACGTGGGTCGGGGCGATGAACGAACATCTACTGGTTATTATCTTGCCACGCGATAAACTATCCGGATAATGATTACCGCACTTAAAATATTTTGTATTCACGTTAATATACTCTCAAATATTGTAACAACTTCAGTATAACAACATTAACATTTTCCCAGTAATTTTAAAATTATCTAATTATATTGATTTTAAACATGTTAATTATAACTAACTAGAGTTCCATTGTTAAATAAGTGTCGGCGCGGCGGTCGTCCCGAGTCGCGATGGCGCAGCGCGTGCAGTCGTCCGACAGACCACGCGGCCGCCGCGCCCACTAACAACACAGTCACTAAGAAAGAGAGAAAGAGAGAGTGAAGAAACAAGACTGAAACTATGTCTACCCCCCAGAGCTCGCCCGAACCGTGAAATGATATTTCATTTTTTTGGAAACCATACATTTCTTTTAATTGACGCATTTGACTTATACGTACCGACTAATCAAGATTTAGTTGCGATTAAAATTGAGCTTGTTAAATCGACGTGACAGGCGATTCGCGTTCTGGCCGCGGCCGACACGACCGTCTGTGTGCTCGCGGTCACTCGCGGTCCCTCGCGGTCACTCGCGGTCCCTCGCGGTCACTCGCGGTCACTCACCCTCCGCCGCGACGTACCGCCGATGTGTCTGCCCATACCGTACGCAATACCCCCCCTCACCCCTCACCCCCTCAGTTCCCCGGTTATAGCCACCGCGAACGCACAGACGTATTAATTAATTGACACAAGACGATATCTGTACCTACCCCCATTATACATAGTTAAGATGAGAAAATTCGAAAACACCGGAAATGTATCCAACAGCTTTACTTATGTATATACTTTAAAGATTGAATATTATATAAATATAAACTAGCTACTGTAATGCCACACTACACTGCGAATGTTAACTACATAACACACGTATATATGTAATAGATCAGTTAACAATATCCACAAGTAATGCCGAGTGGCGGGCGCCTGGCCGAGCTGCCAGTCGCAGGCGCGCTCGCTACGGCGCAGCTTACAACGATACATTACTATTATTTCACTCTCACGGAAGTACGAGGTTATGGCGAATAGAACGTGCTCACTTCCCTAATTATTAATTAGTTAAAATATTTATATTATAATTTTTATTATTATAATCGCGTAATTGTGAATGAATTAGCTGAGAAATTGTCTCTCAATTCCGATTCCTTAAACACTATCATCGTACATTAACTTTCATCATTAAGCCGATTTCAAATTATTATATCATTTATTATGAATACGTTTTCTTTTGTACTTCATACGTTTATTCACATTTGATGTAGTCACCGCCTTCGTGAGTCAACCAGTAGTAGACTATCTGCATTATCATGTTACCGCATTACGCGTTGGCGCCCAACGTGGGCCCGAAGTAGTTAGACAGCAAGTAGTCGTGTGAAACATTGAACATGTCGAGAGGCTCACCTCACTAATCCTGTATCTAGAACGATGGCACTTCTGAGGTAAACAAACACAACTTATAACTACCCTCCGACGAAGTACCGAACGGCTTCTACACTAAGTGGAGACTGACACGTAGTACCTTGACAATGTCGACGAAAACAATCACAGTTTATAATATTATGTAACGCTACATCACACGCAGGCCGCTGCCGGCCGGCCAGCCAGGTCGCGCCGGCCGGCCAGCCAGGTCGCGCCGGCCGGCCAGCCAGGTCGCGCCGGCCGGCCAGCCAGGTCGCGCCGGCCGGCCAGCCAGGTCGCGCCGGCCGGCCAGCCAGGTCGCGCCGGCCGGCCAGCCAGGTCGCGCCGGCCGGCCAGCCAGGGTGCTTACTCTTGAAACCAATCTCAATGTCAATGCAATTTTAATCCAATAAAATCTCAATAATTATTCAATGTCAAAACTATACAACCCTTATCGTAGCTGTTACAATAGCATTCAGAGTACGGAATCTAAAGCCAAACTCAATACCATTTAGTTTATTAAATAACCACGCAATGCGGATGCAATGGGCGCTAGAGTTGCAAATCAAGAGTACGAAATTTCACAATACCAATGTCGATCGATCGGAATTGTATTCAAGAGTAAGCCCCCAGGTCGCGCCGGCCGGCCAGCCAGGTCGCGCCGGCTGCAGGCTGCCGGCAGTGGCCGTCGTGTGGACACTAACAGACACTAAAAGAACGTCTTGGTTAAACGACGGCGCAAAAATAAAATATTCAATCAATATAGTAACTGTAAATAAGAATATATCATTTATATTGTCATCTCGATATATAGAAATCTGCATTTAAAATGTTTAAAATATTTTCTTATTACTTTTCACCTACTAGTCTGGACATGCATTTACTATTATTATTATTATTTAAATTGTACTTATATCGTAAGACAAATTTAGACCGACAACAAATCAATAACTATGAAACATTCCTAATAAAAAAAATATTTAAAAACGATTAGATATTTTCATTTTGTTTTATAAATGTATAAAAAAATAAAGATCTTTACCGAGAGAAATCAGGAATGAACAACTGCTCGCCAAATTAGTACCCAGCCCCGCGCGAGACTCGAGTGTAGACTGGGCACGTGGCGAGTGGCCCTCTACCGGCGACTATTGCAACATGCCCGGCCTGTAGTGTCGGACTGAACAGAGGACGAAGTGAACGATTCAGTCGGAGCACTCGGTAGAGGGTGACCAAGTCGATGCTTGCGGCAGCTTGTCAGTAAATAAAACTTTGGTAGGACTCAGCTCCTAAACTCCCACAGGTTGCGTATGACGCCGGCGACGTCGCCCGCGGGACGTCGCGCGTGCGTACGTTTATTATTCATTAATTAACCACATCACTAATCCTAATAAACTAAAGAAAAATAACTTATCAATGGTAACATTTACAATGAACTCAACTTTGTAAATAAAAAAATGTATGCTGTGGTGAATAATATACAAAAATAATATGTGTATGGAATAGGAATTTCCGTGATAGGAGATATCACAATATTTTCATTATTATATCTTAAACAACAATAACGTCTGCTAGGCAGAACAAAATAATGACTTGTCATCACGATAAGAACGTAAAGTGAGCGGCGGGGCCCCGTACAGTGGCGGCCGGGGCCCCGGCGGGGCGTGCCTACAGCTGCATAAATTATATCCTCCGTCAGATTAAAACAAAACAAAACTTCTTAACTAGAGTCAGGTAACTCGCGCCAATAGTTTAAGGTGACCGAGCGACGCAGACGGTCTGTGATCCAACAGTGTTTGACTAGAACTAGACACTACGCTAGAACGAAATACAAGAAATGTACAGAGTGTAGTCGGTCGGGTGGCGGCGGTTACTGCATGAGGCCGGAGATGGCGTTGTGGCGCGTGCGCTTGAGCTCCTCCTCCTGGATCTTCTGCTCGATGAGGTACTGCGCGTTACTGATGGCCGTGGCGGTGCCCGTGATGGTGACGATGCGGTTGCGGGTGCCGGGCGCGAACGTGCCCTTCTTAGAGATCTGGATGTTGGCGCCCGACATCTGCTGGATCTCCACCAGGCTGCGCCCGCCGGGGCCTGCAACAAGGCAGCGCAAGCTCTCACATGTCGCACAATTTTATGAATCACTCATATAAAAGGGATTTCGATAACATAACGTCTCTTCTTTTCTAAAGTGTTTAAGGGGTTGGGTGAGAGGTTTTATGCCGGTTAAGAGAGTTGTGGATAGTAATGCTTAAATGTGGGGGCTTCGGCACGAATGAGATTTCTAATATGGCTTATAGAGAACAGACGTAAAGCAACGCTTGCGTTGTGTTTCTCAGTGTGAGGGGTTGTCGGAGGCCCCATCCTTAATGTTCCCATCCCCAAATCCCTAAAAGAGCAGCAACACACTCGTAACTGCTCTGGTGTTGGACATCCGTCCACGGATGACGCCGATTGCTTTACATCAGTTGGTTCGTCGGCTCACGACGACACGAATCGCCATATTTCAACAAAATAGTAAAATAAAAAAGTTTGAATATAAAACGTGACTGACCGAGTATAGCCCCGACGATGACCTCTGCAATCTCGACATTCTTGGAGTCCTTGGCTCCCGCGTCGGCGGGCGTGGGACTCTTGGACAGCGGCAGCAGCGAGGCAGAGGGGAAGCCAGCTACGCCGCCCACGCCTCCCACGCCACCCACGCTGCCCACGCCGGCCGACAGCGAGATAGGCGCCACGGCTGGGGGGCGAAGCGCCTCGAATGCAACCTCCGCGAAACGCTCTAAGGAGCCGCCGCGCGCGCCGCCTGCGGACGCGTCATACGTCAGCACCCGCACTGCGCCCTCCCGCGGCCCCGCCCGCCCCGCCCCGCGCCCCCGCCCCCGCCCCGCGCCCCGCGGCACTCACACCTTACATTAGAACGTTTCGCGCTGTTGCGGACAGAGTTACGAGTTACTGGCGCCCGCCGCCCGCACGCACCGCCGCCCGCTCGCCAGTGCTGGCCCCGCAGGTACATCGACATTACAAAACATGCTCTCATATTTCAGCGTGTGTGGCCAAACTAAATTCAGACTCCCCACTAACAATTGCCTATCATTGTCCCTGGTCAAATTTTGATATCTAAGTACTTGAAGAGTAACAAATCAAAAACAACAACATGAATTCAATAGAATTGTTGTCTTTCAGAAATTCATTAACATAAGGCGGCACACTAGTTCGCTTTTATCTAAACATCAAACAATATACATACGCAACATAACATAAAATTTGGTTATGCAATTAACAAAAAAGTACAACAATGGCGTAACAGTAAATAGCATAATTTAGATAAAGTTGACACGCTGAAATATAGTAAACTTTTGGGAGTACAAGTGTATGCTATGCAGGTCTGCAGGTACTGTCATGCATGGGACAGTGCGCACTAGTCTAGCACTAGCGAGTGCGGAACTAAGTGCTGTGCGAGACGACGCCGCGGACCAGATACATGATACCACACAAAAGAACAACTTTACCGATTGTCGCATTTGTTGGTGTCTCATAAAACAACTTAACTTTATTTACATTCTCACAAATAGTCTACAACTACACAAAACTATAATTTGATCAAACTAAAGTATGTGATCGAGAGTAGCAACATATATCTTGTACACACTGCTGGAGTTACAACATACATAGAATATGTTTACAGAACGTATTCCCAAGTTACAACATTGTACTTTAAAGTTGTTCTTTCTATTCTATTGTGTCGTGGACCGGACTTTGGCAAGACTACCGTCTCAACAATGTTAACAGAATGTCTAATATCCAGTGTGTGATACTTTCAGTACATTTACAAAACTAGTTATATTTGAGAGAACAATAAGCGACGCACCTCGTGACGCGAGTTGGGCCAAGTCTTGCGCGGTCCGTCCACGACACAAGCTCATGTTATGTATTGCCGACAGAATGGTATGGTAAAGCGATGGTCAAGAATTTGGAAAAGAACTTTAGAAAGATTAAATAAACAAAAAATAAAACTGTAAGCCAATAGTGTTATTAGAATCAGCAATACAACACGTGATACACCATCAAATTATTCTAAGCATGCAAGTATAACGACATAGTATACAGTCTTTCTTAGTATATAACCGTGTTTCGTTTCAAAAGTCATTATATTTCACGGCCACTGCATTGGACAATATGCCTGACATGTTTTAGTCTTTTTGGTAGCACTTATAGGCCCACATCATTTGCTGTGTGTAATCTGATATCACATCCACACCTGAAAAACGTCTGTGCATTAGACACGTGTGCCCGCTGTCGCTTACTTCGTACTCCGGGTAGCATGCAGCCTTATGATTCATTTTGTTTTGGAACCAGACAACAACGAATAGAAATATATGAAATGTTCTTGTGAGATTTCATTTGAAATAAAACACGGCAGAGTGAGAACGAAAGCATATTTGAAAGTTATTGATTAATTATCACGAGATAGCCAATCAGATACCAAGACAGAATGACAAAGCTTTGTGAAATTTAGAATTTGGAAGCGATGTGTGAGGATATGGTACCACAGCCGGATGCCACTGCCACCGCGCGGGCCGGGCGGGTACCGAACGACAACCATTTTGGAAAAATCACTTTCAATGTTCGTAAACGACTTACGCACAAATATACTGAAATTGCTTCATCCCCCCCTTAGTAAAATACCAACATTCCAATTTCAGTATATTTTTGTAATTACCTTCAAAATAATGTAAAACAATCATTATTTATCCTGTACAGAATTTTTGAAGCAACTTAGATACTTGCCACTGCGTTTCAGAATATTCGTAACAAACCGAAAGAAGGCCAAAAATTCTGTATAGGAAATATTTATTAATAAAACCAGTAATTAAATGTTCTTTATTTTAAAAAAGTTGAGTAAATTATAGAATTTACTGCAAATTACAGAGTGTAATAAAATTGTAATTACTAGCCTTATCAATACAACACTTGTCAATTATATAATATCGTGTCTGTGTGTTGCAGCTAGCTGCTTCAACAGTAAAATCGTTCGTGTAATTAGGGACTATTACTATTCAATGTATTCATTTTACATTTTCTAGTAATAAATTAAGTTGCAATAGGTTTCATTTAATGGTTCCTTCAGTTACTGACGATACTTGTGTATTGATTTAATAATTCAGCTAGTTCCGTCGTGACTGCGGTGCTTTGTACAGGCAACAGTCTTTAATGCGCAAATAATGCGGAAAAAATGCGCAAACTTGCGCAAGATCTTGAATGTTTCGTTTCTTCCGTATTTTTAATTTATTTTATTTTTATGCAATAGTTAAATACTTATGCGGTTTATTTTGAATCATGTTGTGCAAGTAATGGTTAGTCGAAAACATGTCTGGGTACTGCGTGAACAAAGCACAGCGGTCTAGACACTGCGTTCCAAGGCTTATTTGAGCAAATAGTATTATTGTTTTTGGAATGTAAATTACTAATTTTAAAACATTTAAAGTAGAGAGAGACACTGTTAGCAGGCGCTAAAATAAGACTTTGATGACGCAAAATGGTTTAAGTAATATCATATAGAGGGTGAGTGTATGTGTGGTCGAGTGGAGTACGTACCGAGCGGCACTTGGCCGATGGGCCCGAAGACGGTGGGCGGGTCCTGCGCCGGCAGCGGGAAGTAGGCGGCCGACAGCGGCGGCGCCGGCAGCGCGGCCGGCAGCGCCAGCCCCAGGACGCCGTGCTTCACCAGCAGCGCCAGCGCCGCGCCAATCTCCGAGATGCCGGCCTCGCTGTAGCCGGCCTGGCGCAGCGCGGCCTTGATGTGGTCCAGCGTGTGCTGCGTGAGCGGCGCGGGCGGCTGCGAGCCGGGCGGCGCCAGCGACAGAGACAGCGACAGCGCGCCCAGCCCGCCCGCCACGCCGCCCACGCCCGCGCCGTTCACCAGCACGCCGCCCACGCCTCCTCCCACGCCGCTCAGCGCGTGGTTCTGTCACACGAATGAGCTCAGTACGGGTCACGCCGCGCACGCCTCGCACCACTGACACTTTTATCTTACATTGTTTTATAAAAAATCGACTTCAACATTTAGCAAGATATGTAATCTTACATAGGCCAATAAAAATTAGCACACATTGAACATTTACTATTACATTATATATGCGTGCAAGTCTATCAAAACTTATACAACACAGACAAAGATATATAACTCTAAAATCGCAATTATACACAACATTTAAACATTCATGTATTTGTGTCACGTGTAGAAAATTAAAAGAATTCAAAACCCATCACCATAAAGATAGGAATCCCAAATTAAAAAGGTCCATATAAATAGAGAATAGGTAACAACTGAGAGTAGACAGTAGAACCCAGAGCAAGATGTAGGACAGTTAGTATAGTGTACAAGTACTAGTGTACACATAGTGTAAGCGGTTAGTGTCAGTGTCTCCGTCCGCTCCACGCGCCAGCCCACCACTCGCGTCAATAAATGTAAAATATATCATTATTCGGTAAATATCTATTAAATATGGAATTATATTTTACCACCACTAAACTGCGACACGATGCGAAACATGTGTACGTACGTAGTCGGACATTTATAAATTTAATTGCTAATTAAAAGTTATTTTCAAAATTAATATTTGTTTCAGAATCGGTTATTAATGAACTGTTTTGACATTTCAAACCTTTGACATATCAACGGACAAAGGCTTCGACTGTTAGTATCGAGTCACATAGTTTAGCAACATGGAGTCAGCGACACGCGCGAGTAGTGCGCGGCCGAGTGCGGCGGGCGTGCAGGTCGCCGCAGCCACCACTAGCACACGCTCGTGTCACCGGGGGCGCCGCCGCCTGCACGCGCCCCACTCGTATTGTCGGAGTCAAGTGGGGCGCGTGTCGGGGCGTACGTGGGCCCCGCAAGCCAGGGTCTGTCACGACATAGGAGCGTGTACGAGAGGTCACCTCTTTCACCTCAGCGGTGGGCACGGCGTAGGGCGAGCCGGTGGGGTTGTAGTTGGCCACGGGCCCCGCCACGTCCGCGTACGACACGTTGGGGCAGGACCCGGACTGCGGGTCGTCCACGACCTTCTGCAGGATCATCACGCAGGCCTTCTTGTTGTTCTCTTTCTCACCTGAAAAAAAGAAAAATTTTTAATTAGTCAAGTACATGTTTCATATATGTATTTGACTATTTTATTTTTTTAAATTAAGTATTCAATAGCCTAGATGTTACGGTCTTAACATTTCTTTGTGCGACATCATATGAACTCAATGTTGAATTAATCAAAATTTTGATCAGGTCTCCACGCTGCGAGTATATACCATAAATAAACTATTATAATTGTATATATTACAATGTACAATATACTATGTACAGTAGCGGTGGCAGTGGGCCAGCAACGTGCCGCCAGTTGTGCACCATTTCACGCATTGTTCCTGCGAATGCTACTGTTAGCACTATTAGCACTGTTCACACAGGTACCGATAGCCAACTAGTATCCATTGCGCTTGCGCTCGTAAACATCTCTAATTGCATTATAAATTCACTGCTCTGATTTACTTCACAACGAGCTGCTCTTCGGGTGCACTTGTCATATACATTTTAAAGTTGATTTACGATTAACAATATGTTTTATGTCGTCCAATTTAAATTTGTGTGTCCCGTGTTTGCAGCGCTCGCCCTAATCAGGGCCCTAGTAACTAACTTAACGAAAATGGGAACTATTAAGTTATTTACGCATGTTTTGTATGCGAGGTTGCTATTTATAACTGCAAAATCAAATAAGAAGTACACATTAACTTTGTTGCCACCTGATGCAATACCGTAATAGGCAGGTAGTGTATCTAATCGAATAGTATTTCTTTATACAGCAGCCGTAACATAATGTAATAAAATAATGTTACTTTCAGCTTGTTTTTATTTCAATGTGTAGTGTGTATAGCAAATTCATTATTTGACAGCTAATAAATCTATATTTACAAAGAGCATTAGTTTGACAGACATTAAATTTTCAAAATATGTCCTCATCCTTGCAATTGCTAAATAATACTAATCTACTCGCAACAAACACTATAATGAGTCACAAAATGACATAACGTCGTGCGATGATCGCCTCCTTTATTGCTCAAAGTAAAACTTCAGACGAAACATAGTTTATTGTTGTATGTTTAGTTTCAACCTTGCACAAACATCGGAATATGTCATTAGTCATTGTCACCACGCGACGTGATTTGACCTTTGCTGCTGACTCTAGCGCGGCACTAGTCAAGCGAATATTTATTTTTAAGTAGCGGTACATACGTAACTATGCATTATAATAAAATAATATATTGTTATTTATATGCTGCCTTGTAGTCTGGAGGCTGTGAGGCAAGAGGTTAGAAGCTTTGGAGGCAGCCGTAGATAAATTACCTATATAATTTTTCAAGTAAATATCCCACAAAATATTACAAAATATCAGACTAATAGTTAAGGGTAAAGGTTTTATGAAAAATAGTAAACTGCTATGGAAAACTAACATCTTTGCCGACAAACTTGGGACACATTTTTTTTATCCGTGTTTGCATTTCATGTTATCGGATAGTGTCCCGCGGCGGGTTACGGGCGGGCGAGGTAAACGCGACGCGGTTACCTATCCGGCACAATTTCCCGCCGCATCCGTAACCACCGCGATATGGATGCCGCAAATCCAATATCAGATAATCTGGCTTTCAGCTAGTCAGCTGAATTTAAAATATCACCTACATATATACGAATATATTTTTATCGGTGGGTAGTTTTAAAGAGCTTGTATTTTTAGAACAATAGGGTATATGTTATGATAAGCGCTAGGATAAGTTGCGTCTGTGTTATCGTTATATTATTATTCATGTAGCCTTGGAGCAGAGTATATCGAAAACATCGATATACCTCATTTGTCGTGGAAGAAATAATACAATTTTCCGACATAGACGTATTCGATTTTGGTTTATAATGAGGTGCTTGTAATACACAAGGTCCGGCCGTTCCGTACGCAGAGACGATTATGTTTGTAACAAAAAGTATACAGTTCGACTACTACAATTAGGGCCTCAACGTGACCTCGCCTGAAGGGCAGTGGTAAAAAACTATCAGATTTCCATGTCCTTTATGTGTTCTTATTGTGATTCAAACAACTACATTATACAAACAGTTTCTACGAACCGACAGAATGTTCTCCAAAATACAAAAGTTCAAAGAGACCATCTGATTACCAACAAAAGAGTTATATTTGCTCAAAAACTTTTTGCAATATGTCAAGTGTCATATAGCAAAATACATGAAAGTTTTATAAAAAGTAAAAACCGATGATCTGTAAAGTCTATCGGTGATTGTGTAAGGCGATACCCTCAATCCTCTCACTCGCAGACGTTCGGCAGACAATTACAACACATGTCTGGGTGTCATGTCAGTACCAACTTTTTATGACATTAATATTTGCAAGAGAAAAAAAATATTCTTACCGGATCCTAGGCAAAGTTATTTAAATTAGAATTAAATTAATTAAGGTCCTATCTCTAAATCCAATTTGTTCGTTCTATGGAGAAATCCATGTGTTTCCAGGAACTTTTGTAATATTTAGAGAAGGGAAGGGCCACGTAGTTGCTCTAAGAGAAAATAACAGTGGTTCCATTAGAAATATAAACGTGACTACGTTGAACGAAGACATTACGTGCTCCGCTTGGGACATATTTCAGCGAAAGCTTAAACATGCCCAGCAAAAATGTTGAACAAATTGACATTCATAAGCAAATACTCCATCCTGGACCAGAACACACGTCTTGTAGTCTTTCAAGACAAATGAATCAGTTGATAACTTTACACAAACATTTATTATTAGGTATTTGTTTCGCTAAAATTCTACCAAGTCTCGTACATTCAATTTTCAAAGTTTTTATAGCTACAGCGAATGCTTGTCCATCACCGGTACAGATTACAGACAGTTTTGATACAGCTATTGTTAAAACGCTTGTTTAAATACTGTAGGAGAAAGGACGTTACTTTGTAGCTTAAGCCTTTGTAAACTTTTACTTGGTGCTAGGAAACGAGGAAATAAATAATAAAAATAAATAACTTCTATTTATGATGATGACAGAATGACACATTTCATAAGTATGAAATTTAAAAATATTTAATTGTCATTTATACAGCCAACAAAAGGTAATTAATTGGTCAATTATAACTAGGTACTGTTTATCAGCCGACAACTAGCAGTAAAACTTGTATTAATTATTGTCATAACCGGTCTGGCAACTAAAGCGTCCTGGCATGTTTATTGTTTTATTAAATTACACTATAAATACACTTGCTAACTCCCTATGTATACGGTAAAATCTTAAGCGTAGAGGTGTTAGTCTACGGACGCCGAAGGTTTAAAACTTGTCAGTGAATAATAAAGATAGGATAATTCGGTGAATTGCAAATGAACACTTCAGGGGGGCTGCTTATCTAATGAGGCTCGCCGTCATCCCAGATATCCAGGCCGCACTCCATTAATATTTAATTAATCGAGCACATATTTTCACCTGCCTACAGTTCCCACTTCATTACAATAATTACAGGAGCCCCTTGGTGACGTTAATTTTAATATCGCCCGCCTGTCGAGAACCCAAAGTAAATAGAGAAGACTGTGAAATTTAGAGTTTATACAAAAAGGCCATCACAGAGATATGATTACGGAAATGTTCATCAGCAGTGTGTGCACAGTGATGTGATGGCGATGCAGGCGCAGCGACCAGCCAGTGTACCGGGTACCGGGTACTCACCCACAACGGTGATGCATCTCTCTTGCAGCGACAGCTCCTTAGCTTTTTGCGAGATCTGCACGTAGCTGCCACTCTGTTCCTTGATCTGCTTGATGTAGTTGCCGCCTTTGCCGATGATCATGCCAGCTGTTGAGTTAGGCACCAGGATCTTCACCTGGAATGAAGACGTGATCGTGGTAATGGAAATGTTAAGAGGCGAGTGAGGACTGCACGTGACATGTTATGAAGATCTGATGCTGAACGAGTAGACCGCGCCCAACGATACAAGCGTACTGCGTCACTTTATGTACAGACACAAGAACAGTGACATGAACTTAAAGTGAATGTAAACATTTGTGGTATTTAGTTTCCATCGCAATTATCTCAAAGCACTTCGTTGCTAATCTAACGTTTTTCTGAGAGAAATCATTAATCAAGGTACTTTCCCACGACGGACGACCTAAACGAGGTAAAATAAAACCAAAGCTATACGGGTTAGCGTTTAAATTCCATTTTACGTAGGCTTTAAAACTGAGCAAGCCAGCTTTTATGTTCTTAAATGGAGGGTACGGCAGAACAAAGGGTGAATAAAACCTAAATACACTGTAAACTTGATTTTATGTTAAATGGAATTTGCGTAAACAGACAATATTGCCGAGGAATTATAATTGTGAAGGATCCGCCGCGCGCCACGCGCCGTTACCACGGGAACAGACATTAGCATTGTTGAATATGATATTACGACATTCTCGATTGTTGTTTATGAATTATTTAACAGTTCTGAATGTCATGTTTGCTATAGATGGCATCTCTTCGTTTTGTTCTACTTAATTAAGATTCTCTATATGAAAGGTACAAATGGTCTTTTATATTCATCATGACTGGTGGTTGGCATCCTCGCATCTGACAGTGTAGGCAAAGGAATATAGTGCCTACTCTCACTGGACACCCAGCATTTTACGGCTGGTAGGTCACGCGTTTAAATGAGAATCACTTGAGAAGAAAGAAAAGCTTATAAAGTGAGACCTAGGGCCTTAGACCTAGAGAAAACCTATAGCCTCGAGTTTACCAGTCGTACAAGTAACTACTCAGCTAGTGAGGTTACAGTAATAAAGTAGAGTTCTTATATTTCAAATAAATTGGTCCGCCCTAACAGGAAAAGCCCCAAAATTAGGTTCACGAAATGCGTCGATTTAGCTTTTTATCAAAATTTCTGTTTGCGTAACAATAATTTAAGAGCTCAAAAATATGAAAGAGAACGAGTACTTTCTATGTTTTCTATTAACCGCAATATGAATTATTACCACATATAAATATATTAGTAGTTAGAACAGTAACATACAAAGACAATGATTCCTCTGTAGTTGTCCTCTGCGTGTCAGCAGCAGGAGCTAATTAATTGCGAGTACTGCGACATGTCAACTACTACATTGTTACACAACAGCCGGAGACGAAACAAACCTAACACTCTCCAATGACATAATCTATATTATCTTAGTAATGAAATGTCAGTCAAATTATTTCTTGCCAATTATAAGTTGT
This sequence comes from Spodoptera littoralis, assembly GCA_902850265.1. Lineage (NCBI taxonomy): Eukaryota > Metazoa > Arthropoda > Insecta > Lepidoptera > Noctuidae > Spodoptera > Spodoptera littoralis. The sequence continues at coordinate 13,543,384 of LR824547.2, forward strand.
TTCAAAGTATTATACCCGAAAAAAGACAGGCGTTACGTAATATTTGAGTGTCCATTTTTGCGCAGTTGCCAGTAGGCGAGGGCAATTACAGTAAAATGAAGCTCTGCAGTGGGCACAGTTGATAACTATCGTAAGGTCCCTCCCACAGCGTGATGTAACGACCGCAGAGTAGTCCCGCAGCGCAGAGCCAAAAATCCGATAACTTTAACTACACTGCAGATGCAGGCACGCACTAGTACTTGTAGGGGTCTCAAGCGAGGCATAACGAGGATCCCAGTATCTCCATTTTTCGCGACCCACGATATTGATCTATGACCCTGCACGTCACCGCACGTGGTCGGTTATACTCGGCAGTGCTCAGCCGATATCGAGCACTGTTCCGCCAACGCTAATCAGCCGAGAAGATAACAGTTTAGAAATAAACGTTATTGCCACCATTACATAACCCGTGAAGTAAACGGTCACAGCTCTGGTCCTACGTTCTGATACCTGCAAGGAAGTTACTTCATTGGAATGTAACTGTTTATTCCTTAGAACACATGTTGGTAAATCCATGATAACTGATAAAATAGTAAACCTAAAATTTACTGTCCCCGAGCAGAATATTGTAAAATTGACCTAAAAGATAGGTCGCACAACAGAAACTAAAGAAAAAATAATAGTTATGGATCTAACTTTAAATCTCAAAGACTCCTAAACATGTGACCGCAACTGCATGCATAGGTATTTGGGATTATAATGAACCTGCGTTAATACCGCCGAGATCATATCATCAAGAGCTGACACAACATTAGATGCAGAGCATGACACAGCCGAGTTTATCGCGGCAGTGCACACTAATGAATTACGTACGCCGATAGCACCGGAACGTGATTCGAGTTTGACCTTGCAACGACCACTTAGCTCTTACTACCTCATATGGGTATGTAAACACTTATTCTACCTTATTCCCAGGAACTTTTTGCACTCTAAAAGGTACCTTGATTACTTTCCTTTGAGTCGCAATTAAAACCAAGTAACAAGAGCATGTAATTAATGACGAAAAGCCACATAAATCATTGTTCGATAGGATCAGAGCTGCATTGCGCTACATAGGTACAGTCCATTTGTACTTGTCCTCTACAAGCCCCTGGTTTATGTTTTTATTTCTCCCGGCAAGTGGAACGGAAACTCATGCATAGTATAAATATGTATTCTGTGGTTTCACGACCGCACACAGCTGACTTCATAATTCAAACTTAATTTTGTGACGTGCGTTCCTGTTGTAGACAAGTGACAGCACTTTAATATGTTTCATTATCATTTTAGTGAAGATTTCCATTAATTTTGTAGCTGTTTATTGTGTTGGCAAATATAATGGCAACGTGTACGTAGTTGTTCCAAACTCCATTGACATAATTATTATTTGGCATTATCATTGCCATATCTCTGTACGCCCACAATGTATCGACGAACATTTTAGGGACGCCAATGTGTTATAGAACCAGTATGTAACTTATTTAGATATGTAGGTCTGCTTTATTCAACTGATACTCGACTGATAGATAAATGTAGATAACACGGAGCGCTCTATTTACATTATAATTAAATACTTAACCGAAAGTAGGGAGAGGTCTCCGAAGAATTAATTTAAGCAAATTATTCAGTTTGCTCCCTTCGAAAGACTTGATTACTTTATGTTCTCAAATAAATAATTTAGTAGAGCTTTCTCGGTAAATAAAGAAATTATACATCCCACGCACATTCTGCTGTGATGATGTTTTGCATAGTATTTGAATGTTTAATGCGTGAAATGTACAAAAACTGACCTTTAAATGTCTTTTTCTTTATTTATTTCGACTTGCGACGATTACGAAAATGACCAACAGTCGTAATAAGTGTAGCGAGAAGTGGCACATAATGCGCACAACTGCTGTACAATGGTAGTAATCAATGTAATCATACATCACCAGTGATTGATGACGAACAACACTCCAACAGTTGCCACGCGATGTTCCCAACCACCCCACTGACCTCCACACGCCCTCCGTCTCTAACTTCGCAGGTATTTCAAAGATAACACTGAATAATAGAATAAGTTAGTGTTAAAAGTTCCGCTCTCAAAGGTCACAGGTTCAAACAATCGCCATCCTTTGACAGTTTCGTGTTCAACGTTTCATCGATATATCACCAATTTCTTCGGAAATACATTTTTAATGTGTTTATTTAGTAACACCGCAGTGTGGAGATGACACACTACACCTTTATTATATTATAGGTACAATAATTTATTGTCCTACATTTGGTATAGCGCGTGCGCGTAAGAAATAACGACAATCATTTTAGTCGCAGTCGCAAAATAGTAGGTCCATCAGGTACCTATCGAATTCTGAAAATATTCGTCTAAATGCGGAGATGAATGAGTTGGAAGGCCGATAATGTTTACTTTACGGATAGCAACCGATATTTCAGAGCAAGGTGAGATCGTATGAATTATGTTCCTACTGACCAACCACATCATAATGGACAAAAGGTTCACTGGAGGAATATTCTCGAGTCGGTGCAACAATTACTGACACGGACAAAGCTTTAGAGCTCCGAGTGTAGTCCCTGTTCAATTGTCGGGCATCTCCGTCACCAGACAATTTGAGCGTCTGACGCAGCTGCCGACCTGTACACGTGACCATTCAAATTCATTACCATGGAAATTGTCGCTTCAGATATTTATTTTACGATGAAAGCTTTCAAGTACAATATTTTCCTGTCCTGTTTTACACGAACTCAGTAATGAATTCCATTACGTCCAAATGTACAGAAATTTCAAGATAGGCATCATCAAATTCTTCTGATGGCGACCAGCAGAGTGGCCCACCTCAATAAATAAAAATACATTTGTCTATGAATACAAAGTTGCCCTTAACAGCGGTCGGCCATTTGCATGTAAATTGTCTGATATGGAGGCCTAACGGTTTTTGCTTACAATCACAATTTGATTTTCATTTGGCTAACCTGCTGTGAACACAGGATGTTTTCTCATCAAATTACTGCGCGTAATCACTTTCCGTTCGCTCCGTCATCGACAATCGCTAAATGGAATAGAAACAGTAACGGTTATGTGTTCCCTGATTATAACTATACAGAATCTGTTTAGCGTTGCTGTGTACCAGTTTCTGGGGAAAGGAACAGTTTTTCCTTATGATATATTACCATCTCCGTCCCACAGTATCTATCTCCGCTGCCGTTTTCTATCGATACCGATACAAGTCAACGAAATTATGATATGGGAATGAGCGCGTACCCGAAAGGTTTTTCCCTTTCGTTATAACCTCATCAATGTTACCCTTCCATAACATAAAATGACACTTTCCTTCTTTCCCCGCAACATATCTTTTATCAATTACATTACAAATCGAAATGTCAGAGATACATTAGCTCCAGGAAGTTGTTGCTGACAAGATGATGATCAAATTACAATTTGTCTTTACGTTCGTTTACATTTTAAAGTATATTGTGTTGCTAATTTTAATACCGACAGGTTTTTTAAAGACTTATATTTATAACTCTTGAAGATATTTGATATCACACATCAATTTCTTTACTGTCATTCGAAAGCATAAAATATCCTTACAAATGAATTCAATTAAACGTCTCATTGTTACTAGGCTGAGATCTTGGCCTGCCTGTCTCCGATTCACAGCTCGGCGAGTATGAGATACCGGGTCGCGCGCCGATCAGAGCGCCACTACCGACGCCGGTAATGCGGTCACGACACTTCACCCATTCAGCATTACTTCCGAAGCTACCAGCAATACTGAGGAACAATTGCATTATAGCTGTACCGTCATCATTGAGCAACGCTATGCTGGCTACGTCGATAGATAAAGTCCGCTGAACTCAGTTTATGTGGGACATACATTTTACAATAATCGCGTGTCCCTCTAAAACAAAATAATTTATCTATAAATTAATGAAATCAATCACAGTCCATGTGTAGGTGTGTGATAACCTGATAACACGTACAATTACATACTCCAGATATCTACTTTTTGTATGGAATACGAAGTGTATTAAAAATACTGACGTAACAAATAATATTTTACGTGACTGTGGCGTGTAAGGGAAATGGTACACGTACAGTTATATTGATGCAAATGGTCTCTGTATTTCCATGAGAGAAGGTTAATATTTAGCATAAAACAATTAATAGAAAACAATGTACGTCGGCGGTACAATTATGATTTATTGATCAGTTGATCAGCACGCGGGGCACGTGTTGCGACTTGCGAGCTCCCGAACACGTGGCTCGCCCTCGCCGCGCCGCTAATTTAATATGCCAGCGTTGATACCGTTTAAATCGTTCACGCCATCGCGAGGAACAACGTGAAGAAAATTTCTTTAATGTTTAATAGCCGTATATTATAAGTTAATCGATATCGTGTTCTTGATATGTTATTTTTATATGTATATTGTATAACGATATAAATTATAGCATTATTTTTCAAACGCTTTCGTAAAAACCGTCTTACATGTTCCCTGAACAAGTTATCAGACTCTTTGATAGGAGGAAAGAAAGAAAGAAAGAAAGAAAAGGAGGGCACTTAAAACACTATATTTAATACAAAATTCCGTTAGACAATACTTTAATAATTCATTAAAGAGGCGCTGAAAAGGTTCCTCTTAACTAATAGTTACGTTAATTACTTAAAATTTAAAGCCTGGTTTGCCGACAGACGGGGCGGACGGCCGCTCGTGGCCTGTAAGTTGAGCACCGCCGGCTTAAAATGTTCAGAGGGACTTTGCCTGTAATTATTTTACTAAAGCAAAATTTGTTTTAACTGAAATAATGTTGCTGTAACAACTTTTCCTGTACTGAGTACGATGAAATAAGATTTTTTTTTTGCTATTTATTGTGTTATGAATGGCATAATAAAGGAACATGTTCATAGTCGTACAAAGACTTGAACGAGTATTTAATTTGTGGCTCGGTGCTACTACCTAGAGTTCCACTGACATACATAGAGTTCCACTTTACACCCAACAAAGTAACGCGGAGAGGCTGAACAAATAATAATATGTAAATATAATAGTTTTGGCACAGCGCGCACTGAACGATCAACCCGTACCCGGGAGACTGGTGTACATAAGTGCATAATTGTGACATTTGTGTTCTATTGTTCAGCCGCGCTATGCAAGCTCGGTAGTTTATGATTCAGGCCTCTGAAATACAACATGTTTATGACTCTTTACTTTGTACGTAAAATTTTGTGCAATAGGCACCGCACACAAAATTAGGTCGTTAAAATGCGTAGCGAGTCACAAAACAGTTTGAAACGCAATCAACGACATTCTGATTACAATTTGTATGGTTTCCCAAATCCCATACAGTTGATGCTTATGTATTTTATTTTCTCCAAAAAATATGTTTCGCTCTTTTTTTCGAGCCATTCATTTTTCGGAGACGGAGTGCCGTCATCGTGTTCCTCTGACGACGGGACGACAGATTAGACGAGCTGAACATAACACTTATTTAGGGTTCCATTTAAATGGCAGCCATTTGTCTTGGTTTCGTACCGCCGCCGCCCGCTACTGGCGTTGCTTACAATTTATGCGCCACTCCCGTCCCCGTATGCGGACGCCATGACAGGCGTAATGCGATGATTGAACACCAACGATACCCCCCTTTTTTGCTTATTTGCGAAGACAATATTGAACATGTTTTCGAGCCCGACTAAATCGAAAAACAAGATAGATTTTGCTCAATTTTTGCGCAGCAAAAGGATCCACACATTAAACACCCCAAAATAACCCCTCTTTGTTGTAACAATATGTTTTAACCCATTACATTCGGTAATTATTTAGGGCAGTTTTACCGTCAACCTCAACAAATTATCTTAATATCTGTTTTTATAAATCCTTTAACAGACTACTCAATTCATAGTTACAAAGGCGCGATGGCTATAACTTTCACTACCATTTAAAGCATTTCCATATGTGTTGCCTAATACATTGTTCCAATAAAAACGACTTAGTCTCAGTCTACAGATTAGTTTTTCATTGTAACCTTTGTTCAGTATAGAATATGCACGTACCTGCTTGTCTCTATCCTGGGGCATCTTGGTGTCGACACCCTCTGGGAATGGTTTGACGAGCTCAGGCTTCTCCTTGATTTTGTCCATGATGAAGTCCAGGACGACCATGATGCCCTCGACTGAGCCGGTGATCAGGCATGCTCGCTCCGTAGTTCCTGCAGGCAAGAGATAAACATTGTCTTAAGTTTTATTATTAAAGAGCAGTTATTGAATCAGAATGGTCAATCTGTGTATTTATTTATTCCCAGAAAACCCATCTAACAAAATTGTATTGTTCTCGTAAATGGTTCTGTGGACAGGGATAAACAACCGGATATTTTCTGGTCCTTCCGACCGCAAAAGGACCGAATGGGAAGATAAGCGTTAATAAGTGCGCTGCTTTAACGTCGTCATGACTATATTTTCACTTTATTCTTTGAATCACAGGGAATAATATCCTTTAGACTTGGTTCCGTAAGTTTGCAGTCATATTGAAACTAAATATACGTCGAAATGGTACAATTGAAAAACGATATTACTGAACCTACTTAACGAGATTTTTTAAGTCGAAGCATCCATAGAAACTGGCTTACGTAGGCAAACTTATGTTGAAACTTGGAGGCAGCGAATGTGGGTGGTTTGTAAAGATCGTAGTAGTAGGCGGTGCTGTGTGGGTTAATCTACCCCCATGGGACAAAGGCGTGAGTTTATGTATGTGTATGTAAGGTCAGAATGAGAACTATGCGACGTACACATTTCCTAGTAATGTGTGTGTACGTACCAGAACCCAGCCTAGTAGGTAATGATTTATAATTTCCAGTTGAAAGTTTAAGACCAGGTAAAAACATAAATGCATAAACCAGAACATGTTTTAAGTATTATTTCTCAGACGTTTACGAAATTGCGCTTTCCAGAAATAGAGCACTTACCTCAAATTTATTAATAGTCCTAAAAATTAGGGATAGCGATCACTCGTCGGTATCTGGCAGAATATCGAGATTATGGCGTCTGGAGCTATGAGTTATGCGAGCCCATTAAACTGGCACACTTCATTTGCAAACAGGAATCGGGATTCTAAATTAATTGAATGTTTATGTAATTAAATTTTCTGAACACGATTACTAATTAACGATAGAATACTTTCATTTCACTTTAAATAAATCTATTAATTTACTTTATTCATGAGTTGTGAATTTTCCCTGCAGCCGCACAGTAAAAAACTACCATTATTTTAAGGCAACACAGCTACCACCGCCTTTTCTTTGTTCCTAAGTTGAGAAGGGACGCGCCTCAGAGCCAAGTAACCTATTTTCCATTGAGTTTTTCTGAGGCCGTACCGAGAAAATGTGACACAAAGTAACATCATTACCAATTGCCGCAGGGCGCCCCAAATCGCACACTTACACATTCAAATTAGCAAAATATCGCGGAGGTTCAACGTAATCAAGGTTTAGAGGTCGCCTATCAGCGCTGGAGGGTTATGGGGAACGGCACCCGGTGTTTCAGCATTATTGATCGTTTGGCCGGGCGGGCCAGCTTTGTTGCCCAAATGAATAGGCCACCGTCACGCGTTATTTGTGCCAAACTTTCATTGTGATTTTATCTAGATTTTATTTTGCTAAGTTCGATGGAAGATTAATGGTGTTTCTGACTGCGAAGTTTCTCTGGGAATTTATTATAATAAATGCTTTTGATTTCAATACTTTCTCTTTCTATTATTCTTTGTCTGCCCTCCACGGGCGTCCTGAATGGCTGCCAGTGCCACGCGCCGATGTAATCTGGCTTCTTCACAAGAGCACTTTTAATTTCCGTTAGATAAGTCTCGTTTTTTGTTTTCTTAAACAAAGGCACAAATATGAACGATGTGTTTGTGTGTTCGTGACTCGTGACTAATGAATCGTATCAGCTACATGCAATACTGGTTAGGGGTCGCAAACCGGGATACCGAATTTCGAAAATACCGGAATACCGGGCCAAATTTAGGTCTAATTAATACCGGTAGTCATTTCACAAAAACCGGGATATTCGGTATTTTTGGTTTTAGTAAAATAACAGTGAGAAATGGCAGTGAAAAAGCAAATGCTAAATCAGAACAGCACATCAATAGAAACTGCACCTGACTTTGACACTTTAATAAAAATAGAAATGGCTCTTTACGAAAACGGGGGGTCTAGAGGAAAATATTTGAGTATGGCCTTCAACAATTTAATAAGTATTCCACTAATTAACTTAATATTAAATTAGATTAGTAGATTTCATTTGTGTCAGCTTGGAGTTGTCATGCTTACTCAAAGGTCTCATTGGCGGTGGCGCGTGCAGTGGATCGCTCGATTCCCTACAATATGGTTGAGTTGGGCGGTGCTGGTGTACGTGTCATGTTCGTGAACGGGCGCCGTCAACTGGGACTGGTCAGCTCCAGACTGTATTACTGTCCTTAAGGTTATTTTCTTTTTTGATCACTTTGACTGGATTTTAGTGTTACATTGTTCTCGCACAATCCAAACAGCAAAACTATGTAACTAGTAAATTGTATTGTGAACCTGATTGAAAAAGAGTAACCTATGGAGTTTCTTGCTCGTTCTTCTCCATAGGAATCTACGCCTTGGAATGAGCAAATAGCTTCACTTTTTGTTTTTGTTGACGTTCAAAAGTGCCATTCTGGCCTAATTGAAATAAATGATTTTGACTTTGACTTTGACTTTGACCAACTAGTGTAGAGTCGGAGAGAGCTTTCTCTTCATCGGGTTACTTGTGTAATCATTTGCGATCAAGATTGAGTGATAAAAGTTTAGATACTTTACTATTTCTACGATCTCATTACAAGGCTCAACCAAAAATTTAATGGAGATTTAATAATATTTTGATTACCTCTTTATAACTCAATTTGATTTGGACTGAATTTAATTTAAGATTTTTTGTTATTTTGGTAATCAGAATATTATTTCATGATTAGTAAACCATACTAAGAGTTAATTTTATGTTTACAAGTGTATTTTTGGGTTCGTTTTGTTTATGTTGAGACTGTTGTGAGATGTTTAAGTTTGATAAACATTTTATTTTTAGAACTGATTTCTAGTAGGAATCCTACTTCCTAGTCAACTACATTTAATTAAAGTATTTGAACTAGTTACCTCAAGTTATTGTATGTAATAAAGGAATAAACGGAACATTAGTAAATTATTGCTAAGTACTAACTGACTGGGTGATTGCCAACAATAATAAACCTAGTGTCAATGAAAATTTTGTTTTATTTAGAAGATGAATTCATTTAGGTTAGGTACCTACTTACTATTCCTCCGTAAACTAACTTTATTATACTAAATTTGCTAACTTAGGTTAATCCCGGAAATATCGAAAATACCGGGATATCGGTATTGGTCTGGGGCCAATACCGAAAATACCGGTTTTGGTCAAATGATTCGGTATTGCGACCCCTGATACTGGTAACATTACAGTTGCTCGTTTCTCAATAATTCTAGGTGATGAGCTAATTTGTTCCTCCTGCGGTGATGCAACGCTTACGTTACACCTGCCGGCCGAGTGCTCCGTGTTTCTATTACTTCGACTCGTTTAGAATATCAACGACGATGACGTTCCTTGTTGCACTTTAATTTGACTAATTTTGTGTAATTTGCTAACGTTTAGAGAACTACTCCATTATATGTAATTTTCCGTTGCAGCATTGAAAAAATAAACTCGGATGATGCTGAAGTGTTACTGGGGTCGATAGTTGGTATTCTACAGACGACTAACTCTTGACATTTATACAAGGCAGTACAAGTGAATTAGCGACTTGTATTGTTAGCTCAGATATTATTATTAGTACCGAACGTTGCTAGAATTGGTTAATTACCTTGAGAGTGGTTTATATACCTATTTATGTATGTTCCGTTATCGCCAAATTAACATTTATATTTTCCTGTTTCTAACGCCTTGGCTGTGCCGTATGGCATAATGTTCTCGTCTGAAACTAACTAAAACCTCTATGTACTTTGCGTTTCCTTGTACTAAAGACTTGTTAAATAGAAGAGCTAAACTTTCTTGTATTGAACGTGACAGTATTATTGTATAGTTGTTCTGTTCTCTCATCACCTCCTTGAGCTTTGGACTCTACCCATGAAGACTGTTTATTTATTCCGTAGTTAATTGCCCTAAATTGTCTTAATAAATTAATTAATAAACGGCTTATTTTCAAATATGAAATAAGTACAACTTAAGACTTTGTTTGTACGCAATTTACAGGTTTTTCTTGATTGTAACCATTAATCATAATTTTATTGTGTATTAAGTTGGTCCTTACTTTATCCCCTTTAATAATTACAACAACAACTGTACCTAGACAATGACCTAGTACCACTGCCCCGTGTAATACACTATCAAATCGTTCAGATTTCAAATCGATGCAAGTGCAATGTTATCGAGTGGCTTCGTGAAGTAGGTAGTTATACTAACTATTGTAAAACTTGCTCCAAGGCCATCATTGTAAACAAGTTTTTGTTCTCAACACTTCTACGATACACAGTTAGGTACTAATCAACAAATCTTATGCACCGAGTCAAACTAAATCTTTGCATTTGAATTGCCATTCTCAGTTTTAATAGCATCTATTTTATGAGCAATGTCTCACAAAAAGCTATTTATTGATGTACCAACAAATATCAAAGCGCGTGTAGAAACATCTTTGGCGCAGTCGTGGACACAAACTGCGGGAAATTATGCAACGAACAGACAGTATCATACACAACCGGTCTTATTGAGTAACTCCCTTGACCTTGGCAGCACTGCTAGCAAATGCACACTATTCTAAATCTTAACCATAAAACTTTAGAGCTTATTTTTGTTTATGACATGTCATTATCACTTGGTATAAGTCCAATGCTATGATAATTGAGAACAGTGGGCCAAAAAACTGTACCTAATTAGAAATAAGGTTGGCCGTGCGTTGGCACAAATATTAAAAGTATTGAAATGTGTCCGCTTTTGGCACAAACATTTGTTAGGCGTAGCTCTAACAAATTGTAATAACCAGAGATTGCAGCGAGGCATGCGCGCGCGAGGCGTTGTCACACTCGGCCGGGTTGCCGTGGGCCGCGGCACGGTCAGCGCAAGGCTGCCTTCATAAAGAAAGATTATCACTATTATCCAATTATACACGGTACTGAGTTATTGTAGTACTTCGCGCGAAGATATTCCGCTTGTTTACACACTGCGTTATGAAACACTCGAATATCAAGAGCTTTGCCTCGCCATAAATCATTTGGAACACTCACATTATGTAGGCCAACTATTCAGAACATACTTACCGTGAACAATGTCAAACGCCGTTTGAACTAGTATTTCATCAAGGAATTTTAATTTTGTATATTTCATTTAATTTTATTTTAGACGGAACAACTATTTATGGAAATACATTTTCTATTTCATGTTATAAACCCGTTCGATAGGTTAGGCACTTTATTTTATACCCAAGTATGCTAATAGATGGCAGCATAAGTTTGTCTGTTATAATTTCATTAGAACAAAGGTATGTTTGTTATCGACTGGAAATTATTTTGTTTATATTAGAAATCACTGACTTCAGGATTTGAAGTGTCATTTGGCAAGGTGTTTCAAGGAGTCAAGGACATGAAAATGTATCAATAAAATTATTTGCTTATCTGTAAATAGAGTCCTTTCATTTTCATCAAATAAAGCGTCATAGGAGCTCGCGTCACATTCTGACGTTGGATGCTCATCTGGTGCAATGTGCCACTGAATCGCCGCGACCAGAACAATGGCACTCTACAGTCGTGAACAAAAAGTATTCTACATGTAGACTTCATGTCAAGATAAATGTTTTCTTTTTTTAGGTCAAGGCCTTGAGAACTATGCCAGCAGCCAACTTGCAGTTCTATATTCAAATATACGTTCGATGTACGAATGACATGTCCGTTGACGAATGATGAGAGAACTACACAAGCACAAGCTTCTACATTTTCGTTTTTCTCATTTGGATGTGGTCGGTCAAGGTGACCAATTTAAATATTTTTATTATTAAAATAGATAATGTCAGAGAGCATTTTATTGTCTTCGCCTATAATTAAAACGAATAAAGTAGAAAAGTGTGAATAAAATATAATTGAGGGAAGTCAGACATGTTTACAACACTTCGTAAAGTCAATATTATCTACTTCATTTATAATTTACCGTCAACGAGTAGGTACGCGGGGATTTTTAATAAAAGTATTCGTTATACTCACAGATTTCATTAAAATAATAAAAAAATTGAAAATTATTTTTCGTAAAGATAAGCTATTAGAGCTGCTTAGTTTAATCTTAAACATATTTTTACGACTAATGGATTTAAGTGCATTGTTTTTAATTAACTCGTCGAGTACCGGTTTTATAGACACAATTAAAGAACAATAGGTCGCGGTCACCGGTGACCGCTTGGTGTTTGACAGATTAAAACAAAGTAATAACTCAGTTCATTAAAATAATATTTCGTAACACCCCGCACCCAATACTTCTTAAACACCATGGTAACTATAACAAACGTTACAAAAATGTCTGTCAAGATAGGTAATATATTTAATTTTACGACGACCACAAACAATGAGTTCACGATGCAACATTAATTTGCAATTAACCTTTATTGTTGCAACCAGTTCTGATGTCATTACAAACGATAGACGGAAATCTACAATTACTATTTACTCTAGTATTTGTGGTAGTCAGTTTATGATAGCAGAATTTCATCATCATTAGAAGAAGACAGATGTTCACTGCTGACCAAACCCCTTTTTGTAAGGCGAGAGACCTTCTGTTAATGCTGGCAGTTGGCTTGGGACACCAAGCTTTCTGGCCCCAGCCAAGAACTATTACTGGTTAGGTTATCCATCCAAGACCTATTACTGGTTAGGTTATCCATCCAAGACCTATTACTGGTTAGGTTAGCCTGCCCGTTTGTCAGTTTCCAGAAATACCCAAGTTGATTATTACTATTTATATGGCTCTGGCGCAAAAGTGGGCGTATTTATCAGATCTTGCTATCGTAACTGCATTGCAGCATTGTTCTGTTCATTGATATTGACGTGAACATCCACAACAAGAAACTGTTGCCTTTCCAAAATAATAACATAGTTCGGTCCTTCGCGAAAACTACATGCTACATGTTTAGTTTCTGTGATGTCACCAAAAGATCCATAATATATGCATAAGATAACACATATATTTAATAGAAAATATCTTTTAATTGGCTAAACATTGAATAACCTTTAACCATTTGACTTTGTCCGAATTAATAGTTTCTTTCACCATTTGTAAATGACGAAACATAAATATGCGCAACTCTTGGACATTTTTAAACGTTTTCTATAACAGTTAGCAGGTATGTGAGAATCATTTTATTTTAGCTGCGGTGACATCAGTGCGGCGTGATTACGTCTCTCCTTGACTCTCGATTGGAAGATTGCAGTATTTAGAATGGACCTCGTATATTAGATATGTTTATATTACTGAAACAGGTTTTGTAATGGCTTTATTAGCGCCATCATATCCCGATATTTTCCCCGGAGAAACAAGTCTAGTCCTGGCTAGCTGTTACATTTATTGCACTGCCAAATGTTGTTAGATCAATAGCTCCCTTTATAGGGTATAGTCCAGTGTGGTCTTCAGTCTTCAAAAGACTAATGATTATGCAAAAGGTTTGGAGTACGTGTAAATAAGATTATACTGCTTTCAATTCCCAGTTTTTTACTTATTCATCGTTAAAGGATGAACAAACTAAAAGCACCTGAATTCTAAGAATGACTGCAAGGAAGTGCAGCATAACTTGGAACTCGTTGTATTGTATACGTTTTCCTCAATCAGTGGTGCGATGGGTGCGCGAGATAAACTGCACATGCATTATGCTATCAGCGTTGTAAACATTACATTACATTGTCTTATTAAATTTTAAATTGCGCTGTTTTTTACGTATTTGCTTTTCACGACTTGGTAAGAGTTCCTGAATTCTACAGTGGGTTCTGAGCTCGTGTTGCCTCCAATTGTGTCAGAATTTCCATAAGCCCAGCGGAACAACGCAATGACTCCATAATCGAATATTTAATGCTTCACATTCTTACAATGTTTGTGGAATTGAAGCTAAAATACAGATGGTCATCCCTGGACGAGTAGGTCCATAGTACATTAAAGGAATTAAATCTATCCTGGAGGGGTTATGACAATAGTTTACATGTGGACACCCACCCACACCAAATCTACTTATTCTAATGAAGTCACGAATCTGTGACACAACTGTGTATGAAAAATTTTAATGATTTATGCGCGTCCCAATTATTTTAACATTAGATTTACAAACGTTTTCATGTAAATTGATGTTATGCGAAGCTTCATTAAGTAATTCTGAGACGCCGATATATTTTAATGATGACGTAACGACATGACTCGTGTATTCGAATCAAATGTACCGTGAGCGGTGCTTTGATTACTTGTACTTCACTTACATAATGCTTAGCATTAACTTCTGTCAAAGTCACAAACACATTCAGTAATTAGGTTAAGGTAACGTCAAAATGCCAAGTGGTTATTCAAGTTAGACCAGCTAAGACGGAACTGTTTATAATGTTTTAACTTATTCGTATTTTTTACTGCGGTTATGTCATGTAGAGTGAGTTTAATCTATTACACATACTCGAATAAGACCGTGAATCACGCATAGCAGTTATCCATAAGCGAAAGTAAATACTAAAACCGTTGAAAATAGTAATAGAAAACAATCAAGATAAGGTATTATGTTGAACGCGAGTTCTGAAGTCAGTAAGAACACGATTCAAGGTCCATAGACTACTCGTGACAACTGTGACGCAACCGAATCGATATGCGAATACATTTCGATTAAATTACACAAAAACCTACCACTTATACAATCCGCGCGATTAATGATTACAGCTAGCGTAAACCACAAACCGTTCAATACTCTATTCTGTAGGTCGTAAGGTTGGAAAACGTGCGGTGATGAGTGCGCTTACTCATTTAGTAAGAATAAGGAATATTTTTCTAAATGTCAAAACTTTTGCTAACATTTACATATTTGATCTATAGTTTAGTACAAAGCGATGTGACTTGAGAAATGTTGGAGAGTGTTGCAGCTATTTATCTACATAGTTGACGAGAATCAGAAGTTATGTATAATGTAACAACCCATTATATGTTAATGGTGACATAAAGGGACAATCAAGCACCTAATTATTGTATAATGAGTGTAGTGGCGATGTATACGATGATAATATCACGGCAGACGGAACTCACACAAGCGCTGGAGTAATATCTCCATGTAAAAACAAAACCGCTTATCATAATAAGAATTTCGTACATGGATGACATGCGCATTTTAACGAGAAATGAGAATAAAACATTGAGCACGTCGAGATGGATATTACAAGTAAGAAGAATGAAAAGAACTTGAAATAATATTTTGAGACATGAAGATCATTAATCACAAAGATATTCCTGCTAAAATTAAGAAGAAACAAAATCCAAATTGAAATAAAAAGGGCTAGTCTAGCTAAAATTATTACAGAAATCAACTACCGCCTCTTGAAACAATGATCATTTCCCTATCAGTGTGCGCCTGCGCAACTATTATTCAGATAGTCTCCGGTCGTAGCGGCAGTAAGCAGCGACTGTAGCGTCATCCACTGTTAACTAGTCGCAAGGCCAACTGGGGATTATGTGCGACACAACTATTAACTCAGATAACAAAATAACAAGACATTTCTTGGATTGGATCCGCACTTGCAGTGTTACGACCAGCATTAGTTGGCACTGTAATGTGGTTGCCGGCCAATTCCGGTGGGATGCCTTGTTATCACTGGGTACTTGGCGGAAAGGGTTTAAGTTACATCAAGATGGTTCTGTCTGTCAGTCTGTCTTAAACTGGACTTGTGACAACGGTCACTCTGAAACGTCCTTTCGTATTGTTTTGTTGAGGATGTCTTGTACATCTCAAGTGGACAACGAGAATAATTTATCACAGTGATTGACACTAAACTGGCTGTCTCTATTTACTGTTCCTTAGCCGTGAAGCACTACATCAACGCATTTTGTTAAATAAAAACATTCCGAGAGTGACGTGAGAAGGGTAGCAAACGAAATGTCAGCAACAACTAGCCGGAGTGGTCAGACCAGAATTGTTTCAAACATTTCAGCTTTGACCCGAGCACTGATGAATTATGTTTTAATCTTAGTTTTACCGACACAAATGTTATGTACGCAAAAGTATTTCTCTTTGTACACACTCTCACAAATGTTCCGAAAGCCGACAAAGAAGCCCGCAAGTGGAGGGTAGGGTAGGAATTTTATAAAATAAAACGCTGCTCCATTTTCCTTTTCGGAGAGTTATTTAAACCGTGTACACAAGTTCAAATAGAAAGGAATTTGATGCAACTCTTTCCGACTATGACCGTGACTTCGGCCACTAAGAGTACATAGTAATACTATATTTGCATAATTTCGCCATTACTACACATCATAATCTGACTACGAATGTTCGAAAATGTCTTACACGAGCGTAATTTTTTGTGCTAATACCATTTTGTAGTAGGATATAATGTTCCACGTGCTAAATAATTTTGCGTCAATTTACAAGTAAATGATGATTGGTGAAGTGAATAATGGAAAACTTGACATTATAAGTCGTTCATCGTCCACGTCTCGTAATGACTATGAATCAACTCGAACTTTGGCCTAAGCAATGCTAATGAAGATGTCTGTAAGGCTGTAAACCTCAGTCGCACAAGGTGACGCATTCATTACTCCAAGCAATAAACTAAACAACATTCATTTTTACATAACGTAATGGCACGTCGTCTCTTAAAAGTCTTAATTACCGGTTACTGCGAGTACCTGGGTATTTATGGAGAATTCGAAATCGAAACGGTTCCAATAGGTACTGAGAACGGAAAATATCCTTTGGAAGAAACAACCAGCAATATAATTCCAGGTACTGCTAGACTTTTCCAATAAGATCATTTAATTTGGTAGAGAAGAAAGCTTGTTCACACAGCTAGGTATGCATGCAGCATACATCACTGACATGTACCGTGTTCGGTATAAATAAAGCTAGACATGGAACGAGCTCTACACACGCCACATACCTACCTACCACGGCATGCATGCACCCACACTAACCCGTGCAGTTTTCCAACCTCAGGAAATTTATACACACGAGCTTTCAGCGTCGGTCAAGGCCAGGCCAGCTCAATTATGAATAATTCTACAGTTAATAACTAGTCTTGAGCAAGAAATAGGTGTGTCAACCATCGGACGTCTGACTACAAGTTCGTGTCCTGTTTGGTTGGATTGTAATAGTATGATATGTATGTAGTCACTTATAAAAAGTAAAAGCAAACTGCGAATTTTTATCTATTACAGATTTGTTTGCTTGGCTTGCTCACCGTCGTAATGGTTGAGTAATAGTCATAACTACATAAACGTATATTTCACATGGCCCAGACTAGGATAATCCCGTGTCGTGACTCGTGTGTGCAATTACGAGCACAGAGCACGTTCACAAACATGCACATCTGTGGATCATAAAAAATCTGATGCGGGAATAAATTCACGACACAGAGCAGACATTTCAGCATTGCGCCATTTAGGGCGAAAGTACGACGATAAAACGCAAGAAATATAGTATTTATGTAGTACTTTATCAAACGATGTATTTTAATGTTACATTATTTTACCTAGTAAACCAAACATTTTATATGCAACACAATATTGGCGTGTCAAGAAGCTGGGTGTTACTCACTCTGTCTAGAAGTATTCGACTAAGAAATGGCAACATATTAAGTGGTTTAGTAGATGTGTAGGTAATGTGTTGTCTAGTCGGGCGAGCAGTATTAGCGCGGCACTAACTAACGGGGACACCGTCTCGACATTGACATAATTCACAACATCAAAGTAAACAGGGGGACATCAATCCTTATGTACACTTTCCGTGCGTGCTTGCACACTCTGTGGAAGACAGAGTCAATATTGGAACTTTGGAAGAATTTCTTTGTGAGAATGTTTGTCTTTTTGAAACAGTCATTTATGTAGCTTAAACTGTCAAGCACCAAGCGGTCACCGGTGACCGCGACCTATTGTTCTTTAATTGTGTCTATAAAACCGGTACTCGACGAGTTAAGTTAATAAAGTAAAAACAATAGAAAAATATCGTTCTAAATTAAAAACTATTTCTATTGGATCCAGCAATTTGGTACACCACAAATGCTCTGCCATTAAAAAATGCCGCAGCATCCGTCAATAGATGTTCAAGAGTTTATTTCCAGCTCGGCCAATCAGCAAACGAGTGGAGTTAACTAGTTAACCTACATTTTTGACAAAACTACATCAACCAATTTGGCACAGGACACGGTCAGGATAATTAATGTCATTCATTGCGCGTGCGCATGTCATTGCTATTTTTTACTCGACTATTTAGTAGATAATATCGTTTGTATAAATAGTATTCCAGAGGCTATTTCATCATAATAATAACACAGAAACATGTTCGCTCGTTATCTTTTGAATTTATGAAATTGGGAATCAAAGTTGGAAAAATTGGGAATCAAAATAGAATGCCAGAATGATAAAATATCGGTAGATAACGTGGCGTCTCGACATAATATGTTTGCTTTCTTTCTGTTTAATGATTTTTATTACAAATATAAATTGTCGTCTTAATCCTTTTGATATAGAAACAGTGCAGACATCTAGTCATACCGGCGCCGTTACGTTTCAAACTAGTACTCACATAACATGTGCGGAAAGTAAATAATGTACATACATTTTCTAGTACAACTGTTTACAGTAAAAATAAAATAACAAGCAAGTAAATTGTACGATAAATAATAAGGAATGTGCCACAATGGGTCGGAAATAGTCGAGTGACGTAAGGTGACGTTGTATAACGCACTGGCGATACGATGCCTGCACGCACCACGCATTGCCCACAACCCCCATGCCATGCCAGCTACACTTTATGCAATATTTTCCTCTAGTTAAGTTAACCTTCCCACGCGAACTTTATTATAGCTATGATTACGTACCTATTGTAAATATTACAACATTTCGTTGCGTTTGCTTAGGTTACTTGTAAATATTTTTGTTATATCGCATCTTTTTTCTTGGTTTATTGAACTACTTTCTGCTACCTTCTTATAACTGCCATCCCAATTACAAATAGCAACTATTAGTATTACAATAGTGAACACTATAACATGTGTCCAATCAGAACTACTTGACAATATGCATCGTTGCGAGGCACCGGCTCGGAAATCGAACCTGACACTGTGACCTACATTCTAATGAAGCGTACTGCGTCGCATTGTGCTTTATTATTCCTATGTTAGTGTTATATAACTGAATGTGCCGTTGTTGTATATCATTGATCCATATTCCGGCACTAATGATCCACAGCTTGTAGTTCTCACAAAGCATCGACACATGCATTATGCATGCCCTTCCTAAATTCTAATACATAGATGTTTGTATCTAGTAGAACATTGTACAACTCTTACAAATCATTGTTGTGTAAACCTGATCACACGTCGGAAGACCTTGACACACCTAAGCTGTTCGAGTCAAAATCTCGCGTGATGTAAGCAGAATGGACCTCAAGATCTTATCGAGCTCAGTTAGCCTGATTGCCGGTGTTTCAAACTGTTTGTGGGAATAATTGCACTACTACTGCCGATTGTAGATGTCCTGGTGACCGTATATGGAACGAATATCTATGAGAAAGTTAGTGGATCTTACGTCCGAATAAGTACGCAATAGCCTACTCACGTAGAAACTTTAATTTTGGATGACTTCTAAACATTTGACTATTTTATTGATATTGAGGAAGAAACAAATAAAACAACACTTACCAGGATAAAAGTCGTGGGACTTGGACATCTTGACCCTGGCGCCAGTGTCTTTTTGCAGCTGGGCGATGGTCTCGCCACCCTTGCCGATGATGGCGCCGGCCACCATGGACGGCACCAGCACCTTGAAGTGGTATGTCGGCTCCACGGCTGCAGAGCATACAGTTGCATGGTGAGAAGAGTTCACACTAAACACTACATTCTGAGCACTGTGTTCCGTTACAAACAATCAATAAAAACTAATAGTATCGTTCTCAGAAGTTATTATCGATATATAAAAGCAATTACAGAAAAATAGTAATGGTTTCTATGGTTTCTATGTAAACAAGAACGGAAGAGAACAAATATTTGCGTAGGACGTTATGAGATATTGAGGAATATAATTGCTTTTGTATTGACTGCTAGCTACAATAATACATACTTTATCTGTAGTTATGTCTGGATATATATTACTGTAACTCTGTAATTCCAATTTGCCAATTAATCAATACAGCGATTTCACGAGCCCTTTGAAGATTATCCCAAAAACAGATTATATAAATTGGTTTCAGCTACATTCTGGATGCTGCCGGCACCCGATATAAATTAACTCGGGATCTCATAAGTAATTAAAGAAAATACAACCGAGGTTAATGCGAAAAGGGTTGTACTAATTGATTAGCTTCGTTAAAAAATACTACAAATTGGATCGGTTGAGGTGAAATCTAAAACGGAATATAGTGCTCAGGATTCATTAGGAATACATTTAAAATGAGGTCTCATGGATTTATGTAAATTGTGAATACAGCAAATTGGTTTCAACCATGAAATCCCAGTTTATATGTATAATAATATATCAGCAGAGGCTGGTGATCAAAAGCATCTGTAATGCAGTCGGAGCACCAGTTCCGGCAGAGTGTGAGTCAGTGTGAAGTGCACATTATGTATGTATTGTAAACCACACCTGCGGGCCTGTGCTAATGTCAGTCGCGATGACGGTGTATGGAGATTCAATAGCCAACATCAAAAATGTATTATTTTATTAATTAGCACCAACATCAGCTAGTTTGGTGACGAATTAATCTTGCGAGTTTGTTTTGGCACGACTCGATAGTTCCACCGTACCAGTGTTAGATTTGTTTGCATTTATGCTCGTATATTATTTTGAAGGCAAATATTACAGCTTTTTATATTTCATAGTTATTAACATGCATTTTATTCGCTGATTAATGCTAGATCTAAACACTGATGAAGAGGTCGACCAAGAAAAGCCTAAATGATTGATGATAGAGAAGTTTAATGACCGCTTTGGTTGGAGAACTTAGTCCAAATAAGAAAGACGTTGTGGTGAGAGCGTCAACTTTTCAGCGAAACATTTTGAAGAAAGATATTAAGTGGCGACCAGAAAGTTACAAAGTTTTGATATTTCCCAGAGGGATAAACAACTTGTACCATTGACAAAGAAGACGGACCAAGTTCGGAGACGAAGAACAAACTAAGTAACACCGGACAAGTTTCACTTGCTTTCATGGTTAATTTATAATTTTGCAGTAAACCAGAGCGTTCGCTGTGACTATACAACTAATTTTAGTTCATTAGAGCTCAGATTTGAATATAAAATACCTTTCTGACGTAATTTCACACCCGCTTTCATAAAATTCCAGCGGAACAGTTAGGAGGCAGACCTTGAGGGACGCTAGTAGCTCTTGTTAGGAAGTATAAATCAGAAATATTGCGAAGTTGTACATAACAATGTGAAGAAACTAGTGTGCCACCTACATTCAATGTGTTTCAATTGAGTGGCAACCCACCGGCTGACGGCGCAT
This sequence comes from Spodoptera littoralis, assembly GCA_902850265.1. Classification (NCBI taxonomy): domain Eukaryota; kingdom Metazoa; phylum Arthropoda; class Insecta; order Lepidoptera; family Noctuidae; genus Spodoptera; species Spodoptera littoralis. Next base: position 13,565,131 of record LR824547.2, read on the forward strand.
CTCATTTGACCTCATTTCAAATGGAGCATGGCAGTTCACCTGACACCACTCACGCCGGTAGATACGAGCCACCAATTAACAATATGTATTGTACACGAACCATTCAGTAATATTATATTTTAATGGCAACTAAACTCGTATTTATGTTAAAACATTCCTTGAAGATTTAATAGTCTGTTAGGACCTAATTGAAATTTTCACCAACTTGATAGCGGCGCAGTATTGTATAGGATTCCACATCATTCAAAATTAGCGAGGAAATCGTTTCAAGTTCAGATAGTTAAATTGCCTAAACATTTCATGTTGCGGAGAATATTAAATTCAAATTACTTTTGTAACCAAAATAGCACTGACAACTCAATCGCAATCTCTACAGAAGAATTACGTTATGTATATTTCGGTCGGAGAGCTATTCAATATTCTTTGAAATGAAAAATAGTATCTGCGAAGTATACCAATCCACGGCGAGGACCGCGAAGATTTTTCAAAGAGAAATATTTTCTAAAGCGATTTAGAACACAAGCGGTGCAAATAATATTCTTTTCAAACGTCGGTCGTGTGCTAAAAAAAGGTTGTCATTGATTTATAGATATTCATGACGTAGCAAAACGCCGCAGTCATGAATTTATTACATTATGCTTTTCCTACGTCAACATTATAGCGTGTATCATGCGCGGTAATTGGCTATTGTACAGACATTACAACAGCAACGGGCAATTATTCAACACATTAGTAAACAACGGCGGCACTAGAATGTATCAGAAGTTCAGAACATTCAGAACGTATTAGCTCTCTGGCAAGTCGCATTCAACTTGGCTTTAAAACATAGCAACTTTACATTTGTTCAGGAACAGGAAAGCTTACTTAATTAACTGGGGGAAATAATTGCGATAAGAAACAGTATAGAAATGAAAACAGGCCACCTTATTTCTTAGAATTAAAATAAAATAATACTTGAACATGTTTTTCGTCTACGAGTGCAGTCGTTCACTTCAAAATAAAGGGAAATGGACAATAGGAATATTATTCGAGAGAAAAATCTTTATGTACAATCTCGTCATTATCTGAGTTACAGAAGAGGGAAGGCAGGGAAAAGGCCTATTCTTCTACCCCACATTAACAATGGAGATCTGAGGCTTACGCGACCGACTCGGAGGCTGATAATCTAGACCGGGCTGACCACGGACGAATTATTACGACAGGGTTACGCCAAGATTAATTTCGCACTCAATTTGGCATTCACTTGATCCCCGATAAGGTCGTCTTATCAAAGATTACAACCCTTTTATCTTTAGGTACGTACTTTTATAACAAAAGCTTTTTCTATTATGAAATAATAACAAGCGTCGTCCAATTCGGGAGTCAGGTTGCCTCTTTGACAAAGGATCTCATTTAATGGCGCTCTCGTGTTCATTGGTGTTCTCGTTTTTTCGCATCAATTATTTTTTATTAGTCGCCTTCACAATAAAGTTGTTTGACATAGAAATCAGAGGATTATAAATAGGTGAGAGTTTGCCGCACCGCTGCCGCACCTTTACTAGGTGTTCTAGGTCGCGACCTTATGGGCGCACGTTGCCAAGCGCCGCATTTGGCAATGCTAAGCCTCTAAAAGTTTGGCGATGCAAGCAAGCTTTCAGACGCAAACATATTGCAATCGTTTCGCTTGCAGTATCGCTATGTTCGCTATACATGGTCATGTTTCCGATGCCAATGTTACGGCTAATGAAATTGAATGTAATTATACAAAGGTTTCTAATTGTTATTTTCGGTATTTAATAAAGTTGAAAGTTCGCCACAAAACATTGTGTCACGAAAACAGAATCTTCAAACAATAATTACAAAGACAGTATTTAAATAACTTGTATTATTATGTATTGTGCTATGAGCTTTGTGTCCTTGTTAAGTCTGAGCAATGTTTATTCATTTGTTCAACAGTAATACGTAATGAGAATTTGTTGCGAGCCACTGACCACGCCGACAGCTACAAAACAACACGGTGTTTGGTGTTTGCCAAATTACTCGTATATTTCTCTGCTAATAAGAGATATGATGCTATAAAAAATGAGAAGTAAAAAAATCGACTGCCTCGTTGGCCGAGTGGTCGTAAACCACTCGGCCAACGAGGCAGTCGATTTTTATACATGGGACTCATAACACAAATAGTGAAAAGTGGGCGTTACATTTTCCAGTGGCATGATGCAGAAATGCACCTCTGCCTACCCTTCGGGGATAGAAGGCGTGTTATGTTAAAAAAATCGTTCCAAAAGTTTTGCTCGAGAAACGAAACTCAGGTATTAAATACGATTATCATTATTGTAGTTGACGACGTGGTTAGAAGAGTCGTTTAAGAGAAATCACGGTACAAAATAGCATATAAACCTGTGAGTTTACGGCGAGGAAAGCGATCACATCGTGTCAATCAATAGTGTCGGTTGACTTGCCACTGTAGCATGCAGACTATTGCTGCCATGAACAGATTGTTCTGCGGCTCGACCAGCGGCATTGACAACCAATCGATACTAAGCATCGACTTTGACGTCAAACTCGCTTTCATCGTCTGTTCACTGGCGTTTTAATATTCTAAACTTTGCAACGAGATCTGTGTCAGCGGCGTCCCGGATTTTTTGTTCTTTTTTTAAAGACCGGACACAAGGCCTTAAAGAGGGCGGAAGGCTCGAGAGGCCTTTACCCAGCAGTGGGTGAAAGTAGGCCGAATAGACAGAAATCTTTTGTTAGTTCATTTGATAACCAAGACCGAATTCACAGGGTATTTCAATTTTCCAACTTGTTAAAATCATGTTTCCAGCTTTTGTTGACTGTACAATATTGCTTGTCTTATATTAAGTGAGTTAGCAAACTAGTATGCTTAACATTATTATGTTACCTTAACCCAAGATTAAAGCAACATTTTATAAATATAGTGCTCGCCGTGTTCCCATTTCAGAAGGTACTCGGCTTGCATAAAGCTGCTGGCGTTTCATCTTTGTGCTTTGATCTGGAGCTGCAGCCGAGATTAATGAGGATTTTGTCTAGTCACACCATATCGCCAGCGGGTGTATAGTAAGTACTGCATTTTTCTTACTTCTCAATGTTCGAAACTATTACTCGATTGCAGCATAATTAAAAATATCTGAAGTGAGTTTCGTCTGGGTGTAATAATTTGTATCTTTTGAGTCCAAACCATTCCTCAAATTGTTAGATCAGCTTAGTGTCGCATTTTCCCCAAACGGTTTATAGAATGTTGAGCAGAGCACCGCACGACCAATATTTATTTTTACCACATTTTAGCAAAATGGCCGCGGATGGCTCTAATAAATCACGCGTGATCCGATCACTCGTCGGTCTCCGCGGGCTCTGAGCTTATCTACGGCTGTCTAAAAAAGGCCCATGACAACACAACGATAGCCTGTTTACGCTCCAAGCATGCATTATGCATGAAATTTATCCAACCTACTTACCATAATAAACAAAATATAGACACATCGAGGTTACAGTCATCTTCGGATATTGATCCCACATATTATTAGTAATTCAGTATGCGGCCGAAATTAATAACCGATATCAACCAAAAAACTAGACTGATCCAAATATTTTGGATTACTTTTATTTAAATTTAAGGAATTCCCTTGACTTACCGCTATTACTACTAGTTTCACGTCAGTAGTTATTCTGCTGACTCTCAAGTTGTATAAAAAACCCTTTGCGTCAGCAACTATTTGGCACAATGCTGAGTGACTGGCCAAATTCAGGGCATAAACCCGAAGTAATGCAAATATCGAAGTAATAGGTAGAATACGAACGGAAATGACGCAAGAGGGAGGGGGTCCCGGCTCGGATACAGCTGTCAATAACGCAGACGTGCTGTATAAAAGCAGCTTTGAAAACAGATGCGTCCCTTCCCCTGCGACTAACTGGAAAAATGAAAATTGGAAAACCATTATAGGTCATTTATAAACTTAGAGCGAACCGTCTGCCGCAAACTCGTAGAAATGAACCAGACCGGAGGACTTTTTACGCTCATTAATTTTGTATTATGTGAACTCTGTTGAACAAAATTTTATTTAAATATTCTTTAAATCGGTTACAAATTACCCAATTTCACGTCCTACCATTTGAGACGTCTGTCGCATATTAATTATCAAATTAATAATTTTGCAATGTGTGTTGTAAAGCTTTCGACAAGTAATTTTCAAAAACGACCTTATGAATTTATTTCGCGTTGTTATAAGATAAACTATCTTACTGGTTATCATTGTTGTCATTATTTTGTAATAGGTATCTATCTGGAATTCTGTATGCGGTGAAGACATTATTTTAAAACAAAACTAGTTGTAGTAAAATGCTGTTGTTTACTCAACTTTTTAATAGACCTGAGTTTTATAACCCCACTTTTTACCTCGTTTAGAAACAACTCAACAGTGTTTTGACTTTAGTGTAAAGCTTCTTGAAATGTGTTCACAAAACGCGAAGCGAAATAATTATTTAAAATGTTAGTGTCGCGAATTTTACATTTCTATAAAAATCTCTTAACGAGATGATAACGGTTTTTGTAGAACCCGACTGAGCGGGGTTTTAAAAATAATACGGTATATTTTCATTTTGAGATTTATTTAAAAATATTAACATTTATTTATCACTGCTGTAGTATATTAAAATATTTGTTTAAATAAAATGTAACTAGGTAAGATCTGAATCCGATATCGCACAAAAGTAATTTAAAACCTATTGTTCATATTAAATATAGTGTGGAAATAGTTTATTTACACATCACAGTTTCGATTAGACATTGGCATGTGAACGAACAGCAAATAACACCATCGTAAACTATGATTGGATAAGATTGCACATGAACTGCACGTACGTGTGGAGCACCAGCATTTGTCACGACACGCGACATCGTAAAGACGAAACTATTTACAATAACCTCACCATTCACATAGAAATGTGTGCCTTGACCAGTATTACATAGAATACATAGTACGCTGCATGCTCCCAGCCTGCAATGAACCCGACCCAATGATTAATGACGTCAGTTTACGTTATTAGAGGAATTCATTTCGTACATTAATTCTAATCTGCGGACATCCGACTTAGTTTCGAAATATATAGTCTATATTATGTACACATAGCGCGTATAATTACTTCTAATAGGTAGTATAAAGACTATTATGTGTTATCAATTTTTTACGGGATAAGCCGGTAAACGAGCAGACGGATCACCTAATGGTAAGCAATCGGCGTCACCCATAGATACCCACCAAGATTTGTAACACCAGCCGTAAGGCGTTACCGGCCTTTTAGGGATTAGGAATTTGAGGATTGTTGGGGATTCAGGGACTGGGGAGTGGAGAGGGTAATTGGGTCTCCGGTAACCTCACTCACACGCCGAAACACAAGGCAAGCGTTGTTTCACGTCGATTTTCTGTGCCAATTCGTGTCGAAGCATGGCTCTCAAACTTAAATTAATACAGGGCGACGTATCACTTATTTTGAAAAAATATAATATAAGATTAAAACCTAGTAACCGACCGATATCAAATAGCACGTTTTTGATTTAAAAAAGGTTAAATTAATGATTATTAAAATGTTATAATCGGAAGTTAACCCCATTAGATCTACGTCCACAGATAATCCGGTGGCTATCGTGTACAAATAGCCAATCTGATTTCAGATTAGGATAGCACTTAACTAAATTGGAGTATGATAGTAGTGGCGCCCAACACGGAAGCTCCGCGCGATATCCCACATCGTGCCAATAAACTTAATGAACGCAACCATTTATCAACGTTCGCAATAAACGCTAACAATAAAACTTTGTTAAACAGAGATTAAGAACACCTAAGATTCAATTTAAAAGTTGGCCGCAGGATCGCACACCGCGCACCGCGCACCGCGGCCCTGCTCCATCATGTTTATTGCGGCCCCCGACTTCTCCAATAAAACATCAAACTTAACGCTAACGAAATGAGAATAATTCATTTCATGTATTTCATTTCTCTTTTATGTTAGTCATTATTATATTCATTTACACTTTACGGTTGGTGAGGTCCACGGTATTTTTATAGAGAGATGCTTCAACATTTATCCGCGGGCGAGGGCGCACTTCCTTTTGGCGCCTGTGCCAGATAAAAGTCGTACTCCAGAAGCTCTTCAAAGACTCTCAAGCTTCATCAACGCTTTTGAAATGTTCGCTCGTCGACATTCAAATATGGCGATTTAGCTGGCGATTATCCGTTATTGACGTCTACTTTGCGGTATGCACCAATTCGCGAGCTATATTCCTGATTCTGGTGAACAGATATTTCGATTTAAATGTCATAAAAGTCGTACATTAGCATTTTTTTATAATTCGGGTATCAAATGGCATTAGATGGTCAAGGAATACAAAGCCTGTTCCAACTACACTTGCCTAACTGTGACGGGTTATGTAAAACGATTTTTACCGCTTCGTATCTTCTACAGCGACAGGTACCTTATTTAAATCAAGTTTGGAATCTTAAACCTTGGATCTTATTAATATAATATGTATGAGGTATTACAAATACATAAACCTGTTGTTTCTAAGGACACACATAGTTGTAGAAAATATTGTAACTTTATTGAATTTCTTCGCAATAAACCGGTCACGAAATAATAGTAGTAGTGAGCCTCTGGCGGGTGCTCCAGCCCACTAGCTGTGACCTACTTTGCTGCTTGTCAAAGGCACACACTTTGATTCTGTGGCAAAATGCACATCCAACAGTTGTTTTAAAAAATATTTCGGCCAAATAGTTCCAACAGCTTTTTTAGTAGGTACATGATGTTCATTTAAACGTGTACGCTACTACTACTACTGACTGTGAAATATTACTTTAAGAAATATGACAATAGGTTCAAATTTCCATGAGTAAACTTTGAGATATATCACGCTTCTCTGCCAGAACAACATTTATTTGGAAACTACAACTTCAACAAAGTGAGCACGAACGGTGCACAAGTGTACCGTCAGCACAATAGCGTCAACAGCCCTGGACGTGCCTTTGTTACATCACTTGAAAACCACTAACTTGTTTACTACCTTTTTATACAGCCATATTTCACGGCATTTTGCCTTGGCCAACCGCTAAATCTTAAATATTCTCCACGCTGTCTGTACTGGTAGCTGTTTTCATAACATTTTAATAAATTGTACTTCACGTCCTAATTTCCTTTCTATGTAGCGGACCAAATATTTATCTGTTGATGTCCAAAAATATATAGTTTTATTATTGAGGTTGCACATGACTGTAGAAATAGATAAACTATGTGTGTATAATGTATAGTATGAATGACTTTTTTTATTACATTGTATAATCTCACTAGGTATAATTATCTTAAAAGTTATATGTATAACAAATATAGTTCACGTTGTTATATAAGGAAATATTTATCGCATAGTAACCTATCCATTTGCAAAGTCCCATGTACTAACATGTGGGCATGTGAAAGAATTGGGTTAAACTTTTCAGTACAGATTTCGACGATAACTGAACTGTGCTGTCAGAACTACGAAAAACATGGAGAGGTGCCAGTACCGGGCAGTAGAGGCATCTTCATCGATTTCCGTGACGTAACTCTGTCTTGAATCGTCCGCATAGAGTTGTTCATGTCCCAAATCTTTGGCCCGTATCTGAGTCACATAGCCGATCGGAATCAGTGTGTTTCGTGACACGGCCGACTTAATGCACTTTCCGTGATAGCAGTTCAGGATTTCACAACGTAAAGCGTGCCGTGGGCGGCTCGCACGCGACACAATGCCGTGCAATCGATGTGTGCTGCACTAACCGTTCAATTATTGATACGCAAGGCCATTCTATGACCGTGGAGCGAATTTATGATTAATTCACGATATTGATTCAAATCATGCTACGGTTCAGACGTTTTGACTTATATATTATGTTTTAAACTGCTGTAGTACTTGTTGTATCAATAATTCGATCAGTAAGATCAAAGCCACGGTGAGGAATATTTATACGTGGTTACTTGTGATGTAAGTAAGTAACTACGTTATTATACAATGTTATGAATTCTCACGTATTACATTTCATATTCAAAATTGAATTCGTACCTATATAATACTTACAATTCTATTACAGAATTCTAGATGTAGTTACTGAAAATATCCGTAACTACTTTCATTTAGAAAATACAGACCGTTACTCTAACCGTTTTCTTGACGAAGTAATCAAACAACAACATTCAAACCCTTAGGGATTCGGCGAGTTCTCTCAAACTGCTGAATAACTTGAATCAAAATAACAGAGCATCCAATTACAAGCCGCCCTTTCAACGGAGCCTCCATTTTAATACTTCAATTAGAAACTTTACACCGGCAGCCAGTGAAAGTCTCCCAAAAACAATGTAGGCCTGCCTTTAAGTCATATTGTAATAGTTGCGTAAGGGCCTACGACTCTGTACACTTGGATAAAAACGAAAGTCTCTAGCGCGCGCGCATCCAAACGGCTCTAGTATACACTTATTGTGTTCGATAAATTACATCGTGGAGCACTCATTGCGATACATTTGTTTCTGGTTCTTGTTTAAAGTGGAGTCTGAGAGTTTTATTGCTGCATATTTTCTATCACCAACATATATTTTATAAGCTTCAAAGAGGAAAAGAATTTAAAAATATTGTATGCCATTCGAACACAGTAAATTCGAGAGATATAAAGCGAAAAAAACTGGTATTCGATAGATACCAAAGAGAAGGATAAAATATAACGTTTCATTAATATTTAAATTAAATGCAGTATTTTATTCCAATGTGTATAATGACGACGCGGCAATATAAGGTTTCTAAGCCCCGGCTGCGGGGTATATTGAAAAGCTTTTCCTCATGTACCCTAATATTCTTTCACTTGCTCAGTCGTCGGGTGCCTGTTTCCTCACCCGTGAACATAACGCCTGACATAATTACACCAATTTATTCATTAATATACCAGAAAAGTCTTGCTTAACTTATCGCAAAACAAATAACCGCGTATTTTTTGCTACTAGGCGCAATTAGGGTAGCAATTGATAAGATAAAGTATATCAAATAGGTTACATGGCTCTTGGGTCAGCACGATAAATTTTGATACACCGCCTATATTTAGCTATACCATACATCTAAGTAATGTTAAATGTGGGTGTGACGTGAATTCAAGTGTCATCTGGAGCCTGACAAGATGATTACTGACCTGGAAGTGTTTGCGTAGCTTTAAGTAAGTTTAAAGCGATAGATGAACGAGATAACGGTATTTTGGAAATCAATGAACATAGAAATGAGTTTATCTCTGATGTAGGTACTTTTGTTCTCAAGGAAAATTGTTTCATCAAAGGCATCCCAATAATTCCGACTCAGAAAAGTTGTCAACAGGCTAGTCGACAAGTTAGGGACGATTACAAGAGTCGTAACTTTTACAACCTACATGACAGTTACGGGTTGATATCAACTTGATCATCTGAACTTCAGTGTACTGCGACTCGGACGTGATTCGACTTCGTAATAATAATACACTTGATTCTTACGAGTATGTTCCTTATGGCTTTCGTATTTTTCCAGCAGCTGAATACATATTCAGATTATTAAGTTGACAATTTTGTACTGCAGTTTACACATTGAAAATAAACCCAAAAGTTCGCATATGACGACGAACGGAAAGGACGGAACATAAATCCGTGACCGGAGACCATATCGTCACAAAATATAGTCGCAGTAAATGTTTACAACGACACCCTCCCTTGTAAATAACAAGCACTATGACAGGTGCTGCCTCCTATCAGATCTATCCGGTTCGGAAAGATCTCAATTGACATAAAGACATGAACTACGTTAAGGGATCCTTAAAGTGAAATTCACGTGAACATTTTCTACAAACGAGGGTCTATTCGGATGCGGGGAAGCCGGAGATTGGATCAGAAACTGGTTACAATGTCAAGCCGGCTGGGTATTACCGCATAGGCTGTCACGAACACCTTTGGACCAATGACATTGGAATGACTAACCGGTACGTGGCACCGTGAATAAATCCGCAACAATCGTGAAAGGTCGGAAGCCCCATAAGTTAGAACAGTTAGATTATATTAATAGTTTCATCCTAGAACCCTGTTACATGGTATGGTGAGTTCGTTCAATGTCGGGTGTCTCGAGTACCTGTCATCACCTCCACGTTACACTCTGCCAGCTGTCGTGTGTTATTTTTAGTGTGCGTATTATTAGGTCAATGAGAGTCACAATTGAGTTCAGGACGCGTGGGGGTAATATGCTAGTTTCCGAATACAATTTCTATGACTGACCACTGACGAGTTCACATTTCCATTGTCTACATTTTGTAGTTAGTCCCTAAAGTATTATGCAGCACTTGTAATAAATTACTGGGCGTGTGCTGTGCAATCTATCCGTCAATGTTATCCATAACAGTTTGATATAGAACATTACACTATTTTTTATAAGTTCGCGCCTGCAGACTAATATCAAAGTGAATTATCGCGAACCCGAAAGCTTCTAGTGTGATGGGATTAAAGCGGTATTCCATGGTTGAGATAATGTAATACGGATGAAGCTTTTGTAATAATATTATGCAGTTTCTTTCCATCTGTCATAAATTCTATATTAGTTTAATTGCGTGTATTACACAAAGAAAACTCAAACCGAAGTACGTAAATAAATACAAAGTTGCAATAAATCTGTACAACAACTAATGGGAACTAATCAAAATGGTCGCTTATTGTCATTCAGTTGTTGATTGCGCACGCGCATGACTATTGTGACAATTCCATTGGTAATGCGCATCGATTACAGCTGATAAATGTTCCCGATAAATAAAAAACTTGAAAAGTGAGTTTTACAACGTAAACACTAGGTTGAGTTTCGATTGATTGTGTGGGCGGAGATAGAACGTTGTTATGTTAAACAAACTAAATGTTACGATTATTGCTTTATTAGATGTGTATTTGTACTACGGAATGTAATTGTTGGATGTATTTTTACTGGTATAAATACTACGAGGTTTTATATAGCGGCGAGAAACTATTACCGCTCATCGTCAATACTTTGATAGAAGAGATAGCAATTGTACTATTGAGGATAAATGCTTATTGTTGCTGTCAGACAGAGAATATTAATAATCTAGAGTATCTTATCACATTATACTCCAACAAATACACTAGGTACGTCTTGAGAACTAGTCTATTTTACCTAAGACTCAAAATTTCTAGTCACAAATCCGTCGTGTTGTGTACCTGCTTTCAGGTTTAATAGCATTAATATTAACAACAAGCGACGTTCAGAATACTAAACAGGTAGATTGATCGACGATCTGAAACATTTTACCTAACGAAGGAACCTAGGACCTTTAAAACATCTAGTACTACAGCTCAAATCAATTTAGGATTGTTTCTTTTTGGTGTTCAATCAGAATTACAGTTGTAACTTAGTAATTATAACTAATGACTTATCTACAGGTCTTACAGATATCAGTACTTGCTTAGTGATAAGCTTTATCGTTATCAGCAAGTATATCGGCAAATTGTAGAATAATATAAGAGCGCGTTATCAAACTTGGATCGTATCAATAAATAAATGAAACTACTATATCTTTTAGGAAGCATCTATTTCGCCTTATGTAATCGAGTTTGATATAACTAACTTGTTATTGTTTCCAAGGTTGTTTTCACGCACGGGTTTCACGTTTATGAACATTATTCTTCAGGTAAATTAAGTTTTAATTAAAATTGTACTTAGACTAAGTAGAATTTTATTGCACGTAAACGGTTTTAGCTGATAACACGTAAAGTGGTTTAATCGTTTAATTTAATGTAATATAATATAAGATACAAAGAACGCCTTTGTTTTGAGACGTTTCACAGCGCTCTTTTTGTAAACCCCGGGCACAATCCTTTGAGAATACATGCTGTATTTGTTTAGCGAAACTATTCCTTTATCCAGCTTAGAGCGAGACGTTTACTACGTGAATAAATTATAATATTCGCTGCGAAATACAAACACTGAGGGACTTTTTGTATTTTGCTCAAACGCAAACGTTTCAAGTTTATCCAGTCGTTGAATTGAAACTTATGCCCCGAAATCTATTACCAAACTCATACAAATCTGTAAAACACGTTTCTTTGTATTTTATCGTATTTCAATTTCATCTGGGTAACGTTTGGATACTATGACTGGATGTTAAGTAAATAGGACAACAAAGGCAGTTCGCTAATGAAAATAAAATACGAACAGACATTGACGTAAGAATAACAGGATTATTATTTTATTCCTTTATTTAAATGTTTATGATTGGATCAAGGAGACTACAGAGACAAGCTCGGAGAGCCTCGGGATACTAATCTTTTGCGCAAAACATTGTAAGCAATGGAAATAATAACCCGCGTGGGCTTAGTACGTAGGATGTAGCCGGTAACTTGGGCTTGGGCATAACTTGAGGCATTTCCTCTTCTACGGAAACATATTATAATTCTTTGCATTCGCGTATACATGGATAGATCATTGTAATATTTCACTGTACCGCAACGAATGGCTTACGGTGGTTTGACTTGGGAACATTTTCATGCAAAGTAAACTTTCAGTGTCATTATAATAAGACTTCTTTTAGTTAAATTTCTTAGTAATAATAAAACTCCTCAACTGAAGGTAACATTGCAAACAATGATCCTTTCTTCAGTAGGGTCTCTTGCCGGTCCTCCCCCGAGATGTTCTTCAAGGGAGCGGGCGCGGGCGTACAAATTGCGAGCAAAACAAACATATTTATTTTGCCACAATACCTCTGCAGCGGCCTGTTTGCTCGCAGTTACGAACTTATCATACGGGCTCTTGTGTTTATCATACATCGTTAAACGGTTTAATGTTAATTGGTTGTTAGGTTTGTGTTGCGAGCCACTGTTGCTAACAGTTTGTCTCTTGCAAGATACGTCACGTGGCTATCTCACACCCTGTTCTCAATATCCAGGGTCTCGGAAATAGCTACGGTTACTAGATTCCCGGAACCTGACCACAATTTCGATCCGTGCGGTTTTACTCAGTCGTATTCGATCCGGATGGCAGGGGAGTTTCTCGTCCGGAAATGCGAACAATTTGCGAGTTTTGCTATGAAATACAAGAACGATATCCCTTTGATGTTGATCACAAAGTTTGTTTAAATATAATAAACGGCACGATAAAGGTATAATAAAAACTAAAAAGTGTACTTTGGCTGAAGTTAAAGCTCATCACGACATCGTTATATTTTGCGATGCGAATGTCACGCAACCGAACAACTTTTATTATAAAACATTTTCAGTTGGTATTTTCATATCAATCTGAAATTTGAATTAACACCTGCGCAGCTGTCCCATGAAGGTGCTTGATTATCTGAAAAATATCTCCATATTGTTCTAACACATTGATATGTAACCCACATCTACTCTATAACTAGTACATTTACAGCTGACGGATCGTTTGTTTGTTAACTCTGGGTTGGACTTTTGCGGCATGAATTTCGTATCTAATGTTTAGGTAGGGGATGGAATACAAAACAATAAAGTTAGATTATACAATATACTTATGACCTATAAATCACAAGGAATATAACCCAGTAGTAAATATTCAATCGTAAACGAAATCGTAGCGTAAGCTTTCCTATAAAATGCTCTTACTCTTTGCCTTCCTCTGCGTAGCGAAGCGGCATGTTGGGCGTTTTAATATTCTCATAAAATATGTAAAATTAAATCATGAATGTTTCGTATAAATACGGTTTCGTCACGGTTGGAAAATATGTAAACAATTTCTGTCAACATTTAGACCGATATTAAATACGCCTGTCTAACCTCTATTTATTTTGGTTCGCTCCGAATATTTTTTATTTATTTTATGGAAGACTAATAAAGAAAATGTTTATTTGAATTACCTTTCGACTATCTAAGCGTGTAGTTATTAATTATTGTGCAACCAAAAATGTTATAATTCCCTTGACATTTAGTATGTGTGGTTACCTCGGGCGCTGTCGACGAACCGAGCAGAGGAAGTGCGGTAATTATGTGCGCTGTGGCGAGCACATTAGTTTCATAAAATTAATTAATTAACTATCATAACCGCACATTAAAAATGTACTAATTGAAGGTGCGCGTTTTAAATTCTTTAAATAAATGATTACAATATTGGTTTACGTACGTGCGGACTTGTTATCGATTATGGAGTTCATTTGTATGCATACATGTTCAACTGTATTTGCTTTAAAGAGAAAGAATTAAATTAACTGTTGTTCTCTCTATCACTTTGAACAATCAATAAACGTTTCTGGTCGAGAACTATTGATGAAAGAAAATCCATTTCGTCGAACAAAGCATTTAGATCAAGTAACAGCTGAAGCAGTTTACACGATCTAAACCAACATGTTACATTGTGTAAACATTCGACACGTCACCCGAGACAACACTTGACAAATTGCTTCTAACCTTCAGGCTAATCAAACGCTCTACGATAGACAATACACTCTAACGCAAAGATATTAAGTTTACAATGACTTAGCGAGGCAAAATGTGCAGTCAGTACCGGTAATGACCTTGCTTGTCATCAATCTGGTGTCAGCAAGACCTTCACATAGTTAAAGTTATTGCTTTTAATTTACGTACCGATAATATTCTCACTTATATTACGTAAGTGTCCGAATACGGACATATCGGTGAATTTGTACATTAGTATCTATTGTGTGATTTGTGTGCAAGGAACACTATAGTAATATATGTATGTTGTGAATACCACCAATATTAGACTAAAACTTCGGGGCTCGAAGTAGAAATTGTTTTCCACGAAAAATATAGCCATTTTTATACTATTTGAAGTATTACTTAATGTTAGTTAATACAGCATGTTGTTTATCGTATCAGTAGTGTTATCGTGATTTCGCCATGTCGCATAAAGTTGCATATCCGTGTTGAAGAACTGTGGAATATTTTCAGAAGTGTGGTGGCAGAACATTTTTTTTTTATAATTGATGGGTCGACGTTTGACCACTATCTCGCCTGGTGGTAAGCGATGATGCTCATCTCATCAATGCTTAAAGTTTCTAGCACTAGCCATTTTAACACTAAACCAACAAAACGTAATATTGACGCGTCCCTCAAGTCTGGTTTTTTGGACGTCACAACTATCCGAAAT
Source organism: Spodoptera littoralis (assembly GCA_902850265.1). Classification (NCBI taxonomy): domain Eukaryota; kingdom Metazoa; phylum Arthropoda; class Insecta; order Lepidoptera; family Noctuidae; genus Spodoptera; species Spodoptera littoralis. The sequence goes on from LR824547.2 coordinate 13,580,282, forward strand.
TTTGATACTGTCTTAGAATACTGCACATTAAAAGCCAATGATGTTTCAAACCCATACAACACAGTACAGTACCTGTTTAGGTACCTTTGTTAATGATAGACAGTGTACCATCTACAGATTACAGATGCTCAAGGTAGGCAGTAGATCACATTTATAGCAGTGATCAAGTCACAGACATATAGTTTACCTTGTAATCCAGATAGCAACATGTAATCATATACTTAAGCTAATAAGATTCTTAATGGTGGTGATAAAGTGCCAATCTATATTACTTGTGTATCAATTTTTAATGGTTTTGATAATGCAAATAAATAATGTTAATTTAATTATTCCAATTTGTTAGTTTTCGTTTAAGCCAATAAAAATTAAAGCAAAAAATAAACACTTTTTGTCAAAGAAGAAGAAGAATGAGAAGAATACACCAAAATAATAAATGGTAGAAGTTCTGTACATTGAAGTGGATGTTCACACCAACAATGCAACGACTAAGCCATGGGTGGATCTGTGAGGCTAAGTACGACATGGCTCACGACAACGAGGCAATGTATACTGTGCACGATGGACGATTTAACGATAAACGCTAACACCTACGCTGCCCGCTCACACTCTGCTGATGTGATACACTACTAAATCGTGGACAATTTGTAACATTAAGACATAAATATAACAAAGAGAACATCTAAGTTTATTAAACTTATAAGATTCTGACATAGAAATCTTTATGATCAATGATTTTGCACAATTTTACAAGCATGATTTATTAATATTTTGCAACTATTTTTATGCAAAAAGTTCACTACATTATTAGTTGATTAGGCAATGACCTACATTGCTTAATATTTTTATCTACAACTGTTAATAAGGCCTCTAGGGTCTACTCAAAGTTTCGAGGTCCTATCAAATTGGTGTATTGGTGTACCAATTACAAAGTCTAGTGAGAGTAGCTACAGATAGGTCAATTGGTTTTATTGGCGTCTAGTAAGATTCTTATGTGAATGGTTAGGAGATATTATAGGAGTGATGCAATGTGATCGAGTGGTACTGCATGAAGGCGGGTGGACATCAGCAGAGGTGATGAGCGCGAGAGAGTGCGCGCGTGAGGCATGCGCGCCGCAACAACCACAAAGCCGATGAGGGAACATATGCGTTGACTGTCGACTCACCGAAATGAGACGTAATATTGCCATGGCCGTTGGCCAGAGGCAATGCGGTCACCAAGTCTTGCACTAAAAAACAACGACTATCTTTTAACATTGCATAAATTCATACTATTCATGAGGCAGCCGGCCCAGCCGTCCCCGTGTCTTATCAAACGTACGGCGAAATTACTCTGATAATTATTGTGCCTATAATTCTTCAAACTTATCAACGGAATTATACTCGTTATATTACAGCAATAAAGCGGCATTAACTACACAGAACAACTTTTATCTAAATAGTATTCTTTTCAAGTTAAATATTTCGATACATTATGACCTCACAATCACAGAAAAATAGGTCAAAATGATAACAGCAGTGTGTTCTGATAAGAATCTAATTGGAGTCCAGCTGCGAGCGGCTTAATCGACCACAAGTTCGTTGTGTCAATGTTATGCCCGCCTTGCCAAGTACGCAATGAAGTAAAGACAACTAGGTACATATCTATGTATAGTGTGCAGGTAAATAGTACGCCACTCACCCGAGCTAAAGTGTGATCGCTTTACGTCTCCATTTTCCGAGTCGCCGTCGAGCGGCCGTTTCCTCGAGTCCGTGATTTCCGGACTGGGGCAAGTATCCATCCCTGTGTCAGCGGCCATGTTGAATTTCAGGGCAAAACTTTAAACTTGTCTAGCATAATTCCCATTACGTAATTGCTTGAAAATATGTACGATTATGCGGCACTATGAATTACTTTAACATAATAACGGTAACACTTAACACTTATACAACTAAAAACGAAGGAAAATTGAAGTTTTGAATGGTGTAGTTAATGAAATAAGAAGAGAAGTGACACTATGGTTGTTACGTCTAAACGTTTTGTGAACGTTTGTCGATACTGCGGCTGTTTGTGGAGCACAGTCAACGTGAAGCTAGCTGCGAATGTCACGCCGTTCTGTTGGCTCCCCTGTATAATGACAGTGACCAGCTGATTGCCTTAGTGCTGTGAGCTTGAGTTGATATATCGATTACTCGATTTCCATTCATATTGCTCTTTTTTAATATGAATACATACCAAATTTTTGGTGCATGGTAGTACATTTCTTAGGGTTCCATATGCAAAGGATAAAAACTGAATCATATTATTAAGACTTCGATCTCTATCCATCTGTATGCCTGTCAACCGGCTGTATTTATGAAACGTGATAGCTAGTTTTTTAAACATGAGCTGTTTACCTATATTTTTTTTCGATAAACTAGCAAATGTGACAAAACCAGGCAAATAATGATTTATAATGTATTTGTATAACTTTTAATTTTTTGACAAAAATATAATAAGTAAGTATTACTTGAATTGAACGTTGAACGCGACTAAAGAATAGCTAGTTTTATCACGTACATTTTGCGTTGCTTATTGCTTGCTACGGATCACAAACAAATAACTATATTTTTCTATTTAAAACATAGGAGATGACACGGATTCTCAGAGATGAATAGATGATATAGATTGGTGTAAATTATGTAACTTTTATCGATTCAGCTCTGCATAGTTGTGTCAAAAGAGGCTCATCACTATAAAAACATAATGCGCCAAGGTCGTTTATAGACCAATCAGAATTTGTTGATAACTTCATACATGTTCCATTACAGTCATGATTGTGCGCGAAATATAAAAAAACAAAATTACGAATTAGCGCATAACGTATTAGAAGATTAGTCTACAAAGAAAATAATATTGTATATTAATAATGTTTTTGTAAATTAAAAATCTTTAAATAATTATCAGTTATTAAAAAAAAGAAATTTTAATTTGAAAATGTGTTTCTTATTTTTGAAGAAATCAACAAACAGATATGCCAAGTCAAAAGTAAAGAAAAATTTTTTACTTTTGAATTAAAAAAAATATTTAAATAGCGCCTTTCGGAGACCTAGCAAAATAGTTAGGTCTAAAAACTAGGTCAAGGCACAAGGTAACTATTTCTATCTCATTTCTGCAACTAGATCAGGATTTTAGGTCATATAGAAATGAGAAACTGTTCGAATCTAATATGAATCTATAGCGCATATCCTAGCTATCCTTTAGTAAAATTATCCTTAATTTCACCGGTAAAAAAAAAATGATTTTTCAACTCGAATCTCCATCGTATTATTATGTTATTATTTCTTGCTCAAAAGTATTTATTATCCACTATGATGATAATTTTTATGAAATCGGAATAGTGTTGAATTATTTGCCGCATAGCTCCTACCTACGTAGCGCATTGCGGGCAAACCGAAGCGCCATCTTTTATCTAAAATGATAAACCTTACTTATTAAACTCGTCTGAAAATACATTTCGATATTTGTTTACATTAGTAGGTAGAGGAGTAGGTAATATAATGGCATAAATATGCTAGTACCTAACGATAGAATATTGACGTAACAATGATAACATTTTAATTCTAAATGGGTAATGGCCTAAATGGGTTCTAGTTGTGCATTATAGTAGCAGGCACGTTACCCTCCTACTTCTATGACCGATTACAAATACACAACATCACGCCTTTTGAGCCCGTAAAGAGTAGGCAGAGGCTTGTCACGTGCTATGTTATAAGCTTATAAGTTTCATATAGGAATAGGGACGAGCCTATTATAGTAGAACCTAAGTAATACATGTGGAAAGCAATAAAGTAGGTATTGAGTAGTTTTGGTAAGATGTATTATTTAATAATGTAATATCCACCTCCATAATTATTTATGACCACAGTTCTCTGACCTCAAGATCTGAAGAAACCAATTAACGCATTACACTGTTACCAAAATTGTAAATTGCTCTAATTAGATTATGCATACCTACTTAGCTAGTAAGTACCTTGTTTGTTGAAGGTGGCATACACTTGCATTGCACAGCATTCTCAAGTAAAAACTGCAAATAGTCTAAGTATGTACGTAGATTTCAATTAAAATAATGAAAATTTTGAATAAATCGTGTCGAAATTATGTTGTTTAGTAGTCTGTCGTGTGATAGTGAGCGTTTCGTAAGCCATTAGACAAAGAAGGTCGCAGTGATTGCGGCGGCCCACCGGCCCCGCCCACAGCGGCTGGAGTGCCGGGGTGCGTGTCAAACGTGTTTAAATCAGTCACGAACCACCGTGCCACTGCCCGAATTATCACCATTCACCCACAAGCACAACCCAAACTATTATGAAAAAGAAAATTGTTTCTTTGAATACTCTCCTACAGATTACGTATAGGTACCTGTGCCTAATGTTAATGATTATTATTTATCTGCTGTCATCATCACCGCATAAAAAAAAAATAAACTGGAGCTACCTCAGTGGTAATCAGGTTGCAATCACTTATAGTAAAGACGATGAGCTATTCTCGTTAAAACGTTCATTCGTAAAAAATATTAATCCTTATGACCCTTTTGTAATATGTCGATAGTTTCAGAATAATTGAGGGTAAAATTTGCTTTTATCTCAAGAGTACTCAATATATGTAAAAAAACCGAAAAGTATGAGATCGACACTTTTATTTCTTGAACTTTGCAGGACCACATGTATTTCTATCGTGGCAGATTAAATAACGCATGCTTCGTCAATGTTAAAGAAACTTCTAAACTAGAGGTGGTTAGTGTTAATGTATGCTTACCATTAACCTACATTCCATATGTTCCGGCTGGTAAAAGTAATACATTTCCTTGTACATGATGTCAGGATTTCAGGCACTGCACTTCACAGAACGTGCGCAAACAACCACCACAAAGTCACTAAAATAAGGTATTCGCACGGATTTAATATTGTTACTTGATTTAGTACTGTTATTACTTATTACTTATGTACTTAATTTAGTGAATATAAACTTGATTAACCGAGAATTATCGGAGAAATAATCACGAACATGGATGATGAGACCACTCAGAAGAAAGAGACTTATCACCTACCCTCGCTAGCGTTTTTATTTTACTAATAATATCAATATTTTTATGTCGGTACTTTCACAAGATAATGCGAAACTCACACTAACACCACGGGTAAAATATTAAAGACCGACTTAAATAAAAATATTTGAGTTTGGGCGTTTAGATGACTAGACATCGAGTTTTTATCTATGTTACGAAAGTTGTGTTGATCGTGGAAGAGCATTATAGGCATAAACTGTGCACAATACAGCCTCACCCTCGCTCAAAATGTCGGCAACGCGTTTGGAACTTCTTCTGGGATTGCAGATCCATTATAAGATAAGTTTGCCACACTATCCTCAGGTATGGTTGAGGAAGTGGTAGGACAGGATAGGAATAAAATGATAGACAACATGGAATACAAAACTAGCCTTTAATATTGCATTGAATTAGTACAAAATTCTCGTTCACTGCACGTTACAGCCCGGCTGTATGTGCTCAGTACTATCGATATGGTATTACTACGCTGACTGACGCTAGACGTCTCATTGTATCGAATAAATTATAAGAACCATCGTAAAATAATATCGAGAAGAGATTATACACTTTCTGGGATATTTTAGTATGCTCAGCACTGCCTGCGTGTCTGTGATATAGGGATTACAGGGTATTTATTATTTAACCTGTTATGTCCATCAACAATAAAAAATATGACAATTGCACCGCGTTAATCTTATGTGATGTCAACTTTGTACTTGATTATATACTTGGTAACATTTATATCGAAACAATTAGTTACATAATATATTTGTTATATTTACTAGGACATAAGAGCGACTATCAGGAATCCCATGAAATTTAATTCAAAGTACCTTGTGAATTGAAACCTAAAAACAATTTAAAACCAAGATTCGTTGTAGATAAATTCAATGGTTTTCTCATGGAACGTAAATCTTTCAAAGATAAAGAAGGTAATATACATTTATTGATCCCAGAAATGTGTCACTAGATAGGCAGGCGTGCGTCGTAATTGTTAGAAAAAATCCCGAAATATAACACAATAGAAGCTTTGGAAGGAAGGTATATTAGTTACACAGTAAGGAAACACTAACTGCCGCACTCACGAGTGAGTTGAGTGAGTCGTTACTTAACCCAGGCTTTAGCAATAGGGTAGTATCATAAATTTGTTTTAATGTCCGTCTGGTAGATTATTTTAAAACATTAGACACGTATTTTTTCTTTTCTTACAAAATTAAATACTTTGGACGAAATATTGATTTGAAATATCATGTGACGTCACGATTTACTACTTTTTATAGGGTAGCTTGACGTAACGACCTCCCACTCCTAAACTTAACTCTGTTTCATCAAAGTATTGTTTTCTTATACGGCAAAATAAAAAATAAGTGTCTAATATTTTTTCATTATCTTAGTGACGGATTAATTACATTTTTAATTTTCATACGCTGTGTACTAACCTATTGTTTTCGGAACTAAATAGTTCCTTAACAATAGTTTAAATAGTCACTAAATGTCCCCGAGTACGGCAGTTAGACCAGATGACAGGAAAGGAATGACATAAATGAAAGACAGGCAAACACTGGACTTGTGGTAAGTATAAAATTACGGTCATATTTGTAGATAGGAATATAGTTTTGTAACGTTTTCTACCTCTCATCTATAATGCCAAAAATTGCATATTGTTTGATACTGATGATATAAATCTGATTACTTTGACCTGGAATTAAGTACAATATTTTTAGTTTAAATAACTAAGAAATTAGAGTTATATATTCCTTCTTACTATAATACAGAGACAGAAAGTGTTACGAAACTGCACAATGAGGCATTATAAAATCAATATAATATTTGTATTTACAAAACTTTCATAATTTGTTTAAGACTAGGCACTGCCACAACGTGTTACAGGTTCATCCCCCAGTAATGTAAAAAGGAGGAGTGGGGATGGGAGTAACACGATGTATCAGCGTACACAGTGGCGGGCTCCCACTGTTCCATGACAACTATTAAATTGGTTCCATTCATAATTTATTTATTTCTACTTGGAAAATTGTACATTCACATTGCAGTCTATTAAAATTCTGGATGAAACATGATTTATTGGAGATGAACGAGAAATAGCTGCAACATGTCATTGCCTATGCCATATTACATAATGTATTTGTTTGTGCACACTGGATACCGGGTCAACGCTTCACAAGTCACTGTCAGCTTTGTACCAATCGATGAAATAATGTGTATAACCGATAAGCCCACATTTACCGAGTAAAAAATGCATGTATAACAATGTAGGAGAACAGTGAGAACCCGCTCTGTGGCTAGAGGGCGCCGCTATCGCGCGGGGGACAGGGGCGCCGCCACTCCGGGCGCCAGCGTCGCTGCGACTGTGGGCGCTGAGGGCGCCAGGTGGTACGTCAGCCACCACGACAGCAGCGGCTGCATGAGGGCCACGAACAACAAGAAGTACACGCGCCGCTTGCTGCCGCCCGCCGCCGGCTTGCTCCAACTGTCCGCGTACGGGTTGGCGCTGTACCCGCCCGCGCCGTACCCGTACGCCGGCGCCGCCGCCGCCTCGCTCGCGTGCGACCCTGATAGTACTTGTAGTCGGAGAGTCTTCACCTGCAATACAAGTTAAATTATAGCAACACTCAACAAATTTTACTTAGAAAATAATAAAAACAAAGAGAACTTGGTGCAATGAACTCACCAAGAAATAAGACAACGCAAAACTGGTGTACACCAGAGTGCAGTAGTAGCCAGTCCTGCCTAGCATGAGACTGGCCAGTAGACTGCCGATCATGATGATGTACTTGTACCCGGAGAAGGCCAGCAGGTCCAGCGTCTTCAGGTGTGTGCTGGTGTTGGTGACGTACAAGGTGACCAGGTACATGATCATCTCGAAGATTATGTATGCTAGCGCCGAGGATGCCTGCATGCCTATCTGTTCTGGAGAGAACCTATGCTGCAGACCTAGAAGTAAAGTATGTTTATTAATAATAACATAAATAACGTTTGTTATCACCACCACCTAATTTCAATAAAACTTTTTACTGTAGTGTCTGAACTTTGACTTTGCATAATCACAACACAGATTACTATTATAGCAGCTGTCGTGTGATATTTCCGGTGGCGATAATACTTACTTTGTTTCCAATTTCAATGTACTGGCGTAGTAACTCGCTACTCGAGACTTACAAGGTTCGAACATGAGGTGATTGTAAAATGTCATTGAACATGTAAAACTTTATGATGAGTATTAGGTGATTCCAGTAATGAGTATTTTTCCACAGGTTTAATAGGCAGTAGCAGAGCGGTAGACGTTTACTTGATCATAACTAATATTTACCTAACATGAATCCAGCAAGCAGTACATATGTGACGTAACCCATGGAGGGTATGTACAGGTCCGGCGCGTTGATGTCGTAGCGAGGCTGCACCGGCGTGTCCTGGTCGTATTTCACCATCCATTCCTGAGGGAATTCAATACTGAGTTTAATACTACAACTTACTTGTTGCTTACCAGAGAGAGAGAGAGAGAGCGGCCAAACGTCTGCCCATCAAATATAAAAAAATATCACCCAATTCCCTATAAAACTTAAAATTCCCTATAATAATTGACAAAATGAAACTAAATAATATGCAATATAAATCACATTGCATCAATCAATCTTGTAGAATGTAATATTTTCTTCTGTAAAATTGATACAAACAATCAAAAGTCAAAATACAAAATCAAAATACACAGTACTGTAATGGTAGTCTCAGATTTTATTCAACTCAAACAAAATGATAATGTTTCGTTATTACAAGTGGGTGTGCAAAACTAATCTGTCTATTACACTAGTCTTACCTTATGTGTGTAGGGGAATATGATGAGCAGCAACTTCCGCAGCACATACCGTGTGTCCACCGCGAAGTAGTATCTCAGGCGTGAAACCGGGACATATTTGTTTATCTCCCGCTGCACTGCCTCGCGGCCCTGCGCTGCCAACTGATTGCCGTACTGCAGAGCCATATCCTGGGAAGAGGATATCATATTTACTGATTATTTTATACTAAGTGGTTATAAAAATGGTTCTCATACAAATGGCCAATGGCTATGGTAACTTTCACTAATCGTCGATACTTTTTTTTTTTTTTTTTTTAAACGTTGCCCCTCACTAGGATTGTCTCCTGTGTCGTGGGTGCGTTTACAAACATACAAGTTCACATACACAATAACACCCAGACCCGAAACAACAATTTGTGGATCACACAAAGTGTTGTCCCGTGCGGGAATCGAACCCGCAGCTGGTTGCCCAGCCACCGCACCAACCGTGCAGTTCAAAATTTTGAATTCAACTCCCGTTTATCACAGAACAAGACAAAAAAGTTTCTAAGTTAAAAGTCCTTCATACAAAATGCTGGGTGAGTGTACATGATAGGTAATTAGAGCAGGTACAACTGGTGGAAGTAGAGCATGTACAATTTTTATGTTATGTGTGTTGAATTTTTAAATTTATGGTACATCTTTAATTATTATGGTTCCATTTCAAATGATCACTCACTCATCAAAATCTAATCAGAATGAATTCTTATAAGAATAGTTCAGTCTATAAGTTTCAAATGTCATACCTGCACAATGGGTTGGTGCAGCATTGACCCCAACTGGGCTGGGTTCACCATAGGGGTCTGAGGGTACCCACCCATGTAACCAAAATCTGAAATACACACATTTTTTGTACTTTCTTGATGAATAACTACATTTTTGCTTCATGATTGATGATGATGTCAAGAGCAATCACTATCCAATCAGTGCACGCTGAACAATTAATATCACTTGTAAACTTATATAAACTCAAAGTTAAATTGCATCACAGTGATTAGAACTTACTTCCAGGTGGAGGTGCTGCATTGCTAAAGTCTTGTGAGGCATCTAATTGAATCCCTTCTTGATATGGTGGAGGGGGGCCCGCAGGCTGGAACCCTGCATTGTATGCTGGTGCGGGGCTGAAGGCAGGACTGGGCGACGGCGCCCCCATCGCTGCTACATCGCTAACTCGCTTGGCCTTACGGATTCCACCACCCTGGCCCACTACAAACATACATCACAACACATCACATATTATTTATACTTGTCATTAACTTGATGACCACATAGCCGTTTAGTAAGCTTCGTGTATTAATAAAAAGTGTTGAGAAGTACTTAGTCTGTAAGTAAGATGTAACAACAAGCGCTGTTGTGAAGCAAGCCTTACACAGAAGTTTGAAATCAAATAGGGATAAAATCATAATTTAATAATGTTTTCAAAGAAGAGGGTCGAGTATTTGGTTATTTATAATTATAAGGGCATTAATTCACAGTAATTAAAAGAGAACTTTATGTTTTATTGCTAAATACGGTCAGATTTTGTTACAGCAAGTCGGTAACAGGGTGACAATGTTGTTTATACAGATATGAAACCATACCATTTCTGGAAGCGTTGAAATTCATTATTTTATTCTGCAATCAGTCTAATAGGAAGGCAATGACATAGTAAAGTTCTTCAATTAACACGATTTATTTCTAATTCCACCACTGATTGAAACACATCACCAACGTCAGATTTGTCACAATTTGACATTTACATCTTGTTGCCTCAAGTGGGAAGTTTTTTATGTATAAACATAAATAATTAAAATTTTATTATTATTTTAATATTATTTTGAAATATATTTTTTTCATTTCAATAAAGTCAACCACGTCTACTAGGTAACTAGAAATGTCGTTTGATAAAAGATTCATATTTATGCATTCGTGCGTTTATTTCATCTTTTCTGTAACTGACACTTACACTGTATGTATCGCAACGAAATGTTGTTTTGTGTTTTTTATTGTAGCTAGTAGAAGATGTTTTTTATAAATATTTATATCTTCATAAAATACGTCAAGACCAAGAGTTCTACTGACTACGAATTATAAAAATTAAAATATAACGTTATGTCATATTGTTGTTAACGAAGCGAATGTTAACATGAAATATCAAAACATTGTCATACAACTGTCATTCGTACGAACTGCGAAGGTCCTAAACGTCAGCTTTGTTTTGTATTTTCCTCATTCTATGTAAAATAATAATTCACACCATTCATCTGAGTACAAAATATTGTATTAGCAATTGAGATAAATTCGTGATTGCTTAAATTAATGTGATGGCTCTGACGAACGTGCTGCTGCTGAGCCAAATAGCGGGCTACCTGGTGGGGTTCATACTGTCACTATGTATGATAGTGCCTATGAGCTTACACCAAGAGGAATTCAAGTAAGTTGGAAATTCTAATTGTTCTAGTTATTGCCTACTACCTACCTCTTTATTTGGCGATTTTAGTATAATACTTTGATTTTTTAAGTTGTAAATATTTAATCTTCCTTTTTATTCTTATTTTAATCATATATATTATTGGTATTTTATGTAGTAGGTACTTTGATTTGTAAAATAAAATCCAATTTTCCTGATTGTAATATTATGACACTGGTTGACTCGATTGTTATTTAAATGCCTAGACTTCTTCAAATGCAATTTAAATACTAAGTTTATGATTGATTTGTTTGCACATTTAACAAATTATTATGGTTATAAAATGGTACAAGTAGTTACTTTGTACTTTATATCTAAGCTTTACATTATGTATAGCAGTAAGTACTGTATGTAATAAACATTGTCATCAGTGGTCACTGTCTGCTGTTCTCCCATGGTGAGTGGCAGGAGAATGGTCAGCTGCTGGTATCCTGGGCACCAAGAGCTTACTGCGACTATGTCATAGTAGTCGGAGTTCTCATTTTCCTTGTATGCTGCGTTCAGATCTACAGGTCAGTGCTCCCTTGTTATAACATACATTAAATAGTATTTGTAGACTATGACTTGTTTTTGTAACAACTATCAACTATGTGTGATAAAACTTGACATTCAATACTAATAAAGTCATTGTGCAATTTCATTGTAATTTGTAATAAAATAAAGATAGGGCTACTAATGTTACGGGCTTGAATTAGGTAAACAAATCAAGGTCATACTTTTTTTATTTGCTGTTCATGAAGTCAAATGAAAAAAGTATTATTGAAATAAGTGCTGCTATTCAAGTTTTATACTGAGCAACATTATTTAATGTATTGTTATGGTTTGGTATAGTTGTAAAAAAAGTAGTATTCCATGAACTCAGATTGTAAAAGGATATGAGTAATTATTTCCTGTAGCATATCACACATAGCAATAAAGCATGTTTTTTTAACTATAATATAAATGTGGTGATTTTCCTCAGGTTGTCTATGTTCATGTACAAGGGCATAGACAGTTCATTCCTGTCAGCATTTCTAGAAGCAGTGGGTTGTATTCTACTCTGTGGCCTGGCAGTATCTGCTGCTGTGATGGTTACACTTGGCTTTATGACATGGTGTCAGAATATTGTTGAGCGGTTCCCAAGGTATGTATATGTATGCCAGTGCAATCTTTGTTATTATTTTGAAATGATTGTGTAGTATTTGCTTCTAAATCCTCCAATTCCTACTCCATTATAGACATTATTTTCTGATCTGTAAAGACTACCTTTGTATGATCAAGTCTATCAAATATGTAGTTAAAATGCTATATTTTCAAAGTATTGTGGTTGTTGATTAATTATAAAAATTGCCTACATTAATATATATTTAATTGTCTTTTATTTCAGTTGTGAATATGCAGCTGGTCAGATCATAGACATCAAAGATAACATTACAACTAGTGGGTTTTATATAGAAATTGGCTCAGCACAGGTAATAAAATGGGATATAAATTGCTTTTAGGCATTTTGCTCCCTGCTCTGTCTTATTTAAAGATAAAAGTTCTATTTTATAAAATTGATTTATTTTTGTCTAGTTCGGATCATGGGCCACATTTGCGACTTGGGTGGGACTGGCAGTATTCTCAACAATCAAGGTGTGTCGGTATCATCAACTAGAGAATATCCAGGTATCCATGTACCGTGAGAGACAGCGACTCGTAAACGAAAGTGGCTCCCCAACAACACAAGATGGTCGTTCCACACCACCCATTGACATAGCTCAATAGATTAGAATATTGTGAACTATCAGAAACTCAATATTTAAGAGGAGTATTATCTAAGAATCGTATATTTATTGAACAATCTTTGGGAATAATTACAAAGCTAAATATTTCAGCATCAGTTAATAATTATTGAAGCGAGATAGTTGTTAAATTATTCTGCCATAGAGTTAAATCCATGAACATTGAGCTTTGTATCTGTCTCACTTACAACAGGTGCGGTCACAAGGCTGATTATGAACTGATTGTTATTGATAGGATGAGGTAGGCTAGTGAGGCAAAATGTGGGGGGATTACAGATTTAACTATTGAAAATTAAAAGTGTTAATTTGGATTAATTATGTAAATGTAAATTAAAAAGATATTTATAAATGAAAGGAAAATAAATATTTCATCCATCCATAGGATATAATAACATCAATACAAAAACAGCTAATGAATAAAATTATTATTCGTGAATGAATTTTAATTTTTCAACCAACCAAATTAATAAATATTATACTAAAGTTTGGATATGGTACTGACGATGTATGTGTAGGATATGACATTGTATGTATGTGATAATAATTTAATTTCCAGTTTGTTTTGTACAAATAGATGCTTTTATGCATTGTTTTTGTTCTGAATATTAAATAAGATGTTGTTAGATATAAAAGATACCTTTTGCGAAATAGATGATACAGTTATTATGTTAACTTAAAGAATAAATTATTTACTTGCCTTTTTAATACTGAAAATTTTGTAATCTGAAGTTACTTGTTGCTCTGAAAATGCAACAAGTAATACTTACTTGTTTAGGATAAGTTTGAAATTATTACTTTTTTGGATAACTCTTCCAATTTAAAATGTTTTAAAATAAACAACAATATGCTGTAGCTGTACAATCCATTCGTTTTGAGAAATGAGTACCTACTCTAAAAGACTGTGATAATGTTTTCAAATTGCGAAATAAAACGTTTAGCTGCAGAGCTGTGTCAAAATTTGATAATAATTTGTTTGCAATATGTTCACTTTTAATCGAATCTATGCAATCCTTACTAATATTATAAATCTGAAAGTGAGTTTGTTTGTTTGTTTGTTTGTTCCACCTTCACGCCGTAACTACTCAACCGATTGCTTTGAATTTTTGCAGACGTGAAGTTAGAAGTCTGGATTAAATAATAGGGTACTTTTTATCCCGGAAAAATTGATATTCTCGAGGGAAAACGAAATTATTGGTAAAGATGGCGCTGAGTGTATTTGTATATGTCACATAGGCTACTTTTTATTCTTTTGTGACGCGAGCGAAGCCGCGGGTAAAAGCTAGTCCTTACTAATATTATAAATCTGAAAGTGAGTTTGTTTGTTTGTTTGTTTGTTCCACCTTCACGCCGTAACTACTCAACCGATTGCTTTGAATTTTTGCAGACGTGAAGTTAGAAGTCTGGATTAAATAATAGGGTACTTTTTATCCCGGAAAAATTGATATTCTCGAGGGAAAACGAAATTATTGGTATAGATGGCGCTGAGTGTATTTGTATATGTCACATAGGCTACTTTTTATTCTTTTGTGACGCGAGCGAAGCCGCGGGTAAAAGCTAGTGATGTATAAATGTAGAAAAAATTGTCGTTAGAAAGTGTAATTGTTTAAATCACAGTAACTTATTGATATTTTGATAGTAAAGTAAAACATGTGTTGGTATAATCACATATCGTTCGTTTAAAAATTAAATTGCATTTTGTAAGGATTTTCTTTAATTGAAATTTAATACTTCAATTAAAAGTTAGAGCAAAAATCTATTTATAGTTTTTAATTAAATGCTTTTGATTTATAATGCTTACTTTTAAGTTCTAACTTAAACGATTATGTTATGTCATTTCGAGTTATGTGCTGTGGCATGTATAGTATTATGATAAATAATTCATTTACTCGTGATTAAATTATTATTATTCCACAAGTTATTAAATACACTAAAATATCATTTTTACCTTTGTATTTCATAAATATCTCAACAGATCAATTAAACTATTAAAAAGAGGTAACGGTCAATGACCTCAATCAAGAGCGATATTAATATTATAGGTATATGAATGCAATTAAACACAAGTTGAATTAATTTTTTGTTTAATTTTTGTAATTCACTATTATCAAAATCTAAGCATGCTCATAATACGAGAGCCTGATTGCAATATTTTTGCATGATTTAAACATTAGTGACTTTTATTACATTTACTACAAAATTATTACTAAAAGCAAAATCAGTCTTTACAGAGATTCTTTCACAATATTTATTGAGTGTTGCCTAGCGATGTGGACTTTCAAGTATCGCAGTTGAGCAAACTTCTGTCCACATTTATCACAAGAGAAGTTTCCTACGGTGTGCGTACGCGCATGTCTCAGTAAGTCACACCGAATATTGAACCCGCGGCCGCAGATAGCACAGACATGAGTTTTCTCCGACGCGTGCCTTTTCATATGTCTCGTCAGATGTGTCCTCCATCTAAACGACCTGTGGCATTGGTTACACGACCATACTTTTTTTCCATTGTGAGTCTGTTCGTGTATATAAAGACTTGCTTTAAATTTAAATTTCTTTTCACACACTTTGCACTGCAAGTCGTACTGTCCATTGTGGATGGCCATGTGTTGTGTCAAACTGGGTTTAGTTGTGAATTTTTTCCCACATACTTCGCATTCGTGTTCTCTGCTTCCTTTATGGAAGTATTTCATGTGGTAGAAATAACTGGACGACGCGGTGTATACCTTCGCGCAGATAGGACATGTGCGAATCTTCTTGTGCTGGTATTGCTTTTTACTGTTGTCGCTTTCTTCTACTGGCGCAGTGGCAGTACTGTCAGGTGTTTTTGCACCACTGTTACTACTATCTTCATTAGCTGTTGTATCATGTGCTATGACATTGCTACTTACAGTTACAGACAGAGTGCTATTATGTTCTATAGTTACCGCACAACTGCCGAGGCTATGCATCTCCGTACTGGTTATAGTATTGCTAATGTTACTAATAGTATTACTTTCGATAGTAAGTCGGATCGTCTTGTTGGATTCGTCGCTCACGCGGCCATTCTCGGCAGTATTATTTTCATCGTTTTCCAGCAGCTGGCTATCTTGCGAGTCTTCTATAGCTTCAAACACGGACTCGGGCAGAGGTCCAAACTCATAATCCATATCGCTGTGGTCCGAAAACTCATTTTCTTGGTTGCTATTCTCGCTGTTGTTTATTCTCTCGCTCGCTGAATCTAAGTCTTCTGTACTTTTTCGTAGTTCACTATTACTTAGATCGTCATCGTCTTCTTTCTTCCTAATTTTCTTCCGTTTAACAGTCTTGTCCTGGCCGGTGTACTGCGTGGCGTGCAGCGACATGTGCAGGATGAAGTCCTTCCTACTGACGTACTTGTCGCACTCCTCGCAGTAGAACAACAGGTCGGAGTGCGCCGTGATGAGGTGCTCCTTGTAGTGCGCCTGGTCGCGCGCGCGCCAGCGGCAGTAGTCGCAGGCGCGCGGGCTGGCCGGCCTGTACTGCGGCGGGGCCTCTACTCGGTACTGTGCCATGTCTGAGTACCTGCAACAAAGTGCCTGCAATGCATCTCGTGGGCCAGCTCAACTGAATGCTTTTTCTGTTGTGTATATTGTTACCTTAGGATCGTACCATATTAGTGTTTCTATCTATCCACTCGCTAATATTCGATAATCTTCATAGTTTTAAGTCGAACTTAACTGAGGACGAAATATGAATATTTAATACTTTATTATCTTTTTCTAAAGGCATACGCGTGGGATTCGTTTTGCTACAAATATACAGGCGCGGTGCGAGTTTCTTGTTTCCTGGTTCCTTATTTTCTTTTCGCAATATCCGAAAGAGATCGACTAGGCGTGCGGGGGCGCGGGCGGTGGGTGCGGTGCATGAGTGCGCGCATGCGCGGTGAGCTGCGCGCGCAGGCGGAACGTGCGGCCGCAGACACACGCGTGCGGGCGCTCCCCGGAGTGCACGGACAGGTGCGCCGCCAGCTCGGCGCGCCGCTTGAAGCGCGCGCCGCACGTGACGCAGGCGTGGCGCGGCGCGGCGTGGCTGCGCGCGTGCGAGCGCAGCGCGGCCGCCGACTTGCTGGCCGCGCCGCACGTCGCGCACACGTAGGCGCGGCTGCCCGAGTGCGAGCGCGCGTGCTCCTGCAGGTGGCTCTTGCGAGAGAACGTCTTGCCGCAGGCGGCGCAGGCGTGCGGGCGCAGGCGCGCGTGCAGCGCCCGCTCGTGGCGCGCGAGGTTGGCGCTGTCCCCGAAGGCCAGGCCGCACGTGTGGCAGCTGTGGCGGCGCTCCCCTCGGTGCGTGCGCACGTGTCGTGCCCACGAGCTCACCGACACGCTCTTCTGGCACACTCCGCACTTCGCGTATCGTTTCCCGTTCTCGGTGATAGTGTATTCTGGTTTCTCTATTATCTCGTCGACTTTACATTTACTATCTTCTCGAACTGCCTCTTCCGATGTGACATCTCTGGAAATGCAAAGGACGAAATCAAGAGTATTGACACTCAAATATTAGTTCATAATGCACACATTAGAATCTAGTAGTGTCCGACGGGTCGTAGACAACGTGCGCGAGGGCGGCGTCGGCAGCGTGCACTCGCTTGGCGTGATGGCGTAGCGCCCGGCGCTGGCGGAAGGCGAGGCCGCAGAGCGTGCAGGAGAAGGGCTTGGCGTCGAAGTGCGCGAGGGCGTGGCTGTAGAGCTCGTGTCGCTGGCGGAATGCCTTGCCGCAGTGCGCGCAGACGTGCGGGCGCTCGCCGGTGTGCTTGAGGCGATGGCGCGCCAGGCCGGAGCGCAGCCTGAACTTGGCGCCGCACTCGGCGCATTGGAACGGGAAGTGTCCGCTGTGCGTCTTCAGGTGCACGTGTAACGAGCCACTCTGTGTGAACCGCTTACCACAGTGAGAACACTCGAACGGTTTCTCTCCTGTGTGTATTCGCAAGTGCTGCTTCAGATTCTGCGAGTTGGCAAAATTCTTAGGACACAAGCTACAGTTGTATCTTCGAACGCGTTCGTGCGTCTCCGTGAGGTGTCGCTGCAGTCCGTTGGGTGCCCGGAACTGTTTGCCGCAGATATGGCACACGCACGGCCGCTCGCCCGTGTGAATACGTTTGTGGAACAAGTATGTGTGCGCAGAACTTAAGTTCTTGTTGCATATCTTACACGTGTAGTATGTTTTGTCGTTAATTTTATTCTGGACTTCATTTAGCTCTAGTCTGGTCGCCTCGTCGAGTCTGTCTCTCCTCATATTACATTGTGTCAAGTCATCGAATCTATCCACATCATTATCTTCGATCTCTGAAACACTAGATTCCGTGGAATCAGGACATTCTTCTTGGTGATCATTAACGAAATGGTTTCTGAAATTGACGAGGGCTCTATAGAAACGTTTATACAGTCGTGCGGGCTTTCTGGTGGCGAGCGTGGCCAGCGGCTCGTCATCGGACTGGTCGGACAGTCGGTCCGTGTGCGCGGGCTCTTCGTAAGAGAAGCAGGGGCTCCTGAAACAAATAATACTCCGTTACTTCATGTGCGTCTCTATATGCCGGTCCAAATGACTCTTCCTCCGAAACTTTTTGGAGCAGATGGCGCATTCGTGTTTCTTTATGCCTAGATGTATCTCCATGTGGCGATTGAGCGTGTTCTTGGCGCGGTAGGCCTTGCCGCAGTCCTCGCACTTGTACGGAGTCTCCCCGCTGTGTATGCGCGCGTGCACGTCGCGCTCCAGTCGCGTGCCGAATGCATCCTTGCAGACAGAGCAAGTGAAGTCCAGCTTCCCTTGGTGCACGACCTTCTTGTGCGTGTTGAGGTTGGTCTGCGAGCTGTACGTCTTGGAGCATACATCGCACGTGTACAGCTTGGCGCTGGAGTGACAGCGCATGTGCACGAACATGTTGTACTTGTTTGAGAACGTCTTGTTGCACTCGGGGCACACTGCTGGGATGAGTTTCTGGTTGTCGGGATTTTCTACTTTCTTGACTTTTTTATTTTTTATCTTTTCATGCGTACTTGCGCAGTGTTCTTTAATTTGTCGACGTGATCAGTGATGTAACCACAACTACCACAAGTGACCTGGATGAGCGCTTCCCGGGTCGCATCGTCTCGATCGATGTGTGCTTCCTGCAAGTGTTTGACGAAGAGTTTCTTGTCGTGGTAGAGCAGGTCGCAGCACAGTACCCCGGCCGCCATGCTGACCTGTACGTGCTTGTTGAGGTGGTGCACGAGCCGCGTTGCGCTCGAGAACACGCCGGGGCAGTACGGGCAGTAAAGGGTAGCTGCCGCAGCCTGGGATGTCTTCTTATTCTTGTCTGTCTGTGGTTTCAACTTTTCTGCAGTCGCCTGTATCTCTGTGTCGGAATCGTTTGGCGCTAGCGCTTGTTCGAATGTAATGTTCTCGGTGATGAATGTTTTGACAGAGTCGTGCGTGTGGGACCCCCCCGGGCCGTGCTCGCGCTGTATGTGCTGGGCCAGGCCGCGCACGGTGGGCAGCCTCGGCTGGTCCACACATTTCTGGCAAACAAACTCCACATCCAAATCTTCTTCATCCACAATGTTATGAAAGTGGTCAACGAGAACGCTTTTGACGATAATGTATAACGACCTGAAATGTGAATACACTTGGCAAAGTCTGCAAGAATATTGACACAAGTGATATGAGATGTACTTACTTGGGTTGCGCTTCATTTTCTATAGAGTTTGATATGACATTTGATGTTTTAGGTTCCTGAAAAATAATGGTGTATTAAATTGCAATATATTAATGAATAGAAGGGAGTGCAATGAGAGCATGTATGAATGTATACCTGTAGCGTGTCGGAGGCGAGCCTGGCGCGCAGGGCGGTGTCGGCGTGCAGACAGCACTGCACGAGCTCGTGCCAGGCCAGCAGCGTACTGCTGCACTGGTAGCACACCACCTGCGGCAACCTGTCCTCCACACACACCTGCACACACATGCCACATCTCATTCACACAACTATAGCAGCACACATAGTAAGTGTTACACTTAGTAATTATTGATTGAAAATCCAAAAATGTAAGTAAAAAATTTAATATGATTGTTCCAACAGTAAAATTATTCACACAAAATTTCTATGAACTTTATCTTTACCAGTTAATAAGAACAGACAGTAATCACCTGTATGGGTAAGTGCTTGTGTATTTTGTCAGCCAGGTTGTTCTGCAGGCCCTCTCCAGCAAATATTGGGATTACGAACTCTGTGATAGTGGCACATGTCCGACATACATGGGAGAAGTCTTTCACATCTGCCAATTACATTACACTATTGTAATTTAGGGGAATTATACATAATCTGTCTTATAAAATATCAGTTGACACATGTAAATATACAATTGAAATTATAATGTTGCATTAGTGTATCCAGGGCAACATGACATTCATTTAAGTTACTAACTACAACAAGTTAATAATTACACTTTACATCTTTAACTGATGATGTTACATTATTTCTACGCAAAACAGTATTTTTAAAAACAAAACGTTATTGGAAACAAACAAATAAGAGCAATAATTCAATTTGTATACCGACTTTCAAGGTTAACTTGTGGGCCGCCTGATAATACCAGCTCGCCTAGCTTTTGTGTGGAAGTTGACGGTTGACTAGAGCTCGGAATAGCATTTATCATAAATATTTCTTCTGTTGCATTCATTTTTAATTAATATTATGCACTAAAACACTAGTAAAGAAAACAAAATCACAAACAAGTACTCCTGCCTGCCAGTTCCAGCCAGTTTCATCAATATCTAATAGCTGTCATTAGTGTCATTTACTCCTTTCATTTGTTTGCTTCAAATGTATTTCGTTTAGAAACAGTTAGAAATTTTTACGTTCATCTTATAGACATAGTTATTTTATAGTACAGTGCATTTAATTTCAACTTCTAGATCTTTATTTTTATACACTGACCGGTTTTATGCATTCTGCACAATTTTATCAACAATTAGGAAGGTACTTAATCAGCAAAAAAGATTTACCTAATTTGAACGTTTCTGAACGACAGATAGACATCAATCAATATCAAACAAACGCCAATTTTATTTCTTACAAATGCAATGGCGGGAATCCGATAACATTACAAATCAAAACAAAATAGAATAGATAGTAAAATCAAATAGAATGTGTTAATTGTTTTCATTATTTATTTGTTAAAAAAATTTTAATTACAAATTGAGTAAGTAAAAAGTAAAAAATGAAAACATCATTATTATTGTGCTCATCATTACATAACTTGGATACAATAGATTGAGTTACTTATAATCGTTAAAATATTATAATGTCGTCGTCATCCACGGTCGGAGAACACGTTGCGCCCGGAGGCCACTAGCAGCGGGGCTACCATCATCGCCTTATTCTTGTACGTGTGGATAACTTGCTACAAATAACAAAAACGTTAAGTTAACGCTACGGCTTGATATGATTTTCTTGTAAAAGATCCTACTTAAAAATGTATTTATAACTTGTTATCTTCTTACCAGCACCAATTTGATGAGGAAAACGGCGAAAGTTAAGAAAGATATGGTCATGAGGGCACTTTCTGAAGAAGGGAAGTGGACATGGCCTCGGGGTGTCGCGTGCGCAGACCGTGACCGACGTCGCGCACCCGCACTGTCATCGTCTGGCCATGTCGCATCTATACGGTCCTCTGCAAGAGTTTTATAGGTAAGTTATCTTGATAATCAATCATATTTTATGTCATAGGTATTTATTTCGAATAAAAGTGTAGGTAGGTATACCTACTAGTAACTTAGTCTAAGTTTCTACAGCCTACAGCTTGGTACTCTGTTTTATCGTCTTACAGAAAAATCAGACAACACCGTATAGTAGTAATCTGGTTTCAGGTTTATCTATGTTGCATCCACAGAAATAGGAGACATTCATTAAATATTATCTGCTTGCACAAATATTTAACTTACCGATATTACTTAAGATTGTATCCTTCAGCTCATGTAAATACTGGATCTTTCCATTGAAATTTCTTCGCGAGTTCTTGGATATAGTGTCAGCAACCACTCTCATGAAGTTTATTAAGTTTTCGATTGCATTCACTTTATTTTCGTTTTTTGCTGTGTTGGTTAGTGTTCCATCTTTTTTGTCTTTTATTTCTTTTTTTTTATGGTCTGTTTGGAGAGGTGGTGAATCTGGGTCCTTTGTGTTTGTTTTAACATCACTACTAATCACTGATGAAACGTTTTCATTATTCTCAAAGACATTATTGACGTCTGATTCAGCTTTAAAATTATAGAACTTTTCATTTGACGTATTAACTTTCCCTGTTGTAGATTTTGTATTAGGTTTGGGTCGCCTGTCTTCACTCGTGTTTATAATTTCTGTTGCACCGTTATCTTTCTTGTAAACTTCGGTGGATTCTTTGTTGATAATTCTGTAAAACCTATCCTGTTCAGTTTCGTAATTGGTGAAATCTTCCGTTTCAGTTATAAAAGTTGGCTTTGTAGAATAAAAATTCCTCACAATAGTGTGATTTTTGAAATGAGATTTTGATCTGTCCGTGTTACTTATAGGTGTAGCGTCCACATTCAATGTAATTATTTCATCTTCGTCTGGTGGAAATGTAGCAAGCCGGTCAGGGCTATATTTTTTCAAGTTGCTTATGTAAACTTTTCTATGAAAAGTTTCTGAGTTTTTGACGCCATCAAGCTCGTCTGCTGCTGAGTGAACGCTGTCACTGTATGCTCCATTCTCGTGGTGGTTGTTAAAATAGATTTCTTCACCTACTTTGTTGTAGATAGCAGGTGATTTTACAGGGCTGCTTTTCAACTGGACCCGTTTAATGTTACCAAGGTTGGAAACTCTTTCAATTGTACCTTTTTGCTTATCAGGTTTACTTAATTCTGTAGTTGGTTTAGTGGATCCAAGTTCGTAGTTTCTAAAATCGATATTTAATTCGAGGTCATCATTATCATCATCATCCAGGTTGAGTCTTTTATTTACTTTTGTAGTAGTCTCCACATGTTGCAAGCGCTTCACGTTGCCGATGTTAAGTGAAGAAGGACTGCTGTTCCAGCTGTACTCAACTACACTGTGGTTGTTGTAGTTCCAAGGAGTAGTAGTATCTTCGACATCTATCACTTTGTCGGACGTGAAGTGAGTATGTGTTCTGATGGGCTTCCTGTAGTGTTGCTGTGAGATCTCCACCCACTCGGCGGCGCCGTGTGCAATGAGCAGCAGTGCTAGGAGGCGTGTCATCGTCGCGTCTGCTCACATGTTTGTTTCAATGTGAAGCGTCGTGTGACGTGTGTCGCGCTTCGTCTAATGGTACTACTGTTATGTCAGGGGTACTCAACATATATGCTACGGTTTAATACGGCCAATTATCCTGTAGAACAACTTTGAAACAAATTTGAAATTAGTGATTTTAGAAAAACTACGATTCAGACGCTGCTGATGCAAGTGACTCTACTTATTTAAGTACATATTATAAATTATAATATACCAACCTATACATGGCATAAATTCTGTGATGTGTGTATCTATCAGTATTTACAACTCACAAGAGCAGGATTGCTTTAGACTAAGATTAGCATTAGATAGGTAAGTTCCGAGACATATCTTACCATTTATAAATACGTATATTTTTCATGTCGCTCAAAAACACGGCTAGCACTGATTACGATGATATATGTACTAAAATTATAAAACACGTATCCATCATTATTGCACCAATATTGAGTTATCTTATTAATTTGAGCATAGAGTATGGTACTTTTCCCAGTAAATTAAAAATTACTATAATAAAACCGCTTTTTAAGAAAGACAACAGAGAAAATATGTCCTGTTACAGACCTATTGCTCTGGTACCAATATTTTCTTATATTTTCGAAAAAGTAATTAATAATCAAATCATTTCATATTTTGAAAATAATAATTTACTAGTTGACAATCAAAAAGGCTTCAGGAATAACAAGTCAATTGATATGGCCATACACGACTTTTTAGATAAAGTTAGCAGTCAAGTAGTAGATAAGAAATTACCAGCTGTAGCACTTTACATGGACATGACAAAAGCGTTAGATCGCGTTGATCATAAAATATTCCTAAGTAAACTAAATGCATATGGAATTTGAGGAAACGTATTGAGTCAAATTGAATCCTACCTACATAACAGACGGCAAATGACAGTTATCAGTAGAATCACTAAAGATAGCGAGGTGACTTATAGGTCTGGCCAGAGAACTGTTACTTACGGCGTACCACAACCACAAGGTAGTGTCCTTGGCCCGACTCTATTTATTATATACATAAATGACTTTCCAACATTATCAACATATCCAATGACCATGTTTGCAGACGATAGTGATGATTTACAAACATTAGAAGCAGATATAAATGCTAACATGGAATCTGTTGTAAATTGGTTAAAATATAATAATTTGGACTGCCTCGTTGGCCGAGTGGTCGCAAGTGCGACTACCGGGCATGGGGTCTTGGGTTCGATTCCCTGGTCGGGCTAAGTATTACTGGAGTTTTAAAAAAAATCAGTAGTAGCACGGAGTCTAGAATTGTGTCACTATTACATACTAGGCCCCTATTACATGGGACTCATAACATAAATAGTGATAAGTGGGTGTTACATTGTACAGTGGTATTAAGAGTTGTAATGTGCACATCTGCCTACCCCTTCGGGGATAAAATGGCGTGATGTTATATTTTGTTATAATAATTTGATCATAAACCTAGATAAGACGGCAATAATGAAATTTGAACAGCGAATGGGTCAATACACCAATTTAATCGTAGAATATCACGGAAAAAGTATATAAAAAAATTTTAGGACTAAGTATACAGAAAAAATTGAAATGGAATGTTCATATAGATAAAGTGTGTAATAAATTAAATAAATATTTCTTTGCTCTTCACGTGCTAAATAAAACAGTAAACCGAAAAACAGTGTTGACAGCATAGTACCATGGTCTAGTAGCATCAACATTAAGATATGGAATTATTTTTTGGGGGAATGCAACCGGTAAAGAAATGCTATTCAAGTGTCAAAAAAGATGCATTAGGGTTATTTGTAATCTGCAGTCTACCGACAGCTGCTACACTTTCTTTAAAAACCTTAAAATGTTGGCGGTCCCCTCATTATACATCTATGAAACTGCTATGTTCGTCAAAAACTATTTTAATAATTTTGACCGAGGAACCAGTCAACGTCGTTGTGGCCAGTTATATTTATTAAAATCTAGAACTACACTATACAGGAACAGTATCTTTGCAATGGTTCCAAAAATTTATAGTTAACTACCTAAATGTATTAGAAACAAAAATAATATTCCACTTTTTAAACGAAAACTGACAATATTTTTAATTGACAAGACATATTCTTCGAATTTATTGGTAGAACATGGAGACGCTATAATTGTATATTAAACACCCTTCTGTATTACCTGTGTTCACAAATAAATTGATTTGATTTGAATTGAACAATTCATAAAACAAATGTTTATAAAATTCTCCATAAACTAGTCTATTATCTGCTCCACGCACTCGAGTCTGCGTAGCACCCAATAATCGAGCCGTGAAGTTTGTTTACCTCTTAGGTTGACTGCTCCTTTGGTCGAGTGTCTGCAAGTACGACTCTGTGAGTAAGGTTTCAACTTCGGTTTGAGTACTAACTGCAGGCATTTGGACCAGCTACTGAGCAATGAGTTCCGGGTCGATTCCCACACGGAATTATTCTATGAGTCATGAGTGTCCTATGCATGATGTTTTTGTTGTGACGGCCAGGATGTGATCTATGTGAGTTGTATGTTTCTAGAGGCACAGCGAATTGTTAGTGTAGGGCCTAGATAGTAGACAGATAGTGTAGGTAAGCATTTTTATTGTATGTACGAAATACAAAATATATCCTTTGATCGGGTATTTGTTCATTGAAACATTTCTTTATATTAAAAAACGGCATTTATTATTTAAATAATTAATAATAACACAATTTGTAAATCTGTCAAATATTAATTAATCTCTTATCTTATGCTAAAACATCAACACGGGGCACATGGGTTATTGTGTCGTCTTTGTGTCCCTACCTATATAATATAGGCCGGGCTACTTATTTGTGTACTCTCCGAAGCTTCTTCATATGCAACATTTATTTTAAATTCAAATATACAATATACTTACCGAATTAAGTTTTCGAACCGTTTGATATGAAGAAACGACGAGTTGTGTACGTTTTTCTCATGTAATTATGATCGCAGATATTTATATTGAAGACTTTAGTCCTGAAACCGTTTGCATTAAAGTTGGTACTAAGTTGCTTATTAAACTAGTATAACATTATTTGTAACCACACTGCGTTTTCTAAACAATGACTTAATGACGATTAACTCTCGTGCGAACACAGACACCGCCCAACAAGTTCTCAGTGTTCTCACACGGTATAAGCGAAAGCGACCAAAATTCTACAATAACACGGCCCAAGTTACAATGGTGATGGACATTTGGAAAGTGGTTATATGAGAAACGGCCATAATGTTAAGGCCCGACTTCTTGTTAAAATCCTC
The DNA here is from genome assembly GCA_902850265.1 of Spodoptera littoralis. Taxonomy (NCBI): domain Eukaryota; kingdom Metazoa; phylum Arthropoda; class Insecta; order Lepidoptera; family Noctuidae; genus Spodoptera; species Spodoptera littoralis. The sequence continues at coordinate 13,606,937 of LR824547.2, forward strand.
AAAGACCACACATTTTGACACAATCAGTTAATTTTTTGCCCCAGATGGTGTACCATTTTTATAATAAAATACCTAGTTTCTGTATAATTCTTGGCTAATTTATAAGTACGGTAATTTAATAAAGCGTTTGAATGAGTTTCAATCTATTCTTCCGATTATTCTAGTAGTTTTAAGTTGGCACAACAATATAGCGGATTCACAAACCGATCTCTTCAAACTTGATCCCAAAAAATTTTAATGATATAAATATTTATGTTACATTCTAATATTACAACGTGTGGTTTGGTCCAAAATTCACAAGTTACAAAATAATATACATCTGAGTAAAATTTATTAAATAAAATATATCTACAATGTCCTCATTATTTTTGGGCATATTTTAACAGGAAGACTTCAAAGAAATACAAGTAAACATTAAAAAGTATTTTGTTGTATAGAAATACATACATGTTTTAAAATAAATAAAAAGGATATTCAAAAAGCACATTCCGACAATCATAATACTAATACAGTAGCTTTTACACCAAGCACCTACTCCTTAACAGGTCAAAATTGACAATTGAAATGTATAGTTTAATGAACAAACTTGCGCACGAACCACTAAACGTGGTGACGTCCGGGAAAATGCTCCCGCTATATCAGTACACGCAAGTATGTAGGTCGCGACAGGTCGACATGGCAATCGTAGTACTAACATCAGAATAGGCCGTGGCTTTTTATTTCTACCTCAACAAGGTTAAAAGTACAAAGTGTTTAGTGGTAAAATCAAGTTTATGATAAAACCTTTTTCATTGGATTGATGAATAAGTTTTAAATAAAACCGGAAACTAGCAATATGTTCTAGGTACTTGGCACACCACACTTGGCACATGGCTAGACAATTGGTACACCGACCTGTCGTCAACTGAATATGTTAAGAGAATAAGATTAATGACAAAGATTAGCACATTACACATAACATCGACAACATATACATCTAGATATATAATGTATAATTATATTAATAATTTCACGAGCTAGCTGCAATTAACGGAACGCCGCAACGAGATCACAGAAAACAGAAGTTTGTATTGCAAAAATATTGTAAAGTTTATAAAAATAAATGTATAAAAATCACAGTTTCAAGTAAAATGCGCGAACGGGAATGAGTCAAGTGGACTATTTTGGTATATTCCATATATCACGCTAATAACATGCTCATTCTGAGAATTGTATTTAACGCGCAACACTCTGAAGATATCCAATACTTTGCACTTTATTGTTGCTACTATTACTATAACTTACATTATTCGACTAACAATGGAATATCGCGTAGTCACAGACTCACCCAGTTAGCTCTCTCTTGGAATGACGGCTCAGATTAGAACAGTACAACAATATTATTGTGACATATAAACACACTTACTGACGACGTATACCATAACTTAGGTCCCTTCTGTCACATACCCCTAGCATACACTACGACACACACCAGCAAGACAGATGTCATGGATTTTGTCAGATCCCGCGCACACAGCGGCAAAATAACGTGACAAGTGCCTTGTAATGGACACGGCTACGTACAGTTGGAAGTAAGGCGGCCGAGGCAGAAAAATATGTAAAATATTGTCGAGTTACCCGCTTTACAAACAGCGGGTCATACTCCAACGCAGTGCGTTGCTATCAATATAATAAATATTCACAGCATTTATCCACCTCTCAACAATCTTACACTCTTCTTCTATATGAACGATTCCTAATAACAAAACATTTGTTATAATCTATATTTTTGTCATACGTAACATTCTTAAAATGTAATTATGTGATGAGAGCTAAAAACATAAAAATTAAAAAAAAAACATCCGACTTTTTATTTTATTTTGCATAAATTACATGTACTTAGATTTGAGTGTACTTGTAACAAAATAGGGAAGACTGCCATTTTGTTCTAAAGTATTTACAAAATATCCATATAGTTAAAATGTAAAACGTTGGCACTACTCTAGTTGTTGTTTAATTTCATAAAACAAATCCAAAAAGTATTAATATCTGCATACAAGTAAGTATTACTTTGATCACGTACCTATAAGCTAACACATACATCGTCACCAGTCCCATACCCGTTACTTACTACTACAACATTAATATAATTAAAGATGAAACAACAAGTCATCGTTTTCTATCGACTATTCTATATCAGGTTATTCCTTAAACCTCTTAGGCCGTCGATTTGTAGGCTTAGCATACATGTTGCATGAATGCTAGAGAAGAATTAAAACTAGTCTCTGAAGTAGAGTTGGATAGTTATAACTAATACTTAGTAACATTAGTCGTCGCACGTCAGCAGTAACTCGACAAACACGATCAAACTGTACTAATATCGCGTCTACATTGTTTAGTAAATAATAAATAACATAAAACATTGTACACTGTACAAAACAGCTGCAAAATTATTATTCTAACATTAGTGTACTTATTACTTAGAAGATAGAGTTCACATTCTTATAGACTAGGATTTCGCTTAAGATAAGAAGTGAGTTAGATAATATTACAAGTTAATTAAAAATATTTTAATATACGAACAAATATGTACTTGATTATTGGGGAAACAGGTTGCAAGGGACTTTACTTGTAAACTTGGTAATTATGTAAAAGGAAGCGCTTCGTTTATTATAATGTTACCATCGTTTGTGACTTGTGGAGTATTACCTGTATTATCGCGAAACATATTTAATGCACAGGAATATAAGTTCTCTAGCTTGTCTATTTGTGACATCAAATATCTCTTTATAACACTTAAAAGTAAATAACTTAAAATAATATTTTTATTGTTCACAACATCATATTCAAACGGAAATGTAAAACTTAATTCAAATTAAACTAAGTATAAAAACCGCACAAATAAATAAAAACAGCTAAAACAAAACAGTTGTTACTATGTAGGAATGCAGTTATTTGACAACCATATTTGGTACTTCGAAAGATAGCACTAAGTGCGTAGCATTTGTCATCGAAGTACCATAACTCTCTCGGTAAAACATCTATAAAATACAAATCTTGCATTAACAATATCATATCCAACGTATTGTCGGCTCTATTGAATATAACCATTAAAATATTTATAAGAAAACATACTTCTTTCCTATACATTGTGCAGGGTATATGTGTAAGATATTACGAGGGTCGTGATCACGTTACCAACCGGGGAGTCTTCTAGAACGGGGCAGCATGCGCTGGGCCCCGGTCAGCGCTCGGCCCAGCGCGCGTCGTCGCTGGGGTGCGTGAGGTAGCGCGCGCCCACGCGGGCCTCGAGCGCGCGCAGGTCGCGCCACGCGCCGCGCGTCTGCAGCCACGCGTGCGCCACCGACTTGTCCACCGACAGGCGCTTGCGCTGCTTCACTTGCAGCAAGTTGTTGATCAGGTCGATCGCTGCACACACGACTCGAGTCACTGCCCGTCTACATCTACTACATATCGCGACTATACAATACTAACAAACAGTCTCACCTTCGGCAGAGATCTCCCTCCACGGCGTGGGCGGGTACATGAAGGCAGCGTTCTGTATCTGTTCGTTGATGTCCTCGTCCTCGTTGAAGGGGAAACGTGCCCGACAGTGACACGTATATGATCACTCCCACCGACCACATGTCCAGTGACCGGTTGTACCCTTTGTTGCGAAGGACTTCTGGAGCTACACAACAATAAATAACAATACAGATAATACTTTTTGAGATATTATAGTGAAACTGTCCGAAAAATTGTACATTATTATGGAACTTACCAAGATACGCTGGCGTCCCGACCACGGATCTCCTGAAAGATTTCTCCCCAATGATTCTGGCGAAGCCAAAATCACAGAGTTTGACTTGCGGAAACTCTTCATCCGTGGACAGCAGGACATTCTCTGGCTTGAGGTCGCAGTGCACGATGTTTTTCTCGTGCAGGTGCTTCAGAGCTACCAGGATCTGAGGAGGTCAATATTCGTTAATAATCACTTGAATGTAATTTCCATCGTAGAACAATACATTACATTATGAGGCGCGTACCTGTGCCACTAAGAATTTAGTGATTCTTTCCGTAAGCCTCCCGTTCTCATGTGACAGGATCATCTCGAGCATGTCTCCCTTCAACTTCTCCATCACCACAAAGATACGCTCGGGTGTTTCGAACATACGCTCCAAGTTGACGACACCAGGGTGGGATAAGTTCTGTAGTATGGCTACCTCGTTCTTCAACTGAGCTTCTTGTTTAGTGGGAAACCGGAGTTTGTCTATCACCTGGGGATCAATATAAAAGTATTTTTACAAAATTACGCGTATATTTATGATGATAACTGATGAAACGGCGATAGTACCTTGATGGCAACGGGTCTCTTGGAGCGTCGATGCAGGCCTCCGTAGACGATGCCGAACTGTCCGGATCCGAGCACCTCGTCTGGATAGATCTGGTAGAGCTGCGCCATGTCAGTGACTCGTTCCTCTGTGCTGCCCTCGCCCTCCGCCTCCGCCAGCGCGCAGCCCCGCGCCTCGGCTATACACGGGAATGACACTTTTCCGATTGTTAATATTGTTGTCACGACTGAATTGATTTAGTATTGTTATATGAATGAAGAATATGTATTCGATGAGACTGGGATGGGTATTAGTATTGTTAAGAATAATGGATACAAAAGCAATCGCGTCATGTTTATGGTAAAGAAAATATTCAAAGAAATAGGAAACTAAGATCTATCTTAAACTACTACATAATTAGTTATAGATCGATCTTCATTAAGTATATTTGAAGGAGATGTAAAGAGCAAATAGCAACCATAACGTATGAAAGTGTGATTGTATAGGATGGCGTGGCGTCCGCCGGAGCCTCACCGGAGTGGTGCGTGACGGGCAGCAGCGCGTGCCTGACGGCAGTCTCCCAGGAGCGCGCGAGGTAGGCGCCGAGCCCCGAGTCGGGCGGCGGCGGCGCGGCGCCGGCCCAGGCCTCCTCCACGCCCACCAGGTAGTCCACGTTGGCCGTGCGCACCTCGAAGCAGTGCATCACGTCTGCACACACACAAACCTCGTTACTCTCCATTCTTACCGACTATCTCAAAGCCGTGATCCCTGGTCGTACCTGTCCCGGGATGTGGTTGCCTAGCAGTGTCGATAGCCAGGATCTCGTTGAGCGGGATCTCCTTGTAGTACTTGCTGCCTTGTTCCGATGTGAACAATGTGATCGATTTGCTGTCCAGACGCCAGTAGTGACGTTTCAACTGCAAGGTAACACGATGTTTATCAAGAGCCATACTATCATAGGTTTATTGAAATAAACATTGTGTGACCCAAATACACAAATTTGGTGAACCAAATATAAGTATAAAGTAAATTGGCGAGTGTACTAACAGTTTTGTCCTTATTAGTGAAGTGTACGAGCCAGCCCTCTTTGAGCCACTGTCCGTCCCTCTTCTTGGTGTGTTTGACGGACTGTACGATGCGCATGAGTGGTATGTTGGCGCTGGGCGAGGAGGACGAGCTGTAACGTGCACACGAGTCAGATCTACAAGGACCGGGGGTTGCTGCCTACTCAAGGGGGGTGCGGGCGTGTGGCGGCGGGGAGTGTTCAGTTACTTTAACTAGGACGTTGGTGTAGGTTTATTCGTTTTCAAGTTGCAACTTAGAATCATAGAAGCAAAAAAATCTTACCCAGAGAAGTAAAAATAGAAAATACGGTTTGCCATTAATTACAATTTAAGTACTTTTTCCATGCAGTGTATATTGTTAAAGACAAAAATGATACAAAGTATTAAATAGCAAACAAATATAATTTGCTAAGCTTTTTAACAATTTTTTTATGTAATTACTTTTAGTTATCTAATTCTACTCTTAAACAATACTATTTTCGTATGTGGAGAATGTAAAATGATAAAATCTACATTTTAAAATGGTTACCATTCAGAAGAGCAATGCATGCGACAAAATAGTAATACCATGGTCGATTTTTTTTATAATAAATTGGGATGATGAAATCTAATTAGTCCGTAAGTTAGGTTAGTTAGGTAATTAAAAAATATTAGACACGATTTTTTTTATTTTGTCGTATAATAAAACAATACTTAGATAAAACGAATCAAAGTTTAGGAGTGGGGGCTAAAACGTCATTTCTACGTATAAAATGTACATAGAAGTGACGTCACGCGACATTTCAAATCAATATATCGTCGAAAGTATTCGTTTCTGTAAGAAAATAAAAAATACGTGTTTAATGATTTGAAATAATCTACCAGACGGACATTAAAATTAAAATTAGGCATCTACCCTATTGTTGTATTTTGTTGGCCTGTGGGGATAAGTTCGCGCTTTGCATATTTTCAATTATTTTGCACATTCAACCTATGTGGGTTCCTTTCCTTAAGGTTACACTAGTCGATATTTTTTCCATAGAAAGTTCGGGGCGGTATTACTCCACAGTGTGAATTTGTACCTCCAAAATTAAACACGACAATGTTTTATCTTGTAATTGCACTTGTCGGTACGGAAACAAAAAAAAATAAAAAATAACGATTAAAAAGTTATGAGCCACCAAAGTTTTGTTTTTCATGACAATTTTGACGCAACTTTGGGTGTTAAAAAGTACCACTAATCGTGTAAAATCTTCAAACCGTAGACCGTACCGACACAGCACAATTACCAGAGAGTTCTATAAAATTTATTTCAAATTGATCTAAGCAGTGGTTTTTTCAAAAATCGCTATTTTCTAAAGCACTAAATCGTACTTTTATACGCACTCGTTTTACGATGAATTATCGTGCATTTCATTTGATAAAATTCCCCCGGCAGCGGCGCGGGGCGGAGGGAAGACGCTCACGCGTTTTTGCACAATTTTTTGCACAATTTTTTGCACGACAGCGAGTGTCGTGGAAATCATTAGACTATTTTCTATTGTTTTTTGTTTTGGACTTGGTCGACTTAGTCTGCTGCTGTGGCCTACGTGGTTTGTATCGTATGTGTAGACTATTCTCCTTACCCTTATCTTACGACTGGAGCTTTGCGACCGGTGCGGTGGTGTGGTGTCGATAGGTAGGATAGGAGTAGGTCTATACCTACACAAGATGCCCTTTATACGATGACACGATCGTACCCTATTTATTAGGTAGGTAGGTACTAAGGTATTATTCGCGGTACGTAAGTTGAACAAAAATATAATTGTTAGTTATCAACGAAGCCACGAGTAAGTACCTACCTATATAAAAGCTTGTAAGTAAACTGTCCGTAGGTATTATAGTGCGAGGTGTACGATACTTATATTATTTATCGTAAAATCGATATACCTATACTAAACAATGTAAATAAATTGCAGTGTCAGTTTGTACCAAATATTAAAATACCTTCCTACATAGATTTTTTCATACTCACACGGCTATTTGCACGATAAGTAGGTAAAAAAAAACTACTTATTCCTTTGGACATAGGTACCTACGTAAAACAAACAGAAAGACAGATAGACAGAAAAAACAAATAAATAGTTTTTAAACCCATTTTTAATTTATTTATTTTTGTATTTTTCCTATTTATTTTTCCGTCTGTCTGTCTTTCTATTTGTTCAGGTCAATGTTCAATTCGGCTAGACCGAATTGATATTTTACTAGCAGGTACACTACGTTTACGTACCTACGGTACCTATGCTTTTTTAGCCATCCTTCCTAAATAATACCTAAGTAATAATAATATTCCACAATATCACACAACTTTGTACCTACCCTGTCCAGTCCCAAACTAAGCAGAGCTTGTGTTATGTGTACCTACCTACCTAGGTACCTACTAGACAACAGATATACATAGGTACTTAGAGGTATATTTCTAAATATTTCCATATTATTATAATTAGATAAAAACACCCAGACAGAAGAAATTATCATGATTATTATACATCAAACTTTACCTCTTTAGGCTCTTTATAATAAATGGTTGTAGATTACCGCAAATAGGAATATTGATAATATCAACGGGCAACCGCCAAGCCGAATGTTTTCGCACAAAATACATAGGTACAGAAGTCAATCTCATTTAGGTATTTACCTGCTTCACTGTTTATACCTACGTGCTCGAGCGCGCTTTGTATGTAGTTATACCATAGAACTAACTAGGTACCTTTATATTTTGTGGCTATCGTGCTCCGTGAGAACTCGATTGGGGTTGTCAATACTATACTTTTTATTACGTTTCTTACTTTATTTTTAGCAAGTAAACATACTTTTAGGTAATTACCTACTTTTACGAAAACTAAACAAATACAACAAATATTGTAGGTACCTATTAGGTTTAGTAGGTACATAAAGTTATTGGTACTTAGAAAAAAATGTAACTGTTTACCTACAGAATTATATCCCTAGCCTTTCGTAGATTCTTCGGATATTGTGTTATCAACTTATCATAAAAAAATAAAAAATTCAGTAATTACAATGACCTGTGACAATAATTACTAAAATTCATGCGAGCATCATAAAATCGTAGCAACGCGTACGACTTTACTACGAGTAAACACACACAGCACAGATATATGCACCGTTCAGTGACGTTTTGCTGTGTTTGTGTGCGTGCGAACAATACGTCGTGCAAATAGATAGCGTCTAACTGCTCATCACTGGTACTATTTCTGTCACACACGATGTTAGATGAGACAGCGCGCTTTTTGGCCACGCCCTTGATTGAGTTCGAGCCCGCGACTAGTTTAACCTTAATCTTCCGTTTATTTACTTTCTAGTATACATGATTAAATCTAAAACAATTGCAATAACTATAAAATTATGAGGTAACAATGTGACAATACACAATGCTGTCCATGGTTCGTGCTGGAGACTATACCTTTATATTTTCTCTGGTGAAAAATAGTTATGACGTAGTTGCGGTATAGAAGAAAATGCGGTAAAGGTGAAAACAAGCGGATAGCATAAATGCATGAATATACTTAATACAAGCCATAAAGATTCGAGGAGACGTCACATTATGTTTATAAGTAGTGCACACAATATCACACAAAGCATCCTTATGTTATATTAAAACGTGTAAACCGACACCAGGACACAAGTATAACAACAATAGTAAGACGTACAGAGTGCTTAGTGCGAGTTTGTTACGTTAACGTGATAGACACGATAGCGTTTAGCTCTCTGATTGGTTGGAGAATTTGGACCAGGCCAATCAGAGCGCCGAACGTCATAAAATATTCGATCGCGTTGACGTAAAACAAACTTGGCAGTAGGCAGTCAGTATAAAACACGAGACCACCACCACACGGCGCGAGACGAGCGGCGCTCACCTGCTGGGGCGGCTGGCGGACCGGTCCGGCAGACTGTCGCGCTGCGGCTCGTCCGGACGCCGGCGGAGCTCCACCTATAGGGGATAAGGGGAATCACCATTACATGTATATCTCCAATAATAAATATTACGGCGTACCAGTTCTATTCATTACAATTATTCGTTTTTAAGTACCCATTCCATCATTAACATATGAATGGAGAAGAGCCAGCAGAACAATTCCAATCTTGCAATTTTATCATACAATTTTCGACTTTTTATAAAAAAGATAAAGTTGAAAATGTAATAAAGTCCTTGACAGATTGGAGTAGGTTGACTTGCTACCGTGTGTAATAAACGTGCAGTATTGTTACCTCTCCATCGTCCCCGGTTGCACTCTCAGCGGCCTCGTTCCCGCCGTCATCTGACTCCTCATCGGGCAGTCGCGCTGACTCTGACAGTTCGCTGCCCGTACTACTGTCCTGGTACTCGCCTGCATGATACTTGTTACATTACTGCCTACCACTCATACATATTATGTTTAACACACACATCAAACGTTACACAGTACAATGGCACATGCCTATTCCACTAACTTCGCTACTTACTATTTTTTGAATGGACTCTCTACACTTTGGAATGAACCAGGCGCGGATCCACGGGGTAGAGGGAGATAATGGTACAATTGTATCCCTCTTGATTAATTTGTTTAATTATAGAAATCATTTAAACACGAATTGATTACAACCCGTTTCAGTCCAGTATATTTTATCTCTAAAAATGCGATTTGAGTGGGCCATAGGCGTATTTACAAACACAAACACCACATACACATACAATTCAGCCAGATCAAAAACAGCAATTTGTGAATCACACAAAGGATTTGTTGTTCGTACATTGTAGATAAACATCTGTAGATTTATTGAGAAATAAATGGTTTAACTTTATAATTTTTGTAAAAGATGAAGCAAGTGAAATAAGCTAACACTGCCCACACCCTCGTATACCAAATCGTGGATACGTGCCTGCGCTGAAGATATGTAGGTTAGTCTGACGTGACTCACTGTGCTGGTCGCGTATCTCGCCGCCGCAGTCCTTGGGGATGAAGGGGATACACTTGCGGTGCGCGTTGTAGTGGCAGTCCTTGCACTGCAGGCCCTGCTTGAACAGGCCGCGCAGCAGCTTCTTGCAGTGGCGGCACACCGTGGGCCGCGTGTACGAGTGCACCTCGAACGTGTGCGGGATGGCCGCGCCGCCCCAGCCGCCCAGCGACCCCGCGCGCGACATACACCGCGACGCCGCGCCCAGCTGCCCGACGCCCACACTCTTTACATTTCTCAATGTAGATACATTGTTTAACATTTCAAAGCATTATATACCTACCTATAGTAGGACTTTTTTAAGGGGTAAAAATCATCGAATGACTGCTCCCGCCTGGGTGAGGCGGGAGAGTGTCAGACTCTTACTGACTAAAAACCACCCCCTTCCTTCTCCGGCACGTCGAGCCGGAGCCCCGGTAACCCGTTAGGTTCTCCGCGACAACATAGTAGGACTAGGTTAAGTTAACCGAGTAGGTACTCGGTATTTAATTTAATGATATAATGTAGCATACATTTGTCATACTTTTGATTTATTTTAGATTTCAGTCTTAAGTTTTTTCTTTCAATCTTCAATCTTCTTTTAACTTACCTACGTCAGTGTAAATGAACTTTTTGCTATTCTACCTCGTGTGTTCATAAGTTTTGAGACAAACTTTTTGCTTATAAAAATAAAATAAAAATTACTGGCTGCTGTATATTTCTTTTTCTAATTTTGAATTTGGAATGTTAACTTTTAATATCTATGATTTCGGATTATTTTATTTAAATTTTCTCGTAATGGAGGGAACAAAAGAATTACGTGCGACCGTCATTTCATTATTTAAGGTGGGAAGGAAACCTATGGACATTTTCCAAGAACTGAAAAGTTTTGGTGTGAGCCGTAACTTCGTGTATTACACTATTAAACGATACCAGGAGACAAGTTCTTTACATGATCGGCAAAGAAGTGGTCGTCCACGCTCTGTGAGGACGCCTGCGAACATTAAAATCATCCGAGAGCGACTTCGCCGAAATCCATGTCGCACTCAGAAGAAACTCGCTCTGCAGACCAATATTTCGCGCGTTTCAGTCAACAGAATACTGAAATATCTCAAGGTTAAGGCGTATAGCCGTAGAAAAGTACACTTTTTAAACGATCGCCTTCGTCAGTTGCGACTCGAACGTTGTCCAATACTGCTTAGGAGACACGATGCGAGGAAGATACTCTTCACCGACGAGAAAATGTTTACCGTCGAAGAAAAGTTCAATCGACAAAACAATAAAGTGTATGCCAAAAGTAGCAAGGATGTCCCACCTTCAGCACGGAATGTCTCGCGTACTCATCATCAAGCTAGTGTCATGGTATGGTGGGGAGTTCCGTACGAAGGTGTCACTCAGCTTCATTTCTGCCAACAAGGCGTCAAGGTGAAAGCCAAAAATTATCAAAGTGACATTCTAGAGACTGTTATGAAACCCCTGTCTAATACCCTATTCCATAACAAGTATTGGGTTTTCCAGCAAGACTCGGCGCCATTCCATAAGGCTAAAACCACCCAAGCTTGGCTGAAGGAAAATGTGCCGGCCTTCATTGCGGCGAACGAATGGCCCTCCTCCAGCCCCGACCTCAACCCGCTGGATTATTCTCTATGGACCGAATTAGAGCTCAGAGCCTGCCGAAAGTCCCACCCAAACTCGGAGTCACTTAAGCGAGCTTTTGTCCGAGAAGCGAAGCGAATTCCTCTGGAAAAGATTCGTGCCGCCATTGATGACTGGCCAAATCGTCTAAGGGCATGTATTAAAAACAGGGGTGGTCATTTTGAATAATAATTATATTTAATTTTTACTTACTATCTACTTATTGTTTGTTATTGTTTTTATAAATATAAGTTTATTATTTAAAAAGATATGCAACTTTTAATTTGTCTCAATACTTATGAACACACGAGGTATTTTGGAAGATTATTTGATACTCAATTTCTTTTTGTAACTAAACGACCGCTTTTTTAACCTACTTCAAAAAAGAGAATTTCAGTTTAACTACAGGTCAAATGGTGTATGTATGTTTGTGCGCGACTATCCTGGACCGATTAAGCGGTTTCCAGAAAGTGTTAGGAGGAGAAAGTTGAGTACGTTAATTAACCGACTTCAAAAAAAGGAGGTGGGGTTGTAGTCGGTTTTTTAAACGTAGCGTATATTATAAAATAATTATTAGACATACAGGAGTTACTGCTCTTTGTGTGTTTTTATCATAGAAGTCACATTTCATTTACATTTTGCTTTAAGTTTTACGTTTTGGAAAACAAACTTGCATAAATATCATGAATTCTTACTCCGTTTAGGATAAAATAAACTTAATATATGTTGAATACAAACAGGATATGGTTATTACACTAAGATTTCAGCATGCTGTGTATATAAACCGATGTAAACTTGAAACAAGTACATTACACGAACATTTTTACATTTAGGTGGATTTATAGAAAATGGATGCGCTTCTATGCCTAGAGGACTTATTTTACGTAGCTCCTATTTTTTCAAAACGTTTATTCCTTCATTCAAAATTTATCAATAGCAAAAATCTACTCTCGTATTAAAGACTGGATGATGGGTAACATGGGAATTAAAAATAAAACCAAAAAATAAATAAAAATAAAACATTTATTTTGAAACAAAAATATTTTCCACAAATGCTACCCACCACCCGAGTCGTGTTAGTTTTATAAGATAACGTAAAAGTGAAGTAAACAATACTTGTGTACTACATTACTTCTAATCTTATAGTAACAATACTAATGATATACGTACATACATTATTTAGTTGATTTACTAAAAAATGTACGTCGTTTATCTTCACAACTGTTTTATTTCACTTCTGGAAACTTAACTCTAATGTATTCACCAAGACAATAGTCAATATTATAATTAATAAAAAATGTAACGAAATATTTGTGACAAAAATCACGTTTAGTGTCATGTTTATATTTAATAAAATACTTAAGTACTTTTTCTATGGAATGTCAAGTTATCTTAAAATATTAAAAAATAAGTAATTAGAAAATTCTAGCAAAACATTTGAGATTCGTTAGCATTACATGTTAAAGCATACATTCTAAGTTTTATTGCTTATATCGTTGTGTGCATAAGAATATAATTTAAATGTGCAGATCTACAACCTATTACTAAAATATCGTTACGTACGGCATGTAAATTCATTATAATCTTGACAACGAATGAAAGCACATTCGTCAGTTGATTCTACAATAAAATTAGATCCTTTTCAAGATTTTGAAAAACGATTGAGATTCTCTTTCCACTTTTTATATGAATATTTCATTGATAAGCAAAAGTGTGCGAGGAACCAAACAACGAATCAAATGATGAAATAAAAAAGGGAAGAATTACAGACCACAGAACAGGTTCATGATTGGACTCAGATAACTGTCGAGTGTCTGACAGTGCTAGGAGTCTTTGTCAGTGACGAGCCTGGCGAGGCGCCTTACCAAGGAGTCGTCGTGCGAGGCGTGGCTGTGCGTGCTGGCGCGGCTGGGGCTGCGGCCGCCCGACACGCGGCGCGCGCCCGCGCTGCCCGCGCTGCCCGCGCCCGCTGGGACTGGGCATGTGCAGTTCGACGGCACCTTTACAGCGCAACGTTTGTGGTAATTTAGCCCGCAACCTGCAACACATTTATTACAACGGTTATAAATGTTCTGGGGTCAAAAATGATATCAGTACCTTCTTACTTAAACAAAAGGATGGTCACTTACCTTCACATTTAAGTCCCTGTCTCACCAAACCGAAGAGCATCTCGCCGCAGAAATCGCAAAATGTAGGCGCCTTGTACGAATGTACGGAGAGTGCGTGAGGACGCGGCGCAGGTGCAACTTCTGCACCTCCATCGCACAGTAACGCTGTAAAAATTAAAAATTAATCAATGATTAATTGTTCTTTGGATACCAAATTTTCCGAATGAACCGTTGTTATTTAATGACATTAAGCCTACAACTCGTTTTTACTGACATCCATACTCACGGTTGGCAGTGAGCACGATCTCGACGAGGGTCTCGTCAGTGACGTCAGATGCGGAGTTGATGAGCTGCAGCACGTTGGGTGAGCAGTAGTCGTGGCGGAACAAGAGGATCCGGTCCGACAACCGATTCAGCCCGTTGTCTGGTATCTGATAATGTAATATAGTTGTGGTCAAATTGTACAATGCTTTGATAAACATTGGAGATGGTGATCTTGCTTCTTGATCGTGAAGTTTTACCTGTTTATACAATTTACTTAATTTAGTTAATTAGTTATTAACAATGGTTAATTATTCATGTTTTACGTAGATAAATAGAAATTAACTACTCAAATAATATAATATTTTGTGCTAAGGACCGGTTCCTTGATAAACATCTACCTAGCTTAAAATTTTTCATTATCATCGTCGAGAAATAATGTTCATTTTGGTCTGGCTAAACATAATTATGATATATTAGGGTGTTATATATGAGCCATGAGTTTTTGCTTATTACAAGTTAAAACTCGTTCCTAACTATTTTAACTAGAGTTAACTTCTGTAAGCTAGATCTAAAGTAATGACCAACCAAAAATACTGTAATACCTTATCATGAACGAATTTGACGGCGAGATCCTTGAGGTGTGCGAGTGTGAGCAGGTGCGCCGGCGCCGCCACCGCGTCCCGCACCACGCCCAGCTGGAACAGGAACGTCACGTCGTCCTCCATGACGCACCGCAATGCTGCAATATAAGATCACCTTGTTATATAATGTATTTACCAAAAATCAGTGAAGTTATCTTAACTATCAGCAGGGACTTTGCCCTTCAGTCAATTTACAGAATCTGATGTTATTAATTATATAGCTATGTTGCAGTTTTTACTTTATAAATTATTTTGCTGCCAAAATATATTTACTATACCGGGGAAGTACTTGCAGAGGACACATCGCGGGTATGTATAGATCCACACAAGTGTACTAAAGACCTATCACCTGCTGTAGCACAAACAATGACTACGCGAAACATTTCCAAATATCTCATTTTCCCCGAGTTATCTCAGTTTATCACAAACGAAAATATTTTTCGGTAATATTTGGATGAACCGGACGTTTGGCAGGCGCATTGACATTGTGGGGAGAAATTGTGACATTGTTGCATTTCATTATGACATCAATACCTACATGATAAATAGATACCTAGATTTAAATAACATATTTTTTTCTTAGATTTGTATTATTGCTTAATTCCTAAATATAATTAATAAAAAGTTAAATTTTAATTAACATAGGTTACAGAATAAATTATTTAATTACTAACTACTTAAATGAGATGTAGCTCGTGGCGTGGCGCCGTCGGTGCCGGTTTATAATCAGGGTCCAAGCGTGAACAGTTGTCCGGTCAACGGATTATCGCTAATATCGCAATCCAATAGTTAATATGCGCTAATATTTCCATTAACTTGTGATTAAAGTGTTTATCTCTTATTGTGGAGAAAGCAGATAGGTATAACATTTTTATGTACCTACGCTGTACACCATAGGTACTACCTTATTTCAATAAAATAGGGTTCAAGTTACCCTTCGTGAATTGAATATATTTTAGGAGACAATTGACTTATAATGTTATCAATCAATTGACAATAGGGTAGATGCCTAAGTTTTATTTTTATGTCCATCTGGTAGATTATTTTAAATCATTAGACACGTATTTTTTATTTTCTTACAGAAACGAATACTTTCGACGATATACTGATTTAAAATGTCGCGTGACGTCACTTCTATGTACATTTTATACGTAGAAATGACGTTTTAGTCCTCACTCCTAAACTTTGATTCGTTTTATCCAAGTATTGTTTTATTATACGACAAAATAAAAAAATACGTGTATAATATTTTTTCATTACCTAACTTACGGACTAATTAGATATTTAATTTTCATACCCTGTCATCATCCCAATATTCTTGGGTGCAGATTGCAGTTTCGTTTAGAGTGTTAAAAAATCGGCCAAATGCGAGTCGAGCAACAAACGGTTTTACGGAAACTTCCCTAGATGTAGATTATTTGTGAATGACTAGCTATCAGGGTTCATGAGAAATGGTAACAGACAGACAGTGTCGCCTTAGTCATTATAAATAATCCTGTTTCTTACCTGTTGGGTACGAAACCCTAAAACTGCAACTAACAAATATTATTGTGCAGTTCTTGCAACTGTCACCATTGTCTGTCTGCTGTTAGATTAGCATGTGTAATACGAAACACGCTTGACGGTGGCTTCGGATTTATTCGGCTTCGTCTGGTTTGCGGTAGAATGTGTGATCTTATTACTACTGTAGCCAGTATCTATATGTAATCTACTATATAAAAATAAGTCGGGTTTTCCTTCTTGACGCTATAACTCCAGAACGCACAAACCGATTTCCACGGTTTTGCATTCGTTGGAAAGGTATCGGGCTCCGTAATGTTTATAGCAAAGAAAATTCAGGAAGAAATCTTTTAAAATTTGAAATATTACATAAAACGAAACCATCTGGTGGCGAAACGGAGTTCGCCGGGTTTGCTAATTACTTATAATGTTTTACATATTTTATTCGAACTAATGACTTACATATTTTAAGCGAAGAAATGATTGTGAGTGAAAATATAAAATGTTAAATCTTACATAATTAGGTACTAAATGCATTCTGTAGACTGTATAGTATAATAATTGTGTGTATTTATGATTAGACATCATACGAAAATTATTTTGTTGACTGTGCCTCCGTACTTCTGAAAGTCGTACGCCGACAAGGACATTGGACGTCACGACTTCCATAACTTACACGTGGCAGTTTGTAGCCCTGAACTTGACTCAAATAGAAGACCAGATGATAAGGAGTTACCAACGACAACGTGTAAACAATTCGTACGAGACGGTTAACTGACTTGTATGTTGTGAAGAATACCATAACAATGATAACCTGAACCTAGGTAGCAACTCCACGTGGAGTTTTTTGGAGGACGGGTTTCTTTGGCCCAATAAATTACGAAGTATATGGAATATTTAATTCGATCTACACATTTTAAAGCGTCAAAAGCCCTTGGGAAACCTATTTTCGGCATATAAGAAATATTGCCCTATTGAAAGCAAGGCGCACCTTATAATATATTCATCACAATTATATTTTATCACATTCATACGTCACATTTTGCCCTTGCAATATTAATATAATCTCGATGTTTGTTATTGTTTTATACCTTGTGCGTTGAATGACTGCAAGCTTTACTACTCAGCTCTAGATTGTAGGTTTGA
Source organism: Spodoptera littoralis (assembly GCA_902850265.1). NCBI lineage: Eukaryota > Metazoa > Arthropoda > Insecta > Lepidoptera > Noctuidae > Spodoptera > Spodoptera littoralis. Next base: position 13,624,558 of record LR824547.2, read on the forward strand.
TTTTTAGTTATACAGAAACTGAGATTGTGACGCGTTGTGCTATAAATGAAACTCATGCCACAATGGTAAAAAATCTGCACTTTAATTGCACCTCAGTACTAAAAACCCGTTCTGGTTAGTATAATTATAATAAGTAGTTAGAGCTTTTTTAAGGGGAGAAATTCATCGAGTGTCTTCTCCCGCCTGGGTGAGGCGGGAGGGAGTGTGAGACTCTAACTGACAAAAACCATCCCGTTCTTACTTCTACATTTCGAGCCGGAGCCCCAGCAACCCGTTAAGTCCTCCGCGGCTGCGTATTGGCTTCAGCCCTATTGGACCCCATCCGTGATGGTCTGATGGTTCTTTGAGTACGTACGTACGCCTACGCTCGAAGTAGTTAGACCTAGTAGACCTTTTTCGTTAAAGAGGACTACTAGGCTAATTAATTTATCAACAGAAAATAACCTTATTTCAATAAAATTTCTTTAGTACGTCTACGTCACGTCACGGGTGACTCAGGACTGCACGAGCACAGGGTCGAGCCTCGTGCATGTCTCTGCGTCAGTACTAGACATTGTTTTCATGATCTATTGTTTGTCGAGTGAGCACTAGTTTTAGGATGAAACGACTTAATAGTGCTGTTACAGCGATCAGAGTGTGACATTGTAACAAGTGATGTAAACATTAAATAGCGTTGTTGAATATTTCCATTAAATTATGTATCTACCATGCTTTAGTTATGAACTTCTAGGTCCTCACTACCTATACCTACATAATCTAAATATCTAAGGTTAGTTGTTACGCTTTGAGGCTTTACTAAAACTCTAATTAACTTTGTGTAAGTGCCTACAAAGTAGGAATTACGCAATACCGTTTTTAAAAGGATAAATAAGGTTTTGTTCGCGGTAATCGAGACTGATTGAGAAATAAAAATAGTCTATAACGGTAATGTGCAAAACCTAAGTATAATGTTGATGTTTACAGCAACAAAGGGAGAAGTGGCAGCGGACCGCGTCGCGTGTCATTGCAAGGCACTGAAATGAGTCGACCCATGATAAACCTTATGTTATTATAGCGCATTACGTAAAGAGGTGCATACTTATTTAACATAGTTACATATAAGTACGTCGCTTGCATCGAAAACAGCACGTGGCGCAGATCGTGGCCGGGCTCTAGCCAATGTCATCAGATCTATCTAAATATTGTAGTTAGTAAATGTGACATGAGTTAGTGGGCCCTTCCTAAATAACTATATATATTTAGAGGTTCTGAGGAAGACAGGTTGTTATCCAGTCGGTGACGTGCAATTGACACCTTTTGGTGCCTGACGTAGGAAAATAGTTTGGTTACTATTTACCTTATCTTTACCTGGGCCATATTTACCATTTCGGAAAAATAAGTTTGATTACACATTTTTGAGATCTTATAGATAGCGAATTACGTATAACTACTTTATCTTGACTAACAGAATCATACGTACCTACTTATTTATCATGGCAACAATATAATAATATAGGAAACATTTCAAAACAAACAATTGATTGATAAAGTGCTTTGTTTTGTTTGTCCCTTAATTATACATATTTTGCACCGAGAACGCTTGCCGGCTGATAGCTGCGCCGGCGCCGGCTTAGTAGGCGGGAAACACACTGACCCAGCTTAGCAGGTTCATATTCATATTTAACCCAGTAACAATATATTGACATAACATATTTCCCAAAAGGGTAGGTTGCGATACACACTCAGTTACGAGCTCATTTACCAGACAAACTACGAAATCTGAGTTGAAGAATTCTGTAAACGGCAAAAATATAACGCTCTGCCCTAGGAGCGAATCCGCGGTCTCATGAACTTACATAGCTCTCGGTAGTCTTGCTTGGTATACGGCTTTGATTAGCTAAAAGCTGCTGAATGACGTATATATATTTATTTTGAGGCTGTAGTAAAGGCTTGCGTCAGTGCAGCAGAAACAGGCGAAGTCAACGTAGGTACTGTATTAATTGATAACTGTTACAAAGTAAGCGTAATTAAATAATTATATTACGCCAACTGCTGATTACTGGGGCGTAACAAGTTAGGTTGTATTTACGACTGATAGTATATACAAGTTAGTGCTAGGTAGGTTAAACTTGTAAAGCTGATGTAGATAAACTTACATGGACGTGAAAAGAGCTTTCAAATAGTACTTATTGTCTGAGTTTGATTGTTATACCATTATTTTTATATTAAGTCTGAATACCAGTACATCACTTCCGTTAACAATACCAAATGCTGTGTATTATATATAGTAAGATACATGCGTCTACCGGCCACAACACATTATTAATCAGTAATCACTATAGTTTCTATGAGACTATTCATTCAATATAATGAATCTAGGATATTCAAGTTACTACATTTACGTCAGAAAAAATAAGTATAGGTACCTACCTAATACTTATCCCTTTAACCAAGTACCTTGTAACAATTGCACGATAACATGAAGAGTGTCAGCAGCTCGTGTAGTGTTGCAGTCACGGTAGGAACGTGTTCAATATTTAATACAGAATCATCATTTTGTAACTTGTTATAAAGGCCTACTGTGAAAAACACGCGTATCGACGTTTGGAAATTGCCACCAAAAGTTAACTGTAATTTCCTTCGAACGGTCAAAATCGTCAAAAGGATAAAATGTAACTACTTAGGTATATTAGATGAATGAACCTATACCAAATAGGAGGTCCGCATACTGTATAGTGTAGCGGGGTCAACTATAAAATATTAAAATAATAAGTTCTTATTATGCCCAAATATGAATCGCAACATTAGTAACGAAAATTATTTTTCAAATAGGCAAGACACAGTATATTTCCACATTTGTCAATTAGCAGTGACGGCTACATATCCTTGAAGATATTGTGAATACGGCATAATAGTAATAATAGTTTCGTTGCACGCGTCCGAGATAACTATTGTTTGAAGTAATTATTACTCGTTGCTATATTCGTCTGTTTTTGTTTTGATACCCGTTGACCATGTGTAAGCAATTAGATAGAATGTGCTTATAATTATATGCACAAGTGAGTGCACGTAACAACAGTATCAGTTGGACATAATTGATACTGTGAGGTTCTGACCTGTGCCGGCGATTATATCCTTTGCTTCCTGCGAACATTTCTGTCTTTGCATTCGATTTTATTCGATCTCTTCAGATTGCGTAAATGCCATTAATTAGCTATGATTCAGTTCAGTTTACCAATATTTTAAAAAGCTTACGAGAAAGCCCAATTAAATTTGTAAAGTTTGTAAAGTTCCGTTCGCCTGAACCCTTGGTTAGCCTTGTCTAGTGGAATTTTACATATCGACGTAGTTGAAGTTTTCGATGTGATTGTTGATATAACCCACTTGATAAGATTCGATGGCATCGCTTCACTTCATCTGGAGCTCATTGACGGGGGGTTAAGGGCGTAGTAACAATAACATTGTCTCATGTACTATCCTGAGTTATCAGGGTACTGCTCTGATGGGCCGAGTATTGGGAAACAGCTATTAGTTTAGTACTATCATTCATCTTCTCTATCTCATATACACACATGATAGTATTGAATGATGATCATGCAATTACATCTCACTGATCTTTGAAAACTTGCTGTGCATGTGGAAAACTGATTTCGAGCTAAGATTAATGTTCTAAGTGCGTATCATGTGAACAGGTCGAAGTCTGTTCCTGACAAGTAATACATAGCTTGAGTCAGTTTCAGTAATTCTACGATCCTAGACTAGTAGATAATAATGTATGTTACGTAAGTGTCAGTTGTTATTGTTTGTCGGACACAACTGTCGGACGCAGGGATTTACGCAACGACACCCAAACACGTGTATGTATATATTCCTAAACTGTCCTGCAGCCTCTGGGCTTTTTAAAGTATTTGCCTACACCAAACATAAAAGTCGTAAAACACGATTTCTGTTATTACGTGGACGAATAGGTGAACGAAGCAACACCAGCTTTTCGCCAAAATCAAACTTGGAAAAGAAAAACCGATTTTTTACAGTATCACTTTTTCTCAGCTGTAAATTGCTGTAAGTTGAAAGCTTTATACTCTACTAAAGCAAAAATAATGCCGGGCACATGCTGACTGTTCAAGCACAAGTTGCACAGGGTCGTTCAAGGTGTAGTGCAACTTGTGCAAAGATACTGACAAGGCTAAGGGCAACTGTTTAGCTATACAAGGTGGCCGTGACGTTCAAGCGTAATATCTAGATACTTTATGATGAGGATTGTCCAAATCACCCCCATGTTCTACGATTTTGCATAGTTTTCGAGTTATAATTTTTTTAATGATTTCTTTCGTAACCTACACCTAACATTAGTTTTCGATTTTTTCTCATTGTGTCACATACATTACTGTCTGTACTTATGATAAACTTGTCAGCCTGTCGGATGCAGGACTCAGGCCATTTATCTTGTACTCCATGATATACTGGTTTAAGTGCTATGTTATATAATATCGACCTAGTCATTTGTTTAAGTTTACATGCTTTATTATGAAACTTTTGCAAATTAGTTCCATGATTACCTACATAAATTCCTATCCGGGGATTAAAAATGTGTTCTGTTGCTTGCACTGGATAAACGCAGTGTCGCAGTCGGAAGTATGCAATTTTTTTAGAGTTGTACAAAATACAAGGTACCTAATAACAATATTATTTTTAACATACATACTAATATAAATAACTAGATAATGTAGTATTATGGAAAACATTACAGGTACTGACAGTCCCTGCTTCTTCTAGGCTTTTGACATGGGCACTTGCATGTCTATAAAAGCATTGATTTATGTAAATCTATAGATGAGGAATAGTTCCATTGGTTTAAATATATAGTATAGATATGAAATACTTAAGTAGCAACTGCATTTGACACTGGCAGTATAATCGACACCACTTTATGGAGACTCGGATGTCATTAAAGAAAAGAAAACAAAAAGTATGAACTGTCAAAGCAGAATACTGGATAGTTAGTTCTGACTGGAAGGATTACCGGGAGTGTGGAAAATTCGCATTCGCATTTCGTAGATTATTTGCGATGTGAATTTGCATATGCATTACGAGCATTTTCGTTTAAAAAACGGCTATGACATAACGGGAGTCCAAGACGTCAAAATCACCTATTCGAAAGTGCGTATCACAATTTTATGAACACTAGGCCTGTAAAGGATTAATTATACTTTATAAAAAAAACGCGCCAAATCCTCTTCGTGTTGTGGAAATTAATTATCCTCCTAAATGTTCACTGAGATGTACCATGCGGTATTCTGGCGCCAAATCTACTTATTTTATAGGAAAAGCAGCCTAGATATAAATCGTACAAAAAAGTAAATAGTTTAATTTTGTACACAATATTTTACTCTTGTAAAAAACTGTTTTTGTCCGCTAGTTTTCTAAGACTGCAAAATGTAAATCGGAAAAACACATCAAAATATACAAAACTGCCATTTTTCAACTCTCCCGGAAAACACACCTCCATGTTTCGGCCTCCATAATTGAACTTGAAACCTTCAAACTATTTGTCACTTTTATTACAAAGTGTACCCAAAAATATGCTTTTTTTACTTCTGTCTAATGCTATTGTGAATAGACTATAGTGAATGAGTTGCTTCGTTAATATTGAATAGAAAGTTTATATAATGTATTGCTTAAGCATTATTTAAATACCTTCATTTCTTTATACAACTTTATGTACACAATTTGATGTTAGTGAGCTGCTACTTAATTTATTTATTGTTGGTATAAAATTCTACAGAGTTAACAACTATTTTCAAAAATGGTAGTGTGATCTCTGATCCTTAATATAGTTGAAACTCTGTTTATGTTAGAATCGCGTCTGTTATGTAAAAACTTATCACAAGCGCCTGTGCGTCCCGCCAACAGGTCGAGACAAAACAAAATACCAATCTTGAAGAACTGCGTCGCGTCGCGTGTTCTATGTTCCCACCATTGAAGCAGTACGTGCGCGAGTTATGATAACAGTTGCGGCAGTGTTGTGTCTGCCGCCACTCCCCGCTGCACTGGTTCACGACCTGGTGCCGCGTCATGTCCACCGTCCAGCTCTCGCTGCCACGTGTTCTACACCCAGATAACCCACTTCTGAGCTTTTATCTGAAAGTTCTTTGTTTCATGTTATCTTCCCCATTCGATATTACGATAATGGTTCGATATTTTCTCATAACTTCTGTCAACAAACAGTCCACCATTATTCTCAAAGCACCACTTTGAACAATTACCATCCATCAGGGTGGTTAATGTCCGTCGTCTCCTTGGAGTCTCCACACAAGTGTGTACAGTTCAAGCTGCGCATACTGCTAGACGCGTGACAGAGGTCACACTTGTTTATTGCAGTTTTTGTAAATAACAGACACCTTAATTAATCATTAACTCCTGACCTTGTGATAAGCTATAATTGGCATCAAGAGGGGAGATAGTGACTATACCCATACACATTACTCATTAGACAAGCACGACCAACACTCATTACAGGTTAGATCTAATGAGGATTAACTCGTCGAGTACCGGTTTTATATACAAATGACTGATGTCAGTAAATTGGTTTTTATCAATTGGATTACGCTGTTTAAATAATAACTGTTTAGAAATATTTAAGGAAAATAAAAATGTTACAATATCTTTAAGGAATAGCGATCTATGAGACACAATTAAAGAACAATAGGTCGCGGTCACCGGTGACCGCTTGGTGTTTGACAGTTTAATTGTCTATTTCCACCTAGCGAAGTATACCTACTTGTGTTACCTTACCCGAATCTAGTATTCTTGTAGCAGTGAAGCTATGTACGTTGAAGTTAGCCGTATGCTTATCCTACAAGGAGCGGTTACTCTAATCGGTTTGCCGTAAATTAAATAACTGATACTAACTGGCGCTAAGTTACGAGGTAGTTAAGTAAACACTTCTATGTAATTATAGCAACTTCTAAGACAACACAATAATGGAAAGTACAATGTGTTTGATTGGCTGATAGCACGATAGCATTGTTGATGTGTATTATTATGCAAAGATAAATAAATATAGCTTGAATTAGAAGTCCGTAGTGGTGGTGGTGCAGGTAAATACAAACGTACGGAACTAGAGTTATGTTTGTGTGAGGGCAGTGTTTGTGGGGAATATAAATATTTGGTGCCGCATTGTCTGCGAAGATTTGAAGTTATTGTGATAAGGCGCAGCGCAGACAAGAGTTTCCGCATCGCAACGTGTGAATATTGCGGGTCAGCTGCGGTACATTATCACTGCACGTTATCACGAGCTAGATATTTTTGCAACGCTTAATTAGTTCGAACAATCGCTCATGTAGCTACGATGCAATGCTTGTTGGCAAAATATTGGAGAGATATGAAAACCAAAATGATAACAGAATAGCCAGAAATTCGATTTTTATGAGAGGAAAACTTTGAAAGATATCGTCGATACCTTGCACTCAACAAACAACTGATAATAATCTTGTATTTTGCAATAAATACATTTTACTGTCTTGGACCTTTTCTAAAGCACGATATATTTTTGACAAGGTTTTGTCACTTTTTGGTTTAATTTCTCCAACATACTTTCTCAATAACGGAAACATTGCAGTAGAATCATGTCCCCATAGGAACAAAGAACTAACATGTGAAGTTAAACAAATGATCATTTGTGCACAGATAACTTTAAATAATAATCACTCTTGTTACAGACATAAACTGTGCGCTCTCCAAGGCCAGGATATCCACGTGTGAATCACTTCGACACGTGTATGAAATGCCCACTTTTTATCTTAATTCTCATCAAATATCATCCTGAACCGAAACATTGTTGACTTATTGACCGACTGATAACAGCAGCTTTGACAACAGCTTCTAGTACACCATTTTCAACTTAAACATGAAGCAGTAAGGTTCGCAGTTGTTTTACCTTTATTTTATAGGTTTGTAGATATTTATAGACTGATTTTGCGCAACTTAATCTTTCACTTGAGAAAGTGATTATGTGGCTTTAGTTTAACCTGGAATGACATCACTTCTACATTTGGACTAAAGAAAGATTAATTTTGGTTTAAAGTACCTATATTTAAGAGATTGTGCTCTTGTTATTGGGTAAAAGAGTAAAAGCTATTGATTGTTAGGTCATAGCACGTGACAGTTCATTGCTGCATTACCCTCTTGTACATAAGTTGATCTGCTAAAGTTTCCACACGTGCGCGTTGGAGATCGTAGTTTTAAAGTTGAGGTTAAATATACTGCATATTGTTGCATAGACTCAAGTGTAGGTTTAAAAATGTGTTTGAAAACTAACTCGTGACAAGAACAAAAAGTCCTGAGTCCGTTTCGTTTTATATCGATGAAGTGTGTGAAAGATTCCGAATCTCACAGATTATCACAGACGTCCTTGGGTTACATCAGAGTTCCGGGATTATTAAAAGCGGTATTTTTAAAGACGAGTGCGATCTGTTTCGGTTGAGTTATCAAGTGCATCTTATGTCATATCTGCGTGCTGCGTCACTGCTATGGTCAAGGTAACTGGGCACGCAGTAACCCGCTTTTTTACTTCTACAGACATGTGATAATTATTGTGGGACTTTTTTATTGCTCTAATTCTTTCAAGGAAACATTCTTCTTGTTTTTTATGCGATTAAAATTAAATTGCTCGTTGATATTCATTAAATTCTGTCAGGTTTTTTAAATGATAATTATGCATAGTGTATGTATTTTAAGACATTCGTTCTTCCGCAGATTTGTAACAAAATGTTGTCTATAGTATAGTGCGTACTTACTTATAATAGACGTAGAAATCCTTTCTCATTTATAGCTAAAGCGTAAGTGTTTGGAATACTACACGTACACAACAAGTTTAGGTACTTGGATTTAGTCATCTCTTAACAATGTACTTATCGAATTATATTATTATAAATCAAACAATGTTAGTATTTTCCAGTGGAAATGAACTTTGAAGGTATCACAAGGCTATGAGCCGTGATTCATACCCTCAGGGATGTAAGAGTCAGCCAGCGAGCTGAGCTGACCCACTTGTGAGTTACACGCGCCAAGAGATAACACAATGGACCGCCACTATGTTTTTTCAGGTCATTTGGTAATTGATTACTTTTTATTGACATATTGTTGTTCTGTTTGTTTATTTGTGTATATTACACGATTCGTGATATATTTTTTACTATGTCAAGTACATAATGATAATTATGATTTATTTTAAGTAGTGAAGGGGTAGAATGAGGACGTCGCAGGTTTTTGTAACTGACGCATCATATACCTGTGTATGTGTTACAGATGTATACGGCAAATGACCATCGATGTAGGCAGCAATATTACCTGCAACAAAAATGACATATTAATGAATTATTTATACTTACTAACAATATTTGAGTGACATTAATTGTCCTGTTAGGTGTTCTGGAAATATAATTTTTAGCAAGATGTAATTATTTGTTACTCGAAATCAATATACAAAGAGCGATTCGTAACCGTTTGGTTACGAATCGCTCATAAATGTCAACAGGTGTAGTCGAGTGTCCAGTATAGTCGTAAAATGAAATAAATTCGATTTGTATGTAAACACGCTCGCAATAGGATATCTAGTTTTATTCACACGATAATACACATTTCCTAGTTATTTATGTCAATGACCTGTTCGCGAAACAAGTTCGTTGTAAAAAAGAATCGAATGAGTTACTTTACGTAACCGGAATTTGTTTGCTATGTCAAGTGGAAGAATATGTGAATATATTTAGAACACCTATCGTGCAAGGTCACATGGTATAATTTCGCAGGTTTATGGTACCCACGGTGTGACTAGAGGCGAGCATGGGATGCCAATATAACACTACGGTGTGAATCTTAATAATAAAAACAAAAAATGTTACGTTCAGGTTCTATGTGAGACGTCCTCACAGGGAGCTCATTTTTAGGAGTTTTTAATTTTTTATATCTAACTCTGTTCAAATTATGTAAAAGTATGAATCGTATGCAAATAGTAAATGTATCTACACGAACTCACGCCTCTGTGCATTGGGGGTAGACAGATAATAAAAATTATACACGTATATGTGTATGTATGATGTATATGCAGAATTAGAACTGAGCATTTAGTTGCTGGCCAGTGATTAGCTATGTAAATACGAACAGATAACATTTAATATCTGGTTGTAACAATCAGAATAGACAATGAATCTTTGTAAGGTCACGGTTCAGTTCGTCAGTACAACTGGCCATTGCTACAACAGCTCCTTGTTTACCTTAGTTTTACATAAAATACATAAAAGTACATTAATTGACCACATCGATTACTTTTATGTGCAACATTAACCCGTGGACTTTGGTTTATTATTTACTAGCAATCCGTCCCGGCTTCGCACGGATATTAGTGTTTCTCCAAATCTCGACTACATAGTATATTATGCATGTAATGTAAGTAATTATCAAACTTCCTCTTGAATCACTCTATCTATTAAAAAAACTGCGTCAAAGATCGTGATTTTAAAGATCGAAGCATAGATACAGACACACACACGGCGGAAACAGACTTTGCTTTATACTATGTAATGATTGTTGTCAGATCCTCGCGGTAGTAGTTAATTTCAATATAATTATATAGATGGAACTAGACTATTAAATAATTATTATATGAACAAGTAATGGGTCATTTAATCCCGAAGGTTTTATGTAACACCTAGATATCTTTCGCAAGTTTTATAACGATATCTGTAATGGATAGGCCATGGCAGGTGCTACTAGAGAGCAATCACTACGAGTAATAACATTATACAACTTTGCCCATCACTGGAACCGAATGCGCGATTCCTAGTTCAGAAGTCGTACTTCAACATGATTACGCGGAAAAATAAGAATGAAAACAAGATAATGTTTGAAACAGTTGTCCAGTTCTGTAAGACATGAGTCGTTGGAAAAGTTTCCGTGTGTATAAAAATAAGTGGAGAAGGTAGGGGCACGCTGCACGCTCGCCCAGGCTCCACGTGCGACACGCGCCGCTGTTGTGGAGGCGGCACCGTGTGCACACGTGGCACAGTCCCTGACTGCCACCATTGTAGTGCAGCCTCCCACTACAGCCAGCTCGAGATACTTATCTACCTGTCCTACTGTTGCTAACGAGGTTCGATTCGGGGAGAGGCGGGAGGTTTCAATGTTTTTAATGATAGGTTTACTATCAAATGATAAATAAATAAGTAGTACTTATACGTGTTACCTGCGTTTACTGATCATAGCGTGATATTTTATAGGCTATTATTGCCTACCTCGATAAATGGACTATGCAATACCTACAAGAACAATTATTCAATTCGAACCCGTACTTCTGGAGATCAGCTTCACAACATAAGACAAGTATAGATAAGCACGAGCAGGATTTGTTAACATTACAAAACATGAGAATCAATAGACAACTCCTTGTATTGTGTTTTGGATATCACTTACAATTAGTGTAGCTAAATAATATTGCCACGAAGTTTATAATATCTAGAATGTTTTGTCATTTACCTACACGTGTATATTCCAAATTTTAAATCATACAAGACGAAAAACTACATTAACATAACTTGTTTAATAAATAACAATTATTATATTTGAAACGACGGGTTATGTAACTGTTGTAGCTAATCTTAGAATTGGAGTTTCCTTAAAGATTAATTATCTTGACGATGTTTTTTTGCCTGGCGTTAAGCGACGATGCCGTATATGATGGAACACGTATGTTTTAATGGAATATATCATACAATGTAAACAAAAACAATAGGTGTTTTAATGATACATTTACATAACATACAACAACATATAACAACGCCACGACTGGCATTTCCTCGAGGAACATAGAATTGGTAAGATTCAAAAATGTTTTTTTTTCACAAAAGCCTAGTCTCCGATATAAGTTGAAGTGGTACGTTTGCAAGAGTTGCAGCAGTAAGCTCAGTGGGTGCGTGTGTGTGGGGTGCGGGCGCGTGTCGTGTGCCGCGATATATACGGCGGGCGGGCGCCGGCGCGGCCAGTGTGCCGCTCCTCGCACAGCCATGACGACGCTCGCCCCGTACATGTTCGCGCTCCTGCTGCTCCTGCCCGGTGAGTACGATACCGCGCAGTGAACACAACCCAGTGCATTTATACTTATAAGTGACATTACAGTGGTGATCGACCTAGTTCATTTTAAAAATATAATAGTGATAATTTATTCAAAATATAGGGTAATTTTAAGTTATGTTACAGTGACAAAAGTATGCACTTGCGTACAATGTCGAGTGCAGGTCGTCATACTTTGTAGGTCGGTGAAATTATTCCACGATTACTTAGTAAACCAAACGACACCTCGACCTCTGCTGACCCTGCAGCAGAAAAAGCAATATTGGCAATTTGATATCTGCCAGTAACTATGTATGTCGAGACGTCACGGGGCGCCGGGCGCTGCGCGGGCGCACGCTACATCTGCTGATAATGTACTCAATACATGACATTGACAACTATCAATAACATTTGTTTTCATTCTCGTGATTTATTTACAAAATGTGTTCAACGCTGAAGTAGATATCAACTTGCTGAAAATTGGGTCACTTGTAACAACAATAGTTCGGTAGTGTTAAATAAATTGAAAAGTGTAGGTATGAGTAAGATGAACACGGTGTATAATTTATAATGACAATTAAATACACAAAAACTAGATTAACATAAATAAACTATAACAGAATATATATAAATTCGGCCGTAGTAAAGAATTGTAAGTAAAGGTATAAATATGAGCTATCCGGTACCCTACACCGCCGTACGGTTGAAATCTCGTAGCTTTCGTAGCAACTGCTACGGCTACGGGCTACGAGCTACGATGCCAAGGTTTGCAACCGAAAAATTAATAACATTCACGAGTTATTGTAAAATAGGGACTTTTTGGGAATGTAATAAAAATATAATATACTATTTTAGTGTAAGAGATATACAGCTACTGTTTATTTACTGCTACTGTATATGTTTCTGCTACGTAAAAGATTAATATTCAGATATATATATTTTAACAATGAAAAGTAATGGGGTGTGCCAATGTGAATTTTATACAAAATCGTTGATAAAACCAGATTCAGTTTTTATAACATTTTGTTTAATATAGACATTGTTATAATGTTGGAACTAATATACATTTACACGAAATAGAAAGAATTTAACATCAATACAAATGTACATATTAGAAGATTATTTATTATTTATTTGTACATTTGATGGTTTCAGATTGGCGGGTAGAAGGTAATTATCGAGTTTATAAGAGACTGTCGAAATAACGTGATGTGGCGAAGTGAAGTAGTATGTTTACGGGACCTGAGGTTATCTCCCGCAGTCGGCTTAGGAAAGCGGATTAATGATAAACCGGTGCTTGCGTACACGCTGCACAGACTGCAGTACCTGTGCACTGACGCACTGAGTAGCGAGGCCCAGCTTGTATGTTTGTTTGTCATCAAACAGAGGTTGATTTTATTTAAAGAAAATACACACATTTACACACATACATAGTATATTTCTGTTTCTCACAAAAAGATAATTAATATCAAGAGTAAAATTGTTTATTGCATAAATTACGGGTCTCTGTGTAAGTTTTTAATAGATAATTTGGATTTATATTTCATAGATTTCACTTTTGAGTTTTCGAGTTAAAAAGCGAAATAATATGATATTAATTAATAAATAGTGTCTACGGATCTGTTAATTGACATTTTGACGTTATCTTGTTTATGATATCAAATAATTACAATTAATGTTATATAACTTATTTGTAATCCTGAATCAGATTGTTATTTGATAAATTAGTTTCTTGTTTTATGACCTTTTGTATTTGTATAAACTGGTCTATGAAGTTACGATTGGGACAAAATTATGTACAATTTACACATACGACAAACATCTACAACTAGTAGATAGAACAATTTGTTACAACAAATATTTAGAACACTGATATAAGAGACTGACTTCACTGTTTAAAACTGTGTGTCACTGTAATTTCCATGCAGATCGAGTTAGATGTAACTGTCCAAATAGTTCGTCCGGCTACACGTGTCCGCCGTGAGACAAGGTCCTAGGTACAATAACTCCGGTTACTTGTCGTACAAAAACTCGCACCATTCTCAGCGTACCTCATAATAATCTCATGTCATGGGTTAATGTTATACTTACAAAAAAACACATACTTTTTGTCTAATTACCGAGGAATTATTATTTAAATTATAGAGCCTTGTTCTTAACAATAAGTATTGAAGTGACAGAGATGGGGAACACAATCGATTGTTAACATTTAAACGGTCACAATGCTAAAGTTGGCAATACCTAGTCTAGCCAAACTGTATAATACGGAGTTCGCATACGACATAGGTTCGCCATTTAGAGTACCGTATCAATCAGGAGACATTCCTATTATTTAGCAGACAATACATGAGACGGAACCGTTACTATGTGCTGAGCGGAATAATAAAAATGTAGCTGTATAGTCGAGTGTGGCGTAGGCAGTAGGCAGGTCAATGCTTTACACAAGTAACTTGTGGTTTCATTGTTATTATGTTGAATGAACGTTTTACAATTTAGTGCTGATATTTTTCCTATATCGTGGTTTTGTTTACAAACACAAGTTACATATCATTATGTGTTAAACATTTGTTCCGAATAGGAATCGAACAAGCAACACGTTACAAGTCACCTGTGCACTTAACAAACAAGTCAAAATAAGTATCGATTGTGTGCAAAGATTATATTATATAAATGTATCAAATGATATAATTAAGCTCCTGCCGTAACGCAGTGTAGGATTGATTGTATTGTCACGTTAAGGTCATCCAGTATAAAGAAGCTATTTATAACAAGATTAATTAAATAAAACATATTATTATGAACATTGAAGAAACCGGTTTTGTTTTGAGGACTATGAATACGTGTATTTGAATCAGGAAACATATAAATACAACTATGAAATGAAACAAGGTAACATACAAAAACGTTTGCCTCGGACACTTGGAGGTAACTGTTTTCATTCTGGTGGCTGGTTGTATGTGTTGTCCAATATTATTTGTACCGTCTAATTCTGAACATTGTTTGTTCTTGTGAACTTATTAAATGAAATAAAATCTTAAGGTGTGGTGTCGCAAGCGTGACTTCTGAGCAAGGAGTTTCGGGTACGATTGCAGCCTTGCAGGGTCGGGCTGACATAATTAATATCATTGAGTTATTCAATTTCATTTTCTTAGTTCGGTAGTCAAACAAAAATATGTTTGTTCCCTAGTGAACTGGAAGGAGTCACATGGAGGAGTTACCGTGTCACATCACACGTTAATAAATTGCATGATCGATAAAAATATGGAACGTTTCGAAACTTGTTTTATATCTATCTATTGTTACGATTGTTGCACTACACGTGTACGTCTGTCCGTATGCATGTTACGTACAGAATCAGTTGTTATGTATTAAATAAGATGTGCTCAGTAACAGTACAATAATAGAATGTTATTCTCTGCGTTACAGCGTGTACTGGCCACGTGTTTCCCTCGGAGCGATGTCGAGTGAGCGCGCGCATCGAGTCGGGGACCGTGTGTGGCGTGGAACGAATAGCCGATGGGGACGTCAAGTATGCCAGCTTCAGAGGAGTACCTTACGCTAAGCAACCATTGGGAGAACTGAGGTTTAAGGTAAACTCATTGTGTATTTACTATTTATACGTATACTTCAAGATAAGGAGTCATCAATTTGTAAACATGACAGATAGGTGCAGTAATAGTGCACGTTTTACATTAAAACATTACATTCATTTTTTTGTTTTAAGAATTCATACTAATCTTACTGTTACGATTTTATGTATAAACAATGAAACTTATTTGGTGCAAGAGATATAATAAGCTTAGGGATTGTTGTCTTTTCTAAATCCGACGATGGCCGATGTACCATGCTTAATATAAGTTTCATATACCTAATACTGTCCACTTTGAACACGCGGTTTCTTCGGATGATTTATTAGAAACTTGTGAATTACAGGAGTTAGAACCAGCAGATAAATGGGACTACTACTACGCGACTGACGAAGGGCCGGTGTGTTACCAACATGACGTCGTGTACGGACGGCTCATGCGGCCGCAGGGGATGAGCGAGTCCTGCATTCACGCCAACATCCACGTCCCCATGGAAGCTCTCCCAGAGCAACATCCTGACGTCACTCTGCCTGGCCTACCGATCCTCGTGTTCATACATGGAGGAGGGTTCGGATTCGGTTCTGGTGATGCGGATCTACACGGGCCGGAGTATCTGGTCAGCAAGAAAGTCATCGTCATCACGTTTAATTACAGGTTTGTTTCAATACTACACCGTTTCTACGTCTGCTTGTATTTACGTTGTAATCCAAATAAATTACTTTTTGTTGTTTGGCAATGGTAGATGTAACTTATCACTTTACAGGCATTGTTCTGCTCCTTGCCCAATGATCATGACAAGGTCACACGTATACGTATGTCAGGAAATATTTCTCAAAAAAAATTTCACGTTTCAGGTTGAACGTGTTCGGCTTTTTATCAATGAACACGACGGCGATCCCAGGTAATGCTGGTCTGCGGGACCAGGTGACGCTACTGCGCTGGGTGCAGAGGAACGCGAAGGCATTTGGAGGAGACCCCAGAGAAGTGACGTTGGCTGGCCAGAGCGCCGGAGCTGCGGCAGCACATCTACTCAGCTTGTCCCCAGCTGCGGAAGGGTTATTTAGAAGGTAGGTCCCATTCAATACTTATACGATACTATTGCACTTGTGTTTTGTTCAGCGACTAAACAAGTAACTGCAATGTTAATGAACACACGGTACATAGTTGAAAGTGCAGAGGACATAGGCTCACACTGAACAATAAAGTAAAAGTTCGTCTGTTTCAAATATGACAACTCTCCTAACAGCCAAACAAAATAGCAATGGAAGTTACAATATCGTCTCGTTTTCTAATTTCAGAGCTATATTAATGAGCGGAACAGCAACGAGTTCTTTCTTCAGTTCCTCTCCTGCGTATGCGCAACATATTAAAAACATATATTTGCAATTCTTGGGCATTACCTCTACTGACACAGAGGACATACAACGCCAGCTCATCGAACTACCCGCCGAGAGACTGAACGACGCTAACACCAAACTCATAGATCAGATGGGACTAGTGACCTTCGGCCCCACCGTGGAGTCACCCCTGCCGGGAGTCACCACCATCATAGATGACGACCCGGAGGCCTTGCTTAGCAAAGGACGAGGGAAAAATATTCCTCTCATAGTAGGTTACACGAACTCTGAATGTGAAACCTTCCGCAATCGATTTGAAGCATTTGACCTTATCACGAAGATTGCATCCCATAATTTTCTTGTAGTTCCACCAAAACTATTGTTCACGACTCCACCGGAATCATGGTCGAATTTGGTATCAAGAATGCTCGGAAGATACTCTGACGGTAGAATGAATATGGATGGATTTGTAAAATCATGTACGGAGGGCTTCTACGAATATCCCGCGTTAAAGCTGGTACAAAAACGTGCAGAACTGGACGGCGCTCCAGTGTTCCTGTATCAGTTTACATTTGAAAGTCCGACCAGCATCATCAAGGAAGTCACGGGCTTAAGTTACGCAGGGGCAGCCCATATTGAAGACCTGACGTACGTGTTCAAAGCAAACTCAGTGCTCGAGGGACGGGAAGGGGCCCCCAGAGCTTGGAAGACTTACGAATGAAGAATTTCATGACGGACTTGTTTGTCCAGTTCATGTCCTGCAGGTAATTTACACATTTGTTATTAATACAGTAAAATTATTGTATTCCCTAGGTTCTACTATAATAAAAAATAATACTTTCTGTTGCAGTAAACCGATTTGCGACGACAAACGGTCTTTATGGCCGGAGAACAATGGAGACCAAATCGAAGTAATAGAAGCCCCCGGCGTCTTGCGAACCAACAGCAGGTCGATGAGACAGCTGGAAGTGGTGGACTTCTTCGACAACTTGCCCAGTAGAGTGAACGTGGTGTAAGACTGACCTGCCCGTGGCCCGGCAGTACAGTGCAGCGCAGGGAGCATTGAGTGTCGGACACGCGTATTTGATCAAAGACTCTGGTACAGCCGTTTACAGTTTGCAATAATTTATTTAAATTAAGTTTAATGTCACAAGTCTAGTCGATAACTCACGTCTTGCCTTCGTCTCCGTTTTAATATTGCTATTTGTTCGAATGACAAGTTTTGTGTATTTTTAAAGGTGAGATACAATTACAATGTTTATTGAAAGTTTAATGAGGTCGTCCAAATGTTGTCGAATTTCTCAAATGACCCGTGGGTGCTACGAAAATGGGAAGTTTTGATTTCCTATACACTACTACCTCGAGGTTTTATATCACTGAGCTAGTACTTAGAACTTAGGTGGCTTGTTGTATTTTAATGAGATGAGTGAGAGCATAATTTTGATTACTTGCGACACAGACTTATATAGGATGTTTTTGTAAAGTTATACATTTTCACAAACAAAGAACATGACAAGTAATGTAATAAATGTTAGTGATAGCTATTCTATAGTTAGAATTTGCAATTTGTTTTCACTATGATTATTTTAAGACGAGTTTTTGTAAGACGGATTAGATCTTTGTAAAAATATGTTTGTATAGATCATTAGAAATACGACACAGAAATACTAAAAGTGACGAGTCAGTAAATACCCGGGTTGTTGTAGTAATTGGATCAAATCTGTTTATCTTACTTAATTATTTAAAGACATGCTTGATGAAAACTTACAGCTATACTTAGTATTTATTGTGTCTTTGTTGATTGATTTAATAAAAATTGAATATAAAACAGGTACTTTAACCAACAGGCATGTTGTCACGTCGGTAATTATTTGTTTTCAGTATTTCTGTGTTGTGAGCGAGGCATTCCATTTGATGTAATGACACAATGAAGCGACTGATGTAACGTATTATAATTTAAGTGTACTTTTAGTGAATCACAATACATTGTAAATATTTCACTTTCTAATGTAATTCGTGTCTTCCCGTGCGACGCGACGCCGCTATGAGTACAATGATGCACAGATGCACACGGTTGCATGCTGAATGATTAAATAAAATAATTGCGACGGGCGGATATACATACATATCGCATTTTTATTACCTGACTGTGGCGAAGCACAACAAGAGGGTTGTTTTTCCTGGATAAGACATTAATTTATGGAAATGTTAGGGGGAAAATAAATTTATTTCTTGGATCTTTTTGCACCCGAATCGTTTTATATCCAAGTGTATAATTTTAGATGGTATTCCAAAATATTGTTTTGCAATGGACCATCACAAGTAAAGTTGGCATCTCTACTAATTAATTTCCATGCACCTGTTCTGTGCGTGTCATGTCAGCTGTAGATAATCGGGAGAGTAACACCGAGTTGTACATAATAGCAACATTACGATATTGAATATCATACACAATAATACACGCATTGTGTGTAACTATTGGGGTTTCCCATTGTTGCGCATGCCAGCAGACTGCAGTTTAACAAAACTACAGCTTTCACATGTTACTAGTCAGTAGACAACGTGTATTCAGTCTGGATATATTTATCACTTTTATAAAGTTATTATAAATGTTGGTATGCAAGCTGATAGTGTTATTACAAGTGGTGGTGACAGGACAGAATGTCATCAGTCTGGCCCAGGGCAGGCTGCGAGGGATCACCAAGGATGGCTACGTGTCCTACACTGGCATACCTTATGCAAGTATTACAGGCACTTTGGGGAGATTCAAGGTAAGATTAAAGTCAGGTAGCTTGTAGGTAGGTACCATGTTTATGTTATGACAGTTTGGCTTTGGTCAAAGAATTTAATTCAATTAAACTATGACAGGTCGGTCTGGTTACAAATTAGCATCATACATTTTCAGAGAGCAGGGATCGCTCCACTGTGGTCTGATATCAGAAACTCCAGGTCGCCGACCTGTTCCTTAGTGTCGGACGCTGAGCACTGTCTTCAACTAGATGTCCACGTACCGTCTGTCGTGGGCGGGAACTGGCCCGTGCTGGTGTGGGTGACGGGGGGTAGCGGCCCCTACAGCCCCGGCAGAATGGTGCAGGAGGGCATCATCGTGGTCATTGTGCATCACAGGTACGGTCACAACTCAGACGTATATTTTTATTTAGAATTAAATTAGTATTTAGTCTTAACTGTTTCAGGTTGGGGCCATCGGGCTTTTTATGTTTACGAGACGAGAATATTCCTGGTAACGCTGGCGTGAAAGATGCGGTGTTAGCATTGCGATGGGTGCGCGATAATATAGTTGCTTTCAAAGGAAACCCAGCCAAAGTAGTTGTAGCTGGACAAAGCTTCGGTGCCGCCATGGTGGAAGCCGTACTTCTGTCTAACATGGCCAGTGGACTATACCATGGTGCTATACTGCAGAGTGGGAGTGCCCTATGCCCTTGGTCTTTTAACTTTGACTAATGTGAATGAGGCGAAAAATGAATTGGTGAAATTCTTACTGGACACCGAAACTGAGGATTTGGTGGCGAGAGGTAACAAACTAAATGTTTCGTATTTCCCATTTGGAATGTGCATCGAAAAGCCTTCGAAGAAAGAAGAAAGGCTGATGTCTGAAGCACCGCACGATATACTGGCGAGTAAGAAGAATGACATGGTGCCTATGATCATTGGATATAATAGTAACGAAGCCTACGTGTTCGTGTCCATGCTGAGGGAGGCTAATGTGTTGAGCAGAATTTCCAAATCTGTCACTTTCTTGTTGCCAGACGATTTACACTTCACAAATGAAAGAGAACGAACACAAACTGGGCGACTAATAAAGGACATGTATTTCAAGAACAATAGGACGATGGCTGCTGTGTTAGCGTACCACAGGTAAGATTATTTTGTTCGGGGACCTACGAACTGATTAAAATGTTTAGTAACGAGTTTCATAAGATTTTCAATATTCTTGACAGGGACGCCTACTTCTCCAGCCACATCCACCGCAGCGTGCGTCATCACGCGGCTACAGCGCCTGTCTTCTACTACCAGTTCTCATACTCTGGTGTCTTTGGGGTTCAGCCAGAGCCCGGATCGCCGAAGATGGGAGCAGCGCATTCAGATGAGCTGGCCTACTTGTTCTTTGATGGAAATCTTGAAGGAGATGATGGGAATGTACAGAAGCACGTCATCAAACTATGGACGAACTTTGTGAAACATTTGTTAGTGGGTTTTTGTATACACGAGTTTTTGCGTTCAAGAAATGATCAGCATGAGTCCGTTTGACTATAACCTTCACTGTAACACAAAAAATAACCTACCAAACCGTCCTTAGATATCGTACAACAAAGTCCCCTTGCCGTGTCTAGACAGACACAGCAGGCCTGTGCCGACAGATTAATAGCCGAAATTAATAACGAATCGATAAAAACATTTGGATATAAATTGACAAAAACTCAATGTCAAAAATCGAGTTCAAAATAAGGATTGAGATAATTTATTTAGCCGTCAGTTTATATAACAGCGATGATTTAAGTACCAGTTGCTCAGCAGGTAAAAAGCTGGTAAAAATTAATTTACTACATCCGTAATGTACACATACAGGTGGTTAGGAAACACAATAGTAACAATAAGGGGCAGTCAGGCTGTCGGGCACAGCAAACATTTTAAATTAGTAAGAGAGATAAACATGCCCTGCATAGTTAGCATACAATATTGGATTTCAGAACCCTTCACACCAGGGTGGAGTAAAGTGGGAGGCTACACAGCCTGACACATACCGTCTGCTGACATTGGCACCGAGCTGATGATGAAGGACTATCCTCATTCGAAGACATCGCACCTCTGGGATGACATCTACGACAAGTACTACTACACAAGGAACCGGATTTCTAATTAAACATCGTTTTCATTATGCAATATTATTTATATAGAATAATTCCCACAAAATAGGCAAAGTATAAAGAAAAGGGCATAGTATTAAGAAAAGCTTTATACTATGAAATAGGTGAATAATACGTTATTTCCAAAAATACATACGAACGTTAATATTTTGAACGTTAGTCCATGAATAAAATGTATTCAATTAATTGAATTCGTATTATTTCTTTAAAATCCCTGATTCTGTTGACACTAACTACTATCACTAGTCCTTGAAAAAAGCGTGTGTTCATCATCGATAATGTAGGATTCCGACAGTAAAGGAATTATTCAAATCGGTTCAGCAGTTTCGGAGCCTATTCTATTCAAGCAAACACACAAAAAATCAAATCTTTCCTCTTTATACTATTATAAGCATACCTATAATGTATAGGTACAAACCACAGAGCACGTGTATTCAAATTACATAATTATCTACTACTAATGATACTTACAAGACATACCTACAGCTTACGAAGTGAATGTATTTTAGACACAAAATACTTAAGTACTTAGTAGAACAGGCGGTACACAATAGCAAGACATTTACTATTTGTATAATTTTAGTTAATTAAAGAGATATACATTACTTCAATAATTTGTTTATCTCAACGTCCTGAACCACATCGCGCATCTCGTATCTCCTTGTAAGTACAGTTGTGACAACAGCTGTTGTAGGTGGTAGACTAGTACCTACAGCAGTGTGGACAGATAGCCAGACCAATTAATTACTCGTTTAATTACCAGTATATGTCATATATAATTTTGTGGTAATGTAACTACGGTAGTCTTAGTTGCACGTGAACAAACTCCGATCTAGACACACACACTACATTCAATATTTAACATAATAATTACAATAATTTAAGGCGTTACGATCACCCTGGACACTTCGTCTTACAACATTAATTGTTTGGTTTTGGTGCGGAACGAGAGGAACTGGGGAGCCATTGCTGACTCGGGATAAGGCGCAGTGAGTGAGGGAACGATATTTTTCACGTCCCGGCCGCCACAGGATCTCAGGCCATCGTTAGAACGGATCTGCGGACGACGAGCAAGGGTAGCTCGCCACCCGAACAAACCAAATCTGAGCGTACAGTGCGTCCTGCGACCTCTTCAAAAAGCCATTAGACTATCACCAAGGGCGTCATTTCATGATTTGTTCCCTCTAAAAATAGCTGGGGCAGTCCAACTTCGATAGAGGGTGCCCGAAGAATCCAACTCGAATGGGCAGCGTTAGGGAAATTATGCGAAATCTGAAAATCCCGCAGGCCAAATCATCAAAAATATCAGAATGAAGAACCAGTACATGTTGCTGGTATTGACACACGGTACTTGCCGAGACGTAGTCCTTACCTTGTAGCCTTTTAGAGAGACTCAGAGTCGCGCAGGGGGAGCGATGGAGGGAGCTAAGCTCGGTGTTTGTTTGCGCGACGAAATCCTAATGTAAGGAAAATCAAAAGAAAAAAATTAGGGACATTTTCAAAGACATAACTTTTAAAATCTGCAAGCTGAAGTGGTAATAGGCAGGCCACAGCTCTAGAACCACTAAGAGCGTCATGAACACGAGCCCCTAATCCTGTTTTTAAACACTTTACATGTCTATGTTGTATCATCATAATTACAAAAACTATTTGTTAAACAAATAGCCTGTGACACTGATACTGCAGGTCAAGTGTGCTCTAAGCCTTACATTCCATGCAAATTGCAATCATCTGGTATATATATGTAGCTCGTAAGTGTTGAGCGTTAAACTGACAGAATTGAACACACCATGCTCTGGCGCTGCAGCGTGCTGGCGATCGCCGCCTGCTTCTCTGGTAAGTTACTTACTATACCAGTACCCAGCCACCCACCACCAGATGTGGTATCTCAGTAACTAAATACCAATAATATTATGGAATATCTCCTTAATGCGATTTCACCATGGTGCTCTGTTCCTCAATGGTCAATGTTATATAATACTAGCTTTTACCCGCGGCTTCGCTCGCGTCATAAAATAATAAAAAGTAGCCTATGTGCCTATCCATCCCTTCAACTACCTTCAGTTAAAACATCACGTTAATTAGTACCTCCGTTCTGTCGTTTAATATACCTCTAGGCAAACAAACAATAAAATTTCGCGTGGAATTCGGTTACATCACGCTTTTTAGATTTTTACAATTAGTAGGTAATTCGTTGACTTGTTTTAAATGATGAAATGCTATCTATACCAATACACACAGCGCCATCTATACAATATTTCTGTTTTCCCTCGGGAATATCAATTTTTTCAGGGATAAAAAGTACCCTATTATTTAATCGGACTTCTAACTTTACGTCTGCAAAATTTCAAAGCAATCGGTTTAGTAGTTACGGCGTTAAAGTGGAACAAATAAACAAACTCACTTTCCGATTTATAATATAAGTAAGGAAGTAAGGATACATAATATAACATCACGCCTTTTATCCCTATTGTAAACACGATTAAAAAAGAGTAACCTATGGAGTTTCTTGCTCGTTCTTCTCCATAGGAATCTACGATATGGAATGAGCAATTACCTTCACTTCAAAATTTTTGTTGTTGACGTTCAAAAGTGCCTTTCTGGTCTAATTGAAATAAATTATTGTGACTTTTACTTTGACTATCCCCGAAGGGGAAGGCAGAGGTGTACATTACGGCACTTACCCGTGACCCCTTGCCCGGCAGTCGCACTTGCGGCCACTCGGCCACCGAGGCAGTATGATATACATGTTACTTTTAAGCCCACAAGACAGTGTAAAACATATAATTTCGGGTTACACCTATTTCCAGTTAACATCGTCTCATCTAGTGAGTTTAAATGTGATGTGCGCATGCGCATTGAATCTGGATGGGTTTGCGGTCTGCGTAGACGTGGAGAATACAACACTGAGTACGCTAGCTTCAGGGGCATTCCGTATGGCCAGCAACCATTGGGGGAGCTGCGGTTTAAGGTGAGCTACTAATCATTATAATAATACGAGACAAGATATTTCAATGGAATAACACTATTTCCACATTACAGGAGCTCCAGCCAGTTAAACCGTGGCCTAATTATTTGGATGCCACAGAAGAAGGTCCCATATGTCCTCAGACTGACGGGCTTTACGGAGCTTTGGTGGCCCCCACAAAGGGTATGAGTGAATCTTGCATCCATGCCAATGTCCATGTGCCCTACGCAGCTCTTCCAGTTGTGAAAAGTACTGACGAAGACAAAGATTATGACAATATTGGAAACAAGAAAGGTGTTCCTATTTTAGTTTTCATCCATGGTGGAGGCTTTCAAGTAGGTTCAGGAGACGCTGACCTTCACGGACCAGAGTACCTCGTCAGCAAGGGGATAATTGTGATTACTTTCAATTATAGGTATTAATTTGCATTTTTAATGTCATATGTATTAGTCAAATGTAACACACATTTCAATCGCCTTTTAAACCTTCCCTGAACTTCCACGAATATTTCAAGACCTAAATCAGCCAAATCGGTTCAGCCGTTCTCGAGTTTTAGCCAGACTAACGAACAGCAATTCATTTTTATATATATAAGAAAAGAAGATTTGTTGACATATTATATCAGTTAGCCGGGTTTAAAGTTGCGTGCCTAGTTAAATGCCTACATTAGGTGTAAAAATCTGACAAATAATTGAATCACCAGAATCAACGTGTTTGGCTTTCTTTCGCTTAATACTCCCAAGATCCCTGGCAATATGGGTCTCAGAGACCAGGTGACGCTGCTGCGCTGGGTTCAGCGAAATGCGAGAGCTTTTGGCGGAGACCCGAGCGATGTAACACTAGCGGGAGAGAGCGCAGGAGCAGCCTGTACACATTTACTGTCTTTGTCCAACGCCACCAAGGGACTTTTTAAAAGGTAATAAGTTATAGACTGATGGCCATATACGTAAAATAAAACATTGTTTCATACTTCTACAAACATTTTAAATATGGACGTCATTCTTTTGCAGGGTTATAATAATGAGTGGGACCGCCATACCAGCATTTTATGCAGTTTCTCCGATCTATGCTAAACAATCTGCTAATAGATTTTTAACACTCCTAGGGATCAATTCTACAGACCCAGACTTCATCCATGACCAACTTGTCAAAACTCCACTCGAGGACATTTTAAGTGCTAATGCCGTGTACCAGGACGAGAGTGGGCTAGTTTCTTTTGTACCAGTAAGGGAAGACAAACAATTAGGACTTGAGAGAATTGTAGATGATGACCCAATTACACTTATGGAGCAAGGTCGAGGAAAAGAATATCCAATGATAGTCGGTTTCAGTAGTAACGAGTGCGAGTTTTTCAAGAGAAGATTGTTATACATTGATATTTTGGGTCGGATTAAAGCGAATCCACTCGTGATTTT
This sequence comes from Spodoptera littoralis, assembly GCA_902850265.1. Taxonomy (NCBI): domain Eukaryota; kingdom Metazoa; phylum Arthropoda; class Insecta; order Lepidoptera; family Noctuidae; genus Spodoptera; species Spodoptera littoralis. The sequence continues at coordinate 13,650,835 of LR824547.2, forward strand.
AAGGCCTGAAATTTCATTTTCAACTTTGTCTGATGTAGCACTCTCATTGGCCAATAAAGTAATTGACTGGTACTTCCAAGAAGAACTAAATATGGAGGACTATTTAGAAGTATGCAGAGATACATTGTTTATGTATCCAGCATTTAAAGTAGTTGAGTGGAGGGCTAGAATGCACGATGCCGCACCAATCTACTTGTATCAGTTCGCTTACGAAGCAGACTTCAGCGCGGTGAAAGTAGGTCTCAATCTGCAGTATAATGGCACAGCTCATTGTGAGGACCTCACTAACATTTTCCGCGGGAATGCAATTCTCGACGACGGCCAGACTTTCCCTCCCGTCAGTAGAGATGACTCCATGAAGGATTGGATGACTCAATTTGTGATTGACTTCATGCATTGCAAGTAAGTTTACAACTTATACAGCAAATTGCTCAAGACTTACAAAATAAGCCAGTAAACGAGCAGACGCATCACTTGATGGTAAGCATTCGGCGCCTCTCATGGACACCCGTAGCACCAGAGGTGTTACGAGTGCGTCACCGACCTTTTGGGGGTTAGAAATTTGAGGATTATTGGGGATTCGGGGATTGTGGAGAGGGGTAATTGGGCCTCCGGTAACCATACTCACACGAAGAAACACAACGCAAGCGGCGTTTCACATCGGTGTTCTGTGAGGCCGTGTTACTACTCCGGTCGAGCCGGTGTAGTCGTGCCGAAGCATGGCTCTCCCACACTTAAAACAGTTATAAACATTTTGTAGATTTTAAACAATCATTTCATTTGATTTCAGTAAGCCATCCTGCTCCGAGCCGGGCTGGTATCCAGTGCAGGCAGATTACTTGAACTATGAGAACATCCAGGAACCGACAGTACACGACAACGTACTGCCGAACGAGTATCAACAACACACAATCAAGTTCTTCGATATGATCGAACAAATCGCAAGGTACGAATGTCTGATCTCAAATAAGCGTCAAGTGAAAAGAATTCAAGTGTATATGAGTAAGTGTTCAGCTTCTTATTTTTTACGTTGTTCCAGGAACTCCTCACTGGATACTTCCATAACTACAGGCTGATAGATGACAAAAGTAGCGACAAGCACCACGAGAAGCTATGTATATCTGATTGGATCAAGTTGAATCAGTTTAAGGAAATGTATTGCTTTGGAAGTTTATCATTATTTTATAATAAAGATATGTTGTGTGATTCGATGACTTTGTGCAAGTTGAACATATTTAGGATGCGACGTAAAGCCCATGTTTTGCAACTGAAACCATGAGAAGAATAGGTCTAGAGAATACTTAAAAATGTGTAAAGCGTATGTATATCTGTAATAGCCGGCACGAACCAAACTTAAAATTCTGATATCTTTTCTACTCGGACTTCCCGTATAAAAATTAACACTGTTCTGTGGTTCTGGCCTCTGGTACCTACGCCTAAAATTTTGAGTTCAGACCCTCTTACATACCCGAGCGTACGGCGCGACGCGTTCCGCGCGCGACTTAAAGAGCCATCAGACCACCACGGATTGAGCCCAAAGGGGCTAATGCCGATACGGAGCCACGGAGGACTTAACGGGGGCTTCGGCTCCAAGGGCAGAAGTAGGGGCGCGGGGGTTTTAGTTACTAAGAGTCTGACACTCCCTTCCGCCTCACCGAGGCGGGAGAAGTCATTTGATGATTTTTTTGATTTTGATTTTTCCTGTGTTGTGGGTGCGTTTACAAACATAAAAGTTCACACAGTGACACCCAGACTCGAAACAACAATTTGTGGATCATACAGTGTTGTTCCGTGCCCGCGACACGTTGCACGGCAGCCGGTTGCCCAGCCACCGCACCAACCGTGCAGTCGAGTCGATATTTACTTATTACTAGCTTCTGCCCGTGACTACGTATGAGTAATCTCGTTTTTTCCCGTTCCCGTTCATGATTTTTGGTAATAAGTTAAAAAGTAGGTATTCTATAAAAAGAATCCTATGTCCGTCTCCTGGTTCTAAGATACCTCTCCATCAATTTTCATATAAATCAATTCAGCCATTCTTGAGTTATAAATGGTGTAACTAACACGACATTCTTATATATATAGATTGGGACAACCCGTAGTGTTACATTAGGTCTTACACTTAAGTATCTACATAATAATTAAATGTACAACATTTTAAAGTGTCACAACATGTACAGTGACCTGACGATGACTTAAATGAAAAGGTCTTGGAATGATTCAATTTGGACGTTTGGTTTTGAAGTGTTCATTAAAATATTACGATGCAGATCAGCTGCACGGCCCGTTGCGAAGTGGGCGTCACCAAAGCGGGAGGAGAGTTCAGATCACGCGTAAAAAAATTAAAAAATCCCGGCGTTCTCTATCTTTTAAACCACTTTTTGGTTGAAATTCGGTACAACAAGACACACAATAGTTTTTTCACTGATATCTTACGGGTCGGGTACTGTACGGGTAAAAACCCTGGGACATTGTTTATTTTTCTTAACCACGAAATTAAATTCATTTGACAAATAAAATTAACTTCGTTACTGATACTATTGTACCTTGGAAAAGACTAATTTACAAACCCCAATTTCGCTATAAGTCATTATTCTACGCGCGTCGTCGCGGGCTACAGATAGTTATTTAAGTTTGAGAAGAACATTTCCGTCATACATGATTTCTGTGTAGCTTTAACCATGAAGCTCCTACACGCGACGGAAGCTCGTCGTGTGAGTGAGGTTACCGGAGGCCCAATTACCCTCCCCTTCCCCAATCTCCCCAATTCCTGAATCCCAACGATCCTCAAACTCCGAATCCCCAAAAGGCCTGTAACGCACTTGTAACGCCTCTGGTGTTCCAGGTGTTCATGGGCCGATTGCTTACCATCATTGGCCGATTGGTCCGTCTGCTCGTTTACCGGCTTATGTCATAAAGATAAAAAAAATCTTAAAAAATGGAGTAACTTTTCTCGTTTCCCAACATTTCTTTTCACTTGCTCCGCTCCCATGGATTGTAGCATGATGACAAGTATACTATAACCAGCTCAGGAGGATAAACAATAAATGTACCGAGTTTTGTTATATTTTGTCGCGTACTTTTCGCAGAATTGACCTCTCTATAGATTTATTATAAGTATATAGATGAAATATGTTTTTGTGGTCATGTTTTAGTGCACTCCTAGCTGCACGTTATCAAACCCAGCCACATACACATAGAGCCAAATTAAATATTTATTTGCACGGATCGAGATTCAGCAATCATTATAATGTACGGTACACACTGAGTACTCGATCAACCTGAACGTAAATTATAATATTCTCTAAATTAAACTAATCATTTCTCTGGGTCGTCCAACTAGCGCTGACCCTAAGTCAGCGCTGAGGCTTAAACAGGTTCGACTGAATTTCCTGCAGCCACCATTTCCAATGGAGCGATTGCTATCTGCCCTCTAATAGCTAAGGTCACACTGTTGGTCTTAATCAGCATATATTTGTTTACCTTATGTGCCATTATTTAATCCAATTGCGAAAATCAAAGACTAAATAAAAAAATATTGTGTTAAAACTTAAATAGGGAATTATATTGAGAATGATTTAGATTGTTGAACGTGCTACATGCGCAGTGACAAAGCATTTATTCGACAAATTACATCACGTATCATCATAATTACAAAAACAATTTGATAAACAAATAGCAAATGACACTGAAACTACAGGTCAGGTGTGTTCTAAGCCTTACATTCCAAGCAATTATGTGGTATATATATGTAGCTCGTAAATGTTGAGCGTTAAACTGACAGAATTGAACACACCATGCTCTGGCGCTGCAGCGTGCTGGCGATCGCCGCCTGCTTCTCTGGTAAGTTACTTACTATACCAGCACCCAGCCACCCACCACCAGATTTGGTATCTTAGTAACTAAATACCAATAATATTATGGAATATCTCTTTAATGCGATTTCACCACGGTTCTCTGTTCCTCAATGTTCTAGTATGATATACATACATGTTACTTTTTAAACCACAAGACAGTTTAAAACATATCTTTTCGGGTTATACCTATTTCCAGTTAACATCGTCTCATCTAGTGAGTTTAAATGTGATGTGCGCGTGCGCATTGAATCTGGATGGGTATGCGGTCTGCGTAGACGTGGAGAATACAACACTGAGTACGCTAGCTTCAGGGGCATTCCTTATGGCCAGCAACCATTGGGGGAGCTGCGGTTTAAGGTAGGCCAGTAATTACGGCGGTGGTTTTTTTTTTAAACTGAATGCGTTCCCCCATTTTACAGGAGCTCCTGCCAGTGAGACCGTGGCCTCATCATTTAGATGCCACAGAGGAAGGTCCCATATGTCCTCAGCATGACGAGCTGTACGGACGCATGGTGGCCCCCACAAAGGGTATGAGTGAATCGTGTATCTACGTCAACGTCCATGTACCCTTGGAAGCTCTTCCAGTTGTGAAAAGTACTGACGAGTACAAATACAAAGACTGTGACAATCATGGGGAAAAGAAAGGTGTTCCTATTTTAGTTTTCATTCATGGTGGAGGTTTCCAATCAGGATCAGGAGACGCTGACCTTCACGGACCAGAGTACCTCGTCAGCAAGGGGATAATTGTGATCACTTTCAATTATAGGTATTCATTTGCATTTTTAATCAACCATTAGTAAAATGTTATCTATATTTTTAAAAGTCATTAGTCAAATTTTTGATATACTTTAATTACTTGTTAACATGTATCAGTTAAACAGGTTCTAGGTTGCGTACGTAGTTTAATCATACCTACATTAGGTATAATAGTCTGATAGAATTGACCATTGAATCACCAGGATCAACGTGTTTGGCTTTCTTTCGCTTAATACTCCCAAGATCCCTGGCAATATGGGTCTCAGAGACCAGGTGACGCTGCTGCGTTGGGTTCAGCGAAATGCGAGAGCTTTTGGCGGAGACCCGAGCGATGTAACACTAGCAGGGCAGAGCGCCGGAGCAACATGCGCACATTTACTGTCTCTTTCGAACGTCACAAAAGGACTTTTCAAAAGGTAATAAGTTGTCACCAACGACGACATGTTAAAAATAATACATATTTTCGTTTCTCTACACTATTACAGAGACGTTTTCTTTCAGGGTTCTATTAATGAGTGGTTCGGCCATACCAGCGTATTATACAGTTTCACCGATTTACGCAAAACAGTCGGCTACTAGATTTCTGACAATTTTAGGGATCAACTCCTCGGATCCGGATTTCATTCATGACAGACTTGTGAAAACTCCACTCGAGGATATTTTAAATGCTAACTCCGTGTACCAGTACGAGGGGGGGATAGTTTCCTTTGTACCAGTGAGGGAAGACAAACAATTGGAACTTGAGAGAATTGTAGATGATGACCCAATTACACTTATGGAGCAAGGTCGAGGAAAAGAATATCCAATGATAGTCGGTTTCAGTAGCAACGAGTGCGAGTTTTTCAAGAGAAGATTGTTATACATTGATATTTTGGGTCGGATCAAAGCGAATCCACTCGTGATTTTAAGGCCTGAAATTTCATTTACAACCCTTCCTAATGTAGCCCTCTCATTGGCCAACAAAGTAATTGATTGGTACTTCCAAGGAAAACTAAATATGGAGGACTATTTAGAAGTATGCAGAGATACATTGTTTATGTATCCAGCATTTAAAGTAGTTGAGTGGAGGGCTAGAATGCACGATGCCGCACCAATCTACTTGTATCAGTTCGCTTACGAAGCAGACTTCAGCGCGGTGAAAGTAGGTCTCAATCTGCAGTACAATGGCACAGCTCATTGTGAGGACCTCACTAACATTTTTCGCGAGAATGCAATTCTCGACGACGGGCAGACTTTCCCTCCCGTCAGTAGAGATGACTCCATGAAGGATTGGATGACTCAATTTGTGATTGACTTCATGCATTGCAAGTAAGTTTACAACTTATACAGCAAATTGCATAAGACTAATAGAAGGAAAACTAACAGTTATATACATTTTGTAGATTTTAAACAATCATTTCATTTGATTTCAGTAAGCCATCCTGCTTCGAGCCGGGCTGGTATCCAGTGCAGGCAGATCACTTGAACTATGAGAACATCCAGGAACCGACAGTACACGACAACGTACTGCCGAACGAGTATCAACAACACACAATCAAGTTCTTCGATATGATCGAACAAATTGCAAGGTATGTACATTCAGAACTTATTCTGAACTCAAATAACATCTGAAAGGAATGAATAAGTTAATTTAGCAACTGTCAGCATTGTAGATTTCTAAATGGTTGACTTCGTTTTCAGGAACTCCTCTTTGGATACACCCATAACGACAACATGATAGATGACAAAAGCAACACGGGAAGCTACACCTGATACGATCAGGTTGAACAAGATTAAGGATGCACATGCATTGTTATTGAAGTCTATCGTCATATTATTACGGGAAGAACTAATGTAGATTGTAGACTAGAACACTTCAAAAATAATTTATCTCTCAATCATCCTTTTTATGAGTTACAAGTGTTTAAGTATTATGTATTTATTTGTTACTTGTAGCTATAAATCCGTCTGAAATGCACGCGATTTTAATGACGAGTTTAATTAAGACAATTATGGCAATATTATTGCCTCGTTCACTGCACGATAGATACATTATTCCCACTGCATGTTTAAATCGTGCTAAAAAATTTGCGTAACAGCTAAATAGCCTAACTTCTGTACTGGGGCTACTCGCTCATGCAAATTATTGGTACTTTTTTAAGTATGAATGGAAACTTCGGGAGTTGTGGTGCTTGTGTAACTGGTCGCATAATAACGATAGTACACGAAGACTACAACGGAAATATTGTACAATTTATTGCGTAGGGATTTACAACAAAAACACACATGGAACTGTGAGAAAGACATTTGAGATAATTAATAGGTCACCTGGAGGTGATGTGATAATCTGTGTGGTATTCGATTGACAATTAGTTTCTAAGAAGAAAGCTTATAGAGTCCGATTCCCATCAGCCGACACATCCAGTTTACTAGTTTTAATAATTATCTTTCTTAAGTCGTAAGATTAAAGATAATTCTCAGGACTTGGGTCTTTTAGGAACTCGCCAAGTCCAGCCATTTCAGTTTACTTAAGTATTATTACCGATAAACAAATAAGTAACAACAAGTTGTTTGACATTTAGGTTTCCACTCCATGATACAGCAGTTTCATGTTACGATAACGCACGTTGTTATTCACGAAAACGTGTTTAGGTAATTTGACGCAAAAATTATGACGTCATAGTCTATGTGTCCTGTGTACCCACGTGCTTTGTACCAAAATGCACCAAATAAGTATTAACAAATATTCTTATTGCTGCCTTACCGAACTCTTTAAATGCTATTGAAGAAGCGCTGCTCAATTTACCTGTAACAAAAACATTGCACAATTATTTCGAGTCTTCCCATTAGGAGGATTAAGGATTTCAGATTTTGGAAATGTTTTGGTAATTGCTATTATACAAGAGTACGGTAATAGTTACAACTAAATATCACTTTTCCTTATACTTGTTTGAAAGTCGTCTTCAGTCAAAATCCTGGGCGCCATGAGTATCAATAACATAATATATGTACCTAGGTGATACAGTATAAAATAAATAGCAGAGCTTTTGTTATCATAGCTTTGAGGGTCTGATAACGATTGGTATTACTGAACTCTGATAAGTAGCCTAATCTTAGTACAGCCGCTAACAAAATATGACCCAAAATAGTTTGAAGCTTGATTCCTACCAACTATTTATTACATTATAAATAAATACTAAGTGTGCTATGCTTCTTGCTTTTATAAACAATAAATCAATAACTTACGTCACGATAGTCAAATTTCAAGAGCCCTAAAGGTCGCTCAGGCTAATTCATTGATTGCCTGATCTTTCGTTAACCGAAGTGTTTCAACTTATTTGTATGTGTGAAGATGTGAAGAATACTAGCTCCATGTTCTTTTAGTCAAACTAGAACATTAAACTGGCATGGCAATGCACCTGCAAGACTATCAACATTTTTAAAATTCTCAAATCAGTTTAAAGAAATTTCTATAACAATTTGGAGTACACATCACTGCCGTACTCTTTAGGACTACAGTAAACCACTTATAGAAAATGTAAAGTAGAACAATTACTATTTTAGTTTATTTGCTGCTCATTTGTAAGCGCCTCACGCAAATACTACAGCACGTAATAATAGGCGGGAACGTAACTAATTATTTTAAACAGGAGTTTTCCACGTGTACAATGAAATACGCTCTTGTAGCCTTTGCTTTTCTGCCAAGCAACAAAGGTACATGCACAATGCACATGGCTGTATTGTTACACAAGACAATGCTATTTTAACCTGATGGACTTAACCTGATGGACACCCGAGTTTTTTATCGAATGAAGCTTGGAGCCCCTCCGCCACAAGTTTCGGAAATTATATCAGTAGATAAACATTTAGTTTTGTGAGCGATAGTCCCATACCATCGATCTTTCAGTCCTCGCCACGCTTTGCCATAGTTTTAGTGTGTTGGGGACGAGCCGTCGGTCACACGATCGCATCACGGACAGGTACGTCAACTTTTTATTTGTTCACTTACTACGTCTTATTCGCATTAACAAAATGACTGTTTACATAATATTACGTATTTTATTCCTCAACGTTGTAACTACAATATACAATAGCGCAATCCATCCGCCTTCAGCAAGCGTAATCAACTACATGTAAACTTTTCGCCACTTTAGAAAACTTCATATCAGTATATGAAGTTGATTTTTTTCCTATCGCGATGGAAATCCTCATCTACGACTACGACTCGACTCCACTTTAACCCGTTAGTGAAAACGTCATATTATGTACATTATGAGACTTGTAACTTATTAAAATTCTTTGATTGTAGGAATGTAAAATAAAACGATACATTAACGAATATAATGCGGTGGAAGAGAACAGCTTTGTTAAATGTGGTGCTGGTGGTAGCCACGTCAGCGCTGCACCTCACTGTAGAACATGGGATACACAGTGACCAGAACAGTACCAGCCTTGTTGCCGTTGATGAAACGGCCAATTCAGTGCTTGTTTCCACCATAACACATTCTGAGGATTTTGCAGCGGGTGACAAAGCAGATGCACATAACACAACGAAAGAAGAATCTTTCACATCAACACAATCTAACTCTTATTCTAATAGCAATAGTGTCGCATACGGACATGAGCCAATAGGCGACAAAGAAAAGAGGATGAACACTGAAAGTTTGCATATTAGAACCGGCGACGATGGCGATGACGGGGATGTTGAGAATAATGGTAACGATAATGGTGACGATAATGGTGAAGATAATGGTGACGATAATAATGATGAGAAATTAGTTGTGGACACATCGTCTGGTAAAGTACGTGGTCATATCTGGCGGAAAAATGAAAACATAATTAGCTACATTGATATAAAATACGGCACTTTCAACAGCCTATTTGAGGTAAGATTAAAAAAAATTGCTATTTACCTAAGGATCAAAATATTTTTTCATTACATACATATCCCATTCAGATAATATATATTGACATGTAAAAGTCTTATTTTATAACTCATTCGCAGAAATAAGTGTCAATTATCATTTAGAGACAATAGAATGTTAGAACGCTAAATTACATGACTTTAGCATCGCTCTTTCGCTTTCCTCTACATTCATCAATATCATCGACTTCGACTGATTCAAGATTGCAAGATTTCGACTGAGGGTGGTTTTAATTTGACCGTTTTTAAAAATATCGCCTATCCGTCCATCTATGGCATTCCTACTTTCCCAGCCATGCTCGCTCAATAAATCTCTTTCGTAAATCTTTTAGCATACATCCTTTCAATATGACCAAACCATCTTAATATTCCTTTACCAATTCTTATCACTGCATCTTATTTCTAACTACATTTTCTCCAATGACGGTCTTTTTGTCACTCTTTCTGTGAGTTTTACTTCTCGCATATTTTAGGGCTCTCTCAACCATTGGTGCTGAATCTCTCTGCAATATATGTAGTTGAGCTTCAGTAGATATAATGGAGCGTAAAACACAATTGTTGGTGTTTCGTACTTTCACTTACATTTACCCGACCGTCTCTGGAGAGAGAGTTGCCAAATATTCAAACTCATTCATTTGGAGCACTTCCTCAGTTCGGTTATTTCTTTAAACTGAGATTTTTTACTTTTTTCCAGGCTCCAGTAGCACCAAACAGATCAACTACAGTTCATGAAATTAAAGAACATGCATCTCGATGTCCTCAGCTACAAGATGATAAAGTTGTCGGTGATAAAGACTGTCTGACATTGAGCATCTTCAAACCACCTAATGTTGAAAATGCGAGTGTCCTTGTTCACATCCACGAGGGGAATTTTATTGGAGAAAGCGCCAATCCTGAAATATACGGTCCAGAATATTTAATAGCAAAACAAATAATCCTGGTGTTACCTAATTATAGACTAGGGCCGCTCGGATTCCTTTGTATGCAAGACAAAACTGCTCCTGGTAACGCAGCTTTAAAAGATTTGTCTTTAGCGTTGACTTGGGTAAAGACAAACATTAAGAAATTTGGTGGAAACCCTGGAAATATTGCAGTAAGTGGCATTGGTACCGCGGGTGCGTTAGCTGGATATCTGGCTCTGTCTCCGATGTCACATGAGAATGTCCACAAAGTTATCATAGAAAGTGGTTCAGTTTTATCTCATTGGGCAATAGACAGAGATCCCATCGATACTGCAACACGTTTATCCAGTAAGATTGAAAATTTTAAATCATTTGAGGATGTAGATCTAAAGCCACTATTGAAAGCTGCAGAAACCGTTGCGTTGAGACCATGTTTAGAAAAAACCGATAAACCTTTTATGACTGAAACTCCGTGGAAAGTTATGGAAAACAAAGAAATTAAAATCCCGTTTATGATGGGTACGGCCAAGTATGCTGGCGTCCATGAATTTTTAAGTCTTACACAACAAACTGTTCAGGAATTGAATGAAGACGTCGGTCTTTTGTTGCCAAACGATTTACACTTCACAAGCGACGACGAAAGAACAAGAATAGGCAATAGAGTAAAAACTGAATATTTTGGTGAGGACACTATTAGCCTGAGCAGTGCGGACCGACTGACACTGTATTATACGGATGCTGCATATCTTGGTCCTGCATTGCGCACTGCTCGACCGTTAGTAAGCTCTGGTGCAACGGTATACTTCTATGAATTTTCTTTTGTTGGTGAATTTAACAGGGAATCGCATGCTATTGAAAGCCCGATAGAGGGTGCAGTGAGAGGTGACATCGTTGGTTACATTTTCACGCAAGATGGAATTGTGCCAGCCGAAAATACAGGCGAGCGATCAATGGTGGAGTGTCTAGTCGAATTATGGACCAGTTTCATCAATACAGGGTAACATATTTTTTATTAACCAAAAAGTGAATGTAATCTGCCATAATTGTAGCAACGTGATAAAAATCTATATTGGCTAAGATGTGCCAGTATTTTACAATTCCTAATGTTCAATCATAATTAGGTACCGTATGTCTTGTGCCTACAGTCACATTTGCGTAAGTGGACTCACAACTCACACTGAACCATTTGTTGAACTGTAGTTTCGATTACGAAGTAACTTGACCATGGCAAAAGTAAATAGAGAAATGAAGCAATAGACAAGAACGTATCGTTGTAGTATATGCAGTGTATCGGTTTATCTGTGTAATATGGTGATGGTAATGTATTACGAGATAATAGTGGCGCAGGGATAATTAAAACGTACCGTACTATATATAGGATTCATAGTTATATATTTATAGGTACGTTCATATATCATAATCCAATCCCTGAAAGAGTAGTGCATAAATACAATGTAGCACCCACTTCTTGCTAGTTATAGGGGTGATACTATTTCCATACTCTGGCGACTATTCTAGACTCCGTGCTATTACTGAAGAACTTTCAAAAAGTCAAGCCTCTAAAAATTTGGTTCGGTCCTGGCGCTTACTACTGTCACCGAGGTAGTCAAATCAGTTATCACATACATTAGGTATCATTGTAATTGGATGCACGTCAAAGTCTAACACTAGGTACAATGTTAGATCCTTATTATTGGGAATTTTGACATCAAAAATAAACAATGCTTTCCAGGAAGTCACTACATAGTATAAAACAAAGTCGCTATCCGCCGTCTGTCTGTCCCTATGTATGCTTAGATCTTTAAAACCACGCAACAGATTTGATGCGGTTTTTTTTAAATAGTAAGAGTGATTCTTGAGGTAGGTTTATATGTATAATACATGCATATTGCAAACGTACGTATTTATATTTCACAGTACGCCGACCTCCACTGACATAACTTGGGAGAAGTTTGACAACGAGGACCCTTCCGAAGAACACTGGCTATCGATCGACACCGACGTGACTCCGTCAAAGGGTGTGCACGTGCCGCGTATGACGCTGTGGACTGAGATATACAAGGAGTACTTCATAGAGAGGAACCTCGCCTACGGGATGTCTCCCAGCGTCTGCACCGTGCTCCTCCTTCAAGCTGTGTTCTTCATCACATTCTTTAGGCACGCCTGGCATTTCTTCTGACGGACCAGTTTAACCCATGACTTGATGCTAATTAGTTATTAATTCACTGTGACAAAAGCCATGTACTTTAAATAATATGAAGGTATATTTTGATTAAATCATGTACACATATTTTAGTTGTTTTGATATACACCATAGTTACATGCACGTAAGTACATAATGCGAGTCTCTGGTCTTTTCTTATTCTGAGTATCTAGTGGTGTTTATTTCACCAAAGAACTATTACAGATTTAATAAAACCGTATTTGGTGTTAGTAAAGCCACTTAAATCTGTAAATAAATTGTTTATAGTCGATAACGGATCTTCAGTAGCGATAATCAGAAGCTATTGTATTTGGAGTGTTTAGGAATACGAGTACTGAGTCATAATCGTAAATAATCCACCGTTTCATGTGTCAATGTTTTGATAATGTAGTCGCCGGCTGTTTTGATATCCGCGTCTGTCGACAAGTCGACACATAAACTAGAGCACTTACTGACCGCGACACACACGGGACTCCGAAATGGAGTAGAGGCTCGCGAAGCTCGGCTATGCGGCTCGGGGCGGTTGGTGTAGTGTTGACAGTGAGCACAGTGACGTACGTAGCCGTGGCGCGGCCCACCCCGGTGCCGCGGGTGCACCGCGACGTGGTCACCCTGCAGGGCACGGTGCGGGGGTACCTCGCCTCCAACCCACCCCACTTTGCGTACTACGGTATCCCTTACGCAGGGTCGCTCACGCAAGGCGACAGGTTTAAGGTCAGCTGATTCATTTGTTGATAAACGCAAATAGTTGTGGATGTGGATACAGGACAATTTGTAGTGTGTTGAAACATTGGATAGGTCGGAGATTTTGTAACGTGGTTAACCATGTAATGTGGTAGGACTTTGTCAATGACAGCGGGAGGATGCTAAGAAAATAAATGTTGAATACACCATGGATTTTTGTGGCAACGTTGTTATACTGAGAGTTTACGCACTTTGTCTACAACTTATTAATGAACTTCGCCTTTTCGGATAAGTAGTAAATATCAAAAGGTCATGGAGATTAATTTAGTGCAAGAGAATGAGCTTATTCGGACAGTAGTCAGTAGATTTTATCATCGTTATTTATTATTATTATTTATTATATATTATTATATTTTGTTATTTATTATTTTATTTATTGTACAGCTAAATATTTTTAACACCTGAAAGGATTTTGCCATAATTAGGTCAAGTGGGAATTGAACTCGCGCAGATTGGTTCCCTGGCAGCGCCCTCTCACAATAAAATTAGATTCCTGATCCTTTCTGTGTGTAAACGTGTGACGTAATTACGTGAATAAACGTAATGATGTCAATATACCATATTACATTACTTATTACAGTACACTTAAGCGACAAAATTCGCTGTACGAGATGGAAGTGGTTCCTTTTATTGTTGATTTGTCAAAAAAAGACGTACCTACATTAGAAAATAATCTAGAGCATTTCGTATCTAGTACCTACATACCTAATTCTGATTTGTCCCAATGTTTTACAAAAATTTTTTTTTCTTATAACTAGGTATGCAACTTCATTTGTGATTTTGAATATCCTGTAACTATTCCCATTATTTCATTGGTCTTATAAAACAGATACCGAACGCTTATTAAGTTTCATCATCAGTTGCATCAGACCGTAATACAACTAATAAACAATTGTACCGTACTAGTTGGTTAGGTTAACAACTAAATTTCGAAACTCATTATTTAGGCTTGAAGTACTGTTTGTTTAGGACCCCCAACCTCCACCCAAGTGGGGCGGCATCTTCGAAGCCCTGCATAAGATAAAGTGTCCTCAAGTTAAAGCTGCTGGAGACGAAAATTGCCTGGTCGTTAACATATTCACACCACAAAAGCAAGACGCTACATTGCTGCCTGTCGTCGTGTTTGTTCACGGCGGAGACTTGCAGAGCGGGTAATGTATAATGTTCTCAAATTATTTAGTGAGCATTCACGTCTGTACGCCGGTTATATAAATTCAGTCGTCACATTTTGATGTTATTCTAATTGTGTATCTATTTATATCTAGTGATATGATATCCTTGACTACGCGCATGATTTTTTTGTTAATGTTTACTGAAAATCAAAGTAATACTGATACTTTTTTTTATTTTTAGAAATAATATTCTGTTATAAATAAATAATATTTACTGAGTCAGCATGTTCATTTTAATTAATGAGATTAATAATGTCTAAATTAAGAATACAGAAGTATTATAGCTTTGAGGTTGGCTTTAAAGCTCGGCGGTCACGTAGGTAGCCGACAACGACCTTATTCACAGACTGGGAATTTCCGAAACTAGATTCTATTACAGATGCGGATGTTAGTTAGGAGACAAACTTCGTGCCGATACTTTATTAAAAAACCATACCATGACGTCATTCGTATGACGTTACCTTTTTAGTAGCATAAGTAGGGAAGAATACTTTTTGTATGTTGAGCCAAAACTTTTAGTTACTACTGCCAATGTTACGAATATAAAAGCAATATTAGAAAAACATATTCTATCAACTTGCAATTTGCATATTGATAACATAGTTAGCTTCCGTAGTGCGGAAATAAAAGAGAAATGTTTTCAGGTGGGGCGCGCACCGACCTCCCGCTCTGTTCCTCGAGGAGGGCAACAATGTGATCGTGACGTTCAATTACCGGCTCGGAAGTCTAGGTTTCCTGTGTCTCCGGACTCCTGATGTCCCAGGGAACGCAGGGCTGAAAGATCAGATAGCAGCCCTGTACTGGGTACACAGAAATATCCATCAGTTTGGCGGAAACCCTCAAGACGTCACTGTGTATGCCACGGAGGCAGCTGCCATCACTGTACAGTTGATTCTATTGTCTGAACTAGTTGAAGGATTTTTACATAAAGTTATTCTAGAGCAGGGTCAGTGCTGTCTCCTGCCGCCCTCACGTATGATCCTCTCGGTACAGCCTATACTGGAGCCTCATTTTTGGGTTACACAGGTTCAGATGACCCAGATGAACTGTACCAGTTTTACCTAAAAGCTTCAGATGAAGAGCTGGTAACAATCCCTGAAATATTTTGTCCTTGTGTTGACAACACAACAGATAATGTTCATAACCTCATAGACGTAGATCCCATGCGAAAGTTGGAAGACGGATTATTTACCAATGTGCCCATGATACTCACATTCACACCAAGAGACACCGCATCTATTCTTGGAACTGATCTAAAGAAGTTTGAAAAGCCTCCAGACCATTTCGAATACTTACTTCCACACAACTTGGAATTTAAAAATGAAAAAGTTAAAAGTGAAGTAGCAAAGATAGTGAAAAAGTTTTATTTTCCCGATGACTTTACTAGAAACAGCATGGTGCACAACTATGCTTACTACGCACAGGACATTTTGGTGGAATACCCTATTATCAAGGTGGCAATGATGTTTGCAGCCAAGAGTGCATACCCAGTGTATGTCATGAAATTCACTTTGCCTAAGGTAAATGAAGACTCGGATAAGCCAGAGTCGACCAATTTGGACACAATACTCGACTACTTGCATAAAGATAAAGCGCAAATCAACTTGTTTGGTGAACTAGTAACAATGTTGTTAAGGAACTTCAAAACATTAGGGTATGTACACAACTGCGTGGTTAAGTATATTGTTTACATATTTTTTAGTTTTATGTGTGTAGTCTTCTAAAAGTTTATGTGCAGCTTATATAAATAAGTCCCAACCCCTACATGAAAGTACTTGTATTATAACTTTTGTGAGACATAAATATGATATTAATAATGTTTTATGGTTTTAAACATTATTATCTTTATATGTATTGAGCTCTTTCCTTATTAAAAGTTCTCATTGTTCTCCCTTATTCCCATGTTTGGCCACTATCTGGCCTTGTGGTAAGCAATGATGCATTAATAATGTTTGGATGTCTTCTTGAGAATAAATAAATATTATGTTTCAGAGACCCCACACCACTGACCACGGCATTCATCCCTTTAATATGGCAGTCAGTGCATACTGAGGGAGACTCCCAGATCCACATATCGGACGTGCAAGTACTACACCTGGGTCCCACCCGGCTGACAGTGTCACCACATCATAATCCACGGCTAAAGTTCTGGGACAAAGTTTATACAAAATTCCACAGAGCACACAAGGTCTCAGATGAGGAAACTGAAGATATGCTCAATAGCAAGGAGGAGGAGGAAGACCATGATGATAATGACCTGTATAAACTCGTGTTTTCGGAAGAGAAGTAAATAAAGAGGTCTGTTACTGTAGATGTTAAATAATTATAATCTGTTGTCAAATAAACCGAAGCTAAAAATCGCTTTTTTACTATGACAAGCAAATACAGATACATTGTATAACACCTTCATGGAACATCAGCAGGTCAGCACGCCCGTGCACTTGTCATTCTCTCTAGTTCCGCTTCGCGAAATTCGAATGTCGCCCAAATTTACTTAACGTAATCACTGCGTACACAAACACAATTATTTGCAACTACTGTTACTAATTATCAAGTCAAAGGTCATATTAACAGATTACAATAAATAAAAACCAAACAAGTAAACGTTTCCAAGAAAATATCGACGTTGTCATAAATAAATCCCGTTACCTGAACAATCGGCGGCTGTAGAGGCGGTACGATGAGTCGCCAACACTTTGTGCACTTATACAACTATAACATAGCTATCCTGGGCGCGATATAACAATTGTTCACTAAATTCTCATTAAATTCTTATTTAAAATCAACAAGTAAATTTACAAAAGGCAAAACATGGGACCCTCTCCCGTCACATTTTACTTGACATGACATTGGTTTCGTTCGGAAACACTCGTTTTGCTTATGTTGACATTATACAATACTTCAAACCTGTTTTCTGATTTTACTTCAAAAATACTCCTATTTACAAGTTCATTTTATTTTCATATTCATCGAAACGAACAATTGTGGTCTAAAAAAGTTAAATTAATGTAATTATTTCAAATAATGTCTCAGGGTAAAGCGTAATTTGTTTTTTCAGTGTAATTTTTTGGCAGCGTTTTTGAACGGAATGTTGATGTACGCACACATTGATGAATTTAAGCACGTATGTACAAGAAATAGATAGCCCAAGGGTATGAATGTGTGAAACTCTCAAGTCTATCTACGAAAATCTTCATTCATATTGCAGAGTGATAACGATGTTTTAGTGTTGATGAGTTAATCGATTAATATAATATTAATATGTTATCTACAAGCCAGTATTAATCGCTACCAGGATTCCGTTATTAATTTTGACTTACGTATATTTGAATGATTGAACTACGTCACTCAAATCCGCTAAAACCGGACGCCAGATGTTTAACGACCCCGTTTATACAATAATGTTTACTTTATAAATTAGCGAGCTTAGTTTCTATTGCATTCCTTCAGTTAGCATAACTAATTGAGGCCTCAGCGTTTTACATTGAGATTACTATGTCTATTTCTATCATTACGCGATGATTACCTTCATACAATTTATTAAAGCTCTGTTTGTAAAACTACTAGAAAGGATCCTAGGTTAGTACCCCTGACTTCTGACCTGCTTGGCAGTTGTCGATACGTTTGTGTGTTTTACGAATTCTAGTGTGAATTTAGAGTTCACATCACAACTACCAAGTAAATTACTTACCTGCGTCAAACGGACACCAGAAGTGGTGCAATTATAAGCACCTTTGTACATCCGTTAAATTATGTAATGTTTTGTTAACAAACAGGTTCTTGTTTATCCATAACATAACATTTCGGTGTTAGGTAACTACCTGTAAGACATTGTTTAGGTTTCAGTAGGACACGTCAGTCCCGGAATTGTTCGTTTTAGTACTTATTACAGTGAGATAAGATAACAGATCTTACCTTTACAGTTCATTAGCCATCAACATACCTATAATGACCCATTCAATTAATTATGGAGCCGGGAATTCCGTTACGATAATGCTTTTTGTAATACGAGATATGTACCGGAGTTTGGGCAGGTATCTCCAATCTAATTAATAGATAATGGACTGTCAGTTCTAGAATCGAACTAGCAACGCGTAGTGTTACGACTGGTTGCTCTGCAAACGCACGCTGCGCCAGCGCATTCGTTCGAGTCACATTTGACTTTTTATTTCGAGCTTGCAGACTTGACAGGTATTTCTAATTACCTATTTCTTACTAAGTTGATTCTTCTTTTAAAAAAAAAATCAGTAAGAACTTCTTTAGTTTGCTTTTGATGTTCAATTACTTGACTAACGGTTTAGTTAGACTTATGAGTAACGCGGTACACATCGCTTGTGTAATACTGTACACACATACTTAACTGGGCTATGTATGTGTGAGTGAACAGGTTAGGTGGGTAGAACTAAGGAACGTAAATAGAAATAGGTATATACTATAGCTCATTCGTTTGTTCAGGATCCTACAGTACGTAGGTTACAGACAGACTATAGGAAATATCTATTTTCTTCTTTTAGGGGGAAGATTTGTGTGGGAAGACGGGAATGAACCTTAGTTTTGTGATTCAACCTTAGACAGCTACGTTGGCCGAGTGGTCGCAATTGCAACTGCCAGGCAAGGGGTCTCGGGTTCGATTCCCGGGCCGAGCAAAGTATTACCTGTTTTTTTTAAATTCTCAGTAGTAGCACGAAATTGTGCCCGGTATATGGCAATAGGCTCACCCCTTATTACACGGGACTCATAACTTAAATAGTGAAAAGTGGGTGTTACATTGTATTATATTGCCATAATGTGCACCTCTGTCTACTCATTCGAGGATAAAAGCCGTGATGTTATGTATAAATAGTAGGTCTACGTATTGGCGCCGCCTGACCAGAACCAGGCCCGAGTGTACGGCGCGTTGCGTTCCGCGCGCACCTCAAAGAGCCATCAGACCACCACAGATGGGGCCCAACCGGGCTGATGCCGATACGGAGTCGCGGAAGACTAAACGGGTTACCGGGGCTCCGGCTCGAAGTGCAGGAGTAGGAACGGGGTGGTTTTTAGTCAGTAAGAGACTCCCTCTCGCCACACGCGGGCGGGAGAAGCTATTGGATTTTCCCCCCTCAAAAAAAAAAGGTAAAGGTATTGGCAGCGATTAAAAATACTACTAAGGAACTTAGAATAAAAAGAAAACCAATAAGTCGTAAGTATTGTACACAAGTTTTATTATACGATATCCAGGCATGGCAAGAAACTATTAGTGCTTAATATAACTTAATTGTATTGATTACTATTCTTACTAAATACGTACAAATATTTCAACATGGAGGCTGCTATTTCGAATGGACATATTGTTGTACTTAGTCCTTCTACCCTGGTGACCAGGGGAGCTGCCACACGTAGGGACTATAGACTACATGGTCTTAGAAGATTTGCTCCACTCTCTTATAGAGGACTGGATAATTAATACCTAAGGAGTATAAACTGGTCCTCGTTACATTTAGTACAGATATAGATACAATAGTGTTTTATACCGTAAAGTTAACCTTACGATCCCCTGATGGATGTAGTCTATGAACGTCTGCTGCACCAGAGGTGCTATGGTGTTCCAAATAAAAAGTGTTGTACTCTTCGGTCATCGAAGGTCATAGATAGTATGTCAACATGATATATTTCAGAGTTTACTTAACTTTACATAGGCACTCAAAAAGATATGAATTTTTATCAATTCCAAGATAAAGTTAGGAATGTTGTATGTTTAAAATCTCTTCGAATAATACATTAACAATAATATTATAGCTGAATATCACATAATCATCTACTTATAAATAATTTAGAAATAGGTAAGATATTAGTATAAGGTAATAGCAATTTAGACGGCTTGTGTTGCTTTGAAATTTGGTTGAAAGTAGATATATTGGCGTATCAGTTACTGTTTCGTAGTAATATCTATAATTACGTACTTGTATATGCATTGTCGTATCTATGAACATGTACATTTCATGCAGTCGAATTGCTTAACGTAGGTAATGCTGTATTTCATAAGACTATGGTACTTTTTTGAAGTTAAATCCAATTTTTTTCGGCACAGAAACAACCATTTTTATTCTTAGAATTAAATTACCTACTTCTATCTTACATTAATTACACTAAGACCTAACTAGTAACTAATATTGCAAATACAAAAAATGGAATATATAGACAGCCTTTACAGAGACAGTACCTGCCTACGTTACCTAGGTACATACGTATAGTATATCATTAATTAATACAATATCAATGGGTGTTTTAACAAATCACTTTCATTGGGATGGCTTTCGTAGACTTTCTTATAAAACAGTGATGGCAGATATCGATAGCTCTCTTTTATAACTTAGCTTGTTTAGGTCTGTGCTCCTGTAGTGGTTTAGCAAGCATGTAATATAATTCACTTTCTCGTGGTTTACGTCCTTTAAAAATAACATTGCAATGAGTAGCCAGCTACTACCGATTTGTGAGATTAGAAATCAAGCAAATACAACGTGAATTTCTAATCAAACACACCGCGGAAGTAGTTCTGCTCATGTCATTAATTTTTTACTATTTCTCTACACACGTTTTTAGGAGGTGAGTTAAGCGAGTTCTGAGTCTTTCTGCGAGCATGCTAATGCTTATGATTTGAACTTAAGAAGAAGAAATGTGTACTTATATAAAGCAAGCACAGACCAATACAAAGTGCGACCACACGCTTGCGACTAAGTCGCATCATACATCGTTTCATGAAAACTAAATTGATTGTGCGGTTAAGCATGTGCGCGGGCGGTATGTCACAAAATCTTCGAATGCAAACTGAGGGTCTGAAGCCATTCCATAAAGTTGAGCATCATTGACAGTGTTCGTTGACGTCCACGACGGTGTTCTTCCGCCAGCCGAAGAAGAAGTATCCGACAGCCAGGCCCAGCACCAGCGCGATGCAGAGCCACACGTTGTACGTCATGAACACCAACATCAGCGTGTAGGAAGCGGTCGACTGTAGGAAGTGTAGCAATGTCTGTATCACGTGGCCCGACGAGAACATCGTGTATCTGGAAGGTACAAACGTCTCTTATATTTCTGTATCCATAACTTACCAGTTAAAATGCTTAAAGCAGTTGCAGTTAAAAAGCATTTTAAATTGTACCGATTGCTTAAGTATTGTTTAACTAACTATTAAACTGTCAAACACCAAGCGGTCACCGGTGACCGCAACCTATTGTTCTTTAATTGTGTCTATAAAACCGGTACTCGACGAGTTAAACTATGTTCAAAATATATAACACTCCTTGCTAATTTAGATTCGGTCGTTAATTAATTGGCTTGTCGTGTGTCATTCGATAGCAGACGGACGCGTTCGACATTAGAGTAATTAATGTCCACACCGCGCCACTCCGCGCGCCGGCCGACGAGTGATCGACACATAAATCTAGAGCACACTAACTGAACCTAGTAATTGAATTGCTGAAGTAATTAATGAGATGACCACGGGCCAAGGCGATTTTTACTTAATGAAATATTGTGTAACAAAGTTTATCTTTTGGCTTTTACATGACACGCTAACTTACTTGACGACAGCAGTTCCTCCGCAGGGTCCGTTAGCTCCGCACTCGCTCTTGGTGATGTTGACCCTGGAGTCGCCGGTGGAGGACGAAGCCCTTGCGTGCAGGGCCTCACGGAAGTACTTGAGGCCCTCATATAACACTCCGGCGAAGAAGATTGCCACTGCTGACCCGAACAGCTCCAGCGCGTTGGTTGTCATCCAACCGCTGAACAGGATCTCCTGGCACACGCCTGCGTGGAACTGGAAGTGTAAATGAGGAAGATTAATATAAATTATTAATTATTAATAATTCAAAAATTGAAAGACTTGGGAATGCAACTTAGGAATTAGGTCTGCAATAGAATTTTATTAAAAGAGATCTTTCAAGATTTTTTGCAACACATACCTAATAAAAAAACCCTTGTATGCCTGTGAGCTACATAAACGCTTTCTCACGAAGTCGGGTCAAGATATTAGAATTCACTTTATTTATTTTCCTAAAATTACTGAATGACTGGCAGACGTTTCCTTTTACGATTCTTGCATAACAATGCGTTTCTCACGATATGATGTCAATATACTCCAGTTAGAGATACGGACAAGCGACTGCTTACTACTTAGCTAACACTGGAATATTAAACGTATGAAGGACGAAGAAATGAGTTCGGGGTCGGGGCCTCAATAAATACATATCCGTATTATGTATTTACTTGTAAAGTACGTATTTTGAGGATTATTTTCAAAATGTTTAATGTACACGCAAGTGCCCTGACTACTCGCTAGTTCAATTTAATTTCTTGTCTCTTGTATATTATGTTCTTTAAGGCAGTGCAGACCTATATGTATGTAATATTGAAAAAAATATATTTTACATACATTTTCTAATTAATAATGGAGAATGATGACTGTCATAAAGGTGTCACAGGAAACTGCGCGCGCGCCGTTGGCAGTGTGGTGACAAACAAACACACCGACTGACATACAGACACGAATTTCTCAGTTTCAGTACAATCGTGAAGGAATGTGCGTGTTTATCGTATGCGCGGGCGCTGCACCGCGAACCACGGGAAATTCACAATAATCTACATTTGCATACATTAGGCGTAATCAATTTGTAACATTGTGAAGAGGATTTTTTTTTTTTTTTTTTTTTTTAAGGGGGGAAAATCATCGAATGACTGCTCCCGCCTGGGTGAGGCGGAAGGGAGTGTCAGACTCTTACTGACTAAAAACCACCCCGTTCCTTCTCCTGCACGTCGAGCCGGAGCCCCGGTTACCCGTTAGGTTCTCCGCGACTCCGAATCGGCATCGGCCCTATTGGGCCCCATCTGTGGTGGTCTGATGGCTCTTTGAGGCGCGCGCGGAACGCGACGCGCCGTACGCTCGGGTCTGTTTCTGGTCGGACGGGGAGCCACCCATGCTCGCCGTCCGCAGGCCCGCGCTTACGGTGGCCGGAGATCGTCTCGCGATCCCCGACGCCCGGTGTGTCCTTCGCGATGGCTGGGTTGCGAGGAGGCAGCGCTTCGCTGCCTCACGCGTCCCGCCTCCTCCTTAGCTAGCATGACTGCTTCGCAAAAGGAGGAGACGGCATCCCAATCCCCCTCGCTCCGCATCATGGCCTGCACTAGGCCCGGACGCGAGAGGTCGCCATCGCCGATCACTTCCCTGAGGGCACGGCGGTGCTCAGCCCACGCAGGGCATTCTCCCACTGTGTGTTCCACCGTGTCCTCAGGGCGGTCCTCGCAGTGATGACACCCGGGCGTTTCCTCCCGCCCCATCAGACACAGGTACCTCCCGAAACTTCCATGTCCGGTGAGGACCTGCGTCAGGCGGTAGGTGAGGACGCCGTAGCGTCTCTCAAGCCACTCCTCAAAGAGGGGACTTACCGCTGCAATGGCAGCGAGCCCAGCCCCCGGTATTGTGAAGAGGATAATGTGAGAGAAAAATCTCATTATATACCGTGCAGGCGTTTTGTACGGCGTTCGTGTTAATTCATTCTAAGCGTATGTGCAGCTGCGATTTTATGTTAAACGTAGGTACATACATTCAACAGTCGAATAGCACTACTCATTCAACAGTACGGCTTAGCTGGTAGCTACAGCCAGCTAATGTGTGACAAAAATTGCGGTGCGCTAAGTGGTAAACATAAAAAACTTAAGTTTCTCACACGTGTCTGCGCACGCGTTAAACTTTACAATTACACTTTGTAATGTATTTACACAACTAGACATTACTTTGAATAGTTACGTCACTTCCTGTCACCACAAACCGATAGTTACCGAGTGAAGTCTAACTCCTATCAATGGCAAAAGAGTGGCCGCAGACCGCAGGTGATAAGGGACTGATAACAACACATATGTAGTATTTAACTATCAAAGTATCAACATATTATGAAATTAATGATAGCCGGCTACTAGTCTCGTCTAGTCTACAGTTTATTGACACACATTTTCCTATTTACATAAATATGTATAATTATGTAGGTATGTGTGTGTAAACTCCATGTTACGTAATATTTTGAGTTATGTGGAGTAAATATTTCGCTTCAAATACCTATGTTTGGTTTAATATATTAATATCAACGGTAGTTGGTTTAGCTAGGAAGAAGCGTTTTATATGAAGGGTTCTAACTAGGAATGCGGTATCATTATTGGTAGATGGTAGGTTGTAGTACAGAGGGCAGATGACAGTTGCTCTATTTGAAAAATTCTGTTACGTATTCAGCTTAGTGCCGACTTCAAAAATAGCTGGGAAAAGGCCAGAGGACATTGTAATACTCTTCTTTATTATATCTGTGTTTACATTATCTTCATTGTAAATTCAATTACTTAGAATGTCATGTGGAAGTGCGGAGTCTCCTAACACAAGCAATCCATTGCTTAAAAGGTGATCTCCAATAATTTTATGTAATGCCTTTTGTAATTGAAATAAACTTTTTTATTTTTATTTTTTATTTTTTTTTTTTTTTATCTGTGGTACCTAATACTTCATTTTTTTTAAGATTTTTAATTTTGCCTTTTTATATGTAATTTGAAAAAATGCATGTATATAGTACTCACCACCATGGCGTGTCCGTGGCCTGCGTGTGCGCAGGGGTCGTCGTGCATGTCGTGGCCGTCGTGTCCACCGTGGTCGGGGTGCTGGCCGTGGTCCATGTGGTCCATATGATCCATGTGGTTCATTTTTCACGGCTTTCTGCAATAGATATTTAGAATCACTTTAGTCAGAGTAGTTGTACATTATACTAAGTTATTGCGTATGTGACTGGTGTAATTATTTATATTATACCATATGTTATATAGGACTTTACTTAGTTTATACTTTATTATTAAAGATGGTTATGTAGCTTGCTTATGGCAATGCATTGCTTTATTGTCACTGAGTGCTACTAATTTATAACCGTAGCCAAAGAAATCAGTGACCACTTATTTGTTGGTTCGAATTATCGAACCTTGTGTAAATTAAATGTTTTGTAAAATTTACATTAATCATAAGTTCCTATCAATTTACCAGGTAATAAACATATACATAAAAGTAGTTACAGGTGCGATAATAATATGATTACAATCAACAACAACAATAACATGTGTACAACAGTTGAGGTGAGCTCGTACATAATGGCGGGCGGGTCACAACGCACACGCAGTGACACGCTCGCCGCTACACAACAACTGTATACGTGCAGCACATGTATTCATGTATATTTAGCGTTTTCCAACAATTTCATCAAATCGATAACTTCATTATTGTCATGGTTAAACTCATTCAGTATAACATACATAGTCATCCAAGTCATTTGCAATGCAGGTGACAAAATAATTTCATCTAGTTCAGAGACAGTATACCGACTAATGATTACGACAGTTAAGAGTGTCCGATTTTTTAAATGGCATAAGCCCGTAAACGAGGCAATTTTGGGAATTGTTAATGTTAGGATTGTGGAGGAGTCGGGGATTGGAAAGACTGGGGAGGGGGGTCAATTGGGCCTTCGGTAACCTCAGTCATACGACGAAACACAATGCAAGCGTTGTTTCACGTCGAATTTCCGCTCGGCCGTGGTATCACTCCGGTCGAGCCGGCCCATTCGTGCTGAAGCTTGGCTCTCCCACACTTAAAACGATTTAGTAGAACAACAAAAATATTTATAATTCTATAGTTAGTTCCAGGACGGTACAATGTCGTCATTGGTGCAATCTTTATTTTCTTGTCTGTATACTAAATAACTTGGCTAACTATAAGTAGATTGTAGAAGATTAAAAGTATTGATGTTTTAAGGAAAATGTATCAGAAAATGCGTAGGTACCTAACTAGGTACCTATGTATGTGTTTCTCCGAAATATATTTTTGGTTTTCGTGGTTAGTATCGATACCATTGTTGTCTGTCTACGTGAAATACGTCAAAACTGTATATACAATCTGGGATTCGGTTAAGGAAAACAAATAAATAATGGACTAGGCCCCGGTATTCATATTATAAAGGTGTTCTGAGTATTTTGACAAATTAACCCACATATTGTAGATAACTTAATTACCAAATTGACCAATAAATAAAAGCATTATAAAATTAAATTAGTATACGCGACTTATCTAACGAAATAGTTGTCGTAAAAGTGCTGTCCATGATTTAAATCAATAATCATAAATATTGAATTTGGGTTATCGGCATTACAAGTACATATACTATGTGTGTGCCTACCTGGCTACTAAGTAATTTGTATGTTGTAGTATGTGCATCGTGGGCTCAGTTGCGTTATCAATGAGATAGTTGTTCATCGGCGTCTATATGTTTAATTAACTAACTATATCTATTAGTTATATCAATCTTACAGAGTTAACAGAGGTCATCCATGGTAAATATTCAATTTATGTATAAACTTGTGGAGCTCTTTACGGTTTCTCCTTACTGTTTAATACATGTATGTATCATGTGTATTTGTACAAATACAAAGCCATTAAAACAAACACACGTACATAATACACAGCTAATATTAACATTACAACCATTATTCCCGGGGTATCGAGTACATGGGCAGATGATCCACTTTTCACCAGTTTTATTTGGTATGCACCTAATTCAGTGTAGAGACAGCAACCATTCGTTGGCTCCTGAGTCGACTAATGGTTACAAAAGATATGGCTTCGTAAAAAAGCATACAATTTAGTGTTACAATAGCTACTGTCTCTTTAGAATTAATCTTTGTTTTCTTACCTGCGTAGTAAATAACTTGGGTGTACGGCTGTACATACATAATGTAAACACCATAGACATGTGTTACATGCATTGATACATAGTTATGTTTGTCACAACACAAATATATTATTCTTATTATGTTATGTCGTGACCCATTAACTATTATTTGAAAGACAATAAACTAAAGACTTGAGAGGCACCTACAGAAACACTCATTAGTTATAAATTACAGACATGTTTGTTACCTGAAAATATATGACTATTGTGATTCATAGGTATTGTTGGTACAGCTGGTAGAAAACAAATAAACGGTGCCATTACAGTGTCAAAAGTAGGTGTTGTTTTATTAATGAGGTATATGTATGGTATGTATGTATGTAAGAGAAATACAAAGAAAAATATGATTCTTGAATACTGAAAAATGTAGCTTTATTCGTAGTTAGATATTTTATGATTTAGTAGAGACTAGCTAGCTGCTCGGCAAGGTGTCTCGGGTTCGATTCCCGGGTCAGGAAAAGCATAGCGAGGTTTTAAAAAATTATCAGTAGTAGCACGGAGTCTTTTTTTCTGTCTGTCTGGAATTGTGCTCGGTATATGGCAATAGGCTCACCGCCTATTACATGGGACTAATAACATAAATAGTGAAAAGTGGGTGTTTCATTGTACAGTGGTATTAAGTGCTGTAATGTGTACCTCTGCTTACCCCTTCGGGGATAAAAGGCGTGATGTTATGTTTTACATTTGACATTATTCGTTTATATTTTAAGGCAAAGAAGACATTCTTGTTTGTTACAACTATAATTCTCTATTTCATTTCATGTACGCTAAGTACCTGAAAATAACATGCCAGTGTCCAACAATCATTCTACTGATTTCAATCAGTCTCTTAGTACCATGTGTCTATGTATTACCTGAATATTTTTATTTGTGGACAGAATTTCAACTTTAAAGTTTTGTAATAAAGTAAAAAATCTATTAAAATGTGTCCGCCTAAAACAGGATGATGCGTCGGCAATGTTGCCTTTGCCTGAACGCGGATATCACTATAATTTAAAAATATCACACCGGGGATTTTTAGATAACCTATAAAACCGTACAGCCACTATCATTTTACTAAGTGGTTAACTACTGGGTATATGTAAGTTGTAGATACAGGAAAACCTCAGGAAAACCCACATGACGAGACTATATAAAAATAAATGACAATCATGTGCAATCTACTGCAGGCAGATGATCACCTGTCACTTTATAGTATGTAGGTTGTAATCTAGGGGAACGTGACTTTATGGTCGCCAGGTGTGATTAGTTAGATCGTTACATAGGTATTTGTAGTTTAACTGCAAATGTAGAATGTAGCCTATTGCACACACCTTCATACATATAAGTATCCCGATTAACTTATTTGACAGACAGTTCATATAAATTACGTTCTTAGTTTGATACAAAGTGACTATCTAGACATTGTTAAACAGACTCTTAATTTATGACAAGAACGATATTCACAAACATTATTTTCAAACCCATTTGCAGATCTCGCAAATAATACTGGCGATTAAATTGCAAGTAGTTTTGCATAAAGTGCATTTAATTTACCATTTAAATCGAGACGTATTTCGCTCTAAGATCTGCAGTTGTGCAAGATTGGCTTTCACTACGTGCGCGCAGGGCTGCAGACTGCGCAGGCGCGGGCGCGGGCACAAATATTGCGAAAACCATTGCCTTGACTCCGTTTAGTATGTACTACGTACTTCCTTAAGTTTATCTTGTGAACTATAGTTTATAGATTATTCTTCTGGTTAAGTAACTTCTGAAAAGGTTATGACCACTGTTTGATATGTTCATTTAGTTTTAATTCACACACAAGTGTTAACAAATCACATAGGTAGGTAGCTAATCAGTCTAGTCCAACAAATACATATGTAAGTAGTGGTATCTGGTTACCTATCTATAATATTTATGGAAGAACTAATGTTTTCGTCGTGTATTTTAACATTTTGTTGGATAACAGTCTTAACTGATACAAAACATGGAATATTTAGAAATTAAATATAATAATGTATTTATAAAATGATGTATCTAAAGATGCACGTCCTGGCGTTTCGTAAAAATATTTCATTTTCCTACTTTCGACTATGCCACTGACGTCAGTATCAGTTGTGGGGTTTCCCAGCACGGTTACATTACAACGTTGCATGTCGACTGGTTTTCCTCAATTAAGCAGGTAATTTTAACTGCCATCTACCTATCGTAAGTTATCTCTGTTTTTATACTTAATGCAATTCTTCTGCTGACCAACTTTTCCTTCTAGTTTGGTATAATTTATACATTTGTCAATTGTTGTTTTCACTTTATGTAGGTATATTTTACTTCATTTGTGTGTTGTATGGATGCGCAAGCGCAGTTAGGTGTATGTTAATATTTACAATAACTGTCAATAAACAAACAACTGTAAAGTAACTTTACAGTTATTGTTTGTGATAAGTTATGACTGACTGAAATTTGGTTTAAGGAGATTACCTACTTGAATACACTTTGTTTACTGAAAGGCCAAGTATTTGTAGGTAGTATTTCCATTATTTAGGCATAAAATCACAGGAGGGCTAATCTAGTTCTGGGAAAACGATAAAACAATTTCCGTCTCAATATGCAGATTAGAAATATGAGAATTAATAGAAGTTATCATAAATATCAGTTAATATTTCCGTTCCTATCTTGATAGATCGTTTCGGGAACACAATGTGTCAATGACTCGGTTATAATTAGAGTTAGTAAGATATTTTAATAAATTATAGTTGACTGTCTCGTTGGCCGAGAGGTTGCAGGTGCGACTGCCGGGCAAGGGGTCTTGGTTCGATTCCCAGATCGAGCAAAGTATTACTGGGTTTTTAAAAATCTAATAAGTAGCACGGATGCTAGAATTGTGCCCAGTACCTCTATATGCCAATAGACTCACTTCCTATTACATTAGACTCGTAACATAAATAGTGAAAAGTGGGTGTTACATTGTACAGTAGCATTAAGTGCCGTAGATAATGTGCACCTCTGCCTATCCCTCCGGGGATAAAAGGCGTGTTGTTCTGCTATATACGTATAGTTTACTTAAACTGGCTCGTTGTTTTCTGTACAAATGACTTGAAACGAGTATTTTAACGGTTGACACATTTTATTTTGAGACGTTCCTATATTCCTCATTGGACCAATAAGTAATTGATTGACTTTGAAGGTAATCAATTGCCTGTATGTACCCCGGTAGAGGTGTATACAATGTGCTACAATGCTTACAAATATAATAATGTGATGTTATCTGGTCCCGCAGGAGTTACTATTATATTATCAGAGCTCTGCATTTAACCGCATGGCTGCACTAACAGCGATAAGTTATTTATGACATGTAATTTTAATATAATGAATCGTTTTGTTGAAGTGAATTAATAAAACAAAGCTTTCATTTTATCTATCTTTACAAAATATATAGATAAGAGAAGAGAGAAGAAGAAGAAGACATAGATACTTAACTTGAAGTGTTTACTACACTTGAAGATTTAACTTGGGTACTAAAAATTTGTTTAATTTTGTTGGTTTCTTTATAGACTGAATATTTAGAAATCCCAACAGTATCATAATATTATATTTAGACTAGTCTAGATCTAAGATAGTATTTCCCGCTAGCAGTGAGGCCCCACCTTCCCGGATACATGCAATTGTTTCGGTGCACGCCGTGAATGTTCGCGAGTGTATGCGCACGCGCAACTACTTTAGCTTGGAATGACCCCTAGGATTCTAGATGTAAGATACTAAGATAGACAGATATACGTGATCCCGATTGAGATTTATTGTACAACTTATATGGTCTGTGCTTTATTATTCTGTTCCGTAAATAACATCTGTTGAATATCGTAACATAAATCTGATTCGTGGTGAAAAGTATTAGAACGCTGATCTTTTTTATTTTCTTGTTATTAAAATACTCCTTACAATAAAAACTGTCTGTTTGCTGCGCCGCACATACAAATTGAATAACAAGACTCTATAAGCGACATTATTGACCTTGCAGGCTTTTGAATTATGAGAAGCTATCGTGCAATAAGGAAATTATAAAATAATGTTTTTATTAATACATTCCGAGGAAATGGAAAGATTAATAATAATGGAAGGAACCACAATAGTCTTCGCTAAAGATAATACCGAGTATTAAAATATTTGGCGGACCACTTGGATATAGCAATCATAATATCATAATTTTTTATAACTTATCTTTTATTTATTAATGAGGACTTTTACAATCAATCCTTGTGAACGGAAACGTTGATATTATTGTCTTGAAGATAAGTCCGGGGATTTTGTTTAGGAGCGGAAATTTGTGTATTTGGAACGTGTTAATTATCACGTCGCAGTCGGCTTCTTTTAGGGTCTCAGTATTTTGTGATATTGACAATAATAATGTACCTTTTTTTTTTTTTTTTTTTTTAAGGGGGGAAAATCATCGAATGACTGCTCCCGCCTGGGTGAGGCGGAAGGGAGTGTCAGACTCTTACTGACTAAAAACCACCCCGTTCCTTCTCCTGCACGTCGAGCCGGAGCCCCGGTTACCCGTTAGGTTCTCCGCGACTCCGAATCGGCATCGGCCCTATTGGGCCCCATCTGTGGTGGTCTGATGGCTCTTTGAGGCGCGCGCGGAACGCGACGCGCCGTACGCTCGGGTCTGTTTCTGGTCGGACGGGGAGCCACCCATGCTCGCCGTCCGCAGGCCCGCGCTTACGGTGGCCGGAGATCGTCCCGCGATCCCCGACGCCCGGTGTGTCCTTCGCGATGGCTGGGTCGCGAGGAGGCAGCGCTTCGCTGCCTCACGCGTCCCGCCTCCTCCTTAGCTAGCATGACTGCTTCGCAAAAGGAGGAGACGGCATCCCAGTCCCCCTCGCTCCGCATCATGGCCTGCACTAGGCCCGGACGCGAGAGGTCGCCATCGCCGATCACTTCCCTGAGGGCACGGCGGTGCTCAGCCCACGCAGGGCATTCCGCTACGGTGTGTTCCACCGTGTCCTCAGGGCGGTCCTCGCAGTGATGACACCCGGGCGTTTCCTCCCGCCCCATCAGACACAGGTACCTCCCGAAACTTCCATGTCCGGTGAGGACCTGCGTCAGGCGGTAGGTGAGGACGCCGTAGCGTCTCTCAAGCCACTCCTCAAAGAGGGGACTTACCGCTGCAATGGCAGCGAGCCCAGCCCTCGGTTGCGACAGTCGTTGCTGCCATTCCGCCATGAGATCGCGCCGGAGCTCATCCCGCCACGCACTTATCTGGCGCGGCAGCGGAGTTTCGCCCCGGCGACGTGCCTCCGCGCGCATGTTATACACGCGCGCGAGCACCTTCGCCTCCAGATCCCACGGCGGTAATCCGGCAAGGAGGTTCGCCGACTCCCCAGCGATCGTGCGGTATCCGCGGATCATTCGGATCGCCATGACCCTCTGTGACTTGAGCAGCGTCCGAGCAGGACGCCGCAACAAGTTCGGCGCCCAAACAGGGGCGCCGTAGAGGGCCATGGACCGCAATAATAATGTACCTACCACTGAATTTAGAGCACTGAGTATTACGTACAGTTTGCGTTTTAAGTTAGAGGCTGTATTTGAAGAGTATCCACTATTCGTAAGTAATGTAGGTGAACCATGTTTGTAGGGCGCCAGTGCGAGCGTGTGCCGGTGTTGACACGTGCACACGTTGCGAGAATTAGTATTGTTGAACACGTGCAAATTGTGGCATTTGTGTCCGAGATATTTGCGTGGAACAATGACCGCGATACTGTGTTTGTAAACCAGCTCGTTTTGGAAAATGAAGAGTTTGCACCCATGTGGGGTAATATGATTGGTATTCAATAAGATACTATGATCCACATTTTGGAATGAGCACCTAGCTTCACCTAGCTTCACTGACGGACTGGCTGACAGACTATTATTTATTTTGTATTTGTTGACGTTTCAAAAGTACCAAATTATGGTTTAACCTCTTATCTGCCAGCATATGAGACACAATAGAAACATATTGTGTCTCGCGTATATCTACGCTCCCGGCATACCATGGGTTAATTGAAGTAAATGCTTTAACTTTGACTTTGACTTTGATATCTTCATCTGTTTAAGGAGGTTTAAGACACCCGCTTGAGGGTGCTTATGCATGAGAAGCGGGCGTCTTAATCTACCAACGGCAAGTACCAATGTGACTTTTTCCGAGTTATGAGTACTTTTTAAGATTATTCAGACACCACTGACAAAAGCAGTGTAGGAAAACATCGTGAGGAAACATGGGCTTATAATTTCGAATTTTATCTTTGATATCGCCAACCATATTGAGCAAGCGTGCTGATCAAACTTTTTCCGTGTGAGAAGAGGCTTTGCTCAACAGTGGGCATTTATAGACTGTTGATAATCTTCGTCTCACGCAGCTGACTCAGGAATAAATACCGAGAGATTAATATACTAGGTGCGAGTATGGAGACACGGAGGGTAGCACATCAACATATCCAAAACTTGGAATCATACAGTTGCCATGGCATCTGTAGACACAGACATAGACTACAATATGCCGTTTATTGTTACTGGAAACAAAACACGATCCGTATCTAATTTTAAAGTTAGTACCTCAAAAATAAGTAAGTAACGATAAATAGGTAACTGCAGGACGTCCTGCACAGGTTAAAGGAAGAATTGCAACGAAAGACAGAACTTTCCAGAAATTACAATCTACGGTTTTCATTTTCTTCCTATCTTAATGGATCACATAAAAAATATCAAAACATTAATAATGAATGAAGTACCTAATACACGCGTGCGCTCGCGCATCAAACACTCAAGGTGATCCACACGAAGTATGCGGTACTTACGTATACATAACCACCTTGAATTCATACAATAATATTTTTACTCACTCGGTGTCGCATATTACCCGAAACTTGATAACTTTAATTATTCTTAAAATTATATTGTTAAAGTCTTGGAGAAATGAGGAGATCCGTTTACATCCGGTTACATAAAAAAAGACGTAGGAAAACTAAACTGTTAATTAAATTATATACAGATTTTGTAATTACAATGATCTGTTATTCTCACATAACTTAACATCATCATTTATCCCCGAAGGGGTAGGCAGAGGTGCACATTATGCCACTCTACAATGTAACACCCACTTTTCACTATCTATGTTATGAGTCTCATGTAACAGGGGGAATCTGTTATTCTCAATGTTTTGTAATATCTACTTGCGATATAAACATAATTATCTGCCAAATTATAACTAAGATTTCTATCCGAGGGCCATAAGCGGTGCAGTGTCAAGGGTGCGCGGGCGCATGACCGGGTAACATGCGCACACGTTGACACTACATATACAGCAGAACATGTAATTGTTTACAGCCTAGTTATTAAAGGTGCTAGACTAGAAAATTGGTGTCATTATGAAAAAAAAAAACATATTTTTATTCGACACGCACTATTCTAATTCGACATGTGGTGTTGATCTGTAGTTTTTGGGTGTACATTATTAACGTACTTATCCATAAAGCTACAAAAAAAATAACATTTACCTCTATGTTTACTGCAAAGATTTATTATTGAACAACTTAATAATTATTATTGAATCGACAATGATATACGTAGATAAGTACACATTAAGTTTACGAAACAGCCAGTAGCCAGTAGCGTAAAAACCAAGGCGTTCTTAAATTGCTCAACTCCGGAGATCAATATCTTAAGCAACCTTACGTCCAAACCAACTTCCATTCAAAGATTATACGTTGATTGCTAAGTATAGACGACAGCAGATCATGTTATCCTAACCTGTCAAATTAAGGTAATTGATTTTCAACCTTATACTCTAGCAAAATGGTTGAGAATCTATTAGAGAATTTTGTAATAGTGGGTAGCTTGATCTGTTGTCTGGACAAGTTTAGCTAAGACACAGTTAGGGTCAACAGTCACTCGTCTAAAATAGGATAGTTGTCTTAATATGGGAAGTGACACTGTAAACTTTTGTACAAAACAGCGAACCGCCTCTGTGCTATATATAGGACAGTCTAGAAAGTTAGTTCAGTTATTTTATACTAGCTACTTCCCCGCGGTTTCACATGCTCTGCTCAGCTCCTATTGGTCGTAGCGTGATGTTTTATAGCCTATAGCCATCCTCGATAAATACGCAATCCAACACAAAAAGTGTTATTCAAATCAGACTTGTAGTTACGGAGATTAGCGCGTTCAAAAAAACAAACAAAAAAAAAAAGATTTCTCTTCCGCTTTATATATATAATAGTATATAATAGTATAAGATAGACATTGATTTAACACGTTAAACGCCATGGGGGTCACCGGTGACCGGCGTTAGCGGAGGATTTACCTTCAACAGTTTTTTATTGGCAGTCAAAGTCTTAAGAATTACGAGAGCCATAGGAGTAAAATGTAGTGTTAGGACTTACCTAGTATGCATGTAATTACATAATTATATCGAGTGAGAACTCTTTGCATTCAATTCTTAGATTAACCAAAGTATTATTATGTAACATAACATCACGCCTTTTATCCTCGAAGGGGTAGGCAGAGGCAGATTACGGCACTAAATGCCACTATATCATGTAACACCCACTTTTCACTATTTATGTTATGAGTCCTATGTAATAGGGAGTGGGTCTATTGCCATATGGCAATGTTAACCCATTACTACTTTGCCCGACTCAGGAATCGAACCCGAAAATTGCCCGGCAGTCACACTTGCGACCACTCGGCTAACGAGGCAGTATTATTAACTATTTAAAGATTACCAATTCCCACAGTGTCTGAACTTGTGCATAGCAATAGGTTTATCCCTTTCACATAACTTTAAACCCGTAACTTATAATTTAAAACCATTCGGAGACAATGTGACGTGATATTATATCAGTCGTAATTTAGAAGATTATAAAACAAGACGCATTTATAAATCGATGCACCCAAGTCACAGTAGCTGCACTCTATCGGCTACAACTTGTTCTCCGATACTAATTCATGTTATGCTCTGATAACGCCCAGTTTACTGTTATATATTGGGTGTATTCTGTAATACTACATTAATACTAAATGATGAGGAAATTATTATAAAATATGCAGGAATCATGTTCTCGAACAAAGGTGACATAAGAGTCGATTTAAGTTATTGTTCCTAAATATAAACAAACGGTACCAAACAGTGGTGTCGATTGTGTTAATAAAACTTGATTTTGTCTTCATTAAATATTATGGAAGATCGAGTATTATCAGGTACAGAAACATGTATGTTGTTTCCTGAAGGAGAGCAGCGACTATTTAACCTTCAAGTTACTGAGTTAGTGATGTAAAAAATAAATGAAATATGTGATTGGAGTGCAGTAACTATTAGACTAGACTATTAGAATTATGACCTGTACGAAGTGTATAAGTGTGCAGTTACACCAATACGCATCCCCTACGCTTGACTGGTAGAAAACATCTTCTGGTGAAACTAAACTATGCATGTTTAATTGCTTTTTGCTATATGTACACCACGATGGACATGCTTTTTATTACTTTTTATTTTATTACAACGAATGAGGTTGAGCGTTATCGGTGCATTTTTGTTTATTACAATCCGCGATTAGATTCGCAAATTCTTTTGGTACGCTACACCTGCAGCCTGCAATACAGTTTCAGAACAATATTTTTTAACAAATAAATAAATTTACGCTACATAGGTACTTACTTACTTTCTGTTTCTTCAAGGAACAAACTTCAATAATTTTTGAAACGATTGAAGGAGATGTCTGTTTAAATTCTTCACTCTAAATGATGTATGCAATGAGTGCAACAGCTAAATTGATGTTTAAAAAAGCTGCACTACCAAAATGGCCGTCATGGATATTATTTAGCAATGAGTTGGGTAACGGCCGGGTGCCGGGCGGTGAGAAATGACTTTAATTTTTGTATCGCAAGGTCAACAGCTGATCAATTGTTTCTTGTGAGTAAATACTCAAGTACCTACCTACTAAATACCTGTATAATAATGTTATTCAAAAAAATTGTTTCTGTGATGCGAATAACGTTTTAAATATGGCAAATTATTTGGTGGTACGTAGGCCCAGCAGCAGTTGTAGATCACATATAAAAAAACCTAATGTACGTCACTTTGAAGATTGTTTAAGTAAATAATATGTATGTACTTGTGCAATTAATGTACTAACTTAATAGTTCCTGTCCACTATGATACAGTTATTGTATTGCTTGCTATAACTCCAAACAATAAGGTACCATCCTGGCCCCATATCGACAAGAATTAACTATGAATTTCCTGCAAAACAAGCTAGGTGCTTGTTGTTATGACAAACCCTATAGAGCGGTGAGTTTAGAGTAAATTAATAATTATTTGAGAAGGTATTCCTGTCATACGGATATTGTTAGTAAACATTAGTCACTACCCGGTCGCTACCCGGGTCGGCCTGCGGATATTTACTACAGGCAGTCTTCCGTGCTTCGCTATTGTCGTTTGTTATTATTTAGAAGCTGAAAACTTTGTAAATATTGTCACTGTTACTTAGGTGGTCTAATTACATGTTCCTGTTGTTCACGTACAAGCAGGTAACTATTTGAGTTACCTAGTCATGTAACAAAATTGTATTTTTTAACCGTCTGCTTTAGAGGGGTATCTTATACGCTCATGGTTATTAAAATTCAGTATTTACAGAATTTTTTGTGCACTCTGTAAGACTGTCTAACCGAATTAATCCCACCATATGGTCCTTCATTTTTATGGTAGGGTTTGTTCCTCTTAGAGGTGATTTTTTACAGTCAGTGTTACATAAAAGTCCTAATTAAATAGTTCAAAGAAGCATTGTGCATTGTTTTATTATTGTGCATGGTACATGAGTACTGTCAGACGTCAGTCAAATAAAATGAATAGGTAGGTACTGTATGGAAAAGATAAATTAGACACAAACACATTTCGGCAGTTCCACGCTTTTTAAACATGTTAATGACACATTGTATAGTGGCGACAACTATTGTACGAATAAGTATAGATA
Organism: Spodoptera littoralis; assembly: GCA_902850265.1. Classification (NCBI taxonomy): domain Eukaryota; kingdom Metazoa; phylum Arthropoda; class Insecta; order Lepidoptera; family Noctuidae; genus Spodoptera; species Spodoptera littoralis. Next base: position 13,689,142 of record LR824547.2, read on the forward strand.
CGTGTCTAGTAGGTAGATAGACAGACAGACATGTTGTGTTGTCAAAAACATTAATAAAAGAAACGCGAGTGCTAGTGAAAACCAGTTTCTATTTTAATAAGAGACAGTGAAATGAAATTGACAAACAATTACATTAAATGAATGGTAGATTAGCTTAGATTAGATAAGAAAAATATCTGCTTGTCAGATCTACATTCTATGAATTTCCTAAAATAGTACCTACTTGGGTATTTAGTATCTACTTATAATTCAAAGTAGGTACCTAATGTTTAATGAGATTTAAACCTGATCTAATCTTATCCCTTCCTGTTTATCGATCTATCACTTATTTGTAGATATGGTACTTATAGTGTATAGACTGCCTCGTTGTGCCGAGTGGTCACAAGTTCGACTGCCAGGCAAGGGGTCTCGGGTTCGATTCCCAGGCTATGCAAAATATTATGGGTTTTTTTTAATTCTCAGTAGTAGCACAGATTTGTACCCGGTATATGGCAATAGGCTCTATTACACGGGACTCATAACATAAATTGTTGTAAAGTGGGTTTTACATTGTATAGTGGTCGGTGGCATTAAGTGCCGTAATGTGCACCTTTGCCTACCACTTCTGGGATAAAAGGCGATGTCATGTTATGTTATGTGTCACGTATAGCGGAAGTGATCAAAATATACAAATTTATTATTTTAATGAATGAGTAGGTACCACTATTTAATATTTAAAAGGATTGACAGTGCACATTATGAAATGTACTTACTTGACATCCACTTTTCGCCAGTAATTTTATAAATTCCACGCAGTATTGCCAGAGGACAGGAATGCAGGATTATACCTCTAACTTCCATATACTATTACTGAAATCTTACTTTTTTTGTTGATACCAGAACCAAATCTAAGACCACTTGCGCGGTAGTCGACCAATGATGCAGTCACTTGTAAACCATTACATCACAGTATACTGTCAAGTACTGCAAGTACCACAGTTACCGGTACCATTATGGTATTGTTTACTGTTTGAGCAATGATACCAAAAAGCCCTTATCGGGTGACTAGCAGTGACCCCTGGCCACGACAAGTGGAAAGTAGTGTCCAAGTAATCCAAGGTTGGTTGCTCAACCTGCTCCGGTTAACTGACCGACCTCCAACCGAACTAGCACTTTTATCGATATACTTTTTGGAAATATATCGGAAATTTTGATTTAAATCCTTCAATCGTTTGTTAAAAAAACAAATTATAGTTTGGCTAGAGCTATTAAAATAATTAACAGCGTTGGACAAAAGGTTGATATTTTCTGTTGCTCATTGGCGGAGTTCATAAAGGTGACGACTGATGTTGTTAGTGCATATGTAGTTGATGGATAAGTGCAATTAATATGTATGGCTGTGTTATAACAATGTTAATTATAAGTTTTTATATTCAGTGACAATATTATCGCATATTATTACCTGTTAGGATGTGTTTATTTAAATAAATCTTTATATATATAATTATTCTGTGAGTGTGTATGTCACTGAACTCTTCCTAAACGACTGGACCGATTTTGATGAAATTTTATGTGTGTTCAAGGGGATCTGGGAATGGTTTAGATTCACAAATCAGCTCGACAGATGGCGCTGCAGTCGATGTTTAGGTTATTTATCCTAAACAGCTGTACAATTTTAATGAATTTTTGTTTATACATTCAAGTGGATATGCAGGACAACGTCTGTTGGGTCCGCTAGTAATTAAATAAAAAAACATACTCTACTAGGCCTTTGTCTGAGGACAAGTATAAACTACACAATACTACCGTTATTAAGTAGCAATCCTACATATATATTTTTTTAGCTTCCAACACATTCATGCCTCTGGTCGTTCAAACAAGCCGGTTAAGCAAACCTACTCTACAGCTGGCCTTTTCAAATATGTGTAAATTATTGGTACATTATACCTACATATTTATTTACGTTAAAAACTTGGTACGCCACGTAGCGTATCAAAACATTGATAAAATAATTGCAATACCTTGGAGTAAGTCAGCGTAACAATTAAATAACACCATGGCACCATGTTATCCACAGAGTTAATGGCGTGTCTGTGACCAACGTGACGTGACGCGGCGTGACTCCACGCCGGCGCAGACGCAGGTGTTGGGATCTTGGGACTTCATGCCATAATGTGTTTACATGGTGACACGCAGTATTAGAGGAAATTGTAGCTTAGTTTATCAATGTGCCTTGGAATATTCTTACAAGACTTTGTATGCTGGAATTGTATTTATTTATTTATTTTCAGCCATGATCGTCCCACTACAAGACAATGGCCTCCCTACCGGGCTTAAATTAGAGCTCTAAGCTATTACAGCTACTCAATTACATGACCTGTATCTATTAATTTTGTATTAAATTAGTGCCCCAATAACATAATTTTATAATAGGTACCTATTTTATGCGTATCTGGTAAGTCTACATATGACACATTCATATGTAGACTTACCAGATACGCTTTACTTACGCTTTACCTTAAATACTTTTAATTTAAAACAAATTTACGTAAACATCTGGTTTAAAAAAATAGTAAAGTATCATACGTATGTTTATTTGTACTATTTTAGTTTGAACATTCGCTGCAGTTCGTGAGACAAGGAAAACTATTCGAGCTGGGAACTGGTTCTACAACCGGAATCTTGGGCTTACTCCCCGCGCCAGACAATCGTAGGATACCTAGTATACCTACATGTACCTACATACATTTTATACAAACTGGATTTGATATGAAACAAGTGAATGCATTTCGAAAAAAACAAATGACAACGGCATAAGTTAGCATACATGTGCATTGTGCAATGTGCATCGTGCATATAAAAATACATTAAAACGTAACTCATTAATACAAACTACTTTATTTGAAATACTTTTATGGTTGATACCGTAGAGTTTTGTAAATAAAACGGCAATTTGTCCATGGTTTCCGATATAAGAATTGCACGCAAGTTTAATAACATTAATACCAATATTTCGATGCCGGAACATAACATCAGTTTCATGTTTAACTATTACACTGAAATCTGATCGTCATAGTAACTGTGTGTTTTATAAACTTAAGTTAAAGTTTAAGTTTTATAATGCAATCATACTTATACATCGTGAAATCTATTTCGTTTCCGTTCCGCGGCAAAACAACTATAAGGATTAGGTACTTTCGGTGTAAAAAGGAAAAACTAAAAAAAAAATAAAGATATCATTGTCTTTTAGTTTCAAACAAATTTTCGTGGAAATACGCACATGAAACACTAGACGTAAATTTGGAGTCGCGGAGAACCTAACGGGTAACCGGGGCTCCGGCTCGACGTGCAGGAGAAGGAACGGGGTGGTTTTTAGTCAGTAAGAGTCTGACACTCCCTTCCGCCTCACCCAGGCGGGAGCAGTCATTCGATGATTTTCCCCCCTTAAAAAAAAAAAAAAATAAAGACGTAAATTTGGTACCTACTATGACTTCATATGCACTTTTGAAGTTTGTTTGCAATGGTTCACCAGCTATTTTTTGTTTGAAACATTTCATTTCTATGTAAAACTATTGTAATACCGCGACAGAACCATTTTACTTCGGGACGAAAACGAAATAAATTACACGATGTATTAATGTACCCAATCTTTGCATAGAAAACGTAATAGTACGAGATCCGGCTGCAGAACCAGTGTACCCATCGAGTGTTTGCTAAAAACCAAATTTTTACACATATTCATGATTAGGAGAATTTATATCCACCAGGTTGCCTATCAAAATGTGGCCGCTAGTATTTTTAATTAAATTATTAATAATTCATAATCCGTAAGAAATTTCACTGACTTTTTTTTTCAATGAAATGTCGTCTACTTCACGGCAACATCTATAAAGACTCTGAAAAATTATGGTTGCCGTTGCGCACCTGGCCGCACCTCTTCGCAGCCAGGTATACACAGGTATGAATTTGTTACATTTATACACCCACAACGTACATTTATAATTTATATATCAAATTAAAGCAAATTTTTTTCTGTATATTATTATATACGGTTGCTTAATTAAATCTGGCCGCCAATAAGGGTTGCTGGCTAATAAATATAGTAAATATTAAAAGTAGAGTGAAAGAGAGCTAGCGCGTAACACCACTAGTCAGACGAGGATCGCGATTGCCAGCTGTCAGACGGTTTAAAGCCATTGCGCATGCGTCAGATGTTAGTGTTGTCAACGGATCAAAAAAAAATTGCTGTTTTATTTGTGCATCGAAAAATTATCAATCTCATCTAAGTGAAATAAAATTTATAAGGATGAAGGCGTGTTTCCTGTGCGACAAAAAATGCAATGTACTAGACTTTGATAATGCTTCATTCAAAAAGTGTTATCTAATGTTATTGTTTCGTCGCAAGAAAAAATATAAATATCATGACATTTTATTAACACTTGAATCTACCGATGATTTTGGATATCATACAAAATGTTTGAAAAAAATTACAGTTTTAAAGCAAAAAGATTCTTTATCTTTTTGCTTTAAAACTGTAATTTTCGAAAGTTTTTGCAAGACACAAACCGTAAGTAAAATTTTAATCGAACTTAAAAAATATAGGTAATAATTACGATATAAATAATACAGAGCTAACTTTGAGGTTATTTAGTAGAAATTATATTTTTTTTATTTTTCATTTTTATAGAAAAATTAGAAAATAAAAATTTATAATTTTAAAAAAACCAAACCAAAGTTAATTATTATTAGTATTCATAATTCGTAATTTTTGTTATTAGATAAGGTATATAAACTAGTCTTAGATATATAAAAAGGGGTTTGTGTTCCTAATTTTTGATTTGATTTGTATAATGTTTGAGTTATGTTAATTAATCTAATAATTGTTTGTTTTTCATGAAAATAATTACTTTTTTTGACAAATTACGATTTAAAGACAATGATAATAAATCTGAGTACAAATAAATAAATAAATATTGAATAATTAGTGCTTTATTTCTCTTATTAATCCCATAGGTCTTTTCGGTTACGCGCGCCTGCTCCCGTTATAAATGACTACGCGCCCGCTTGAAGGTAAAACTGATGATTGATGAATATGTAAAATAAATGTAATACTTGAATAAAATTAAATCTTTTTTCATACAGTACTTGTACAACACAATTTTTTTACATAAGTAACCTTGATTTTATTTATCATCAATATTCATTTTTTTTTTGTAATTTTTAAATTTGTCGTTGACTTTTTAATTTTTTATTTTAGAAAAGAAAGACGTTTCTATTGGAGTATTTATTATTTTGAGTCGTACCTAGTGACTAGTGGTGTTACGCGCTAGCTCTCTTTCACTCTACTTTTAATATTTACTATATTTATTAGCCAGCAACCCTTATTGGCGGCCAGATTTAATTAAGCAACCGTATATAATAATATACAGAAAAAAAATTGCTTTAATTTGATATATAAATTATAAATGTACGTTGTGGGTGTATAAATGTAACAAATTCATACCTGTGTATACCTGGCTGCGAAGAGGTGCGGCCAGGTGCGCAACGGCAACCATAATTTTTCAGAGTCTTTATAGATGTTGCCGTGAAGTAGACGACATTTCATTGAAAAAAAAAGTCAGAGAAATTTCTTACGGATTATGAATTATTAATAATTTAATTAAAAATACTAGCGGCCACATTTTGATAGGCAACCTGGTGGATATAAATTCTCCTAATCATGAATATGTGTAAAAATTTGGTTTTCAGCAAACACTCGATGGGTACACTGATTCTGCAGCCGGATCTTAGACTATAAAGAACTCACCTATTTAATGAAAACTAATATTTTGTGATACCGCAGTCAGTTTGTAACAAAACCTCTTTTAATATTATAACACTTTTATCACCACTTACAGCCTGTTAAAAATACTCCAACAACTATTAATGTACTGCTTTAAGCTGCAGCCGTGTGTATCCCCAGATATGTCAAGATAACACAGATTAAGATAAAATAAATAAGAGATTATATCTTTTAAAATAAGATTTTGTATCGCCGGGTGCAACGATTCTTAGCAAAGTAGTGCAAAACAATCATGGCCAACTACTTTACCGTAACAGTTAATTTTGCGAAATTCTGAAAGATATCCTTATTAATTATCGTAGCAGTTTAATTATATGAAAAGATTTGCGAAAGTTGCCCAGTTAATCTTGCGAAATCGATTTCAATATCGAGTTGGTTACCATCAAACAACTATCAAAATATTATCGGTGGATATTATTTATTGCGAAGCGGTAATAAAGACTTGGTTTCAATTCTGCCGAAACTCGTTTGTGCTCTCATCAACTTCATCAAGGGGGCAAAAGGAAGGTCGTGTAGAGGATAACTACTTACATGAAGTCGGCAAACAACTAATTAGTTCTAGAGGTAGTACCTCTATAGGTAGGTATACAGTCATTGAAGAACAAGTTTAGGTATTCACTTGGGATAATTTCTAAACAATATAAACACTAGAGAGAGATGTAGGTACGTAAGCCAGTGACGTGGTGACTTAAAGGTTTTCATTGATTGAAAACGTCTATAGAAAGGTAAGTGTCTTAACTACTTGATGATTATGTTGTCACAGCTATTATGTCATTAAATATATAGGTATTATAATTACATGTATTATCTTATCTTTCGCGTAAAGAGCTTTTCTTAATCCGGTGTTGTTACCAAGAGATTTTCTCTAATATTGTAAAGTGTAAAATGACGCGCTGTCTGTCAAGATCAAGACTCGTGAGTGCGCATGATTGCGGTGTCCCATTTTATTTAATTTAAAACAATGAAGAGTCTGGATCCCGATCGCGATCGTTAGCGGTCGGCCATGTTCGGGGAACAGATTTGTGACGTCATTCAGCGGATATCTGCACTTTACTGTTTGAGGACGAGTATAACTAGCTTATTGGTTTTTCTAGAATATTTTCAAGAAGCGTGCCAGTATTCTGTGTCTGTATAAATGGAGAAAGATCATACGTGAGAAGGTGATCAGAAGTGTGGTCACGAGTCACTCACCTCAGCACTGCGGAAAATGAACCAAGGAAGGAAGTATCTGTAATAGCAATGGCAACATTGTATCAGATCTATTTTCCAAGTCTATGGAAACTGATCACTTCTGTGGGAAAAATGTGAAAAACAAAGGAAGGGTCATGTATGAATGTTTATGGAAATATCGCGGAGTGTTTACAATTAGAGCGAGCTTGCGTCCACAATATTGATGCGGCCTTTACTTGTTCAACTTTAATGATCGTGGGAACTTCCATTATATAGATAAATAATAGATATTATTTGTTTGGAGTAGTGTTCTTCCATAACTTTACATTTTTTAGAAAACATTGACCCGAGCCTTTTATGTCTAGCATGAAACAAAGTAAGAAGCAGTACGTGAACAATAAAATCCGCCTGGGGCCTCTTTACATGAGGAAGATGAACGAGACTGGGGAATTGTCTACCCTGTCCCATGTGTTGTGTCGTGTGTCTGTGTCTTTCATAGTTTGAGGGTACGGGAGATCAAATTTACAAAATCTTCGATGAAATAAAATATACTACTTGAGTGTAGTATGTAGAACTGATAACAACGTAAACAAATACGAACCAGACCTCTTCTTATCTCTCTCAATATGAGAGTGAAGTGATAATGTTGACAGATCATGTGGAGGCTCGATCGTTTTATATAGTTTTCGAGATGTGTGAGTTGTGTGTTGGGATGAGTGCAAATTGTTTCATGTGTAATTTAAAATGTCGGGTGCAAATTAATGTGAGGTGAAGCTACGACCTGGGGAAAAGTGAGTGCAGAAAATTCTAGGTTTTTTGGGAAATGTTAACATCTTGATATAGTCTTCTTCTGTGTTGTGGATGTGGTTATATATTCTGTTTGTAATCTTGTTGTTAATCAGATTATGTAGAGCAATGATAGACCTTACCTTGTATGGTTATATATTAATAAATATAAATGACGTATAGGCACCACACTCTGACCCGGAGGAAAAATATTCATTCCGTGGAACTATTGGATGTTCAGCCAGTTTATCAAATTTACAGTCAAAGGTTGTAAATAAAGTAGTACAACTTCGGGAAATAACAGGATTAACGTCATCCTTCACACACATCTATCTAATAAAATACGAGTTTGAAAGCATTTAATTCTAATCCTGACACCTGAAGTCCCAATTGATAAAGTTGTTGAAAGATTAAATTGTTTTGATTAATTCAGTGCAAAATTATAAAAACACTTTCACTTACAATGCAAATCTAATCTTATCGGGACTTTACCGGGGCATCGATTATAACACTAAAAAAATGCTATCTCTTGCAGTTTAATATTAAAACACGTGCCACACATGTTTTTTCAAATAATTATCGTCGCAGCTGACTGCCTTGGAAATCTCCTCCGAATGCCATCAATGAGCCATGATAGATGGGTTCCTATATTATTCCAGGGTAGGCCAACCAATAATTAGGTTTTCAATTCCAATATTCTCAATAATAACATAAAGTTTAGCTTTGCCCTCCTCACAAATCACTATAAAATTGGTAAAATCTTCAGAATATTTCATCATCATCATCAACAGCCTATAAATGCCCACTGCTGAGCAAAGCCTCTTCTCACAAGGGGAAGGTTAGAGCATTAATCACCACGCTTGCTCAATGCGGGTTGGCGATTTCAAACTTATAATTAGAAATTATAAGTTCAGGTTTCTTCACGATATTTTTTCTTCACCGTTTGTCAGTGGTGTCTAAATAATCTTAGAAAGTACGTATAACTCGGAAAAAGTCACATTGGTACTTGCCGTTGGTAGGTTTCGAACCCGCACCCTCATGCATGAGAAGTGGGCGTCTTAAACCTCTGGGCCACCACGACAACACGTCAGAATATTTGGAGTATTGGAATTCCATCCATTAAAATAGACGATTTATGAGTAAACAAAAAAACAAAAAAAAATCTTGTTATATAAATATTACCAACAATTAGTAGGTACAGTATTGATCTACTGCAATTTGTTTTTTTTTCGGTAATGCATATAAAACATTTATTTGAATATTTAAATCGATGCCATTTTTATTATCTGTGTGTATAAAATCTGATATCAGTTCGGAAAATAATATTACCTATCATCATTGATCATTAATGACATTTAGCAATGTTAATTACTAAGGTACATTATACATCAAAACAAATTTTGTAAATATGTTTACATACGAAATATGTATTGTATGTAGGACAAAAGATGTATATACGTCAGTAATTAGCATATAAATGGTAATATTAACAAAGAAGAAACTTGAATTTACTGCTGTTAGGCTGTTCATACATTTACAATACGTATTGAAGATAGAATAATGATAAGTACGGCTGTTAGAGTTATAGAGGTGCTGGATCATATCTTTCTTCATAAGAATATTAAAACTGATAATGTTAGAGGTATAGTGAGATAAAATTAAAGAGAAAATCCTATACTTTGTATTCGTCGTCGCTCGATAAGTCACAATGTAGGTAACTTAATGCACATGTAACCTAAATTGCTAAATCTCAGTCCTATTTTGCCCGATTTGAGGTCATCACAAATCAACTAGTATAATCACAAACCTAAAATTATGTCTCTGATAAATAAATTAATGCAAAACTTGAATTTTAGGACTTTATTATCTTTGTTAATATACAGAATTTATTGCGTTTATGATTGGATTTAAGACTCCTTTTTGTTTTGTTCTGCCTCTTTGTTTTATATGGTATCGAATTACATTACTGGTTAGTAAGTCTATCTGCATTCTTCATGGTAATTAGTTAATATGTTTTCTTGATTGGAAGGTATTTTTCTTTAGGTATTATTTATTACCTTAGATTTGTCTAACTACTAGGAATTAACAATCGTCAAGGAAGCTATGCTCGTGCGGTAGGTACCTATTGTACCTGACAGAAATGTTTGTAAATTACTCCGTTTTGATATCTAAATACTAGTTCTGCAATAACGCAATTACGTACTGCTGCATGAACTAAACATTATACAAACTGTAAACCTTTACTGTTCCGCATGCAATCCCGGTATTTGCTGTGAAATACTTGCGTATATTATGTATATGGAGAGAAAATTGTGATTAATTATTATGTTCACGACTTACTCATGGAACTGATTGACGAGGAACTCGACTAGTTTCAGCAATGCGCGACCTGCGATGTGGCTGCTTTACAGCCAGTGTCAATAACCTATCTATCTGTAGATTTGCTTACTAGAGATAGAATTCTGACATGAACTCTATACAAAAAGTGTCAAAATCCTATTTCTAGTAAGCAAATCTACAGATAGATAGGTTATTGAAATTGGACGTTAGTCAGCTGCGGTGCGGGCCCAACGGCCCTCTGCCGTGATTCAAGCCATGCTAGAGGTAGCATGGCTTGAAACTAGTCGAGTTCCTAGTCAAACAGTTCCATGTGTAAGCCGAAATCATAATAATTAACTAGTATGTCTCACAAACAGTTTAATATAAAATTGTGATTGTTCACGGTTGGCATGGTTTGGGTTCGGTTTTTCTTGCTTGTGCGGCTTTTAAATTTATCCGGTATATTACTTTTTAAATGACTTTAAAAAGAAAAAAGCAGGTTCTCAGTCCAACCTGTAGGTGTGTTTGTACGCGATTATCTAGCTATTGACTGAACCGATTGTAATGTGCTTTTTAGAAAAGTGTTTGTTAGTCTTAGGAGAGGAGAAGAGGTTTTAGTAGATTAATTAACCGACTTCAAGAAAACGAGGGGATGATGCCGGTTTTTTTTTAACGTAGTTTATAAAAAAGTTATTTCTCATACATTTTTGCTGGTCAATTAATGACGCCAATATCTTTAGAATAACTTAAATCAATAGGTGATTAGCTTCAATCAAGTATTAAGTTATTACAGGTGAACAAACGCGATTAGAGAAAAAATAGAACACAACAAATAAATCATATTAAATTATAATTAATCCTAATTACACGTGACCTCGTCTCGAGCTAATACAAACAGAAATTGGTAGCAGCACTAGGATCTATAGTATGCGCTAGCGCACGCGATGTAAACGTTAATAAATGGATACGTTACATTGCGGTTACGGTATCATCACGGTATCCGCAAGCCGGAGCTGGAGTCATGGAGTCCCGGGGAACAATGTGTCGTGACATCGTGACTAAGGTCTGATTAAGGTAAATAAGACCCAATTTACCTGTTCACTGGTTGATGATAGACAATATGATTCATCAATGTACAGTGAGGCTGTGTGTAGGACTGTAGGTTGGTGCAATTACCCACGTGTCGCACCTACACATACAAGTTGAGTTCGTCCTGCCCCGGCTTCGCACGGTTGCAATTATAAGGCTCTAAATTTATCAGTGTTTCTCTACTATATTATGCATGTATTATACATATAAACCATCCTGAAGAATTACTCTATCGATTAAAAAAAAGGCATCAAAATCTGTTGCGTAGTTTTGAAGTTCTAAGCATACATAGGGACAAACAGACGGCGGATAGTGACTTTGTTCTATACTATGTAGTGATAACATAACATAACACCACGCCGTTTATCCCTGTTGTTACATTGTACAGTGGTACAGTGGCCACATTTCACTATTTATGTTGTGAGTCCCATGTAATAGAGGGTGAACCTATTGCCATATACCGGGCACGATTCTGGGCTCTGTGTTACTACTGAGAATTAAAAAAAAAACCAGTAATATTTTGCCGGTCCCAGGAAATCGAACCTGTCACCCCTTGCCCGGCAGTCGCACCAGTCTGTTAACAAGGCAGTATTGATATGATATAATAACTTCCCAACTCATCGTTGGTTTGTTTACTCTTGTTCCTATGTGTCCTGTAGTTTTAAATCTTTTTAGAATATGTGAGTCTGCGTGGTTCTATAATGATAGAGTTACTTATGTGAGGAAGATAGTATCTTAATGGTTTTGTTCTTAATATTTATTTACCATACAAACTTTTTTCAGACAATGTCAGTATAAAGCAATCAGGTGATCGGTGATGGGCAGGATAAAAGCGTCATCCATATTTTTGTTGAATATGCCCCTGTTAATTATTTACTTTGAAAGTATGTAGTTAATATTAGATTATTAAAATTACAGAAGCTCGTAATTATACGTATTTAACGTATTTATCAGATTATTTTGTAATTGTTAAAAATATTATCATTTTCATTTCCAATTTCGTGTTTATCGGGAAAGGCTCACAATTTTATCTGTATCACATACTATTGTGTATATGCAACCTGTTCCTATCAGTCATATTTTTTCAATAGATTTGCGACTTTATCACAAAAGTCAAAGATGAAAATCTTTTACAAAATCTTTCGCTGTTGTTCATTCAACTACACGTGTATGTAAACAATCGTGTGTACGAATAGAACCGGTGTCAGTGTGTTAGCTAACAAGTACATAGTGTTGCCCCAAAGGTCAGGCGGTGCCTGGCGCCCGCTCACTTCATACATCATAGACTCTGCGCCTGCGCTCTATGGCCCGACACCATTGTGCAACTAACGCAACTTACATAATTTCACACACACCATACATACACTTGTTCGTTTCTAAAACTATCTGTTTCTATCGTTTCTAACTATCTGTTATGACATTCAAAAATGCATTTTGAAGAATACGAGTCATCAAGCTCTCTACGTAATGTCGCGAATCGAATATAATATCCTTGAGTTACAAACTGTACAAATTAACTAACAACCTTTAACCTTTAACGAATTATGTAGCAAAAAAAAAATACCATAAATAAAAAAGGATATAAATAAAGGAATCTGATTAGTTTAATTTCTTCGAACACTTTTTTTGATTTCTAATAATCCAGCTGCTATATTGGTAAAAACTTGATTCGAAATAAAACTTACACTATTTAATAACTTAGACTATAGACTTGTTTAGTAACTTAAATTGTACCTACATGCGATAACATAGGTAATAACATAAATTAAAATAAAAAAATAGCTGCACGACTGCTCGTATCAAAACCGCAATCAAAGTCAAAATAACAGCAATTATTTACAAGGACGCCATGAAATAAAACAAAACCTATGCAGACCCAGACAGTAATGAACTCACCGACACACTCCAAATAAACAACAAACTTCGTGTCACAGATAACTGAGATACAAGAAAATGTCAATAGAAACACTCGCGATTACAAGATACGATCAATTTGACAGCTGTCAAAAAGTGGCGCGAACGTCCGCGTCTGTCCGGCTGCGGTGGCAGAGTGGCGCGGGCGCAGCGAGCGACCATACCGCGACTGCGATTACAAGTTACGCCACCAACTTGTTATCTGTTCCACCTCATTGCGTATGCGATCAAACGGAATATGCGGTGGCCAGCGGTGGCTGCCTGCGGTTACCTTAAAACTTAGGTATGGGCTGCAAAGGTCGACCGATGACAGTTGACTGTGTCGTCACAAGCACATGACCTTGCACCAGTCAATAGAAATTGGGACTTTGTGATTTGATTCGTGTTTGGCGGTCGATTGATAAGATAAAAGTGTTGATAAGAAAAATGAAAATTCATTAGAAGTTAGATAGAGCATACTTCGACACTCTATTATCAAAGTTGTTAGACGAGGCGAAGTACTTAGATAGGAAGGAAGGAAACCGGATTGTGGCCCGGAATCTCACGACTCATTGCACTGGCGCTGGTGTTCTCACGATGCAGGCGGAGATTGCAAACAGACAAAAAGTAACGAATAGAAAAATAACAACAGTAAATAAAACTATCATACGTAATGTAAAACGTAAAATAGCACGATTCGAATAATTTTCACTGAAAGGCAATTTTCATTTTATGACCGAAGTCACGTTTCAAGATGGCCTTGGTCAAGAAAAGGTTAGTAACAATGCGAATTTCCTTGATCCCACATACCTAGTACATAATAGCTACTAGCTACATACTAGTTGATACTATGATATTATGCATCCTTATCACGCTCATCCCCATTCTGTACGCTATCCCGTTACCACTGATAACAACTGCTGCGATACACAAATTAAGCAGGTTGACATGCAGCCTGCGCCCGCGCATGCTAACGACCCGCTCAAGGAAGTGACGTAACTCAGTTAGTCCGTATTATGCGAGATGTAGATTATGTCAGTGAAGACGTTGCACAAATAATGAGGTCTGATTTGTATTTATTTGAATTTGGAATTTTGGAACAAATAATTTGGATTACCAAGTTGACAGATGTTTCTGCGTACACGCTGTTTTATTATTTTGCAGATAGAATTTAAATGAGCATTTAAATAAATTATTTTGGATTTTTTACGATATGTTTCTTGTGTGTGTATGTTTAGCTGTAACCGCCTCTGATTTCAGTGTTTTTGTTTGTTATCATTGAAACATGTCAAGAGGTTCAGTAAGCCTTTCTTTGGGGCTACGGGTGTGTATGCACCCGTACGGAGGTTTAGAACATTCAGTGGCCTCAGGGAAGATGGTGGCACAGCGGTCACGGGCCGCCGAGCACAGTGAGGCTCAAGAGAGACATCCGTCTCCCTAGGGATGTGCCTTAATGGGTATTGCACCGTGGGAACTTCGGAACAGGTCTATTTTGGAGGAACCGGTGCTCCTTATAGGTGTTGAGGGTGGTCACCGGGGTGGTTTTAGTGAGGTGAAAATCCCACACTAGTCTTTCTCCCCAAAAAGCTAGGCGCCTTTTAAAGGTATCCCCCGACATCGGAAAAAAAATCTTTTCTTATGGGTCAGTGGAGGCGCGTCGGTCACGAGTGAGCTATTTACGATTGAATTCTTAACTTACTCTACTATCTTCGTTTACATTGACTTTCGTGCATTTTGGTTTCTTTAAATTTTCTGGAAAATATTAAGACAGTTCTTAAATGTGGGTATTAGTTAAATTTTTTCAATAGCATTTTCTCCATATAACTTCAATTACATACGCTATGACGTAATATCCGTACAACTTGCGCAGTCACCGCTCGTTTCGATCATAACTCTAGTCTATCGAGATATTGTACGAGTAGGTATGGATCGAGTCGTCAATCTATCGGCTCGATACTTTGATGATCGACTGCCCGCGCGCAGCAAATAGCTCACGACTTCACCGGCATACCAAATATGGTGCTGAGATCATTTCGGTCACTTTGTTCTTTATTTTGTTTGTATACTATGATTCTTCAGATTACATAATTTTTAAAATATTATGTTCTCAAGGTCCAACAGGAAAGAAATCTATCTTTACTTAAGACAAGTGGAGGAAAGTTCTCATTATTTATCATTTATTGTGGACATCACATTTTTGTGTTATGAGTAAGTTAATCTTATGTTGTCGTTAGTTACTTGACAAGATCACGTGGGTGGAATGGTTAGCTGAATGTGGAAAACAATGCAATAGAGAAGTTAAGTGTCTCCTTCCTACATACTTTACTCTTTAATGGAGGTTTGACCCTGTAACATAGAGCTATGCCTCGACAAAAACAGTTAGAACAACATTAACATATCGATACTTGTGAAGTGCATGCAGTATTCTTAAATCTTCATCAGGAATTCAATTCTTTATTATTTGGAACAAGATCGAAAGTCGTCTGTGCATGTGCATCATGGTAAAGCGCGAACACGTTACGTAATTGACGTTTCTCAGTAAATAAACAGAGAGCTTAGTACAAGTTTGTAATACGTTTATAGTAATCGAAACAAGACCGCATTCGACGCTCTGATTGGCCGGCTCCAATGAATCCACCAATGAGAGCGCCGAACGCGGTCTCGTTTTGATACTTGAAATGTAATTCATACTCGTACTAAGGCCTCAGAACGTAGTGAGTGACGTAGTGTCAATGTTTAATGTCACTGGCTCAGGTTTACAATCAGATAAATCTATACATATGTGTCAGACTCTTACTGACTAAAAACCACCCCGTTCCTACTCCTGCACTTCGAGCCGGAGCCCCAAGTCCTCCGCGGCTTCGGATCGGGATCGGCCCTATTGAGCCCCATCCGTGGTGGTCTGAACTCTTTGAGACGCATGCGGAACGCGACGCGCCGCACGCTCGAGTCTGGTTATGGTCAGGCGGCGAGCTACCCATGCTCGCCGTCCGCACGCCCGTGCTTACGGTAAAGGTTGAGGTTAAAGTGCTACATGTTACCGCGGTCCGGATAGAAGCACGAGTTGGAACGGAGTGGTTGAAAGTCGGTAAGTCTGACACTGACCTGGATGAAGATGAAAAAGATTGGCCACAGAAACCAATAAGAAGAGACTAATGGAAGGAGGGTAGGGCGGCCTTTGCCCTGCAGTGACACGACCATGGCTAAAATTAAAAATAAATAAATAATAAAAGCTGAAACCCCTCACCTTACCCAGAACGGGGGACCAAATCAGAACCCATTTTATAATTTACCCCCTCAAAAAGCAATTGGGTGTAAGTAAAGGTTTTCTTTGATACCACTAGTGGTAATAGAGTCACGTGACCTGATGAGAATTCTCGTAAATACTCGTAACCTCCTAATTACAATATTATCTCCGAATATCGCCTGATATGAAAGATAATAGTACCTATCGAATATTTATATGCATTTTTCGGATAAGACCAAAAAACTGGCAGCATTGCCACGTTGAATAGCAATGCTTAACCTTTGCCCAAGGTAGTAGCCAGCCCTTCGATCACCTGAAGCGTCAACCATCCTCCTTACAATATCTTTGTAAAGAAGATGTGCACTTGGGCCCCACGGCACTAAAGTTTCAACCACAAACGGTTCGAAAGCATATTGAATATGTTCTCTCTCTCTCTAATGAACATTTCATTACGCTAAGGCATGAAACTAGTACTTAAATACTACGTGATTTCTAAGTGTGAGTTCTAGTGAAAACGTTAGCGATATTGAAACTAAACAAAATAAGACTAAGCTTGTATTTCCTCTAAAATTGATAGAATTTTCTCGTTATCATTATGTCATTCATCAGTTACGTTTTTGGCTCAAATGTGTGACTCTGAACACTCGGATTGACTGAGACCAGCTCTGTGTCCATCAGACCAAAGCTGATAACATCAGAATGTTACTTTTGTAACATTCTGATTATATCACCTACAGTAAACACCAAATAGATATTATAACTACTACAAGCACTTCGTAAATAAATTCGAGTCCTACCTTGTTCCCAGTATATCTTCAACCGTCCAGTTCCGTGTCGTCCACTCCGCGAGGATCCTCGGCCAACACTGGACACCACCCCTCGCTATCTGCGATTATATCAGGCGCACTATCTAACTGTGACTTTGTAACATTCACACAATTCAATTATTACAGAACAAATGTTATAACACTTGGGAATACTAAGATAGTCTCGCTTCATTACTTTGATAAAATTCTGTATAAAATGCTAGTCGAATGTTATTGAGTGTAGTATTCGTGTTTTGTAAATTAAAACTCATACATACCTACTAGTACTCGTGTACTTAAGCTACGATATGGTTTTGTTATCGTTGTATCTTAAACTTATTATTGAACTTAATTACCCAGAGAAGCTCTTAGATTCATTATTTGTTTATTAATTACAAGCTTTTTGAATATATTTGCTATTAGGTTTCAACACCAAAGATATTAGGTATTGCTACAAGTACTAGACTGTAATCGAAGCAGTACACCTACATAATTATCCTAACTAAAAGTCTACGCTATCACTTCAGACTGACAGAGCGCAGACAGATGACCTTCAGACGTTTAATTTCCAATAGCAAAAAGCGAACAATATATTTTCTTCCTGTTTCAACATGCTCATCACGTACTCTGGTAAGAAATTCCAGCGGCACGACAAAATAAACTGCGAACATAATATATTTACTACAATACGGCGACCACCCTACACTACTGACCATGAAGAATCGAACATTCAAACAATAAATTAATTTGAAACGTCCAAAATTCCCCCGTCCAATGATAATGAGCAAATAAACTATTAATACTAATAGTTCTAAGTTTGAACTAGACTTAAGTATGCCAAACAGCATGTCAGCACGTGAGCAGGGTAGTTAATGCACTGAATTTAAAACTAGGTCTAAATATAAAATATTTTTTGCGTGTATCTGCACGAGTGCGTGCCTAAACATGGTCTAAAAAACTCATGCAACATTAATGTTTCTTTGTTTTGTATTCATATTAGTTGAATCTATTAATTTATGCGAAACATGAACATGTTATTTACTACAATACAGTAACCAGGATTCTTCTCTATAGTCTCTTTTGATACTTCTAAAGTAGCTAAGGATCTATTTGGGTGTGTTTTAAATGGTATACAAAAGTATCATCAAACGATGGACTGTTAAACTAAAAAAACTTCACCTGCTAGGAAGATGACTTGTTCATACGATGTCAGCAACACAACAACAACAACACTGTTATCGAAGTACTGTACTGTAAGTGTACTGTACTGTAAGTAAGTGTGTACTTAGATTACGAAAGCGGCAGGTCCCATTCGTTAAGCCGACACATTGGCAGCAGGTCCTCAATGCATCACAGACTATAGTGCACCAGGTGGCTGCATGCGTCACCCAGTGCCATACAGCATATCAATGTAGGAACCCTAAGAGATGTACAGCTTTGGAAGACTTACCGATGCGACACATGCAAATGTGCGTATTGTGCATTCACTATTCTGATGTACAGTGCGTTTGAATGAACAGACACAGAGCCTGTACTCAATCACAGACCGATATATTATTTTATAATTACCTTAAATTATATATAAAGTATTAACCTCTCAGTTCAAAAGCCTCTTTGAATGCAAAGAATATAAAATTTCATGCGTTTACAAACAGTAAAGTAGTTATACATGCAAATGTGGGAACATAAATGAGTTCATGTAAACAAAGATAATGTTGTGTCGAGCCGACATCGTAAAGCTGAAACAGTGCAAATATCTATTCTATAGGTACTTTTGTCAGTAGGTTATACTGTCATTGCAGTTTGGACGATGACTTCTTTCAGTACAGATCAATAAATTAATAGATAAATTAAGGATTTATGATTATTGCTAGAAGATAATGTTATTTATGACTTAGAATAGTTGGTGAATGTTCTACTTGGTACTCTAAGCAAACGCATGTATATACATAGTACATATTATGTATTTCGCTATAGGCAAGTCCTTACAAAGTTACAATCCTTATAATGACCACATTCCCGGTTGGTGACCAGTATGATAATGTCCTTATCATAATGTCCTTGATTGATGAAACTCAGTTATTTATTTAATTAAATTGTAAGTAAGTACTTATAGTCAATTGAAGGTAAAAGTGTAGTGTACAGTTACATTCCATCTTAGTGTTTATTGTTAGTTAACTTTATATTTTACTTCTTATGTACTGAAAGCTCTATAATATGTAGAGCCTTGTACCAACATTTCATTAGTTACAATCCAGCCAATCACAGCGGGTTATCTTAAAGTTCAAGGGATACGGAAACTGCGACTCCAAGCAGAACAAGGACGACGGGACCATTTGTGACACTCGCTTTAGGTACTATTTCTTCAATATGGGTTTTTTTAGAGGGGCATGCAAAGTTTAAAGTAAAGGAATTATAATTCTACTAGCTTCTGCCCGCGACTTCGTATGCGTACCATCCCATTTTTTCCCGTCCCCGTTCGTGATTTTCGGAAAAAAGTAAAAAAAAATTGGGTAAAAAGTATCCTATGTCGGTCTCCTGGCTCTACCTCCCTACCAATTTTCAGCCAAATCTATTCTGCCATTCTTGAGTTATAACACGACTTTCTTTTATATATATAGATTTTCTGGTTTTCTGATTTCATCTAGCACTGCGTCGCACATTACAATGATACGTAACAATCTAAGTATTTGACGTAATGCTACAGGTTCAATTTTTCACCTGTTTATTCTTTCAGTGCTCAATGAACAGTCTTATTTTTCTTTTTTAATTAGGGTAATTTTCTAGTTATGGCCATGAAATAAAATTGTACTCAACATGACAACATTTCTAAAACGATACTTCCTTTAAGACACAAATATTTCACAACAGATTTAAGTTTCTATGTAAGTTTGTAGCGCCTGCGATATTGCAGTGAGTTAAAAATGCATGTCGGTGTTGATATAAGTGTAAACTTTGATCACCGAGTGGATACGAAGAGTTAGCAACATTTGTTTGGAAACTGTAAATACGTTACCTACATATAAGATTAAAACTATAAATTAAAACATTGTGGCAAAGTAAACATTAACTATTTACCTATTACATCAGTTTACAGTTTATTTCAATTAATAATTATTTTACTGGCAACAAGATCTCATAGGCTTCCTATAATATACTTAATTGATTAAAAAAACATACAGTCGAATTGGTAACCTCCTCTTTTTTGGGAAGTGGGACTCGAGAACGTTTCCCTTTCTTTAACTTTAGAATTCAACCAAGTTTAAAATTCAAAAAGTTGATTAAGTTATAAAAGTTTAAAATATGGTCAGAAGATTAAGCTTTTTAAATTAAACTTTGGAGAACAACTTCTGTAACTTACATATTTGAACTTTAACATTAATCGTTACATCTTAGTTCAACAATATAACAAGTGTCTAGAACTAGAAGTGTTGGTATCACCCTTGGTAGGACAATCCGATCAATTGCATGTTGTGAAAAACAGATATTCAGTAAAAAAAAATGAAGTATTTACTTATTTATTAGGTTTAGTGTTGACTGCTACGTAGTTGAGAAATGGCCTGGACCATAGATATAATAAACTTGAAAAATGGCCTGGACGTGGCCTGGACACAAAAGAAGATACCTTCGTTTGAGAAGTGTCTACTTATAAATATGTAATAAGAAAATGTATCCTATGTAGGCAATTTATTACTATATAAGTATAAAAAGTAGCTACTGTAAATGCAAACTTACCAACGTATAAGCAGTTGGCTTGATTTATTACAGTACTTTGACTAGTGATAGGATAGGCTACGTCCGTCCGCGCAACTTCAGCCCAATTGACGCAAATCTTAGTTCCAATCACCGCAAGATTGGGATACATACACATACATGCATATATATATATAGTTTAGTCACATGATCGATCCAAGATCATAAGGTCAGCTGGATCAAACTCACACGTGATTTTAAAACTATAATTTTATAGACAACATATGGCAACACTGAATAATAAATACAGACACAATTATTTAAAGCTACCCTAAATTAAAACCTCTCTAAACCGATTTTCAACTTTAAAAATATTCGTGTAAGTTTGGAATTCTATTGAAGACAGTAGTGTCCAGTTAAACTGATGTACAGTCAGTAAAATAAGGAAATAAACGTAATAAACTACTAAGACTTACTTATTATCTATATACCTCATATAAAAAAGAAACCCGTTTTCACGCCATAACTTGAGAACGGCTGGACCGATTTGGCTGATTCTTTTTGTTGTGTTTGTTATTGTTAGGAAATGCGAATGGGGGAAAACGGGGTTGCGCGTACGAACTCGCGGGTGGAAGCTAGTTGTATATACTATTTAATTTAATATACATAGTTTCGTACCGCACAGACTCGTTGAACAGTTCCACTGTCCATCATCTTCACTTTCATCCATGTTGACGCTTGTCCCCACACACTCACACACTCAGGTAACTTGTTAGCACTCACTGAAACTAGTTGCATTTCACTAAACGAAAGTATTGAAGCGATGGAACTAAACCGGAACATCGAGATTGGGAACTAATTCATTAACATGTTGGAGCACTTGTATTCATAGTCGTATCAGATTATGAATTAGAAGATTAGTACATGGTAGTTTGGGTGTCTTTGAAAATTATTTGATACTTTTAATTAATCGTTTAAACCACTATTATGCTATTTAAGACAAAAGTTAATTTTGAACTAAAACTGATTTATCTAAGAATTATATTTTTTCTTTTTTGTGGTAATACTAGTTTTAATTAAATTTATTAAAATAATCGTTTATCTTCAATTAATTCCGATTAAACTGTTAAGTAGTATCGAATGGGACTCGAGTGATACAGTTCAACGGCTCCAGAGATAAGTTGCGCACGCGCAGATGTCTCGGTACCTCAGCCGTGCGCACTGTTGACAATGCACGCTGCCCCAAAGTTTCATATAATTAGTGCCGGACTCAACATTCATACGATTAGGTTGGTAGGTCAATCAGATGAATGTTAATTACTTAAACAAATAAGAAAACATCTTTTATCTCTATCGATTTTTAGCCGACTGCTTCCGAAAAAGGGTTATGTTGACTTAGGTCATGGATAAGTGTGGGGGAGCCATACTTCAAAGTCAAAGTCAAAATCATTTATTTCAATTAGACCAGGAAGTCACTTTTGAACGTGAGCAATAGAAATTTAATTAGAGAAATTTAAGAGAGAAATTTAATTCTTCTGCAGGAATGGGCCACCGTAGTGATAATTCACAGAAAACCGACGTGAAACAACGCTTGCTTGTGCTTCTTCAATGTTACCGGAGGCCCAATTACCCCCCCCCTCCCCTCCCCTCCCTATCTCCCCATTCCCGATTTCCCACGGCTTTACCGGCACTAACTTTACCGGCTTAGGTATCCCAAAAAAGGTCATTTCTCAATGGTAAATGTAATGATTTTAATGGCAATAGTAGCCCATAACACTTATCTATGGTGTCACTGTTAAGTCCCAAAATGAATGCTTGACCTACCACACAGCTCGATAAATTAGGAACGATCATATAAGGGTCAGTAAGTCTCTCAATGATTGAATGATTAAGTCACAGAATAGTATGGATATCACTGTCCAGACCAGATATGTATCAGAGCAGTGTAAACAGACTTTTTTTAAAAGAGTAACACATGGAGTTTCTTGGTCGTTCTTCTCTTCTCCACTCGAATCGACATTTTGAAACGAGCGCCTAGCTTCACTGACGGACAGACTGACAGACTATTATTTATTTCATATTTGTTGACGTTTCAAAAGTACCAAATTATGGTTTAATTGAAATAAATGCTTTTGAGTTTGTCCAAATTATAATAACATCGTATTTTTTATTAGATATGTAAGAAGCTGTGGTTTTAGTCAGTAAGAGTCTGACACTCTCTCTTGCCTCATCCAAGGCAGGGGGAGTCATTGCGAAGATTTTCCCTCCTCAAAAAATAGTGTTTGATTTGGGGAGTACCTATCTAAGTAACTACCAAATCTCATGCAGATCTACATTCCTAACAGTTAGCACCTAGACGTTTGTATCACAAATAGCTATATAACATAATAGTTTATTTGCTCTACTGCCTCGTTGGCCAAGTGGACGCAAGTGCGGCTGACGGGCAAGGGGTCTCGAGTTTGATTCCCGGGTCGGGCAAAGTGTAACAAAACACAAATTCTCAGTTTATGCACGGAGTCTGGAATTGTGCCCGGATTATGGCAATAGGCTCACACTCTATTACATGGGGCTCATAACATAATAGTGAAAAGTAGGTGTTACATTGTAAGTGGCATTAAGTGCCGTAAAAGTGCACCTCTTCCTACCCCTTCGGGAATAAATAGCGTGATGTTATGTAATGTTTTATTTGCCAATTATAACGAGTGGATTAGATAATAGTAACATGATTGGCTGTAAAAATACCATAAACGGGTTCATCCTGGTACTCGAGTCGAGTGTGGTACTCCGGCAGCCTGTGAAGTGCTCTCGACCTAATAGAGCACTGCCACTTGGTACTTCATTACATTGTTGTACATCACTACAGGCACCTGTTAGATGTAGTAGCTAGGCAAGAATCTGTAGAGGTCATCATAATATTATTAAAAACTCTAAATATCGATTTGGAGGCCTTCCAGCCATAGGAGGCTTGGGCTCGCTGCCATCGCAGCGGTAAGTCCCCTCTTTGAGGAGTGGCTTGAGAGACGCTACGGCGTCCTCACCTACCGCCTGACGCAGGTCCTCACCGGACATGGCAGTTTCGGGAGGTACCTGTGTCTGATGGGGCGGGAGGAAACGCCCGGGTGTCATCACTGCGAGGACCGCCCTGAGGACACGGTGGAACACACGGTGGGAGAATGCCCTTCGTGGGCTGAGCACCGCCGTGTCCTCAGGGAAGTGATCGGCGATGGCGACCTCTCGCGTCCGGGCCTAGTGCAGGCCATGATGCGGAGCGAGGGGGATTGGGATGCCGTCTCCTCCTTTTGCGAAGCAGTCATGCTAGCTAAGGAGGAGGCGGGACGCGTGAGGCAGCGAAGCGCTGCCTCCTCGCAACCCAGCCATCGCGAAGGACACACCGGGCGTCGGGGATCGCGGGACGATCTCCGGCCACCGTAAGCGCGGGCCTGCGGACGGTGAGCATGGGTGGCTCCCCGTCCGACCAGAAACAGACCCGAGCGTACGGCGCGTCGCGGTCCGCGCGCGCCTCAAAGAGCCATCAGACCACCACAGATGGGGCCCAATAGGGCCGATGCCGATTCGGAGTCGCGGAGAACCTAACGGGTAACCGGGGCTCCGGCTCGACGTGCAGGAGAAGGAACGGGGTGGTTTTTAGTCAGTAAGAGTCTGACACTCCCTCCCGCCTCACCCAGGCGGAGGCAGTCATTCGATGATTTTCCCCCCTTAAAAAAAAAAAAAAAAGCCATAGGAGGCTATTTTTCAAGCGCCATTTTTTGCGTAATTAACTTATGTATACCTATGATTGGAATCAGCTTTTTTTCTGCGTCTACTTATAAGTCGATTTCGTAATAAATTTCGCTTACTCTCTTTTGGCCGGAATGCATCGAAACGCATAATTTAAATTGATCAAGGTCGCTGTCTGGCTAATTTGATCGAAGTATCAATAACGATCAACGATCAACAATTAACCTTCAAAAATCCCAGACGCAGGACTTACAAATAATCTTAAAACTCATGCTAACTCCTGCGTAATCATCTGAGCATGAGCAGCAAGGAAAGCCGCAGATTATATATGATAGCGGTGCGCACGAGTCACCATGGTGACGGGTCCCGGAGCTGCGCGTGCGCAACTGCTCTATCAATGATAATAATTGATAGTAAAGCTGTTGATAAAGAATTGGTGCCGCGCGCACAACACTTAAGGCGACGTTGTTCCAACGTACGGCAAATAAAATTTAAGAAATCTCCTAAAGTGCATTACAGTTCCTGACTCCATGTGTTGATGTCAGGTTCAGGCCTGGAATCAATGGTGCGTGATAACAAGGATTATCTTTCGTGAAAATATTCAACGTGTAATTAAGGCAAATAATGATAAGTAAATAAGTACCTAATGTGATAAATTTGTCATCTTTTTCAACGTCTCAATTTGGTTTTAGATTATTTTTTGCTTTTGTATTGTATTGTGGTTAAAGGGCGGTTTGTAAAGTTTTGTATATGTAACATTATGTATGTATTTAGCAACTTGTCACATATAAGCAAAAGAGTACCTAGATATCAATGTATATATCTTCTACTGTTAAAAAAAGAAACAATAAATATGCATCTTTGAATAAGTATGTAAATTAGCAAGCATCGCTTTAAGTTCCTTCCACCCGGCACTAAGAATATTTCTAGTGTCGTGCGCAAAAAGGCTTTCGTAAATGAGTTGTAATCAACAACAATGATATCGCATGATTGGAGCTCAATCGCGCTGACCGATACAGACAGTCGCATACCTAGGGTGATCGAACACTCTAATGTAATTGTTATCGACAGATAATAATTACCCAACACTACACTAATATTAATACTTTATTGTGAAATCATTTTACAATTAATTTAAAATATTATTATTTCAAAGAAAACATTAGTACGATACGGACATGTGACGACATCTAGCGTGGAATAGATGCAACGCGTTCAGAGACAGTCGTTTATAATTCACGGAACTTAACCGTTATGTTTTAACTGCTTGACGCTAGATGGCGCTATCGTTTACTAACCAAAATTAATAGTATCATACATACTATTATAAGAAGATTTTATAAACTATACACTAAATAACACTAGATGTTTTTATTACTAATAAATGAATTGACTCGATACACTTATCGCCTAAGGTTTGATTCTCGGATCGTGCAA
Source organism: Spodoptera littoralis (assembly GCA_902850265.1). Lineage (NCBI taxonomy): Eukaryota > Metazoa > Arthropoda > Insecta > Lepidoptera > Noctuidae > Spodoptera > Spodoptera littoralis. The sequence goes on from LR824547.2 coordinate 13,715,141, forward strand.
AATATTGTTCACATTTCAGATAGCGAGGGTAGATACCAAACGTTTGTAAGTAAGAATGTAAGAATTTAGGAAATGATTTAGCTCTATCAATTAAGAAAAATCAATTTTTTAAAATTAAGTAGTACTTTAATTAAGTACTGGGCGTATTGTTTGATTTCAAAATTCGAGTGTCTCACGCTCGATCTCGATGGCTAATCAATTGAAGTCATCAGATGAACGTTCGGATTATCGAAATTTTAATTGGTGAAAAATTGTCCTAAATATTACGCTAAGTATTAGAGTTTCAGCATATGCATTGGGCATGTGGAAGCCAGCCTTGGGTATTCTACAGGACCCTTAAGCAACACCGATGCTTTTTTATTTATTTATAATGCGGCGTTTTTGAAAATCAATATCATAGCCATTTAATTTATATGCATAGGTTAACACTAGTTAACCATTTAGATTTTTTTGCGCACGTGTTGAGGCGCCACCGGCGACTGAGGTCTGCCGAGGCCGAGGGCGTGTCGCGCCGCGCGGGCTCGCGTTACAAACGCGCCGCGCCGACATGCGACATCTGACCATTCGACACGCTCAACCGATACAAAAACTACAACAAATATAATATCCGCTAATAACAATATCCTACTTTGTGGATTTGGTGTATTTGTTGTTAAGTTCCATGTTTACTTATATAAGTCAATGTTTCGACAACTCACACAGATCAGTAAATGAAACCGTTTAAACTTTAAAGGTCGGTAGCAGGTTAAGGTAAAGGGTTTTGATATGAATTAACGACTTACGTAAGGGTACTTACCGTCGCGTGCTGTAACTGTATTCTTAAATATTACCTATCACTCAAAATTTAAAAATGAGCCCTGTCTTGTTCTACATCATCCAAGTCTATTGATACCGATAACATTAAATTATGTTTGTTGTAAATTGTGTATGTTTTAACAAGTTGCCATACTTTTCCCATCCACTGTATATTTCCATTGGCCTGCTAGCCCGTTAACCTATCATTAGCCAGTCAGGACCTACATTATCGATTAATCAAAAACTGAAACATTAACTACCTCGTTGGCCGTGTGGTTGCAAGTGGGACTACCGGGTAAGGGGTCTCTGGTTCGATTCACGGGTCGGGCAAAATATTACTGGGATTTTTAAAAATTCTCAGTTGTAGCACGTAGTCTGGAATTGCTCCCGGTATATGGCAATAGGCTCACCCCCTATGGGATATTGATACATGGTATAGGATCGATAGATATCGATACATGGGATAGGACTCATAAAATAAATAGTGAAAAGTGAGTGTTATTTTATTGTGCATACAGTGGCATTAAGTGACATAGTGTGCACCTTTGCTTATACCTTCGGGAATAAAAGGCGTGGTGTTATGTTTGTGAAACATAGAAGGTCGATATATTCCTAAATGTAACACCTGGCTATTATAACATCATCATTATTATAATCATCTGGAAGACATCCACTGCTCACTGTATCTGCAGAACGAAAGCCTCTCCCTGAAAGAACGTTGACCAATTCTTCAAGTAATTTGTTTTAAAAATAATAATAATACGATTATTAGCGTATCAGAGAAACAACACAGTGTAGCCCTGGCTCTTGTACTATCTCTCTATCACCAGACCCGGTCTCTCTATATACAAGGAAACATTGCACCACGTGAGAATAGACATGACACATAATGACTTATAGAAGAACTTACATCGAAGTTGGACAAAATTAAATGAGAAATAAAAAGTAAAAAACATAAATAAAACAAAGTAGAATGAATGCCCAAAAAAGTAAAACAAAGTAGAATGAATGCCCAAAAAAGTAAAACAAAGTAGAATGAATGCCCAAAAAACACAGAGTCGATTAAAATCATGCATTAAGAGCCGATTTTTCAATGCTCAGTTTTCTATCAGAGGAACAACTTCGAATATTTGACAATTCTTCCATTGAAATAACTGTCAAATGTCAATTTTATTCTACAGTTAAAAATTAACTGATGATTGAAAAAATGGCCCTTATTAGACATAGTGGTAATAAAATAATTGTTTTTTTTTATTTCTGTTTGTTACTAAAGAAAGTGATGAAGAATTCCGGTAAGGAATTACATTTACGAGAATAACATACAATAAACATACATCATCACAATGCAATGTGATTTAGTTAAAAAATAAACAGTAGGTACAAACTGACTGTTAAATCTACGGAAAGATGCGAGTCCAGTGCAAGTGCAGTGCGAGTCCATGATAAACTGCTGGGTTATTCTCTAAGTTGCCTCGTTTTGCAAGTGCGACTGTCCGTCAAGGGGTCACGGTTTCGATTCCCGGGTCGGGCAAAGTGTTACTGGGTTTTAAAAAAAAATCTCAGTAGTAGCACGGAGTCTGGAAATGTGCCCGGTATATGGCAATAGGCTCACCCCCTATTACATGTGACTCATAACATAAATAGTGAAAAGTGGGTGTTACTTCTGTGTGCACTTCTGCCTACCCCTTCGGAGATAAAAGGCGTGTTGTTATGTTATGTTATTCTCTAAGATGTCAATTCGCATTGTCGATCGCGGTCCACCAAGGCATTGGTTGTGAAAACAATCTCGATCAATGACGGGCGACAATACGATCGAGCTCACTTCGAGATTACGAATTCATCTTAGGCTCTTCACAGACGGACCACATTTCAACTGCAATCCAACTGCAAATTGCAGTTCGGATGCAGTTTGAATGCAGTTGACACGACTGTACTGTACTGTGTCTACTGGAACTGCAATGCGGTTCGTCTGTTTAGAGCCTTACTGAATAGCCTAACTGCTTTTTTTTATTGCGTTCTATAGTCTCTGCCTACCCCCATGAAATTTTAATACAAGCGTGAAGTGTATGTATGTATGTAGATTAACACGAAAGTCCTTAAACATACTACAACGATTGATAATTCGTGCCGCTCAAATTCAGTGTGCAGTTACCTGGGTTCTCCAAGTAATGTGTCCATCACGCCGCACTATCTAGTTGGGGTAGGCCTCTTATCAGTCCATATGATTAATTGTGATAACGCTGACATAATCACCTTGATCACAATCAGATTACTGTATCATGTCATCTACATTTATGACTACTAATATATTTTTAAACGATTTAGTCTGGAATTGCCGATATCTAAATAATTAGTTATCTGATCTTTCATTTCCCATTTAATTCATAATGTTTAGTGTTGTAATTTTGATTAAACTGTCGTACGCACGAAAGTAAAACATAGTCTTGGGTTACAGAAGCTACTTTTTTAAGTCGCACAGGATATATGCTTCTTTGCAGGAATCGAACCTGTGACTCAGCGATTTGACTCTGTGGTTTCTGTATACCCCTCCCTTAGAACATCATAAGTAGCTTTACTCGCCTTACCGCACACTTTTACAGTTTGTAGGTAACTCTAGAACTCGTCGCGGAGAACCTAACGGGTAACCGGGGCTCCGGCTCGACGTGCAGGAGAAGGAACGGGGTGGTTTTTAGTCAGTAAGAGTCTGACACTAAGGTGGGAGCAGTCATTCGATGATTTTCCCCCCTTAAAAAAAAAACTCTAGAACTCTTGCAGAGGAAGCATGCCTTAACTCGTTGAGTACCGTAATTATAGACACAATTAAAGAACAATAGGTTGTGGTCACCGGTGTCCTCGCGGTGTTTGACAGTTTAAGCTTAGTTTAACTTGTTAAGTTTCTGTTAGATTAACAGACGTTGTAATTTTACGTAGACATATGTCCGATTGTGAAGAAACGATTTTAATCCTTATCTTTTTTGTAAATGTTTCATGGCCTCATGGGCCTACGTCTATGTCTCACCTGGTGGTAAGCGATGATGTGGCCTACGATGCAGCACGTCGTCCCATAAACAACCTGTTCACTCGGGCCTGAAGACACCCAGGCTATACCGTTCAAGAAACAGAGACTCTGACAATGAATCCCATTCCTTACGTACGTACAAGGTGCAGTATTCGTGCGTGTGAGTGGGACATCTACCATGATTAATCTTATGGGCGATTTAAAAACTTGGAATCGAAACTTTACGTCTGTTGAATAAAATGAGCACGTAATTATGTAAAGTTCTGTAATTATTGTTTGACTGTGGGAATCAACCACAGTTCGCCATTTACCCACATATTGACATACGCATATTACATAGGTATATGCAGGTATATTACCATAAAGCTCACACAAATTCTGCGCGCGCGCAACACAAAGCTGCCGCGAGCCGTTTGCTGCACTTTTTAATTATGTCCTGCCCCTCTCATCACGCAGCCCTGCGGCACACGTAGGGTTGACAACTTAAGCATATTCTTTTAAGAATCAGGAATTTCATAAAAAATATTATATATGAATACTGATGATACTGAATATTTCATATCCTGTTAGGAATCAAAACCTTTCTGTACTTTACTTACTAATCAGTTAATACAGTTAATCAGACATATTCTTTCTAAGTGTATAATGAATCTCAGACAGGTCCGTGCCGTACATATAACCATGAATGAATATCGAGAAGGTCTTATCAAATATCGATTTCAACACATTTCTTCACATTTATCTGAATGGATCGTATCTTTGTGTTATCACTTCCTGACATAAGTCTTTCATTTTATTAATTAGGAAAACCCAATTCATAGATTTGATGTGTACGGAGAACTACAAATCACAATTTTACTGTGCCTTGAAATTATGTCAGGACCGGTATCAATACATTTTGTATTGTCATCGTCAATTTATTATTTAGAAGTTCTAACCTTCAAACAAGTGTGACAGTGTCGCATGTTGTAGAGATCCGTCCCTACATGTGAGAGTGCTCGGTTAGAAATAATCTCCTCATAATTAACGTGGCAGGAGGTTTCTTGATGCAGTCCAGCCCTGCGAGCCTGCGCCTGCGCGGCCCTCGAGCGGCGTCAAATGTCATTTTAACAGCGAGCTCGACCGTCGGTCGCCATATTTTTTGCTGCCGCGCATTTTCGAGCGCGATCATAAAATTTTGTTATTAATACAGTAAAATTTTCGGATTAGGTAGTATTAAATTCGAAACAAAGCAGGGATTTAATTGGTAATTCGTGTCCAGTGGCCGCTATACGAATATTTGTACGCGACCAATATCCGTTCGTTTATTGTTTTCGGTTGTAAAGTCGATTCGGGACGCGAGCGTGTGCGGCGCGGCGCGCGGCCGCTGCGTGCGCGCCATTCAATTAGCCACTGAATTTTTAATGAAATATCACGTTGTACAGCGTAATTAAATCAGAGTGCGCTACTGAAAATAGAGGATTTATTTGTGGAGCCATTGTGAGGCGGCGGCCGGTGTTGAGCGCGGCCTAATCAATGGACTTTTATTACGAGCCGCGCACCAATTCCGCTACAATTTCTTTTTGGTTGTTTGTATATTACATTCGGAGCTGATATTGATTTCGTGTTCTACTGCCGTCCGCCCCACACCACAACCGCCGCACATACCACAAACACGACGAACACAGGACCAACATGTAAAATGAGACAAAGTAACTTAATGTATGAACAAACCAATTTATTTTCTATACTGTGACCAATAAAGCTAGTGTTTAAATAATATCAAGTATCTAGGTGATAACATCTAGTTTGTACAGATTTTACAAATACCGACTAATGTTTAGCGGACACCTACTACATATTGTATTTTCTGATTTGAGTATCAGATTTCCTCAGAATACACCTCAATATTTCTCCAACAACACTATAGTAGGTATCTAGAGCTAGGTAGATAGAGTTACCGAAGTAATTCAGAGATAACTTATATAATTGTTTAATTAATTGAGATTTATTATTTACACATTCACATTTAGAGAAAACTTATTTGAGAGGATTCCGTACATAACATTAGAAATATGGCTCCCAGTTAGTGTATCACAATTTTTAGTTCAGTTTCATAAATAAAACATCCATTTACTTATCACATAAATTGAGACACGCCAGTTAGACAATAAAACAGAGAGAAATCATTAATTGAACACAAAATATTATTAACTGACAATATCTTTATTATTTGTGCGAGTAGACAATCTGTTCAACGAATAATTTTATGAATAAAATTAATTATTAGAAGTCATATTAATAGGTTGTGGAAGTAAGTACATGTCTGGTATTCGTATTAAATATTTACATGATTGCACCCATACATAAATAGTTGAGGACATCCGCATCGCTTCACTTAATGATACCATAACTTACTTCTAAGTATCTACAAGTTATTTGACGGTTCATATCACAACTCGATTCTAAACTCTAAACTACTATAATTTAAGTTCATTTTGTTAAGAAAACATTAGTAAATTAGCTATGTAAATGAAGATAACATATGCTGTCTAAATAATTTGTGATAGTTTCATCTTCAAGCTGCTGAATCAATTCAATATTTTTAGTCCGACGGCCAACTACCGACGGCTCGCAACTTTCGCCAAAAAAATAGTAATAAAAATACTAAATAGTACAATATGTATGTACTTTTATATTAAATTAATTTTTTATAATAAATATCGTGAGACATACTAAATTAACTAAAATCACGGGTTACTCACGTGAGGGGCACTCTAAACGAGGGGTTCTTCCTCATGAAGAACCCCTCTGTGGTTCGAAACTAGTAGAGCTTTTCTCAGTATATATTCATGTGAGTAACCCGCGATTTTAGTTACTTTAAATTAATTTGTTATAAAAATAAAGTACAATCTTATTTAATCATATATCGATATGAAAGTATGCAATGCTACGCCAGACATTATCTATGCGGCAGCACAGGTACTACTACATAATTTTCTTTATACCAAAACTGTGATATGAATCGCCTTGTAAACATATATTTAATAGAATCTATGTATCTTACACGTGATAACGTATCGTATATACAATAATAATATAGGTAATACTTTTTATCAACAACTATGTTTATCACTACAAGATCAGTTTGTCACTTTTATATCACTCAGTACTTTGAACCAGGCCCTGGAGTCAACCACAGTCGGACACACGAACTACCAGACTCAATGACTGTAATGTTGATAAATATATAATTTAGACATAAGTTTGATACTAAATACCTAAATCAGAATTTTTGTCCATCTAGGAATTTCTGAAAGGTAGTTAAGACTAACTAGTCGTTATTGTAAAGTTCTAGATTTTTAGTTGAAATTATAACAATATCTTCTAAATCATCACATTTTCAATTTTTATATTTCGAGTAATATGGCGAATTCATTAAATTTTGCTTTCCTAATTTATTTTCTTTATTAAATACAGTTACTTCATAAAATCATGGCCCTTGCATATGACGCGTGCTGTACGCAAGTACAGTGATATAAAGTATATCTTACTCTACTAATCTCAGTCGTGACGTACCCTGCAATAGTGTCAACTGTCACTCCCGTCACTCAATAGTACCACGATCACTAATAGTATCACTTCACTTCACTGGGTGATCACTGGTCACTGGTGGTGATCTAGTGATCACCGGCTATGTTAATCACCGGTCGTGATTGGTAGCGAGGCGCGCGTGTCAGAGGGCATGCGCGTGCGCATGGTGGGGCGGAGGTGGCTGCTGATGGGGGTGAGGCAGTGCGTGGGGGTTGCCTGCTGTGTGCTGACGACCCTGAGGACAAAATAGAGTCATTTGATTAAAATTGCAACTTTATTCAGGCTACACTTACTCAAGTGTGGTGCTCCACATGAGGACTCTGAAGTTTAAAAATTTAAATTAAAGTCACCATATTGGCACAGATTTAGTAGAGCGTCAGCGGGATATCGAATGAAATCAGTTATGTAATAAAGTAGACAGCGTTGTCTATTAGTGTAACTTTATTTAAATCATTATTTTGATTGATAATGGTAGGTCGTATCTTAGGCCAAGACTAGATCCTTAAGTACCAGCTGACCTGTAAGTAGACGTAGTAGTCGTAGGGCTGGTGCAGCGGCCAGCAGCGCTGCGGCGGCACAGGGTAGAGCGGCGGCACGGGGTACAGCGCGCCGCCGCCGAGCTTGTTGCGCAGGATGCGGCTGATGCTGGACACCGACGGCACGTTGTACTTGTCGCACACGCCGTCCGCCAGCAGCCGGTCCCTGATCTCCCACGCGAAGATGCCAGGGTCCTTCGCTTTGAGTTGCTTTATGTATGATACCACCTGCCAACGAAATGCTACGATGATGCCATTGCTCCAACAAAGAATGCTTAAGAACTGGTAAAAATGTAACCTTTGTTGTTGTTTTTGACAGCATTGGGTTTTTGGAAAAACATAATTTTATATGTTCCCCCACTGGTATTAGTTTGGGACAATATTTACTTTCTTGCCTTTGACAAATTGTGTTCTTCGTTTTAATATTAGCCAGTGTTAACGATCACATTTTGTGTGTAGTGTTGTAGATAACTAGGACTAGGTGATATGTTTCGTTGTACTGTGTGACGTAAACGTTACTGACCTTAGGTGTGGTGACCCTGGGCTTGGAGCCGCCGATGGCTCCTGGCAGGATGGAGCCGGTCTCGTGGTAGCGGGCCAGGATCTTGGAGACGCAGCCGTGTGACACTCGCAGCTGCCGGCTGATGTCGCAAGGCCTGCACAAATAGCGTGATTTAGAAACTAGTTTTGACTTATTTTTGTTCAATATTTACCTACATTGTAAACTACAACTGGAAGATTCAAAGCGGAAACAGAGCAGGATTTAGCTGGTAATGCCTAATAACAGGCTAAAAATTCTCTGCCGGCACCATATTCCAGTTGGATATTATTTCTTGTTTTCTCTAAACACCTCAAGAAACACCGCCTTATTCTACACTTCAGAGAGTCCATTATAGCGAGACTTTCACTAGATTGTATTAAGATTAAATATAATTCAAATCAATTTACGTAGACGATGCTAATCAACTCTTACTAACACAATACAATTTAGCTAGAAAACTTGAACGTATTATGTGATGTAGGTAGTATTTAAATAGTTTCTGCTATTTATAAGTATTAAATGTATGCAAGTTATCTAACTCCCAGATTATCGGCGGAGGTTAAAGAAACATTGTATTAGTTTATGGTATGGAACTATTGATAACAAGTAATAGTCCACTGATAGTGGCCACTACTACAACGTTATGTAACACCTACCTATACTATACTATACTTACCTACCTACATAGCATAGATACATACGTAGTCGTATAGAATACTGACGTTTCTAAATTATTTGCTACCTGTGTTATAACTTTCTTGAGGCGTACTAAATTAATTATTATGTGTTTCGGCTTACTCACGTAATTGTTCGACGAGGAACTCGACTAACGTCTAGCCATTCTAAAGAGAAGCAACGCGACAGTCGCCGCGTCGTGTGTGTCTCATGCTGCTCATGAACATGATCCTCAAAAGGGCTAGAAGCTAATCGAGTTCCCCGTCAAACAGTTACGTGAGGAAGCCGAAAATCATAATAATCATTTGCCACCTCATCAGCATCAATTGATGAGATAGTAAAAATACTTTCTAAACAAATTCACACGTAAATTATCTCTATTCGGTTGATAAACGTCAGGTGACTGTATCTCATCCCTTGTCTTTAGTTAAGTCAGTGATGAACTTTTAAACTGGTATATTCTGCATACATTTAACTGACAATGTGTACTAAGTAGTTTCTGCTTCTCTTTAAGTAATGACAATATTTGTAAACAGCTGTTTCTATGATGATAAATATTATCGGATATTAAAATAAGCAAAAGATAAAAAACTTGTAACAGGCGATTGAAATAAATAATTTAATGCAATGAGTATTAATATGTAATCATAGATGATTAGTAAGTGTGTATCTTATTAAACTAAATTTGAGATTGCCGAGCGTCTCTCCGTTCATAATATTTTACGAAACAAAATCAATTGTTATAGTGCAATCGTTGTTAACGCTGAATCAAGTAATAGTGTGGAAGAACCATGCTTCGGCACAAATGGGACGTTCGCCTGGAGAGATACTACGGCCAAGCAGAAAACCGGGATGAAATAACGCTTGTGTTTTTTTTTTCGTGTGAGTGATGTTACCGGAGGCCCAATTTAATTACCCAATTACCCCCAATCTCCCCAGTCCCCGAATCCCCAACAATCCTCAAATTCCTAATCTCCAAAAGGCCGGTAACGCACTTGTAACATCTCTAGTGTTTCGGGTGTCCATGGCCGACGCCGATTGCTTACCATCAGGTGATCCCTCTACTCGTTTCCCGGCTTATCCTATAAAAAAACCCATAAAAATCATTGTCCCTCCTTACCTGATTCCAAGTTGTGCCAGTTCGACTATCCTCAGTCGTACCGCGTTGGGTAGTGGTCTTCCATTGACGAAGACTCCTCCGAGCTGGTTCACCTCTCCGTACTGCTGGGTGCCTGTGCCTGCCATGCCAGGGTTGCCCATACCCGCCGCACTCGGGTCTGGTGGACAAAAGATGCGATGTTAGAAATTGTTGGTGGACTACTTAGAAACTAACGGTAAATAAACGTGGGACGAGGTAAAATGATGAACGATTATAATTTAGAGAGAGAAAATTGTAATGGAAGATTGTCAATTCACATATAGATTAACGCCACCGCGCACGCTGCTCATTAGGAAGAACCCCTCTGTGGTTCGAAACTAGTAGAGCTTTTCTCAGTATATTCACGTGAGTAACCCGCGATTTTAGTTAATTTAGTATGTCTCACGATAGTTATTATAAAAACAATTCACATAGAACTTAATAATAGAATGTGTAACTAACAAATCGAAAACTTTATTAATGAAACAATGAGTATGTGCAAAGTTTACCCGTATATCTTCAAGCGGTCACCGGTGACCACTCTCCACTAACTACAATTTAGACCTTATTTCTAATGTTTAGAGACTACTTTTGAATGAACAAATTTAGGGGATGATTTTCAACAATTTTCAACGGGTTGAAAACTTTGATATTGTTCGCGAAAGAATAAAGATGTCAGAGATTTTTTTTTAATAATGTTTCAAAACGTAGGCCACGTACACCCTAGGATTATCTCCTATGTAGTGGGTGCATTTATAAACCATACATGTTTACATACAAATGACACCCAGACCCGAAACAACAATTTGTGGATCACACAAAGAGTGGCTCGTTGCGCGGCCGCCGGTTGTCCAGCCACCCCGCCAACCGTGCCGTCATTAAACTGTATTGAGTAAGAAAGACAGAAAGAAAGAAAGAAAAAACATTTATTTAGCACCAGGCGATGCAGCATAAATAAAATATAAAAAAAGACAATCAAGATGTGACAGTGGAAGTAATAAAAATATAAGAGTTGAAAAATTGAAACAGAAGAATTAGAAAAGAGACGCTAACATCATGCCTATGCTAAAAGGGTCACCCACTCAGTGTAAGCCAGACATACAAGTCACCCAGCACTGATTTTTAAGTCACACGTAACAATGAAGAATGCTAATTATTGGTGTAACACAAACTCTAGGTTGAGCAGAATAACCCTCCGCCGCCGTCTAGTTCATAATTAAGTCAAAGCTATCGGGTCCACTGTTACCCGAAACCAACTTTGATGTCGCCACCGCCGACACTCGTCGTTTTGTGCCGACACTCGACACCTGCGCAGGCGCATAATGTCGTAAAACTGTAGCTTGTTATATTTTGAGCCGGTTCTATATTATAGTGAGTTGCTAATTTGTGCACGTTTATTTACCATAATAATAGATCAAATACATACTTAGAATTTTTAAGACGCCATCATATTTTTCTTCTATTTATTAGATAATTGTTTTACCCCGTGAGACATATTCAAAATAACTAGTAACCGTTCTGTTAGTAGTAGAAGATACAAATGTATCATATTACACTTAAACATATTAAAACTATTTAAATCTGAACAGTTATGCGCACGCGCATCTCCTGTTGCATCCGTCCAATAAACGTCAAGGCACGTCAGTGTGACGGCTGTCAGTGTGAGAGACACGAGCCGTCGTCTCGCGGTGACACCGAGACACCGCGACACTCGACAACAAATAACTGTAACCCTAAACTGTTCGAGATAATTCTCACTCAGTTTTCACGATCGTTTGGAAACATTTATCATAGCAGCGGCGGGGAGAGGGTTACAAGCACCGCAGTGGCGATCTCTGTGATATCGGTGATTTATGGCGGTGACGTTGAGGAATGGTTATTAATTGCAGCTTGTTTGTTATTGGCTCTACCTTCCTCTATTAATTACACGACTTTAATTATGTTATGTTGTTTGTCCGCACGATTGAATTTATTAATTCATTTGTAAAAGTGTGTTTTAATAGTTTCATTCTAGAGAATGAAATCTATTTCAGACGAAATAAAGATGACGTTGACGATCAACTTTGTTTTTGTCCAATCCTCAGACCTTCAACAATTTATTTAAATATCATGTATGTACATCTAATGGCTTTATTACCTAAGTATAGTTTTGTACGGACGAGCCATGTAATAGAGTTTCTTTTCTCAAGTGTTTCTGGAAAATGTCGAATAAAATCCGCGCAAGCAATTTAACTGTTCAGCAATTTAAAGAAAACGAACAATACGTGTGCCTTAACGTCCAAATACACCAAAAAATGACCACGAAACAGTCGCATTATTCACTAAACCCACTCCGGTGACAAAGTACAGTCGAACAAATAAACAGCGCTCACTCCTCGCTCGTCGGGGTACAAATTAGCGGAGTAGTGAACAAAATGCTTGACTAATGTGCTCCACTCGTTGTCTTGTTGCGCCACTCGGAGCCACCGCTGACAAAGTACCGTGTCACTAGTTTATTTATACGACTGTACTTATTATAGAGGCGATGCAATTACAATTATGTGACAGGAATGAGCTCTTACTTAAGTTTTTACGAAACTCCAGGAAAATTCTACACTACAGTTCCAGTCCAAGATTTTCTATGTCACTGAAGTCTTGAAATTAACCATCTTAACCATCATCTTTTATGAATTTTATTAAAATGAATATCTATTTAAGGAGAATTAAGTCTTATTATAACACTGTTTATCTATCCTACCCATGGCCTAAGAACATTTTTATGCAGATTGCTGAACAGGAATGATTGCTATTTGAGGGTCGTGAAGTCGATGAACTTACAGATATGCATAATTATCACCGCGACATTCATGACGGTCTAGGAGACAATGTATTTGGCAGCATTAACGACTCTAGTTTCATTAATTATCTACTATAAGTAAATACATTGACACTCGTAGGAGATAGAGTTGTTATTATTTTCAGAGAAAACAAAATCCATATTTCATGGTTAAATTTGAAATACGGAAATTTAAACTAAAAATAAAGATGTAATATTATTATGACATTCGTGTGCGCACACGCAATAAAGAGGATATTTTACTGAACTTTCCATGCTTGAAATGACGTAGGTAGGTATACATTTTATTTATTGAATAAAATGTCACAAATCATGACATTTGGCACATTGCTGCTACGGAATGTGACAGTTGCATACTAATTTAGGATTTATATCCTGACTGAATTATAAAGATGGTAATAACAACTCATATTTAGGCATTTACCAGCTAATGTAAATGAATGTATCACAAGCTACAACTATCTATATCTATATCGATCTTGAAAATTTCAGTATCAATCAATTTAGAATCCCATTATTAATAGTAAATCAAATAGACAATACTTGTTTATAAAAAGTAGCAAGATGATGAACAATAAATTAAACAATTGTCAAAAGTCAAAGGTGGCACTTATGTCATCGAGTGTCGGCGCGGGTCTCATCACTAGAGCGGTCCTCGATCCGTGACGAGTTGGTCACATGGTCACATGTTACAGTGTGGCCAATGGCGGCGGCACATCAAAGCGGGGGCGGGGCCGGTTCCGCCTCGACACATGCACCGCACTTGTCATTGTTACAAACTTGCTCAGCATTGCCTCGATAGGACACGACGCCAACCGTGGCAATGACACCGACGCAACAAACATTTCGCCAGTGTACGTTACATTGCTGAAACTTTCAGTTTTCAATCTAGTGTGTAATCTGTGTATACTCGATACATATTCACTTGTAAACATAGGAAAGGTATCCTAAAAGTTATCGACGTTACCAAGAATTTGTATGTCATGTACAGCTTTATAGGTTTGGAGTAGAAAATACCAAAGTGACCAAACAAGAGATTTTCTGGCCAATCACAAGTGGTGACAAGATGCGCGCTAGATATTTACGCGACATGCTACGTCACTCGTCTCTGGCTGACATACAAGGCGGCGCACACGCATCGTCACATCTTGAGGACACTTGTCACCTTGTCAAACAATGGACATCGATTATGATCTATTGTTCACTCTCTGAACTAATTTATGAGCCGGTTGCTCTTTGACATCTTACAAAATGAACAGTGGTATAAAATTTGAGTAGCTTCTGATTTGTAAGGTTAACAACAATGAAATAAAAATTTCTTCATTTGAATGTCACTTAGGAATTCACTTCTTCTTATACACAATTGTCCTCATGAATTTTTCCCTAATTCCCCAAATGATCTTATAGTATTCCACGATTATCCTCATCCATCTTTGCATGAAACACGACCGTCTGTCCCGGCGGGCTGCGCAGGCGCAGGCAGAGCACGTGTGTGCAGTTTTTGTTCGTTCCGCGAACGTCCGTCACAGTCGAGCGCTGACGCCACATCAAAGGGTACCACAATGTCAGATACTCCGCACAATCAACACTTTTTGTATGGAAACTCTTTTTGTAATATATTTTAAGATCCTTTGACTGACTATGGGAAAATGATGGTCGCTTTGATGTTTACAGCTCGGTGCACAGGGTCTGGTTGGCAGGGGCACTTTGATTTATTAGCCATTGGTTTGTTTAGATACTGGTTATGATATCGTACTGGTAATGTACATACTTAGACCTCAGTACATGTTTTTAACTCAGTAACTATGTAATTCAATGGAAAGTTAAAAATGTGAAATTATCAGGACATCTCTCAGAACTTAAAGCTTGTAATAATAATAATCGTCTAGTTAACAAAAACTCAAGTTTCCGCTGAAACAATGTTGAGACGAAACTTCCACGTTATCCTACATATTATCTGGTAAAACATAACAATGAGAGATAAGTGCGTGTGTCGAATGTGGGAACATGCGCGTCAACTAGCCGTGCGCGTTACTGTAATGTAGGTAATGCGCACGCGCATTGTCGCACTCTCGGTAACTCGGTGGAAAATTGAGAGATATTTATGACAATAGGGAGGACGGACATTTGGTATCGTTGGTATATAATAATCAGAGAAAATGTAGGAATACAAAGTGAATTTAACGTTGTGAAAGTTGATTGACTTAGTCCCGACCTTGGTGTCCAGTAATCTGTTGTCCACCAAATAGAATCATAATTACTTTGATATTTTTACAGCTGTGGTTATAATAATGTACAAAAAATATACAGCTGGCAATTCACTAGTTGTCCGAGCTGCTAATCAATATAAACCTCACAATGGCAACTCGGAAAATAATTAAAAAATTACAATTTTCTCGGCGAGGCGATAGCTCAAACATCAATAAAATACAAGTCTACAAATATTAAATCGAACAGTTTCTTTGAAACATTACTAATTGGTTGTAAAACGAGAAAACAACATACAACGTACTACGAGTGAGAGGGAGATAAAATATCACAAGGCGGGAAACATCTTTCTTTCGGCGGGTAATTTACGACGCGCCTTTGACGCGGCCTCGTTGACAGTTACTGGTGTACAGACGAGTATAAAGCATTCATTAATTCGAGCGAAACTACGCCACTTTAATATCGCTCGAAATACATCGCTCCCTCCGTTTGAAATGTCGAAGTATACACAACAACAAAGGCAGCAATGGTTCGTTAAAATAGCGATGGGGACGTTTTGCCCTTTGTGTTAATGTGGAATATAAAAATACATGACGTTCCGTGTTCTCTTCAGTATAGCGATTAATTAATAGCAGCTCCTTTGACGCTGAAGCCGCTGAAAGTTTTTTATGATACTGTTTTGGGTAAGCTTTGATATAAAGAAGAAATATTTGTGTAATATTACATGTAAATGTGTTTGATGGTGGGAGAATTTAAGAAACTATTCCAGTTTGTCAACTGGTGGGAATGATGGGTTACTGGGGCATGGCGACGACCGGATACATGTATATTGGATATACTCTTTGTATTTCTTGGCGGATTATAAGAAGGAACCGTTTCACAGTCAGATGTCTGCTATGTACTGGTCAGTATGTAGCTAGTGTAAGTTATGTAACCGAGTTCAAAGCCTAAGACAATCAGTTACTAGCATCAGTTCACGGCACAGTACGCTCCGTTTGGCGGCAATCTTTAACGACTGAATAACTACAGTTATTAGCAAGTTCTACGAAGTCGTAGCAATGTCGTAGCTCGGTGCTACGAAAAAAAGAAACATTTTGTAGTTCTGAGACTTGAAAGATGAAACTGTGCTACGGTTGTTGCAGCATCCAGGAGTATGAACTAAAACCAAATACTTGATGATGATTTTTTTTTTTTTTTATGGGGGGAAAATCATCGAATGACTGCTTCCGCCTGGGTGAGGCGGAAGGGAGTGTCAGACTCTTACTGACTAAAAACCACCCCGTTCCTTCTCCTGCACGTCGAGCCGGAGCCCCGGTTACCCGTTAGGTTCTCCGCGACTCCGAACTTGATGATGATTAAGGTAATGAAATGATGTCTTGTACGAATATTGTGTTTTGGAGTTTCGTAGCGGCTACGGCGTAGTCAGTCCATAGAAAAGATTCCTCTTATCTGTTTGTTCTTTATAATCTTATTATTAGTTTTAATTTCTAAATAAATCTAGCATGCCTGTGTAACTTATATAATTGATTTACAACAGAATTGATAGTTGCGCATACATTTTGTTAATGCGTTCGACACGGGAGGAAATACTAAAAGGTAATACTAATTTTTAGAACATAAAACTACATCGAAGGAATATTTAAATTATTAAAGAATTATTATTAGAGATATATTGAATCTAAGCTGTTTATTGATTTCAGATGGGACGTTGTTATGTTGCAGTGGATAGCTTGTGATATCAAATACCGCGGGCGAGCATTAATTTACAATTTAAATAAAATCCCAACAGTAGCGGCGCGGTATCGTCGTCCTTGTTAACGTTATCGATCACTGCGCTGGATGGAACGCGCCTGTTTACGAACACTTTTACGACGCCAGCGCAGCCAATCAGCGGGCTGCGCTCACTGCGCACGCGCATACTAATCAACTTTCTATTACAGATGTACTGTATCGGCGCGCATATCGCGTATTTCGCGTAATTACATACACGTTTGATTTACGCGGTGCGATAAACTGCACCGTGTTCTCTCTGCTGAGCGCTGCTGCACTACATTGTAATTACTGAGATTTAGCTCACTCGCTTGGTCGCACTCAAAATTTTGCAACTTGAATGCGGAATCATTTATCTCCACAATCGGTAAATTTTAGAACAGTGATCATCAGGAAAATATATGAGGAACTATAACAACTTCAGTTGTAATATTTTGGTAAGAAACAAAGTAAACGATATTATATGCAAAGTTCTGAACCGTTTCATTTTATTCTTTTTGATGAGATTCTGGTAGCATCAAACAACAGATCGATATTCAAACGTTAATAAACTTTTGACATTGGAAAACCGCACATTACTAAACTGTTTGACGTTGACAAACAACAACCAAATGTTGCGACAGCCTGGTCGAACCTGCGTCCGAGGTGGGGCCCAATGAGAGTGCGCCGCGCGCCTCGCCCGCCCAGGGGTACTCAGTCTGCGGTGCGATTTAATTTATTATTGCTTGTTTTGATATTCATAGCATGTAATACTGTGTTTGATAAGTACATGTTTGCTTGACACGGTTTACAGCAATCCTTGACATAGTTTGTTTGTCCCTATATTACTCTGTCAATTGAATAAATATATATTTATTACCTAGTGAACTTCGTGTGTTTAGACAATTTTATGCATGACATAAATGACTTTACAAATTGTTCATAAAAGCTTCGGGTTTATAATCTAATAAAAATATCGATGTACTAAATTCATGAAGCACCTAGCTCACCTCGGCCAATGCAATATCTCTTAGGTAATCGTAAAACATTCTGTCGTTACACTTGGCACTATGACATGTGTCTCTCACAGTTCGCGGTCCGCCATGACAGGTGCCGTCAGCAGTCGGTAAAATGGCGCGTGTCATTACTGCTGTCATTACCAGCACGTGCTCGGTCGTAAGTGTTCGCTAATCTACACTAGTACTAGACTGGCTAGATAGTATACAACACATACTGTACGCTCTACCTGAAGTTCAGTCTGAGGAAGTAGTGGTTAATTCAGTTATTCACTTGTAAGGTACATCAAATACACCACATCATTAAAAAGTAAAAGATTTGGAATGTGTTCTGTGCATTTACTATGTATTAATAGATTGAGAACTATAAAATAATTGAGCAACATCGTTAACCACAAACGGTGCATCAGAATTTCTTGTCAATGAGGCTTAGCTCTTGTATCATCAGATCGACGCGACGGTCACTCGGGAGCCGATGAGCCAATCAAAACAAAGGCGGATATATTTATCTATCATGTTTTCCGTAATAGAACTTTCATCCGTGTCGCAGCAGTGTTTAGGGTCCTCGAGCGACCACACACGGCGACAGGCCGCCGACAAACGAGCCCGCTAAGCAAACACCAGCTACTGCCGGCCGCGGCTCACGTACCTCCCGTTTGAAGAGGCCTTAGCTGTCGAGAGGACAGCCCAGTTAATGGCAGTAGCCTTTGAGTAGTGTTTGTACTGCTCGGACATTTTGTTTTGACTTAGAGATGAGCTCTGCGACCGCAGCGTACGGTACTCTGTGGACGGCGGGTCTGGGAGCTACTCATACACATTACGCCTATGTAATCAGTTACTCATTTAATAACTATACGCTTGTGGATTTGCACTAGGCAGTTTTAAAATATTATGTTCTAGATATGACGTAGCAAGTAACGAGTCATGCAGTCAATCGAAGTACGGGTACCCAACATCTAGCAAATCAGATTTGTACATAAACTAAGTTGCTCTCGGGAACTTAGGCTAATACTAACAAAGTAATTGAGAAGTAAATCACGTTCAGGAGATACTTAACGATTAATTAGCATATTAATGATGGCAAACATTGCATACAAACTAGAAGCAGTTTGTATAGGTCGAGCTCCATTAAAATGTGGTATTTGAGGTGTCTAAATATAGTTGGGCATGTCGGTAGTGAAACATCATTGACATTCCGGAGGCTGGCATTGGCAGCACATCATCTGCCCCTTATTAACCCCTATAAACAGTGTGACAGTGTCACGTATTCTGCCATAACTCAGGACAACTAATTATTGGCGTGGCACGCGCCGCAGCACCGCCACATTAGCTGCGGGCGGGAGCTGCGCATGCGCCGCGCGCCCACACTATTAGTTATCCTGTGTCGGGAGGTGATTTTCATTTGCTGGGCGTTATTTTTGGATATCCGCACGAGCCAGCTGGACCTCTTGTTGGGTGGCAGTTATCGCCATAACAATTAATAAGGGAATTCCGAGGCTGCCATAAATATTTGTGAAGGAACTAGTTTTCAGTAGAACGGTGGAATTAGTCAACCGACTGTTTCTTATCTTAATAGGATTCACTCGCAGTAGCTGCAAGCGTGATTCCGAAAAAATCTGCAAAGATATTAAGTCGTTTCACCAAAATAGCAGGATCTCAAAACATTACGTTATCTTTTTAGACTTTTAACATAGCATAATATAACATAGCATAACATTTATCCCGAAAGGGTAGGCAGAGGTAGGTACATTACGGCAATTAATGTCACTGTACAATGTAACACCCTTTTTTCACTATTTATGTTATAGGTCCCATGTAATAGGGGGTGAGGCTATTGCCATGTACCGGGCACAATTCCAGACTCCGTGCTACTACTGAGATTTAAAAATAAAAACCAGTAATACTTTGCCCGACCCGGGAATCGAACTCGAGACCCCTTGCCCGGCAGTCGCACTTGCGACCACTCGGCCAACGAGGCAGTCTTAGACCTTTTATTGTGATAATGAATACTAATTCCCCAGTGCGTTTTGCGCATTATAAATCAGAACTCATTAATAGGTCGCAGTGATTCTGTCTACTGTAATATTGTGACCAGAGAGTGAGTGCCAAGTCATTGCTTGTAGAACCTTCAGTGACATACTGACACCATCAATAAACGCATAGATGTATCCATTGCTCTCAACCCGCATGACTACCAAATCTCGGACCGTACTTTATATCACTGCGTCTCCTCCCCAACCTTAATTTGTCCAATCGAACATTACAAATTCATCGCCAAACATTTATTCTGAACTGAACACGTCACCCAGAGATCCCGTTGCGCCGGCGCATCTGTCAAGACAGTAGCCGGGGTCCGCGGGGGCGCGGTGCGAAGAGGAAGGGGCAGGGGGTACTGTTTGCTGCCATTACGCTGTTGACACGAGGCGGGCCGGCTAATGCGTGCGCAAACAATGACTGTCACTTGCCCGGACAAGTCAGCCTGGCGAAACGGATAAACTGGAATAATTAGCTGCTTAGAATAACATCGACGCCCGTAGAAAGTCTGGTCGGTGGTGGCGAAGGGCTCAGCTGGTAAAACAGAATGCGTTGTTGGAGCTAGTTGGGTTGTCTGTTCCTTTACCGATGTAGGTATTGCTTCCGTATGGATAAGGAGTCTGCTGACTTTAGATTGTCATAACAACAAGCCTTTTATCTCCGAAGTGGTCGGCAGAGCTAAACATTACGGCACTTAATGCCACTGTGCAATGTAACACCCACTTTTCACTATTTACCTACATTATGAGTCCCATCTAGTACGGGGTGAGACTTTTGGCATATAACAGGTACATTTAGAAAGTTATAACATTTATTTAAAACGTCAAAAACAGAATAGTCATTGAAGCTAGATGCTAGTTCCAAAATTTAGATTAATATGGAGAAGAGTGAAAGGAAGTATAGTATATCGTTATTTTTTTTAATATGTGTAATACAGTTACCGAGTAGATATTACAGTCAGTGCTTGTTTCATCTCAAGTAATGAATGTGACAAACGTTCAGAAAAATCTGATTCTACTGCTCCTTGTGATGCCATGTCTTCGATAAAGCAAATATAGTTGTTGACAATCATGATCAAACAGAGCACACATACAGGTACCGACAGAACTGTACACCATACAACTGTACCGGATCTGGTCAAGTCAAATAGTGATGTGATCATATTTTCGGTAGCTGGGTGCGCCGGAGCATTACTTAATGATCTTCCGTCGGACTAGGCATCGATGCTGTTTGCTAATTAATTAATACTGTGAGAACCAAGTATATGTTATTAAACAAAGAAATATTTCGCGTTGGTACCTTGTTCATTCAAATGGGTGATTTAT
The DNA here is from genome assembly GCA_902850265.1 of Spodoptera littoralis. Taxonomy (NCBI): domain Eukaryota; kingdom Metazoa; phylum Arthropoda; class Insecta; order Lepidoptera; family Noctuidae; genus Spodoptera; species Spodoptera littoralis. The sequence goes on from LR824547.2 coordinate 13,736,586, forward strand.
CTAAGTAAACGTTAGTTTTTGTCTACAGCAATTAAATACAAGAGATACCTACTTGTTTAACGTAATCTCATTTTATTATTATTAGGTTTTTTATGGAATAGGAGGCAAACGAGCGGACAGATCACCTGATATCTTTATATATCTACCTTAGGTATCCAATTTCACAGACTAAATAGAATTGTTAAGTTGTTAAGCAACAGATGTGTAAAATCTATATCATCTACATCTATATCAAAATGTATATAATCTCATGACTCTCTACATATCTCATTTTTAGTTGTTAAAATAGTTTTGTATCAGACTCCCCTAATTGTGAGATGTGTGGCAGAATAGAAGACGTGCAGCGTGTGTTGGTACAATGTGTCCGATATACAAATAAGAGAAATGCACCGCTCAACTCCATGGAACGGTCAGTAATGGATGTTGGAATGTTTAATGGTATTATAACTAGGCCTACATCTGAAGCTGCGAAAATTATATATTCCTTTATATTAGATATATAAGTAGACTAAGTTATTTTGTTTAAGTTGTAAATACATTTGTTATGTAGAAGCACGATAGGATTGACATCGTCACACAATGTATTTAAAAATAAATGATATTTAAAAACAAAATAGTTTTTTTGCAGCATCTCTCTCCCCACAATTTTTTGCCAGTACTTACTTACATCGGTTATGTAGATAAATATTTACATTAATCAATACAAACATCGCTACAAATGTCTCTACAAACTGTATAAGCCCCCGAAGTAACCGAATACGTTCGGCAAATGTACAAATCGGGCGACAGTACTTATCCCTTTATTACCTATACAAACATCTAAAAATATAATCCTTATGAGTAATGTTATAGAGTCCAGTTTACGTTAGCAGGGCAACAGAAGCGAATCAGAGTGGACAAACAATGGTAATTGACAGGAAATTGTAACATTAGTCTGTGTTTGGGTGGGGCTTAGACTCCTGTTTAGTGTCGAGTTACGGGGCTTTGCAACCAGTCTGGAGGAGGCTTCTGAATTACATATTGTTCTCTATTCCCTCTCATGGATTATTACAAAATTTACTATTATCAAAGGTGATTTGCGAAAACATTAACGTTCTTAGCGATTGAAGACAAAATTATCTTTTAAAACATTTTTGCGTTACATTCTTTCCCAAAGGAACTACCATCATTCAGCCACAGGAAGAAAGTAGTTGCTTCCATTGAGTGAGAGTGAGCATGGTAACGTAAGCCAAGTCATTGTCCACGGAACTACAAGATTGTCTCGAAACTCAGAGCCGATGTCCCCAATCCCACGCGATCTTGTGATCCGGTAGCGTTGTTTGAGGTGCGCCCGCGCAGCCGCCGTCGCGTCGTACAAACAGGCCGCGATGGCTCCGTCGATAAATACACATTGTTTGTGCTGCTAGGGAAATACTTCGCCATATTTTATTGTATTATTATACTTAAACTACAAATATTTACACGAACACTGGAACCGGTACATTTTGATAACAATGAAAATACGTGTTTTTGATGCATGGCTTCATATGTTGCGCGCGCCATGGCTTTATTGTGACTCTTGGACTTCTATCATTTACTTGTACTGAGTAAATACATAGTTTGGTAGTGTAACCACATTTATAATGAGTTTCTGTGAACACCACAAGGTGTACCTAAAGCTTGTCCTCGTGTGCCTACACTTTCAGTCGAGACGACAACAGGAAAACGCTGTTTTATAAACTTTTGGCCTACAAGAGTATCCGGTGCCGAGTTATAATAATATCTTCAGACGTATACTCTATACACGCGCGAAACCTTTTAATTTATTGACAGCATTATGTTGTTCCACCAAATCTCTCGCAATTTGCGTGACGAGCCGTGTAATTTATTGTGACATCTACTGACGGATGTCGAACATTTATAGAATACACAAACAAACAAATAAACCTACATACAATTTTTATGTATGATAATATTAATCAGTGCTATTTTAAACGACATAAAGTTTTCTTTTTATCTTTTCTAAATAAAGATAAATAAGAATGTATTCGCAATACTTTGTTTCGTTCACTCGATTATGTAAGTGGCCGTAACATTGTATGTACATATATTATATTGATACATTTATTTTAATACGTAGGCCCTCTATGTAGGTATGTAACTTTTATTTTATTGTAGCGAGGCGATACTACATAGATACTAGAATATATTTCTCTTTCTTCCGATTTATATATTTTTACTATTTTATTAACAGTTACCCTAATTTGTTGTAACTAACTATTATTTGTAATACAAAGTAATATTTAGCAAAATACACTTTAGCAGCCGGAAAGTAGCGTAGCATAACTCAGTTTATATGTATACTTGGTTATTGTTACGTCAAAGTCATCTAAATAAGGTTTTGCTGTAGCATTTTAAAACAGGGACAATAAAAGTGTCCCTAATTGAATATTTTCTAAGTTATAACACTTGAGCCTGTGAAAGTAACGTAAATAATGTGTAGTGTATGTGCGTGGCTCGTGCTTAACGCGCGGCGGATAACCCCGTGATAACCGGCGATTATCGACGACCCCTCCGATACAGGCGCCCGCGCCGCCGCCGATGTCGATACCTTTCTGTTTCACATCACTAACGCACTTATTAGGGTTGCCTAGTGTATGATAGAGTTGTTCTTACGCAGTCAAAAAACATGTTTTATGTATCCAAGTATTTTGTGTCATTGCAAAAATAATTCATGCTTATCGTCAGATTTTTACTAATATTTTAGTAGTCACTATAACGCATTTACATAAACAAATATAAATTCGTATACCTAATTTTTTGTGGTTCAATCAGGAAAAATTCTCTAACTTCATTGACGGTTGTTACCCATACCCATAATTATATCTTTCGAATATTTGCCAAGATATTTTATTACAATAATGTTCTCGTACATTCTGGGCGTGGCAAAAATCATTAATTTCCATATGTTTTCATAACTTCACGTTAACTGAACTGCGCATCAAAAATGGTACACATAAACAGATTTTAGTGAAGTATAATAGTTATACAATAACTTTAGTGACGCGCAACGGTGCCGTTTTATCGCAGTTATCGATAACCCTTGACGCCCTCTGACATATCGATAAACCGCGCGCGTTTAGTGCGGCGCTGCGTCTGCGCCGCCGTTATGCCAATTTTAAATAAACCAGGTAATTAACTACTATTTTTTCAATCGAGATAACATTGTTGTTTATTGAATACGTATAACTTTTTTGACTACAAATTACACTTTGACATTTTTATGAGTATAACAAATAAATATTGTAATATGCACTTTACCGTAATGAATAATGATTGAATGTAAATGGCAGTTCGATAGAAATATGTCAAGGGTTCAGGACAGAAGAAACCACGATTGAAAGTGTTGATGAAAGGTAAAAACATATTACAGGGTGACACTAACGATTTACTGAACAAAACTAAAAATATAACACGTCAAAAATTGTTTTTATTTTTAACACTCTGTAATTAATAATGGGCATAAAATAACTTACAGGTGCATTTATAATTTAATTTAATATTATTCCACAATTCTCTGAACTCTTATTCTAAAACTTAACAGAATCTCTTCAGAACAATTCTAGTACTACGAGGTGCCGATCAGTAATACAATATTTATAGTGATTAATTACTATTTCAAAATTAACGTTATTGTATATTCACAACATAAATTGAAAGAAAAGCCATTTTCCCATCCAATCAAATATATTTTGACATTTTGGGAATAGATAATTACAGATGGACAGACCTGCAAGTTAATTTGATATTAGTGAAGATATAGATATGAGCTCCAGAATACCTATTAGGTATCACAAAACCTACAGTTATATGCCGTAGTAAGCTTATCGCGAACTGGATACAACTAAGTGTTTACACTTATCATAACTAATGCTATCACTGCGACTGGAGTTCTGGGGAGTTAGCAGAACTGTGTTTCTTACACTTTAGTCAATATCTTTAGAATTAATTTAAATGAACAAATTAGCTTGATATCGAAACTGTCATAAATGTGTTTTAACTAGGAAAATCAGACAGAAATGTGAAAATAATACAATGTAACTTGAACAATGTCAACAGGTGGAAGTCTACTACTGAGTCTTCACTTCATAAGAGGCTAAGAGAGTGTTTCTCTAAGCTCAGCGACGGGTTGCAGTTCGAAGCTTAGAACAAAGAACGTCTTGTCGGGAAGACCACTTACAAAATCTATTAGGATCTTAAGCTTAAGATCTGAGGTTGGAATCGAACGTGATTTTCCATTTAAATATAGCAGAAGGTTGTAAAGACTGTCATAGTAAGTTCGTATTATAAACGAGCGGATCACTACAGCACTGGTTACGTGCCACCTCCATACAGTTAATATTTTTTAATGAAATAAGGTTTTAGCCTAAATCGATACCGACAATACGTTTCGCAAAAGCCAGACACTGCGTCAAACATTACATTATATTAGATTACAGTCACGTCTCTTAATTAAATAAATTGACATCACACACAGACCATCGAGCAGACAACAGTTCAAAATCTAACGCTTGCTGTCCTGTCTGAAATGACGCGCGAATTAATCAACTTCTCTCGAAGCTACTGATACAGTGATAACACACACGCTAATTAATGTAAAACAGAAATTAACGTCAATGGACAATGTGTGAGCGCATTTCACCTTACGTAATGACGCAAGTTGGACAATATCTCTGCGTCATCTCCTCAAGTTGGTAATGATCGTATGATTTGTATTCACTGATCGGGCAAGCACCGGTAGCTTTGAAATTACTCGGGTAGTAATATAATCATGATTAATTGGTATTTATCATTTTTTATTACATCTAATGTCTGCGAGATATGAAAATTATGATAAAGATAACAAGTTAAGTGATTATATTGATGTACTTGATGATGCAATGCGGATCTCGTGGACTTATGAAAAGTATTTCGTAGTAACTGCAAGTGCTAACAAAGAGAGTTGGGAATATTCTCCCACGATGAGAGAATTAAATTAATTTGCGTACGTGCAATGATGCCATTCATGTTTTACGGTGAGATATTGACCCTTTATCGAGTGCGACCTGAGTTATCGACAGTTTGCGTCACATCACTATCTGTGAGCGGCGCTAATTAATTGTGCAAGCTATTGGTAAACATGTGTTGTTCTTTATCACCACAACAAACATAGCTTCGCTTGACTCAGCTTGTGTATCAGCTGTTTGTACGTCATCAGCTCATCCCGTCATTCGCTAGATTTTTGATAACTGAAAACAATGAAGGTTTTAAGGGCGAAAGGTTTTGACGCCCTATTATGGTTTTTGAGCTTGGTTGCAATATTAACACGAATATAAAGATACAGTGAGTTTATGAACGTTTTTGAAGCTAGTTTTTAGTATAAGTATGTTTCATAATCGTTGAATTGTTTATAGGTAATGTTGAGCTTCTTACATTTAAAAGATATTTTCATTAAATTCATAACATTTTTATATTTAAAAGCACGTTTGTTTTGATATTTAATAGAAAATACTCCTGGTGGTACGTGGACTATATTTTTCTCCTAATAAAATGATTCTTTAATGCAAGTTATATCGTAAAAGGAGCTTTATAATATCGTTCCTTCAATTCCAAACATCATTGTAGTAATTATATAGAAAACCGCATATTTACCGTATTCTACACATAAATGACCCTGAAAACGTCATGAAAGTACAGAAAAAGAGCTGAAAACAAACTAGTGGGCTCGTTCGACGGTATACTGGATCGAACCGGTTCAATAGGTTATCTTATCTCGCATAAAGTTTCAAATGGCGACCTCATGAACATAAAACTATTTTAACAACGAATTCGGTAATAACTGCTGATTACTAAAATTAGATTACATTCTTGCCACATAAATAATTCCTACAGCTTTCTTTTCTTACTACTTAAATAATATTTTTTACTAAGGTTACATGTGAGTAGTTCGCTCGCTGTGGCAGCACTCTACTACGGGAAAAGAAAATATTTGTCGCAAAACTTTATTTTCCAGAGATCAAATCTCAATTTCCAATTTTAATTTGTTTGGAGAAAAACAATTGTAATGTTATTGCATTTTTTGAACAGTTTCGAAAATATCTAGAGGTCATTCACTTTTGCTCGTGTATGACCACATTTTAGGTTCAGAACTATGTATTTTGTATGTGAATAGTATTCTCAAAGTTAATATCTATGCCCATGTTTAGAATAGAAATTGATTGCAACTGAACAAACTAAAAGACACAGTTTTAGATTAATTATTATCTATTTATATAGTTCACCGTTTGCTACGAATCTACTACGAGACTACGAGTCATCGATACGTACACAAAAGTAATCTAATCTTTAATTTCCATATTATCATATAATAATCATTACATCATTGTCATTGTCGTTTTGATATTATTATTTTCATTCAAGATCTTTAATGACATATGTGGTTTCGAAAAAATGACGTCCTGATTTTTTTTCAAATCGGTCGTTGGTATACCTGTTTACATGAAATTTTAGTTCTCAATGTAACAACAAAGAAACTCGAATGTTTTTCTCGATTTTCCCTTTTCAATATTTACTTTCGCTGAAAATTGTTTACGGCTATGTATTAGTTGGTACATGGCTATTTACTAATAAAACTGGTAACATTTCCGAGTTCATGTCGTGTTTGTTTGACAAATATTGTTTCTAATTTAATTACTTGTTCACTCTCTGTTTACTGCGCCTGCGCTGTACTACACACGCCGCCATCTTAAGTAACATGTCAAGCAAATGGCATCCAGCGCTTACACCGTGTTTTACTTTCATTAATACAAATTGTACATGGGTTTGCTATGTACCTCTTATGTACCTGAACTTGTCACATTATTACTTGTGTCCAGATGATAAAAGGTTCTATTAATAGAAAGTATCATTAGCCTATGCTCTCTAGGATAACTACTCCATTTTATTTTAATTAAGATTTATTTGTGTTAAATAGAAAGGTTTTCTAATTCTTTCTGTCTATGCTCCCTTTTTTTCTTTGTTTGAGTTGAGTCAGTCTTACAGTCTTATTTAGATTTACAAAATTACCTCTTTCAGAAGGTGTACAGACCTCTTTTACTGTAGTAGGTAAGTAGGTCCCACCTTGCAAATGGTTTAAGGAAAACTGTATTTTATTTGGTAGTTAGTATCGCTTCATTTGTTTTAGGACCAGTTTTTACTTTGTCATTACAATACATCAGTACTATTATTATCTGTATGTTAAACATTTTTCAAGTATTGTAATGATTCGATAAATGCTTATTTCAGAAATATATTAAGTTTCGTAGCACTTATTTGAATTCTTACTACATTTGCCTTGTTGAACAATGTAGCAACTGGGAGTAATTCTTCAGGAATTTCCGGATAACGAACAGAAAATTTATTCTAATGTAAATGTAGGTAATTATCCTGAAGAACAGAAGCTGTATCCCTAACTTTGAGTTAACTAAACTTGTACACATAGATAACCTACTTTGTAAAATGTTCAGTTTTTCAGTACAATCGTATTTTTATATTTTCAGTAACAAGTTTTTTTTATTTATAAAAGCATACCAAATCTTATGAGTAAATAACTGATTAATTAGGTATATGAAAATATTGGATTAATTATTTAAGTACTGCTTTCATGATTTTTGGTTTGGTACAATGTACTTGTACCTATATAATTTTTCAGCGGTGTCAATTAAAAAACAATTAATAATGGTTGGAGTATGAGGTGAGCAGACTCACCTGTATCCATAGCGTATCCCGCGGCGGCGGCTGCGGCGTGCAGCGCCCCGTACTCCTTGCCGTCCATGCCGCCCAGCATCATGTCAGTTGTCACTTCACTTCACATGGACACCGCGGCACTCACGTTCGTCGCGCGACGCTTCGCCGCCACATGTGCGCGCGCGCCGCCGACACACTGCCAGCGACCACCCGCCCCGCCCCCCGCTGCCATTGGCCCGCACCGGCCAATCGCCGCGCTTCATTTCGAACGCTTTCCTTTTTCCATGTCGCGTTCTATTTGAAGCGTGTTGATGCATCATTAATTTTGCCAGATAAAATTAAACCATACCTCATTTGAATAAGGTTGAGTTCAGATTATGACGTTGAGGAGAAATATGTCTGTTTTCCCGTTCGGTCGGATGCGCTCGGGCAGCGAGCGAGACGAGAGCCGAGGAAAATGCGTGCCGCTCGAGTAGGCAGGGTGCGCCCGCGCTGGTGGGAGCGACGACGCGACGTATGTATGCGGCTGGGATTCGACACACCTCTATGTACTATGTACGCTCTTTGTAATTGATATTTTTTATGTTCGTTAATTCGTGTTGCTAACTAATGTACTGTGACTGAGAATGATGCGAGCCACTGATACGGCGACATTCTGGACACACCAGTTAGTTGCAGCGAGCTACTTATGTTCGAATTTTAATTAGGCTCGCGTTGGTCGTTATGAAACATGTTCACAATTAATCAATTGAACTCGCAGTGTACCGAGCTATCGGGCGGCGCGGGCGCACGGCGCGGCAGCACTCTCATCTGATAAGAACATAATTAATTGTTGGCTATATGTTGCTGAAAATTCAAATGCTAAGCGCACCAGTAAACGTTTCATGTACCAGATGATTTAATGTCGGCACGTTCATTAATTTACGCAAACATACGAGATAACTGCGTTTGCGCAATACTTACGCAGGTACTAAACTTTAGAAAGCACAATCATTCTAAACCTGAAAGCAAACCTAAGTACGTGAAACACACGCGCATTGCATTAATGAAATCCATATATTGCTGTTCCGTGATACCGACATTACGACCTCTATATAATATACCATCCCTACCTTCAACCATTAACAAATAAACCGCGACATTATTTCAGAAGGACGCCGCTCAAAAGCCAATTAAATCTGAAAAATTCCTGAAATACTCGTAAAACTCGAATAGTGCGCGACTCGGAAACATATGTCAGAGATGAAATTCATCAGCTCCCGTGTCGTGATGATGGTCACAAAAAGCGAGTGACGCCGCGCACCGCCGCCGGGCGTTTTCTGTTAATTACCCCAAATATGTCGCTTATTTGTGTAAAAACTGTGGTTGGGCTTTGAGTCGCCGCCCGTTTGCGCGGGCGCAGCGGATGAGAGCAAATTGGCGGTAGCAAATGATGCGGTGCGCACAAACGTGCCGACTGCCGACGGGCACAACTATTGGCTTTGTTCTGATTCATGCCGCGTTGTGAGGGAGTCAGCCTTCAGGACCATAGCCTTTAGTGGAATGTACTTATAATATTGTAGGTTTAGCCTTTGCTAGTCTTTGAAAACCTTAACTTTCATCCCGTATTCACGCAACCTGTCCACTGTCTTTTTCTCGACAAAACGTAGTCTCTTTACTTGGTATAGTAGCAAATACTTTTACGGGGTACGTCCTTTCATTTATCGTGTGTGTGTAGTATGTGTACTTCCCTACTTAGGTATAGTAACACATAACCACTCAGTTACCGATACAATTACCGACGTAGGTATAATAATAAGACTCTGTACCGATTTGCTTCACTTAAGAAAAACCTACTAATGACTGTAGATTACTATGTTCTAGTAAATTGAGAATATGTGCTATGTACATCAGTACATAGTGTTAAACCGTGAATATTTAATAGCAAACAGGAGCATTCATAACGACTCCACTCGAACTGTTCACACCTTTAGAATTTACATAATCACAAATAAATGAAACTAAATATGAAGAAATGCGTGCCCTTTTTAAAACACTAGCAATGGCTACATTACAAACTATCTGGTAAGCAATCGCCACCGCCCGTGGACACTCGATGCACCAGAGATGTTACAAGTGCGTTACCAGCCTTTTAGGGATTAGGAACTTGAGGATTTTTGGAGATTCAGGGATTAGGAAGATTGGAGAAGGGGGTAATTGAGCCTCCGGTGAGCTCACTCATATGACGAAACACAACGCAAGCGTTGTTTCACGCCGGATTTCTGTGAGTGGTATCACTCCGGTCGAGCCGGCCCATTCGTGGCGATGCATGGCTCTCCCACAATTAATTAATTAAAGATACGACTTACGGAGAATAAAAATCACGGTGTGATTTGAAACTGTAGGGGTTTGTTATTAGTTTACGAGAATCGTATTTTTTATAATATCGTATTAGTTACCCACCTGAAAACTTCATTTCGTAACCGTGTTTTAAATAGTTTGAAAATAAGTAATTGGTCTAAGAACAGTCAGAGGTAGGTACAAGTCTCGGGTGTGTGTGACGCTGGACGCGAGGCTGTTAGTTAGTTAATGCAGGTGATTTTCTCAACTTTCCTATTCTTTAGAAAGTCGTTCGTTTAAAAGCGAGTTAGGGACCCATTGTATACGTTGCGTAATGTGTGTGCACTTGTGGACCTTACACCTCGCGCATACACTGGCCTGCCGCCCGGCCGCACCCGCCCATACCTGTCACAGATACTATGAACATTACTTCTTGAATTATTTGAAAACTATAACAATGTAGTAGGTAGTTGTAGTTAGTACCTGTTTTATTATGTATCACTTTGGGATGATTTTCTAGCAACAGGTAATGATTTATTTATTATGTGTTTTATAGAGAGAAGTAAAACACAGAGTCATCATTTCATCATCTGTCCATCGGATCAGAAAAATGTTTAATTTTGTTTATTGAATTGTGTCAAGATGGCGAGTGAATGAGCGGCTCTCGAAATATAATATTAATAATATAGCACGAATAAAATATCAATAACAAGCTCGTTTGTATGAAATTATATCGTAGAATATACAAGAGTGTCGGTGGGTGCGGCCGCGCACGTTATAACCTTAATAAATAACGTATAAGGCGCATTGTTCGCGCTCAGCCGGCGTGGTTAATACTCGATTGTCTCAGCCCCCGCTCCCGGCCGCGATTTATAATCCCCACAGCATTGTTCAGCTTTTATCTTTTCTATAGCTCATATTTATAGCTGTCGTTAAAGCTGCATTTTTCACGAAAATTAAATGTTTAGTTCAGATTAGCAAAGGTGGTGCGGAACGTAACAGATTCCGATATCGGCCCGTCAAGATATCGCGCTCGCCTTCAAATTAATGTCAGAATATAAAACACGCGCACTCTGATAGCTTTACGCTTTTTATGTTTCTACAGTTTGTAGTTTGACGATGGACTAGATCTGCATGTGGCTCGGTTCGTCCTATTCTTAACCTCTGTGACGGGAAATTAACCGTCAGGTAGGAACACTGTACCAAATATTTTCATTAAGTATAATTATTTCCTTCCGCCACTGTCCTTTGTACATATATCTACACACTGAGCATTCAGTTACCTATATAAGAAAGAAAGAAGACAGAAAGATCGTTTATTTGTCAAACATGCGTTTACATAAACTGAATAATCAGACATGCAAGATAATGTTAAATAGTTTGTGCGTCCATGTTTCGCTAATGGTGGTGTACAAATTTTATATGTATAAAAATTATATACAATTTCATTAAAATCAGCGATTATTAATATTTTATATTATTATTAATAATAATTTCAACATAATAAGGTTGATGTAGAATACACAACGAATCTTCTCATTTACTTTATTAAATTCTAGCCGATTAGGGGATGCCGTTTCTAACACAGTTGTAGAGATGAAGTATAGGTAGCTACAGGCATACTGACATTGCGCTATTCCAATCTTCACGTTTCCAGTGAATAGGTTGCTTATAAGCATAGGTACGTGCTCCATCATTGGGCCGCATCATGGCGTACCACCAGGCCAGATAGTGTCTAACATCAACACATCGAGTATAAAAAATGTGTAGCTAAGTTAGTACTGTAGTAAGTACCTACTGCCATTATTATTTTCTTTAACTTTATTCTCACTTCTAAGTTCTAATATAAGTACCTCTCTAAGTGAAATATTATTAACAGAAAAATAAAGTGATTTGGTAGAAGTTACGAGAACAATTGTGTATTATACACATTTACTGAAGTAGACATAGTCGTGATTGGCAAGAGATCCATTTCCCGGCGAGCAGAGCATGACGCGGCCATAACGTGGCTTCCAAGTGAGGTGGAGGAAGCCGAGGGAATCGACATGTGCATATCAATATTAAATCAATTTGTATCGTGATGTTTTATTTACTTTTATGATCTTTTAGACACATGTATTTGATTGTCATGGTAATCTGCCAGTGAAATAATCCCATTCTCGTAATAACTGTGGTCTGGTGCAAATTGTATTATTAGTGCGGCGGCGGGGGTTCGGTTCAGTGCGCGCGCGGATTGCTGCAGCCACTACCTACTCCTACGGAACAATACTGCTGCTCACCTGCTCACCCAGTGGCCTTCTACACTTGTACATCGGCAGCTGCTCAGAGTTTAACAAGCTGTTGTAGGAAATAAGAGGTTAAGGTTTAATTACAGGCATTACTGCTGTACTTTTATTTGTCTGGTTATTTCACGTTGATATTTTTTACAAACTGACATTTTAGCTTTTAACTGACTCAATCGTAACTATAGTATAGGTATTAAAATCGAATATACTACATATGACTGTATGTACTATATTATTAATGGTGTACAATAAAGTTGTATTCTATTCTATTCTATGACTGCATTGGAAATATCCAGTTAACAACCCAGTTACTAAGTCCGTTGAGTGGCTCCTCACTCAATAACCACTGGCAAGCGGGATGAAGTACAGTAAAGTAGTGTGTACTAGTGGATGTACTGGATGTTGTGTAGTGCTGGCACAATGACAGCTCTGTGACAACATCCGGCTACCTGTTAGATATAAATAGCATGTCAAACAGACATGGCGGCGCGTGCGCACGATTGTTTTAATCAGCGTGGTCGCGCGCCGCCAACCGCGACCACTGCCCGCTATTCATAGAACACCTGGCTTTTATGTGGACTCTGCTTACACCACAGCATTAAACAGAAGTGTTGCTGAGTACAGCTATCGAAGACTTGTGAAAGGAAACGACTTGGATCGTAACAGATTTGAGTATGCTTCAGTAACAGTGTGAACAATAACTAGACTAAAAAATGATATTTTTGACTGAAGAATGCTGAGACCGAATGCATTTTCGCTCCGTTTCTTGAGGGCCAAATTGAGAAAATGAGTCGCTTAAGGACTGCCTCGTTGGCCGAGTGGTCGCAATTGCGACTGCCGGTAAGGGGTCTCTGGTTCGATTCCCGGGTCGGGCAAAGTACTACTGGGTTTATAAAAAATCTCAGTAGTAGCACGGAGTCTGGAACTGTGCCCGGCATATGGCAATAGGCTCACCCCCTATTACATGGGACTCATAACATAAATAGTGAAAAGTGGGTGTTACATTGTACAGTGGTATAATGTGCACCTCTGCCTACCCCTTCAAGGATAAAAGGCGTGATGTTAGGTTATGTTATGATCGCTTAATGATAAGTAATCGACGATCCTTAACTCTGTATCAAATATGAACTGACCAGTTCTTCAGTAGACTAATCTTCTTTTTCATAATATCTTCATAGTTTTCGGAGTGGATCCTCTGTGTGTGCCTCCTCAGTGACCTCTGCACGGAGTGACAGCTTGTCTGTTGTGTTACGTGATTGTAGCGAGAGGAGGTAGATACCTACGTAATCACTATGAGAGGGACACAGCTACTCCAGTTGAATACCACAGTGCTTCGTTTGGCGCAGGTATGTATATATAAACAATCGTTTCATTGTGTGGCTGTTCATTTTAGAAACTTTTCATTTTGTGTACAACTTAATTTAACTAGGTTGGCATTGAATACATTGAGCAGGATGTGTTCACTGTGCAGTATTCGTGTGATTACAGACATGTGTTTTTTCTGTTACATTAATTCACTTTGCCTTGATTTTTTATTTATTACTGTCAGCAATTCCGCGACGTGCAGCCCAAACTACATAAAACTGACGCGTGTATGCGTGGTCCCCCACGTAGCTCTGCATTACCTACTATTTAGTTTGAGGGCCAATACACGCCCCATACTAAAGTCATGACATTATTACAGTGAGCATGCGCTTGCGCAGTATCTCGCGCACTATTAATATGCGGGGCTTCCCGTGCGCCTCAGATCTCAGCGGCGGGCGTTACGCTCCACCGCTGACGGTAATCGGGCCGCCTACCTTACCCCTTACTGAGATCACTTCACGATAACGTGAACTTTATTACAACTGTATAGAGTTTGTTCTCATTTGAATACACACGAAATGATGTCGATGAATGTAAACATGTTTTACTTTGAACTTAGAGTGAACAGTATTTAGGTTGCTTTTTGTGTGGTCAGGTTTGAAGGGCGTAAAGCGACGGAAGCAGTGTCGATGGTATCTGTGCCTTTAATTAGATATTTAATTAAACCAACAGTTGCCTAAAGCAATAATTAGATCATCAATTTGTGTTCAGCGCGCGTCTGTCTTTGTTCGTGTTTAAATGGCCGCACTATGCGACAGCTAATGAAAAGCAATTCATTAAATGCGGGAACATTTCTTTCTAATGTCCGTCAACTGTTTATTGTCGTTATATTAAGCAGGGCTAATGATTTCCTACACAATCTAGCAAGGTAACTAAATACATGTATTCTATAAGCTTGCATTTATCTTATACCTTTTTTTGTTGACGGGAGAAACCTTCAATAGCTTATACCTACTTCCAGCACTTCTCACTAAGTTACCCAGGTATTATGCTAGGCAGGTAAAAGTATAAATTTTAAGGTTTAATGCTATTCTGCAACAGTATTTACTATCATTGGCAGTGTGTCATATCTTCAAGAAATACAATAAAACCAACAGAAGAAAATAAAACATTCATTTTCTATGAAAAACAAAGTTGTGTCTGTTAATTCTCGACGTCACTATCGGATATCATTTCCCTGTATTACAGCGAGATGTCAATGTGTCATGCGGAGGACGGAGGGATGTCACGTCACTCCTGTGTACAACGTAATACACACAGACACATGAGGCGCGCTGTCACAACTGGTGGGTAGATGTCGCGGCTGCGCGGCGGTGTCCGTATCAAACGCGCCGCCCTTCCCACTGTCACATGAGCTGAAGGGAAGGAGCTCGTCACAGGGCTATCAGTCAAGGGAAACACTAAAATATGAACTGTAACAGATGGTACTCGGTCTGATACTCACGAGGTTTCCTCAAACTTGTGAGGATAGAACCTAGAGGCCTGATTTTACAAATAATGTATTAATCCAATAAATAATAAACTCTACTTGTATAAGACTAATGCAGTTTCCCATTTTTTGTCATAGCAAAGAAAATAGTTTCAGATTTTTTTGTATGTTTCTTGTTATTAAGTGTCAAAAGTAGGTAAGTATATAGAGCCTGTAATACCAAGTACCGCTCCGCGACAGCCCTGTAAGTGGATCTCATGTCACAGTCGTCATGTGATGTTCATTAGCTGCGAGACTACCGACTGTACACAATCATACTGAATGGATTCAGTTTCAGTCTGAAAAACTGTTCATTTCTTGTAACAATTTCCAAAGAGACAATTTTAAGAACTGCCTTAATAATGTCGTAACTAAATGGTTGCTTCATACTGTTTTCCGCTTACTAAAAGGAAATGTGATAAGTACAGAAAAGTTAGGAACAGAAATCACAAAATATTAAGCCGTTGCACTATTAATCTGTTAGACGAAAAATGTTTCTTTAAACATAATAAGTAATGGTCACAATAGTAGTAAAGGGACGACAAACTGAACAAACTCAGGCTACTTGTATAAACAAATGTTGCTGGGGTGACAGGCAGCCACTGCGCCGGCGCACTCCGCCGCGAGCCGTCGCCCTCCACTGCGGACCACTACACTCCGCCGCGTCCATGCGCGTGCGCTCCCTTGGCTTCTAATTTGCTAATATTTGCCAATTTACTCACTTGTATTAAGTATTTTTGTTTTTTTTAATTTTGTAACCAGATTTTTTCTAAGCGAATGTCTCATTAGTGGATTGTCTGTACAGATACCGAAAAAGGTATCTCAAATCTCTGAATATTTTAATCACTTAGAAGTAGAAACACTAAGTCTAAGCTCAATGTGTAGGTATAAGCTAGCTGACTATAAACTGCCTCGTTGGCCGAGTGGTCGACTGCCGGGCAAGTAGTCTCGGATTCGTTTCCGGAGTCTGGCAAATTACTACTGGGTTTCATAAAAATTTTCAGTAGTAGCACGGAGTCTGAAATTGTGTCCGGTATATGGCAATAGGCTCACCCCCTATTACATGGGACTCATAACATAAATAGTGAAAAGTGGGTAATACATTGTATATAGAGGTACAGTGGCATAATGTGCACCTCTGCCTACCCCTTCGAGGATAAAGGCGTGATGTTATGATATGCTAGCCTCTGTTACAGATGTATATGTATAACATTTTTATATGAAAGAGGGATAATCACTGCTACGGCATAAACATACAGCGTATTTTTTTCTCATCTCATAAAATGACGGTGAAAACTGATTTTTGTATACCTACTGATCTTTGAAACTGGTAAAAATATTAAATGATCCGTGCAGCTATTAGCAACGTTTATTATTCAAGAAAACTATCATCATTTGGCTTTTTAGTAGTTCACAGAATGATCATAATCCTTCGTTCCGGATGCTACAACCACGTTTGTGACTTTTCTGTAAATGTATTATAATATCTTTGCTTGGTACATACACCATTATTAAGTAATTGTTAATAATAATAAAATTACTTATTGTGTAATGAATACATTTTCGCTATACCTATTTGTTTAGACCTACGCAAGTAACGCGGGACATAATGTGTATTGTAATGTGTATCTATCAAATACCGGCCGAGGAGAAGTTAACGTACGTAACACGTAAAACTAGAATAAAACTCTAAATTAAATGAACTAGACATATTTAATACCAGTTTCAATGTGTATAAATCTAAAATTAAGCAGAAATATACTCAGAGCTAGGAAGGGAATTGTATCACGGTCACTTTATAAGTATGTAAATTCGTTTATCATTCTAAAAACTTCATCATTATAATTCTTTTCTATTTTTATAAACGTGTACGTACTACTGATTTGACACCTCTAAAACAGTGCCTAGGTCTGTATGTATCAAACTGTATTGTTATAATTTTATTTGTAAGAGACTGTTTTGTTTCCTGAATAAAGAAAAAAAGAAAAACTCATTTGAACGTGTAGTTATTGCTTTTGTATGATGGTTTCTGTTCATGTTATTTTTGTATGACAATGTGTAAGTATATAGCTTGTTAATATTTGCTCTAGGTACCGGGAGAGTACGATAGCAAACAAGTCCAGGTACCCTACAGGACGATACAGTGTACCAGTGTACGCCAGTGTCCGCGACAGTACGCTGGGTGACTAGGTGTGCGCTCCACCGCGCCCTGTTTGGTGGTTGATTTTAGTGGCGACGCGGGTCGCATCGCTGCCTGGCAGATTTATGACGCGTCACTTCAAACACATCGACAGACCGATATACACACTTGCAACGTGTAGATGTAGTTACCATTTTAAGTCTATACATTAAAGTATTAGTTGAAATACTATGGAACCATATTTTATATGTTGATGATGATTTTGTAAAAACAGAACATTCAATTACAATAATGCCAACATAACATCGAGCCTTTTATCCCCGAAGTGGTAGGCAGAGGTTCACATTACGACACTTAATGTCACTGTACAATGTAACATCTACTTTTCACGATTGTTGTTATGAATGAGTCCCATGTAATAGGGGGTGAGCCTATTGCCATACTGGGCACAACTCCGGACTCCGTGCTACTACTGACATTTTTTAAAAACTTAGTTTCGGTTTTGCCAACCCGGGAATGGAACTCGAGCCCTTGCCTGGCAGTCGCACTCGTGACCACTCCGTCAACAAAGCAGTCTACTCCAATTTGAACAGAAACTTTCAGTGTAAATCAATCTGTAGCTGGCATAATTATACTCGTGGCAAACAGATCAAGTTATCAATATTAAACATAAATAATCACATCATAAGTAAATATAAATAAAGCTACAAACACACTAGATCTAGCGGTTTGCAGCCGCGCGGAACCGCGTCCGCTCGACCGTCTCTTCTGCGAAGCGTCCTTTCAAGTCGCGTGATCGCGCGGTCTACACGGAACCGCCTGCCACACAGACGCTGACGTGCGCTCAGCTGATTTATTAACATGCTGAGCTCTTGCCAAAATGTAATTGGGTACGGGACGTTTATTCCTGTTTTTCCAGATAAGTGAAGTTTGCTGTGCGAACAGAGATAGATATTATTTACATAATACGTCTTTGTAATAGGAAAACTAATAACTCTAGCTTCAGTAGAAATCAGACAACGACTTTAAGGTGCTGTAGTTTATTCAGAAAAGTTTTACACAAAGCTTTACTTTACACCTCCCCTGGCTAGTAAATTGATAAAACTAATAACAAACAAAAAGTCTGAACTAAAAAGCAAAAAATAACTATTACTAGTACTGATAGGTTACCCACCCACTGATAGGTAAGAAGTCGGTGCCATAAGTTCCATATAAAATTATTCATTAAAACCTTAATAGGTACCTAATTCACAATTTTGTGGACAGTTATATCATTATGATATGAGCTTATGGCACCGACTTCTAACCTATCAGTGGGTGGGTAACCTATCAGTACTAGTAATAGTTATTTTTTGCTTTTTAGTTCAGACTTTTTGTTTGTTATTAGTTTTTGGTTTTTTGAAGTCGGTTTTTTAAACGCAGTTTTTATTTTATTATTTTATCATTTTCAGTGTAAAGCTACATATACCCGTTTTGTTACTTATAATCTACATAGGTGTAAAGTCCTCATCAATACAAATTAATCAAGCCCAAACACAAGGTAGTTACTGTATACCGTTGAGGAGTTCCCTTAGCAATTACACTTCTTCATCATCAGACCTTTAATGACAGCCCCACTCTATCTAGGTGTAAAGTCCTCATCAATACAAATTAATCAAGCCCAAACACAAGGTAGTTAGTATAAACCGCTGAGGAGTTCCCTCGACTGTCTATCGGCTCCATCATCAGGTCGACTCCAGACCCTTATCAAATTGTAGTGTTTAAAAATCCTAATTGAAAAACATAATAGACGCATTACTCGCCCATATAATTTTCGAAAGTTCCCCTCGCTTTTCCTAGGATCCCATCATCAGATCCTGACCTCATGGAAATGGGACCATCTTGGGAGTATACCCTTTCCAATAAAACAAAAATTTTGAAAATCGCTTCACGCATCTTAGAGTTATGCGCGTACATACATACAAAAAAAAAAAAAAAAAAAAAAGCAACATACCGGCCGAACGTATAACCTCCTCCTTTTTTTGAAGTCGGTTAAAAAGAGTCGGGTCTCCTGCAGCAATTTGCATCAGTTCCAAAAGATATGATGTGATCATATATTAATACTATGTTTTTGACATTCATGCAAAGAGAGCGGGATCTGGAGGCAATTTAAACCTCATTTACCAGCAATTTTTCACCGCTAACCACTAGCGGCGAGCCACTTGAATAAAAATTAATGTTGCAATCATAAATTAGATGCACGGCCAACTATGATGACCACAATGAGCCCACCACGTCCAATTAGTTCGCTAAGTACGTGCAGCGCGCGGCCGCGGCCACAGTCGCGCGGTCCGCCACGACTCGCTGCGATTGGCTGCGAACCATTTGCGTGTGCGCAGTTACACCTTGTTACCGCCACATGTAGCGTACCTGGTCGCCGGATGGCTCATTGCGATCCAAAGTTATTGCGAGATGTAAGTGATTGTCACACGTGAGATGAACACGACACATCCTGGTTGGTGGAGAACTGAGAGAAAACCTGGTTACTCCAATCCATTCACTTACAATATGACTTAGGGCCGATTTTCAATCATCACTTAATTCATAAATTATTTTCCGAATTAAATATATTGTTAGAGAACTATAAACAACTCATATATAGCGAAGTGAAGCTATCTAAGAGTTGTTTCATCACCATATATATAATTATGTATCTGAAACGTCTGGAGAGGCAGGACATCTCGTCAGAATACATTTTCAGTAACTGTGAAAACAATGAGAGCGTAAAGCGAAATTAATCAAAGAATGGTAGAGAAAATTCAGTGAGAAGTAAACACAATTAGTCATTGCATTACGAAGGTATTTATAACTATTTAATTTCTGTATTACACTTGAAAGATTTATTTAATTCGTTGCGGTAGACTTGAATTAAAAATACGTTTCGTTCCGCGGCACGCCTCACTTGTCACACTAAAACATTTTAGTTCTGCGCCTGTTGTTGGCGCATTTTTTCATTTTCAGCGTCGTCGTGTCGCGACGTCGTCCTAAACATATTAAGAGACAAACCGTGACAGACAGACGGAGCTATTCGTAATGTGCGTCGCAATTAATCAGCATAAGCGTTTTATTAGCTGGGCATGGTGCGCGTGCGCATGCTCTGTTCCGCCAAATACGTCGCGCCGACTGACAACTGAGTGCCGGTGGACAACAAGATGGCGAACCTCTTTTTGCAAGAACCGTTGTAATGGCGACTGCGGCTGCGCAGCGCTTTGATCGCGAGATGCGCCTGATTCATTGCGAGACCTGTCCTACCTTGTTGTTCATTATTTGAGCAGACAGACAGACATTATAAGCTGTAGTAGTTGCATCCTCTGAGCTAAACATCATGCGATATTAGTACTTAGTTTCAAGAACGACTTTTTAACTTATATTTACTCCAAACACAAGTTCCTATTTCGTCCAGGCAGTGGGCACAGCATTATCTCGATTAGTATAGATCTCATTTTTACACAGATAGTTCTAATATAATATAAATAACTTTTCATATTTTCTCAGCTTGTGTGTAATGAAAATAATGCATTCGTTGAAGGAAAACACAAATGACGCAACTACTTAATAGTAGTTGCCGGGGTATGAAAATTAAAAATCTGATCAGTCCTTAATGAAAAAATATTAGACACGAATATTTTGATTTTCTCGTGTAGTCACAATGTGGTAACGTCACACAACATTTGAAATTCAACATCGTCGAAAGTATTTAATTTTGTGAGAAAAAACAAAATACGTGTGTAATGTTTTAAAATAATCCACCAGACGGACATAACTACTACTCTATTGTTGTTTTTTTTTTATTTCGGAATCTTGCACAATAATTTGCTCCCTTAACCAGGGAGCAAAGTTAAAGCACCGTAAACAGTTATCTCCTTACTTAAAAACCAAACCTCACAATGACGTCACAATTATTTAAATCGGTGTAGTCTACTGTGCCATAAAATACAAAAACCGGAAGCTTCAGGCGGCCTCCTTTGTTTTCATCTACAAATAGCCGGCGAGGGTACAACACTACAACACTGGGAACATGGTCACCATCAATTACAGGAGGCAACCGTGGCCGCCGCAGACACAAAAATGTGTGATCGTACACAAACAACTAAAACACACTGTACATGCGCGTACGCAAGTGCAATGACATTTAAATTGAAAAATTAAATAAAATATGGAATAAACTTCTACTCAAACACTTACTTACTATAATTACATTATATTATAACCAATAACATAAATATGGTTCTCATAAAGGCCTTAATAATATTAAATTCAGTGGTGCGTGAAGTGCTACGCACGTAGTCAATTGCTACGAGCGTCGTAGCGCGTAGTAGGTCTTCTTCGCGTAGCTAATGCGTAGCAATACGCAGTACCACTTGTAGAAGATGTTCACTTCTTCTGTCTATGAAGGTTATACGATGTTCAGAAGTATTCATGATTTGAATAAACATTAAAGTTCATGTTAATTAGAGGGTGTTTTATCTGCTTGATATTTTTGGGATGGTCGTAGTCGTAGTCAAAGCAATGACAAAGCAAAACATTATATAAATTGTATGTTTTGACTGAAACATTGAATGAATAGCTTACTTATTTTCTTGAATACACCTCAGCAATAAGACAGTTAATTTAATGCGGTTAGATATTCAGTTGGGTTTATTTTTATCATTACTTAGTTTACATATAAATAGCATACCGTGACTTCTTTCACTCTCTGAAGTGGCAGGAGTTGCGAACATTCTTAAAACAAAAATGAATCACATTCAATCTACATTTTTTAATATTGTAGTATGACTAAAGTTTATAAAATCACAGTTACACGAAAAATTAAACGATAATGAAGTTCGAATGTGATCAAAGCGAGCAGAATAAATATTTAATTTAAATCAATTTGCAGCTCTGACGTGAGATGCGCGCGAGTGTCCCGTGTAAGTGCGTCGACCATTTTTCATATCACGCGTGAACGCTCGGTCGAACGCGACGGATTTAGAGACGAAACCACTCGGAGCTGCGCCTGCACAGCAGGGCTGTCACATGTACCGGTGCTTATTTTACGGCGCCATACTCTTACGGACAAAATAAATATTACATGTGTACTCAATGAAAACTAAACTTGTTTACTTACGCTATTACACACAATCCCTTTTAACAGTTTTCTACTGGAGTTCCACGTAACTGTACCTACCATAGATTTAAATGAAATATCTCAGTTGTGTAACAAAGTGAATCATTGAGCTCGTACTGGAACATGTTCCCATACACTTTCAATCACATTAGTGTAATAGCTTATTGTGGCGTTTGAGCGAGTTCATTACTTTATTTACTTATATTATTATTGCTATTGTTTGCAGTAGCCATTAAAGATAAATAACTTAGGAAATGTTGAATATAACAAACAGATGCAGTGGAAGACGATATTTCTTCAATTAAGTTATTAATTACTTTGTTCAAACTGCCACCCCTGTATGGACATTTCAGCTAATTGCTTTTTTCATAATAGTTAGTGCGCCGGCGCAGGGAAGGATGCACGCGCCGCGGAGCGTGATGTACTCGCGATCTGTAAGGAAAGCAGAGGACCCGAGTGAGGGGAGAGTGATAGGAACTGTTATAGCTGAGTAGACTGAGCGCTGATTGATTTGTTGGTTGGTCGAGGTCAGCGACCTCAAACTGCCCACAACACAAAACTCGTCATTCACCCGTGTGACATTACTATGAGATGTTTATTGCCATTACAACAAGAAGAAAACCTAGTAAAAAGACGAACGACGATCCGTATTGCTTGCTAACGCAACGTGTGCAAAAAGGCTTAGTCACCTGAAAAATTGCTTAAGTAGGTACTATATGGGCAATTCATTTATAACACCTACAGTAAATGCTAGCACTAGGTATAACTGCTTCGTTATCTATGTATTGATACACGCAGCATTAAGCAATGTTGTGAAATACTGCTGCAATCAAATGTTGCCATTTTAGGCATATTGCACAGGTACTGTCTCATCTGGAGTCCAGCCACACCTTGTGACTGAGTCGAGTTACATATAGAAGTGTAGAATGACGTGTATTAAACATCGCAATATTTGTATCGTTTTCATATTTTAATTCTTTAAAATTTAAATGTTTTGGTTAAATTATTAGCATAACATAACATAAAACCACGCCTTTTATCCCCAAAGGAGTAGGCAGACGTGCACATTATGCCACTGTACAATGTAACACCCACTTTTCACTATTTATGTTATGAGTCCGATGTAATCCCTATTACATGGGACTATGGGTATATGGCAACAGGCTAACCCCCTGGTGAGCCTGTTGCCATATACCGGGCACAATTCCAGACTCCGTGCTACTACTGACATTTATTGAAAAATCCCATTAATACTTTGCACGACCCGGGATTCGAACCCGAGACCCCTTACCCGGCAGTCGCACTTGCGACCACTCGGCCAACGAGGCAGTTAAATTATTATCATCACATTTTTTGTTTTTCTATCTAAGGTTCGGAATAACTGAAAGTAAAGTATCTGCTGTATCAGAATAATATACCTATGATTCATAAATGAAAAACATAACTATGATTCATCTCTAAGGCTTAACGTAAGTACCTATCTGCAGACGGTACTAAAGTAAATGTATGAAAATGATTCAGTACCTGGATACTAATATAACCTTCTATTTATTGCACACGATACAATCATGTTACATCATGTCCATGTATAAGCTAAATATATAGAAAACAAGTAGATACTAAATCAGGCACAGAATAATGACAATCATTTATCTAACTACTATGTAGGTACGTGTATATTATATTCACAGCAACAGGTTGCAGGCAGGTTGGCTAAATGGTCGGTTTAAATGTTATTTAAATAAAGTTGTTTCAGGGCTTTTTTTCCTACATTTCTAAATGAGTTCACTTGATCGTAAGTAATAGTTATTGCCCATGGACACCAAACACCAGAGGCAATATAAGTGCGTTGCTGGGCCTTTGGGAGTTAGAAATTCAAATTCTTAAGGAATTCAATAGTATTATGGTAAGTAATAGAGGTACTATTGAATTATATTAATAATTATTATGTAAGTAATATATGGTAAGTATCTGTGATAAAACTCTCTATTAATGGATCTTCTCTAATTAAATTTTCATTTAGATGACAAGCAATGAAGCGACGCTACGTAGGCGCTGGGAGTCGGACAGGGCCCGCGCTCACGCATGGAATTAAATTTTCACCTAGTGTTGCCACATGTTCCGATTTACGCGGGACATCCAGATTTTCAGGGTATGCGTCTCGATTTGTATCTGATCGGGACGCCGAATGTCCCGATACATCGATTAAATAAAAACCAAACAAAATAATAATACGGCAATTCGTTTTCTTGTACTACATTCGCTTAACTAGAAGCGCTGGCGAACATCAAGAGGCTCTGCGTGCTGCTGGCGTGCTCTGCGGATCTTCAACGTTGATGCCTTTGTACTGCTTTAAAACCTCTAACACAGGCAAAGTCACAAACCTTTCGGTTTTTTATTGGATACAATTTGAAGAGAGTGCAGGGAAATTGATTCCCTATAGTCCTTTTCATCATCAAACCACCAGACAAACGGCAAAGCGCCACCGGTTAAAATATTCCTGAGAGGAATCGTTCCTTCATACGCCCCGCTTCTTTCTTAGCTAGCATGACTGCTTTACAATAGGAGGATAGGGCTTCCCACTTCCTCTGGCTCCGTGCCATGGCCAGTCGCCGTCCCCAATTGTTTTACTGAAGACACGGTGGTGCTCAGCCCACGCGGCTCCACTGCCACTGAATGACCATAAAATATCCTCAATTGTGTCCTTTTGGTGGTCCTCGCAGTGATAACATCCCGCAAAAATACAATAAATGGATTTTGTTTTAATTCATTTGTGAAGGTTTCATCTACAATGTGAGTTATCATAAAGTGCACACTTATCTAAGTGTGCATCTTTTTGATTTCGGTCAAAGTGTCTCCCCCCATTTTTAATTTATAAGAATGCCTCTTACTGCTCCTCTTAATGCTGTTTTTAAATTATTATGGAGTTAATTTGATAGCAATAGGTAATTTATTGTATTGGTACAGTGAGAGGTATCGTAAAATTGGTAAAAAAGATCTAAGTTTTTAAACACCGTGGCAAAACAACTAGCCGTAAGGATTACTTTTGATGTATAAAGTAAAAATAAAAGAATAAAGACGTAGGTACTATTTTTAAGTTTAAAAAAAATTGTCATGGAAATACGCACACGACTACATATACAACTAGACGTAAATTTGTAGGCACTGTTCTCATCGCATCTGCGACGTGCGACGAGAAATACCTCTTCGAGAATTATATGGCGCGATGTTTTAATAGTGTAGTATGAGTTCGTATGCTGATGTTTTGATAGTGTAGTTTGGTTTTTGCAATGATTTACTAGTAATTTTTTTTAATTTTTTTTTCTGTTTGAAAACAAAATAAATTTCACGGTGTATATACACCGTAACCTTTTGAACTAATTTTTTTTAACATTGTATTGATCAAAAAATTTATCTTTTCGGTGTGTGAATTTTATACAGATTCTTAATATTTATTTATTATTTATTTTTTAAACAGTCACAACGGCGGAACATATTTGCAACAATAGAACATAAACATAAACAAAAGAAAAAAAGTCAATCTATAAACCCGCAATACGACTTGCAGCGACATCTATTGTCGAGTAGCTAAACTACATATTAATACCAGCCATCTTTTTTTGAAATAAATTAAATACCTTTCATATAATTTTGACCGGTGATTGTCTGAATGTAAATAATTTATAAAATAACACACTAATTCTCTATTTATGAATTCACAATATAAAGTAAAAATATTATTTTGATTTTTATTCCTTGCAATGTTTTAGAGTTCAAGACGAGTGAAACGATAACGAAACAAAACGTAATCATTTTAGTATCTGTGGCGTACTGCAAGCGACAAATTAAAAAAAGCTAGTGATAAATAATTATTGTGTTTTTCCATTATTTTTAATTAATATGGGGACAGAAGTAGCTATATCGTTTAGTACTTTACGTGCTCAACTAGAAAATGAAAAGAGTAGTTTGTTTAAAATAGATGAAAATATAAAAAAAATAGTGCAAACTACCGTAAGATTCAATGATAGGTTAGTAATCACCTTGAATGTAATTTTCATAGATTTATGTTTATGTTAGTATCTAATGTATGGTATATTTTTGTAGATTTAACTCCGCTGGAGACTATACCAGAGGTAACAATCGCACTGGAGGAAGAAATGCTTTTCAAGACGGGGGAAGTAATTCAAAAAACGATGAACAATATAATAAGCGTAAACATGAGACCAAAACAGTGTTCAGCAGGTACGTGTGTGTATCTAACTTGCAGGCAGCTGTAGTTACTGTGTACGTGCATTTTCAGTTACGTAATGTTACAAGTGCTATATAAATCGTATGCAAAAATCACGTCTTCATGACTGTTTACAAGCTACACTTCGTCAATCGATAAAAAATACCACAAAACAATTTAAAATACCAAATGAACCCATAATGAGTAGCATTATAGCCTTCTTTAATGATTTAATATCAAAGAATTTGGTATTGATGTTGCCTTCCATTTCTCAATAGTTGTCCTAATGTGATAACTCATAATTTATTACCATACTATAACTACATCTAGACTAGATAGCTACAAACAGACTTGTTTTAAAATTAATATTGACTTGATGGCCTTTAAACTTTCCAGGTTATCAGCACGAGTCCATGATAGTGATGGTGAGGATGAAGGACCTGGCACTAAGAAAGCTCGGGTACCTTCAGCAGTGTGTCGAGAGCTGCCCACTAGAGCCGATGTATTGCGGGCACAGGGTGATGATGAGCAGGCAAGGACTCGCAACAGACGCATATTTGGATCACTTCTGGGTACACTACAGAAATTCAAGCAGGAAGAAATAGTGCTGCAGACTAAGGTGAGGGACTTCATTATAATAAAAGTTACTTATTGCATAATACTCAATCTGCTGTTTACTAGTCATTACAAATTCTATTTCTTTCATTCATTCATTTTATTTGATAAAAATTTTATTAATATTATAACTTTCGTGAGACATACTTAATAAATTATATTTTTCCGCTTACACACGTAATTATTTGCTCATTAATATGAGCCTCTAGCATGGCTTAAAACTAGTCGAGTTCCTCGTCAAATAATAAAGTGATAATTTAATTCATATTAAAATATCATTAATATTTAAAATTTTATTAACACAGGAAGAAAAAAAGGCGCAAGTAGAACGTAAAATAGAAGAACAAGCTCGTCTAGAGAAGGAAAGGGAACAGAAGGAAAGGAAGACATTATTTGCTGAACGGGAACACAAGAAAGCCACTATCAAAGCCTTAGAAGCTAAAATGGCGCGAGTCCAGGAGTTTGAGAAGTGGGAGACTTCACAGAAGAGCCTAGCCAACTTCATACTGACTAAGACCAAACCACATGTTTATTGGCTGCCCAAGAAAATGTCAGAAAAAGCCACTGAGAAATTGGAATCCAGTAGGAAGTATCATGAAAGTAAGTTATTTTGTCAACATGTTCTGTTTACATATTAAATGAAGGTGGCACTGTTCCCAAGTGAGGATGATAAATAATTGTTTATTTTGGCACTTCATTGCTGTGTAAGACATTAACAAACTCATATTTGTTTACAATTTACAGCTAAATATGGTCCAATATATCGCAGTGAGTAATTACAAAAGAACCAATTTGATTCTATTCATTTATATAGCTTATAGAATGTAATTTTTTTTCAGCACCTTTGAAAGAGGTAGTACTTGGATGGATACAATATAATCTTTGTTTATTTTTTTTCATAATAGATTAAGCCTTAAAGTACTCAGCCACGCACAATAACAGTGTATAACAGCTGGCATCTGGCATTACTATCAGCCTGTTTCTTCATTATCTCAGGAATGTGATGTGAATTGTAGTTCCTCTATGTTTTAAACCTTCTGTATATTATGGCCATCACCCATTTCAAATAGATCATGAGAACGTGGATGTTTTGTTGTGACAGAATGATTGTATTCGCTTTATAAACATTGACTGTAGAGTTAACATGATTTAAACATAATCCTATCTGTTTTCCAGAATGCATGGTAAAGAAACGTCAGGAGCTACAAGAGGAACTTCAACGAATAGAGCATCGTTGTCTCCGAGTACGAGGACCTGGTACCAAGGAGAATGACCCTGACCATCATGATGGAGAGGAGCAGAAAGACGTAGATATGGTAAATAAGGACGAGAAGAAGAAACGAGATAAATTTGCAGCAGATGCTGATGAGAAAGAAGACAGCGATGGAGATGACAGACATGAAGAGGACTCAAAGGTTGAACAGCCAGCAGCTCAGGAACCTATGGGTAAGCATATATTTTATACAGCGAAAACTGCAACTCACAGACAATATTTTGAAACTAGGTAATTACATAGTGGCAAAAAATTATTTTCGAATTGATATGAATGTTTGTTGTTACAGAAATAGAAAATGTAAAAGAAGAACCAACTAAAGCAGAAACATCAATAGAGCAGAACACTAGTATGGATGCTGAGCCAGCCAATGAAGCTAGCCAGATATCTCTGGAGACTACACTCAACGACACGCAAGCCTCAGTTGACGCTGAGAACCATTCCTAACGGGGCTGGTTACCCAACTCCTCTGCACCGAGTTATATTATGGTGTCACCAAGTTTGAGAACAGTTGTGCTTACCCTGTATTGCTGTGTGATGTATCATAAGTGTGGGTGTGAAGAATATTTTAATAACATACAGACAGATTCTGCTCTTACAATGATGTAGGAATAAATTCACTGACAAATTGGTACAACTTTATTAAAATATTGTTCTGTAACTTGTTATTTGTTGTATGTAATAGCCTGGTGAATTATATGATACTGTACTTCCAATTTCATGAATAATACTAAAGTATCTGTTTGAATGTGTGGTTTAAAAATTATGGTAATTAATTATGAATTTTTGTCGCCAATCAAATAGAACACACTGATATTTGAGTATGAAATTATATATAACTAAAACACCAAAGCCTGTGCCAGACTAGACAGTTAATATGTACCCGTCCGTGTATATGTACTGCAATCTAACTTGTTCCATAGCTTGATATAAGTACCATTGTACATCAAGTCAACATTATGTCCCGAGTGAGTTGCATTAAGTTGGTGATAGCTTGGAGGTGTCTGGTGACATCTCATCAGTTACTGCCAGAAGAAGTTATCAAGTTTTGATATCAGTGTAACTTAGGACATTTATCATATATAGTGTCTATTATAGTGAATAGAAATACAAATATTTTACAGTTCCAACAGTAACGGCTAGACATTGGATTACATGCACTATCATTTATTCCATGACATGATACTCATATAATGCAATGTTTAGTACTGACTAGTACCTATTAGGCATGAAATAAAACAATGGGTTTGTTAAAAAAGTTAATTATTATATTATATAAACTTAATAATTTACAAAAACATCACAGTTTTATTTGCATTACACGAGGAAGCATGTGCTATTTATTATTTGGAATGAGAAAAACTTAGCAAGCAATCAAGCATTATCAATTTATTATAAATAGAGATTAAAAAGTACTCAATATTCTCTTGCTAATATTAAAACATCAGTCATTCCAAGAAACTATTGAGTCTGATATTATTTTCATAGGACTGTAGGGACCACTCAATTAGAATAGCAAGTGTTCCACATCCAACTTTCAATATTACATGATGTAAAGGTAAAAAACTAGAGCAACCTCATTCCTAGCTCCCTATACATACATAAATATTAGGACATACTAATCAAGTGTGAAGATCCTAGAAGCTATGTCGTCGAGCATCCAGTCCATGCCTTCCAGCAGGTTCTCTCCTGTCACGGCAGAACAGCGCACAATGCGCCAGTGGTGGGTTTTAATGCTATCTAGATCCAAAGCCTGAAATCAGATATTTTAGATATCAATAGAGAAATGTGCCAAGGTAGACTTCTTTTTCTTTCTAAGTCCTCATTAATTTCTCATCGTGGCATATCCTACCATTACTCTTTACATAGCACTTATATAAATCCACACAAATCTTGTAGTTCCTACACATGAGTGTGTATGACAGTTCTGGATCCCTGCACCTTGGTGACCATAGGTAGCAGTTTATCACAAGGTAATAAATTGTAATGAGCATTCAGAAAGTAATAAATTATTCTAATTTGGGCATTACTTCTCTAATTTCTTGTAATGTGAGTGCTCCAGGCAGATCAGACTTGTTAGCTAGCACAAGCAAAGTGGCTCCAGCCAGCCTCTCCTCACGGAGCAGAGAGTGGAGCTCACGAGCACAGTCCCAGAGACGTCGCGCGTCTGCACTGTCCACCACCCAGGCCACACCATCTGTACTTTCAAAGTAGTTCTTCCAATATGACCTGAAATAATATTAAACAAAAATTTTAAGGAATTGTTGATATAATAATGAGTTGGTATAATTCACTTTTTAGGTCAACTTATCTTACAACTGAAGTAAGGACAGATAGATAGTGTGGCAGATATTAAAATTAACGAATCTCGATCCTCAGGGAACTGACGTTTACTGGTGGACTATTTTACCTCAATGATTTTTGTCCTCCGACATCCCAAATGTTGAGCTTGTATCCACGGTGTTCAAGTGTCTTTATGTTAAAACCCAGCGTTGGAGATATAGTGTCGATGGGCTCACCATTGAACCGTTTCAATATTGTAGTCTTGCCGGCATTATCTAAACCCCTGAGTAGTAAATGCTAAGGAAATAAAGATATTAAATAGTGCAATAAAGAGGTTATTATCACTACAATTTAGTTTGCAAAGGATACAACATGAGGATTCTCATTTCTTTCTCTTTTTGTCGTAATTTCTTCAATATCGTGAGGAAACCCATTGTTGTTAGTTACTGATTTCGTCAAAATATTTACTAATTTCACTAACTTCTGCCTGTTTGTTTGTGTCTTGGCGTCATGCGTCATCTGGAAATTGATTGGTAATTTGACATTACATTTTGCAATACTTTTTTAAATAGGGCGTAGGGCCCTGCCTTGGCTCATTGCTAAGGTCACAGTTCTCTATTAGTGCTCAAATATTTATAATATTTAAATTTAGATTCAACGAATTTATTTCACTACTGTTGCAAATCAAATTCCGTAAAACAATATATTTTAAAATATTTAGAATGGTTTTTGCCGAATGAAATCACTAAGAAATCAACATTTTATCAATAATTCAGATTAATTACATTTTAATATATTATTACTGTAAATTTGAGAAAATCTAACAGTATTTCCCTGATTCCTTTTACTTCAATTCAGAATCTCATTAGAAAATTCTTTGTTTTGTCTGTAGAGACCATAGTGAAATCCCATAACATTCTTCAGGAAATCGAAATTGGAATCCATTAGTAACCATAGAGTAAAATATCCATCCATGGCCGATTTCGTCGCTGTCAAGTCTTTTATTTAATTTCTGTTTCTATTATGAAGCACCTTCGATGATTTTAAGTGGGTTTATAGTGTGGAAGTGATCGTGAGGCGGCGCGGTCTCGGTGATACTGCTCGTTGGCCGGCAGCACCATGTTCAGTGGCACGGTGCGAGTAAAGGTTTGCGAGGCGACGGGTCTCAGGCCGACCGACTTTCAGAAACGGCATAACATGACCTTCGGAAAGCCAGGTGAGCCTCATCTAACGGCTCGGGTGTCTCCCCAATATGTCATTGCGTATGAATGTGTAAAGATTTCCGATACAGGAGCATGATTTATTTGTAATTTTATATTTAAAGTAGGTGTAGCGTGTTTACCGAGATGGGTGTTGGTGTTAATATGTAAATACGGGGTATGGTTGCAGACGACCAGCCGATAGATCCGTACGTGTCGATAGATGCCGACGAGCACCATCTAGACCGTTCCAGCACCAAGCCCAAGACATTCGACCCTGTGTGGAATGAGACCTTTATTCACGAAGTCCATAATGTTGGCAGGTGTGTTATCACTCCATTGATTATTTGTTTGACATGTTATTCTTACTTCATTGTGGATTATTTAACTGTGTCTAGTGCTCTGTATCTTATTGGAATACACATTAAATACATTAATTGTGTGTGTGCTACTCATATGTATAAATATGGTACAATAACAGCTAACACTAAATTAAAAAACTCACTTAGGAGCACTAGGTCTTGTCATCATTACTAAAATAATACCAATTGGAATGTAAAACTTCTGACAGTGACATCATGTATGACTCACATGGGAATCAAACCCAATATATCATGTATGAACTGAGTACTTTATGATATTATGGAGTGTATGAAACAAGTGTGTAATGCTCTAGTTTGGGGATAACGGTGTTCCACGATGCTGCCATACCTCCAGATGACTTTGTGGCCAATTGCACAATCCCTTTTGAAGACCTTATGCACAGAGACAAGGATGCCACAGACTTTTGGGTGAGTACTACTGATAGTGATGTAGAGCTTTAGTCATTGTTTATAAAGTTACTTATTTAATCACTGATCTAATGTCAATGTTTAATGATTACTTAGATATTCTAAGAATAATTTTGAATTTGATTTATAGCCTCTAACACTTTAATTTATAAATTTCACAAATATCACAATTGAACTACCACTTTGATAAAAATTGGGCACAAGACTGATTAACAAGATCCTTAGATCAGTGTGTGTTTATCTAGTGTAATCCACAG
Organism: Spodoptera littoralis; assembly: GCA_902850265.1. NCBI lineage: Eukaryota > Metazoa > Arthropoda > Insecta > Lepidoptera > Noctuidae > Spodoptera > Spodoptera littoralis. Next base: position 13,769,698 of record LR824547.2, read on the forward strand.
ATAAGATATAAGACACAGTGTTTACCTTTACAGTGTTATCAACAATTGACATAATATTTGTTTTGTTTGATAAACTGAGTTTGGTAGACAGTACTTATGTGATCTCTAGTCTCAAATTACTTGTGTGTCGTGATGAACAACTTCAGGAGAAGGTTTTCATGTCCTGATCCTAAATATGTTCAGTTAGAGGAAGAGGTGTATATTTGTGATCATTAGTGCTGTCTCTGTGTGTGTGAATCATATTGTTCATTCAGTTTTCCTGGTTTGTGATGGTCGCTGTGGTATTTATGTAATTGTGTGGGTACATTAAATGATTAGTACTGCTATTTTTGAGATGTGATATTCACTATGTTGTTTTGGTAATAGTTTTATATAAATGGTTCTTTATATTTAAAATAGGAATGTATACAAGTATGTTTTTTATAACATATTTATTTATTACAGCCATAGTTTTAAGAGTTACAACCAGACAACAAGTTATTAGATTAGAAAATCAACAATATTGAAACTAGCTACCAGCATTTCTTGGATTAAAACTGACCTACTTATATGTTATTCCCAACTACAATCTATCCCTGTGCCAAATGTTATTCAGATCTGTTCAGTAGTTTTCTGTAACAGATGTCTGTCCCTCCATTCATTCAAACTATGAAACAAAGTAGCTTCATCAACTTTTGTCAAGTTATTTACATAACAAGAATTACTAGAAGTAAATAATGTATACAATATAATAACCAGTAACTGCCTTGTATTGTCCTTAACTGATAATCACTTTATGCTAACAAAATATTGCTAAGGTAGTCAGGTTGGCAATCATTTTCCTGTTAAAACTTGATTATAATTATATTTATACACTTGTGTATAATTATATTTAGTCCCACTGTCCTATAGGTAAAGGCAGTTAGGCATGTAGTAACTGTAGGTATGTTACATTGTTCTCACACAATTGAACCAACAAAACTATGTAACTAAAGAATTGTATTGTGAACCTGATTGAAAAAGAGTATTGAAATTTCATGCTTGTTCTTCTCCACGGGAATCTACACCTTGGATTGAGCAATTAACTTTACTTTAAAATTATTTGTTGATATTCAAAAGCGGCTTCTTGGTCTAAATTAAATAAATGATTTTGACTTTGACTTTGACTATAGTTGTGATGTATGCTGTTTCCAGGTGGACCTAGAACCTCAGGGGAAGCTGCATCTGAAGATAGATCTGAAATGGAATTCTCAAGGTGAGCCACACTACCATATGTGTGATGTACCTATAGTTTATTCAAGGTATCCAATGTATTGCAATGATGTAGGTAGGGACATAATTATTTACAAATTGAATGTTATGTGGTAATTTATATGAGTTTTTGTTTAATTTTCCTTTTATCTCAACATGACATTCCTACCTATGTCACTGTTTAGTACAATTATAAACCTGAAATTAGTGCAGAATGATCAAAAATTTCATCAGCAAGTGTCTGAAGTGAAGTGCTTATACTTCTCTTTAGATTACTATGTTTTGGAAGTAGTTCCAACTACATGTCTTACTCAAGACAAGACCCTCTGTCTGGCTATTGAAAGATTTGTTCTGTATTTGGTGTATAATCCTGTGTCTGACTAATCTGGCGATCTCGTATACTGACATGACTATAACGACATACAAGAAAATAAGAGCACCACAGTTTTCGACAAAATGGCAAATGGGCTATTATCAAGAAGAGGTACTTATACCTATATATATATATATATATATGGTAAATCCGATAATACGATACCTCTTCATGATACGAATCGTCAAATCACACCACATGCCACTTGTAACTGTTATTTTATGAGTTTACTAGCTGTGCCCGCGACAGGTCCACCCCTCGGGGTGATAGCGTGATAATAATATGTAGCCCATATTTTGACCCGACTTGTTAGTAATATTCATGCAAAATTTGAAGTAAACCCACGCAGTACTTTTTGAGTTTAGCCCGGACACACATACAGACAAACAGACAAAAATTTAACAAACCATATTTTTGGCTTCGATATCGATGGTAGGTCACGTCCCAAGCATTCTTTTAAAAATATATTCAATGTACAGTTTTATTTTCCTACGATTTTATTATATGTATAGATTTTGTCTTCTGTCTCCTCAAATAATCTGCACTCGGCACCAAATCTGGTAATTCAGTATCTTGTGAGGCATATATTATACCTATTGTAAGTTCTATCTTGTATTGTCTTTGTACCAATGTAACCATTTATAATATGTTATTCTATCAAATATAGGCCAGTATTATTCGGGCATCCACTGGTTTCATTTCATATAAACACCGCACCTTACATGGCGACCCTGCCAGGATGGTCAACACGCGCGCCGCGAATTTGAGACGTTCGAGTGTACTGTGTACCCACCTAAGTACCGCGAATTATTAGTAACAATGGAGTTAGTGCAGATTTATTGTAATTACGAACTTGACGTGAGAGTACGTATAATCTACGACCATGGGAAAACAACAATCTAAGGAAGAGACCTTCGTTATCCAAAACGCTGCAGGCAGTAACGAGGCGAAAACTGACGAAATTCGTTTTCATATGTCTATAACAAACATTTTCCTGGCGATTATCCTGTTGGTTATACTACTTGGACTGATATACTTCGTGTACCGGCTGTATAGAAGATGCCATGTACGATGGATAACAAATGAGATCAATCGGATCACTATGATGAGGAGATCTTTTCTTCGTCGTCGTTTGCAGTCGGGGGTCAACGAGAACACGGCTAAAACATTTTCAGAAGATATGGTGTGAAACATAAAAGTGTGTAAAAAAAAGTGCCATAAGTGAAAAATAAAAAAAAAAAGTGCTTAAAAAGTATTGGTGCGGAAAAGTATAAATCGGTTTTAATCGTTTCAATAATCATATGCAAATATTATATCAATCGAGTTGCGTAATATCTTAGTTTTAAAACAATGCAGTGCCTTACCAAATACGGACTGAACGTGAATTGAACTTTGGACTATGGTATTAATTGCGTTTGTTTGCATTCGTACTTAATTATAAAACTTAATACTAATGTTATAATATGAATAGTTAACATGAATAGTTAAGTTAGTATAGTTAGAAATAGTTGTGGTGTTAAGTACCTAATGGATATAATTTTGACATTATATAATGATTTAAAGAAAATAAGAATAAATTTAATAAAGTTAGGACCGAAACGAAGGACAGAGAGAGTATTGGAAAAGAAGGTAATTGAAGTTGATGCTATTTATCAACAGTATGAGACTTGGTTAATTGATTTTAATGATAAAGTTAAGAATAAATATTATAGTAGCCAAGATATTTTATTAATACAGAATCATTGTCGTGAATTTTTAGCTTTATATGAGGATAGTTTATTGTTGTGTCAGAGTGATAAATCAGATTATTTTTCGAAGATGAGTTCATTTGATTTAAAAATTGCCTTGAGCCTTTTACCTGTTATGACAAATGAGGAGTCTAATACGAAGCAATTGATTGATAATATAGTCTATTATAATTCTATTTTAAAAGAAAATTCTTGTAAACAAAACTTAATAAACTTCGTGCTGAAAAGTAGACTTTCTCAAGAAGCTAAGATAAAGTTAAAAGCGAAATATGATACTGTAGACGAGTTAATAAATGATATGAGAAGTGTGTTATTATGTAAGAAAGCTGCAACGGCAATACAAAATAAGTTGCAAAAAATTAAACAAAATGAAAGTTCAATTGCGGATTACGGGAAGGACATTACAGAATTATTTGTAGATCTGACGATTGCGCAAGCCGATGGCAATGATCAATGCTATAATATATTAAAACCAATAAACGAACAAATGGCAATTAAGCAGTTTGCCAGTGGGTTGCGGAATCGTAGATTAAGTACGATTATATCTGCTAGAAATTACAGCTCGCTTAAAGATGCTGTCCAGGCTGCACAAGACGAGGAAGTCACCATAGGTGCACCTTCTGGAGAAGTTATGGGTATGTACAAACAGCCTTATAATAATTTTTATAACAGGAACCATTCAAATAATTATAGAGGTAGAGGCCAGCGTGGAGGTCGCAGTAACTTTTATTCGTACAGAGGACGAGGCCGAGGAGCGCAGCATGGAGCCCACTTTGATTCTCGAGGACAGTGGACTCGAGGAGGAACTACCGGTCGCAAACAATATAGAGGTAAATTTTATAATTCAAACAGAGGAAATCAAGGGATGCGTAAAGAACGCAACGTTAATTTAATGCAAAATTCGGAAACAGCGGGAGAATCAGAAGTAACATCTAATCAGTTTTTTCGTGAATAACGGTGAAAAAGTTATTTTATCTAGTGATAGTAATTGTTACATTTATTTGCATTCGCCATCATATCGTAATAAGAAACATTATTTTTTAGTAGACTCTGGAGCATCGTTGTCAGCATGTACGTATAAACATGCTCTAGAATGTAACATTCCTATCCATAAAGAGACTGTAACAATAAACGGTTTAGGTGGCAAAGTACAAGCAATCGGATACCTATATTTATCATTCTTCTTGAATGATGAAACAATTAGTCAGAAGTTTTATGTTTTTAATAGCTTGCCCATTAAGGGAAGTGGAATATTAGGCCGTGATTTCTTAAGCAAGTTTAAAGCTCAATTAGATTTTCATAAAAATATTTTAACATTACATAATAACATTTCAACTTTTTCTTTGCCTTTGATAAATAAACATAGTGTTACTTTTGACATTCCTGCTAGAAGTGAGTCAATACATTTTGTACATACGAACATCGATGAAGATTGTGTAGTGTCATCAAAAGAATTGAGAGATGGAGTGTTTTTAGCAAGCTCTATAGGTAGTCCTCAAAACGGATTAATACCTATTCGGATATTAAATGTAACTGAAAATGACTTAACACTTACAGAAATAGAGCCTACTATTGAGAAACTTAGTAAGTTTAATGTTTGCGTATTCGATAAAACACAAAAAACGCTGATAGAGTAAAAAAGTTATTTTCATTAATGAAATTGAAACATTTAAATGATGAGGAACAGAAAACTATTGAAAACATTTGCGCAAAGTATTCAGATATATTCTACCTTCCAGGAGATCAGTTAACTACAACAGATATATATCATACTATTTCTGTAAAGCCTAACACAAATCCAGTATTTTCAAAACAATATCGTTTGCCATATTCTCAAAAAGATGAAGTTAAACGCCAAATTAATAAAATGTTAGAAGAAGGTATAATTGAGCCTAGCAAAAGCGATTGGTCAAGTCCGATACTATTAGTACCCAAAAAGTCAGATACAACGGAAGATAAAAAATGGCGATTAGTGGTTGACTATCGGAAGCTGAACAATTGTATAGAGGACGATAAGTTTCCATTACCAGATATCACCGAAATTTTAGAATCATTGACGGGTAGTATTTATTTTACGCATTTAGATTTACATCAGGGTTATTACAATGTAAAGTTAGATGAAAATAGCAGAAAATTCACAGCTTTTTATTCAGGACAATACCAGATGACGCGTATGCCGATGGGACTGAAAACTAGTCCAAGTTCTTTTTCAAGAATGATAACGATGGCAATGGCTGGTCTAAATAATGAAAAGTGTTTAATATACTTGGACGATTTGATTGTGTTTGGCCGAAATTTGACAGTTCATAACAAGAATTTGCAAGATATATTTGAACGGTTAAGGGCTGTTAACTTAAAACTAAATCCAGCAAAATGTGATTTTCTAAGGAAAGAAATTCTGTATTTAGGACATGTTATTTCAAGTGAGGGCATAATGCCTGATCCTGCAAAAATAAGTACTGTGCAAAATTATCCGCGCCCCACAAATACAGACGAAGTAAAACGATTTGTAGCTTTTACTAACTATTATCGAAAGTTTTTACCAAAATTCGCTGAAATTGCACATCCTTTAAATAAATTGACTAGAAAAGGCGTACCATTTGAATGGAATACCAAATGTGAACAATCTTTTGAAACGTTGAAACAACGTTTAGCAAGCCCACCTATATTACAGTACCCGGACTTTTCAGATCAAAATCGTTTCATTGTTCAAACCGATGCGTCAAACAATGCCATAGGAGCAATTTTATCTAATAGGAACGGATTACCAATAGCTTACGCTAGTAGAAGTTTAAACAAAGGCGAAAAGAACTATCCAGTAATTGAAAAGGAACTTCTTGCGATAGTTTGGGCTGTTAAGTATTTTCGCCCATACTTGTATGGTCGACCTTTTAAAATACTTACAGACCACAAACCACTGGTTTACTTGTTTAACATGAAAGATCCTTCTAGTAGACTTATGAAATTCAGAATGACGTTAGAAGAATACAACTTCGAAGTACAGTATGTTAAAGGTTCTGACAATGCAGCTGCAGATGCACTGTCTAGAATCACTTCAAAGGATTTGAAAGAGATGCATGAAAGTGTGTTGAATGTAATGACGAGAGCACAAGCAAGAAAATTATATAATACTAATTCTGCGGTAGATATGGATACTTCAGACTTGAGGCCTGATCAACCGAAAGTCGTAAGCACCCACATCAAACCGAAAGAATCAGTTGAACTAAGATTTATTGATATTAAAGGATTAGAGAACTTAAGGAAACTAAGAATAATTACGAAAGAAAACAAAATATTGTGTTACGTTGAAAGTAAAAGGACTATTTATGTGAAATTTTTAAACTCTCAATCGCAAATGACGCGAGACGAGTTTGTGAGAGAGATTGATAAATTTTGCATTTTGTTAAATATAGAAGAAATATACATATTAAAAAACAAAGATAATGATATTTTCATAAAAAAGTTGTTAGAAGAGATTAAAAATAATAAGAGTAGGTGCGGACCGCGCATATGTATTTTAAGTGATGTAAAAAGAATTGAGAATAAGGATGATAAAAAAGTTATCTTAAATGACTTCCATCTCTTACCTAGTAGTGGCCATGCTGGTATGAGACGGATGTCAAACAATATAAAGAAATACTATTTCTGGCCCGGTATTGATAACGATGTACGGGAATTCGTAAAACGTTGCGATAAGTGTCAGCGACAAAAGTATTCACTACCAAAGAAAGAACCAATGGTGATTACTAGTACTGCAAATACTGCATTTGAAAAGATATTTTTAGACCTTGTTGGTCCTTTGGAGACAGATAACGATAATTTTACATACGTATTAACTTTACAATGTGAACTCACGAAATATGTGGAAGGCTATCCCTTAATTTCCAAAAAAGCAGATGAGGTGGCAAGATCTTTTGTAAATAACTTTATTCTAAGGTACGGCGTGCCAAAAGTAATCGCAACAGATCGAGGTAAGGAGTTTTTATCGGAAATATTTCAAAAGGTTTGTACATTACTTAACATTGAACAATTAAATTCTACAGCATACCATCACCAATCAATTGGAGCCCTAGAAGTTACTCATAAACATTTGAATGCGTTTTTGCGTATTCAAACGGAGAACCATCCTGAGTTGTGGAGTAAGTGGATTCCATTTTGGTGTTTTGCTTACAATACAGGCGTACATACAGAGACAGGATTTACTCCCTACGAGTTGGTGTTCGGTAAGAAATGTTCTCTTCCCAGTAATCTGACCAATGACTTAGAACCTCTTTATAATTTCGAGAGTTATCCACATGAGTTAAAATACCGTTTGCAACTTTCTCAAAGAGAAGCAAGAAATAATCTTGTAAAAAGTAAGATGAATAGAAAATTAATGTATGACAAATATGTTAATCCTGTTAGTTATAAAGAAAATGACTTAATTTTAGTTAAAAATGATACACTAGGTAAATTAGATAGCATTTATTCTGGTCCTTACAAAGTAGTTAAAGACATACCACCAAACGTAGAGATTATAAATAAATATGGGAAAAAAGATATTATTCATAAAAACCGTACGAAACCATACAATACAACTTGATTTTAATTTAACTATCATGTAAACGTCATTCCTATGTTTTGTATGTACTTACCATGTTTATTCCTATGTTTAATTAAAAATAATGCTAAAATAATATATTTCCACCTAAGTGTATACACTATTATTTTGTAAAAAAAAAAAAAAAAGAAACCTATTTTTTTTTTTTTTCAATAAGAGCGGTGATGTGAGGCATATATTATACCTATTGTAAGTTCTATCTTGTATTGTCTTTGTACCAATGTAACCATTTATAATATGTTATTCTATCAAATATAGGCCAGTATTATTCGGGCATCCACTGGTTTCATTTCATATAAACACCGCACCTTACAATCTTCACAATATAAAGCGATGAAATGTGACCTAATTTTTTTGTAACAAAATAGAGGTTTCTTTTATTTACCAAGCGTGCGGTGCTAGCACAGTGATAAGTATGTGCGACTGTTTATTGTACTAGGATTATACAATTACACATTACTGGCGGGTTTCTTATTTCTAAAATGTATAACTCAAACATGGAATGAATTCAGCTAGGTTATTCTGTAAGATGACATTTCGACCTATTAAAGTGAGCTCGATCACATTCTCGCCGGTCATTGGTCGAGATTATTCTCACAACCAATCACATGGCGGAAAGCAGTCGAGCTCACTTCAAGAATTGACATCTTACAGAATAGTCTAGCTGTGCTTCGTAACATTTGATCATGGCTAAAGTACCCAAAAGATCGGTAACGCATTTGTTACACCTCTGGTGTTTTGAGAGTCTATGGGCGGCGCCGATTGCTCACCATCAGGTGATCCGTCTGCTCGCTTTTTCCATACAAAGTCAATTTAAAAAATAGTGCGAGCATTCGCCAGATGTCTACGCATCTTAATCCCGAGACTAAATATTTGTGATAAACTTCAAGCCCCCAAAGGAACAGGTTGCTCATAGGTAAGCGTGCTCCGTCGTCGGCCACATCATCGCGGGATGGTGGTCAAACGTCAACTTATCAAATTTAAAAAAAGATAATATCAGGAAGGTCCTAGTATTATCACAAGTATTATTTTAATGAATTGTTGAAAGTAATTTTAGTCGAGTGTAGAGTCATCATCAGACAGTGTCTGGATATACCCAATAAAACCATTACACTTTCTATTTTGTCGCAAGTGTAAAAAGCTCCATGTGAAACATTAGATCACATCTGTTGTACAAGTGTCCATGTCATTTTATTGTTAGTATTATTTATTTATATTGGTTGACGTGGTACACACCAGTTATATTAATCAAGGACAACAGGAAATTTTATTTTTCTTGATTAGCAACCGAAACAGGTAAATTTAATTAAAATCCGAAATTACAAAAGAAATGTCAGTATTTGCCATATTGGGTTTGCTATGCATTTAGTTATGTCTAGTTTAGTTACAAATATCAGGAGACTAGGAGAAAGAAGTTATGTGGTGGTCAGGGACTCACTTTCCCTACATGACACATTTATAAAGTGACTGCTCGGTTGGCGCGGGTTCGATTCTCGCATAGAACACCTCTTTGTGTGATCCACAGATTGTTGTTTCGGGTCTGGGTGCCCGGTCATGACATGACATGTATGTATGAAAATTCTAGTGTGGGGCAACGTTTTATGAAAAAAATGGTAAATGTATTAGTTGGTGAGCATTAATCATCTGGTAGGCACTAGTTATATTCCGGCGAGCCGTAGTAGGGTTGCGTTGTGATCGTGCGTGCGTGTGGCAGCGGGCGTGGAGGCGCCGCGCGGGGCGGGCGCGGGCGCGGGCGCGGCCGGACGCGAGTTCAAGGAGGGCGCCGGCTTCGCGCGCCGCCGCGGGGCCATGCGCCGCCGCGTGCACCAGGTCAACGGACACAAGTTCATGGCCACCTTCCTGCGGCAGCCCACCTTCTGCAGCCACTGCAGGGAGTTCATCTGGTGAGCATACCGTCGACTCGGGCATTATAACTAACTGGCAAAACAAACAACTCGGTGACGGATAATGATGGTGTTATTTCTTTCCTCAGGGGTTTAGGGAAGCAAGGCTATCAATGTCAAGGTAAGCATCCCGATACCAGCACAGGACACTGACTGCTTCCAGCCGAGCGCCAACTAACAGAGTGTTGTATTGCAGTATGTACGTGCGTGGTCCACAAGCGCTGCCACTCGTCCGTCGTGACCAAGTGCCCGGGTATGAAGGAAGAGGTAAGAGTAAGTAAACCAATGGCAGTATTAGTACATCACTACGTGCCTGTACCGCCGCGCAGTGCCCTGACGGTATGTCCTTGCAGCAACAGAGCGCGGTGGGCGTGTCCGGGGGGCAGCGGTTCAACGTGAACGTGCCGCACCGGTTCGTGGTGCACTCCTACAAGCGGTTCACGTTCTGCGACCACTGCGGCTCACTGCTCTACGGACTCATCAAGCAAGGACTGCAGTGTGAAGGTCAGAACTTGCACTATACTTGAGATTTACTTTGATTATGTGAAACAGTCTTGGAAGATTTCAAAAAAGCGATTGACTTGTGACTTCTTTAAATTACTTTAGCATTAATATTGGCATGATTTCATTGTCTTAGAATACTCGTCATATTTACCACTACATTTTTTATTTTTTGTCGTTGAGATATTCCCAGTAATAGTGTCGATATATAAATGTTCTTCCATACAAATCTTAATCTAACAATAATGGACACGATAATTATCAAATTTTTAAGCACGCAGTTTTTAACTTTTAAATAAGATCAAATTGTTTCAGTTAAAATAAAGAATATCTTATATAAAATAGTCGTTTTTATTTTTTGCGATGTATATTGCAGTATGCTCCATGAACGTGCACAAGCGATGTCACAAGAACGTGGCGAACAACTGCGGCATCAACACCAAGATGATGGCGGAGATACTCAACGAGATGGGCATCTCCCCGGACAAGAACCCACGACCCCGCCCTTCCAAGGTAATGCACAATACTGCTAAGTTTACTGGACATCGCTCATCACTAACTCTCGTCGGTTACATTGTATTGGATTGGCTAGCAAATATCTCCGGAAACATAATCTTTGGTCATACTAGTTGGAGGAATCTAGTGGTCTTGCTTGCGGGTGATATTTTGGTTGCTTTCGGGTTTAAAAGTGGGTCAAGTGTGGGTTTTGACGAAACATAGACCTGCCAAAGAATTTGACAGAGGGGGAAAAAGATAAACATGCATATTAACACAAATCGAGAGATAGCACAGAGTAGGCAGTAGTAATATATTAACACACGGTTATACATAGTTATAGTGGGTGCATGTAAAGTCTGTGTTGAAATGGGCACCAGTCCAAGCAGTCTTGGCGGTCATGTTCTACCTGTATCCTCATGTGAGTGGTGAAGGGCAGAAGTAGTTCTGTGGGAGGGGTGTAGGTGCCAGTACGTGGCGGCGCCAGTACGTGGCGGCACCAGTACGTGGCGGCGCCAGTACGTGGCGGCGCCAGTAATGTGTGGTGTGTGCAGTACCTCAACGCGGCGCTGCTGGAGGGCGCGCCCGACCTGGCCGCGGCCGGGGACGCAGACAAGGGGGACAAGGACGACGACAAAGGTAACTACTGCATACCTTACATTGACGACGACTTGCACACATTATACTAGGCTTCTACGTCCAACACTCGTTTTATACAGAGCTAATACTAATATTACTAGTTTGTACAATTATAGATTGATTAACTTAGGCATAATAATTCATATCAAGGTAGCACTGTAAGACAGATGAGATGGCTTACCAGACTATATAATTTATAGGGTAATAATGCCATCATAATAATATGCCATTCATGACAGCCATGTGTGATAATATAAAGTTAGACATGTAAGGTTTGTTCTTAGTCCTACATAAATCTAGCGATCGAGAATTTTGTAATAATTAAAGTAAAGAGCTTGAAACTAGAAGAGTGGTCAGTTAATACTCGGTACACATGTGTAGCTTGCTAGTAATGTCTAGTGTGTATTGTCCCGTAGTGTCATGTCACACATACTTTAGTTCCGAGTACAATGTTATGTAGCAGTAAGTAGTGTCTGTGTGACGTCGTAGTGGCGAGCGTCACTTGTATGCACCGTGCTCACTATATGCTCTGCTTTGTCATTGGTTAGCTGCAGTCGATACAAAGTCGTGTCCATGATATTCTAAAACATGATAGACGACATAGTTCATGCTTGTTTGCCCTCATTAAAAAGTTGACTCTATTTCGATTTGCTGCAATTTATTCAAACTAAAAGCTTTCATGATATTCGTTTTGAGTAGTGATTGTACGTAATATGAGAATAAGAAAATGGTGTAGTGAGCGCAGTGCATTCAGTACTCGAGTATAGTCCCGTGCCACGGCGCACCGCTTTGTGTGTTTGTTACGTTTATACCAGTATTGCTTATTTTATACTATTTTATGTTATACACCATGTATTTATTTACCTTTTGTTCTAATAAAGCGTTGGTTATACTTTGGTTGTTTCAATGCCATGATTGAAGCACGCGAGGTCCGTGTAGAGTAACGTTCCGTGTGACGTAGGTGTAGTGGCGCCGGCGTGGGCCCCGCACTGGGCCGACCTCGCCGACATATTCACCTGCTACGACGCAGACATCGCAGGTGCACTCTCTGTACACTGTACTCTGTACGCTGTACACTGTACACTGTACACTACACTGTACACTGTACACTACACTGTACACTGTCTGCCCCACACTGGACACGTACAGTGCGGGCGGACGCATGCTCGCTTTGTGTGTTGCTTGTACGTTGTACTGTCAGGACAATGGTGCGGGTTGACATACAACTTATTTCACACACTGATGCCGTAGATAAATATCTTAAGGTTTAATTTGGAAACGATATTAAGGGAGTGCAAGAAGTTGCCTGGCACAGACGCTTGTTATCTTATTTTTTTACTTGACCCGGTGACATAGTAAGTATATGTCGCCAGTAGCGAGCCGCGGCGGTGGGAGGCTCTAACGCTGTGCTGGTGTAGTTGCAGACTAACTCGGACCGTACTGTCCTGTAATATAAGTATTTATTTATTTTAATATCTATGTAGCTGGACTGACCTTCTTGCTCTCTGTGCACAAACTAAAATAAATTTTGCCGCGACTATACGGCTTCATGGTAAAACACTTAAAATATGATCAAAGTAATGGAGAGACAAAGTATACCGAATTCCTATAGTCGTTGCCTCATGTAGAAGTGGGGGGAAGTGCATGATTGGGAGTTATAACGATTATAATTGGTAACATTTGGCGATAACAATAATAAGCAGATGTTTGGGAATATTGTGGAACTATCTTCTTAATGTTGGTATTTCTTACTCAATAACGGTTATGGATGTTTGTCAATATTGTTCACTCGTGGTCTGCTTACTGAATTGTTCTACAAGCTTGCACTACTGTCCTTCAAGTTTCTAGCTGTACGGAGGGTGGGGAGCACTTCATGGTGATGTATACTTGTATAGGCCGCCAGGGACGCGGGCAGACTGTACCGGTCCCTGGCGGCCTGCTGCAGGCTGTGGACTACTGAGTGCTGTCTGTACAGGGGAGGAGTGCGCGGGGGGACAGGACAAGGTGTCGCTCGACGACTTCCACTTCATCAAGGTGCTGGGCAAGGGGTCCTTCGGGAAGGTCATGCTGGCGGAGAAGAAGGGCACGGATGAGGTGTACGCCGTGAAGGTGCTGAAGAAGGACGCCATCATCCAGGACGACGACGTGGAGTGCACGCTGACGGAGCGGCGCGTGCTGGCGCTGGCGGCGCGCCACCCGTTCCTGACGGCGCTGCACTGCGCCTTCCAGACCCGCGAGCGCCTGTTCTTCGTCATGGAGTACGTGGACGGCGGCGACCTCATGTTCCAGATCCAGCGCGCGCGCAAGTTCGACGAGCCGCGCGCGCGCTTCTACGCCGCGGAGGTCACGCTCGCGCTCACCTTCCTGCACCAGCACGGCGTCATCTACCGGGACCTCAAGCTCGACAACATCCTGCTGGACAGCGACGGCCACTGCAAGCTGGCCGACTTCGGCATGTGCAAGGAGGGCATACTCGGTCAGTACTCCCTGTACTACTACTGCCTGCTTCGCAGGTGGGTGCCTGGTACCCACTGGGCTGCCCTGTGAAATTATGAGAGTTGAGGGCGCGTTCTTGCCATTTAAAGCAATTAATCGGGTACCTTGCAAATACTGACCACTTTGTTTGTGTTTAACCCGCAGATGGCGCCACCACGACTACATTCTGTGGAACGCCCGACTACATCGCACCAGAGGTCAGTACCCGTATGAAGTTATAGTCTCTTGTTGCCGTACCTTATGGAGCCCAATCCGGTGTGGATTGGCCCAAAAGTGGCAATATCTCACCATCAGAAGACCCGTCAGCTCGTTAACCGTTGTGGCTTGATGTCTAGTTAAAATAAAAAACAAGTTACTATTTAATTTATATTGATAACATTCTTGGCCATTTTTTACATTTCCTTTCTATGTTAGATGTTTCGCGATAGTGTACTTAGTGCTAAGTAGACTGATATATAACAGAGTGGGTTCAGTAGTAGTGTATGGTCTCAGATCCTGCAAGAGTTGGAGTACGGTCCGTCAGTGGACTGGTGGGCGCTGGGAGTGTTGCTGTACGAGATGTTGGCGGGTCAGCCTCCCTTCGAGGCCGACAACGAGGACGACCTGTTCGAGTCCATCCTGCACGACGACGTGCTCTACCCTGTCTGGCTCTCCAAGGAGGCCGTCTCCATACTCAAAGGTTACATTTTATTTCACTGACTGACTCAAGCTTTTATTTAATTTCACTTGTGTTTAGTAGAATTTTTGAAACGAACAGTATCTGATTGTGTATGGCAGGGTTCATGACAAAGAACCCAGTCCGTCGCCTGGGAGTATGCGGCGGCGCGGCCGGTATCCGCGCGCACGTGTTCTTCAAGGACATGGACTGGGACGCCCTCGCGCAGCGCAGGCTGCGGCCTCCCTTCCGACCCAAGCTCGTGAGTATCGCCCTCCTACACCCCTCCCCTAGCTCCCCCTTTACCATGAGCCCCCACTGATGAGTCGTCGTTTTGTTAAAGAAGAGCAAGCGCGAGGCCGCCAACTTCGACGCGGAGTTCACGAAGGAGGAGCCCGTCCTCACTCCCGTGCCGCACGACGTCGTCAGAGCCATCAACCAGGTACGTCCCCTCCACGCTGGAGCCACTGTACTGGTGTACTGGGTACCCACAGGCCACTGACGGAGCTGTATGTCGTGTGTCGCAGGAGGAGTTCCGCGGGTTCTCGTTCGTCAACAAGGACTTCAACCCGGCGCCGGCGGCCGACAAACCGGCGCAGGCCTGAGGGGGGGCGCGGGGGGCGGAGGCCGAGCTGTCTCTAGTCACGCGGGGGGCGCAGGCCGAGCTGTCTGTAGTGACGCGGGGGGCGAAGGCCGAGCTGTCTCTAGTCACGCGGCGCCGAAGCGCACGCGCACGTTTATGTTACCGTAGTAGTAGCGCGCGACCACTCGCTGTAACGGCGTCGGACGAAGTATTATTTTTGTTACGTTTTATTAATTACTTTGTACGTATTTTGAATGTACGTTGTCTGTCTTTAGTGTATGTTAGTTTAGGTGCGCTCGAGTCTCTCACTGCGATATTTTTATATCACGTGGACGCAATTTCACTAAAATGACTCGACAGGATCTTTCGTCATAATAGGTAAAGTTTAAACGCTAAGCAATCGATCGATACAAGCCGAGTAAGTAATTGCGTCTGATATTTGTACAATCACAATAGCAGGCGGGCGGGGCAGCCCGCGGCCACACTGCCGTCTGAAGCGATCCGACAGACGAATACCTCAAGTAACAAGTACGCTTACGTGTGTCGAGCTCGAACTGTCTCGTACCGCGCCGGGGCCCATACTCGTGGCGCCGTAACAAGCAGCTTTAAATATCTCGTAGCGTTGTACAGACGTTGCCAAACTCGACTTGCCCACGGATATCTTATGATGTTTCTGTCCAGTAGTTCCCACGTGGGACACTTCACTCCACTGATGACTATAAATACAAGAAATATACAAAGTGTTGGTTCGGTGACTATAATGTTTTCCATGGAGTCCTATATTGATGGTATAGAGCAATTATGAATTGTTGTAAATATTGAACAATACATAGTATGCGGTACGTGGAAGCTGTAAACCCCATATAAGCATTAGTAGAGAGTTATTGTTGCGAGTACTTGGTGTCTGTGTGTGTGTGCTGGGGACGGATGTAGGAGTGTCGCTGTAGTGGAAGTTCTTTTATTAAAGTTACGACGTACCTATTTATCGGTGCTTTGAATTTAAACTCGATGTTTTTGTATTGATTGGGTGTTGTGTTCGTACAGTCTCCCCCTCTAGGCACTGGCGTTAGAACTAATAGTCGAACATTTCGGTTGGATCCCTCGCGCGTAATGTTTATTTGAATGAGAAGTCGTCTACGCTGTACAGGTGGAAATAAAATAAGGTTTAACTTGCAGAGTATATTTATTGTTGAAAAGAATATTTACATTTATATAGATTATACTTTATACCGTGGAGTTTAAGTGTCGTTATCTGACTTGTCAGAGTTCAGGTGTACTCGCGTGAGAGACGTGTCCAGGGAGAGATATCGCTTCCGTAGTTAGGTGGAGGGCGATATTAGTAATATAGTACCGAGCGGGCGACCCCGCGGGCTGCGCGAGTGCAGTAGTCGAGTACGTGTTGCTTCTAGTCCCGCGTCTCGCGACGTTCCTCCAATACTCAGCCATGTGTTAGTGCACTACCGTGGCGCGCCTCGTGCGGCAGGGTATGCCGTGTACACTGCGGCACGAGCGCGTGTCGGCTACTTGAGATTCTCTTTACATAATATTTTGTTACATTTTTTTACGAAATATTTTAATTATATTTTGATCGTACTTTAAGTACATATTATTTTTATATTATTGTCTGTGTGTTATAGTCAACGTTTTGTTTACTTTGTTAATCAGGTAGATAATTATTTATTAATCAATATATAGTAAGGATTAGTTGGAGAGTATGTCTTGTATATGTGTGAGGCGCTGTATTCTGAGTTAAGTATTATTTGATTAGTTGTAGTTACGATGTAATACCAAAGTTTGAGTTGAGTACAGACCACGGTGCGTGGGGACAGACACTCACGCGCCCGCCCGGCGATAGCACAAACGTATTGCTTTATGTAGTCGTTAGTGTATAATATTATATTAACTAATCTAATAACTATATTATAATATAAATCTCTGTACGTGTTCCCGTTATTATTGCTATTCATTAACTCTTGTGTTTCATATGTTTATCTTTGGGTGCGTGTAGTGGTTGCATCTTATTATCTACGCACTAAGGCTTAGTTTACTTTGTTAAGATGTCTTGATTTTGTGGCCATTTAATTTGTAGCGCGGAGACAAGGCATGCACCGGCTGCCGCCCGCAGTATCATGAAGCAGGCGTGTCAATGAGGCATCGGTAGATAGAGTACAGGATACTAAGGGCGAGCCAGTGCAGGCCGGCCTCGCGCTCACGTGGACGTCGAGAGTTCATTTTGATGTGGATCGTCATACTAATATAAAGTAAATTAAATAGGCATAGAGTATGATAGTGGTACGTCACGTGTGCCGGCAGATGGCGGCACACGTCGAGTTATTAATTTATTCGTAAATATTTCATAGTTGTGTGTTGTTCACATTGTGGTTTTTTATTCGTACGCTGTGTGAGTGGGAGCGAGGCCGCGGCGCAGTACTAGTATACCCTCTAAATATATATATATACGGCGCCGCGCCGCCCAGTCCTTGTACTTACGTTGACGTCGGGCCCGCCGGAGACTCACGACGCTACATGTGATGGACAGTGAATGTTGCCCGAGTAGTCCGCGCTGTAATGGCGCTCGCTCCGCACTGTGTGTGTGTGTGTGTGTGTGTGTACGTACGTACGTGTGTGTAGCTGTGATTACGTTGCTATGTACGAGTACTCTAACTCCGGTCGCACATGTGTTCTCATTTCCGACCTTATTGCAAGAAAACTTAAGCGAAACGTTTTTGAAAATATTTTTTTTTTTTGAAATTTTACACAATCACTTTATTTAATCGTGAAGTTCAAATGTATTATTATTGTTTGAAGATGTTATAACTTTATTGATTATTACGTAATAGCTGATAATTAAACGTAGTACAATTTAAAGTGTAGTCGGAGCGTACTGCAGTCGCTGCGTGTTATGTACAAACATGAAGACAGAGCACAAAGTAAAGCTATTTATATAGAGAGAGCACACGCCACATAGATATATTTATACTGTTTGTAGGCGAGGAGCGCGTGCGCCGCCACGTGTGTACTCCCATAGGGAATGTTAAATATGTACCGATACAATTACCTCCTTAACTAGTTAAATGAAAGTAAACGCTTTATGTCTGTCTGTCACCGACTGTGCCAAAGTATCCCATCGTGTAACAGGTGACCATCGTTCTCGTCGCCCGCCACCGCCAGTACCGCGCCGCGTACTGCGCAGTGTCGGCCGGGAACCAGTCTCACGTCTGTAATAAATAGCTTCCTCCAGCTTGTGCTGTCCAGTGCTGTCACTGCTGTACTGCACGCGGGCCGTGGCTCGGACTATACGACTGGTTCTGCCCGGTGACATGGCTCATAGCATCACACGACCCAGTATTGACATCGTACAGTCATCTACAAAATGGCAAATGTTCTCAAGTAAAACATTTTGTTTGGCCTAACGCAGTAAAAGATAATGAACAATATTGTTGTAATATTGTAATATTTGTTGTGATATTATCACAAGCCCAGTGAGGCCACGCGACATGAGCGAGTCGTATAGTCCGAGCCAGTCCCACGCGTGCAGAAGTCGCTCGTTGTCCAGTAACAGAAACGAAGAGTAATAGAGTTACACTGTTTAATGCCATTTTGTAACATAAGCCATATTTACGCTAGCTGTAACTTGACATATCACGCTGTATTATTTTGTCTATGTATTTTATATTTAATTATTGTTGTCGGCTTCTGGCTGCGTCCGAGCAATGCATTGTAGTTACCAGAGTGTCCGCGTGCACTCAGTCCGTCATCTATCTACTGTCGATGTGTACTGTGTCAAACATAGAGCATTATTGTCGCCGGGGGCTGCAGGCTCCCTCATGTGGGCGCGTAACGTAAGTGAAGCAATAATATAAACATCTGTATCTCTTGTTTAACCGCTAGTTATGTTATGTTTAAGTATGTCTACTAATCGTACAATGTCCCCTGCACAATTGTCTCTCCGCTCCGTGTGAGGAGCTCGCCATGTTGTGTGGCGGGTAGAGCCTGCAGACTCCGGGCGCGAGTACCATCTAGTTATTTTTTACTAATTTTGAATGCTTATAAATAAAATAAATATATTTTACGCTTCCCAGAGGTGTTATATAGCCAAAGAGTGGATTAATATTTGTACAAATCGGCTGAAAGCCCTTATTTTGTTGTGTATTAGTTGGAATACATATTTATTGTCTTGCCATCGTATACAGAGTGTAGGTAACTGTTTGGTGGGAGTATGTATTGTTTGTGTTGTAATGTCGTCTACACTCGGCTCCTGAATCTCTCCTAGGTAAACTTATTTAATTGTTAAACACTATTATGTTTATTGTTTACATATTTTATATAACTTTGTTGTAATGAATCCCACAAAGGCATCAATGTTTGATGCGTATGTTTGTCTTTTTAGTTCCACTTTGAAAGGTGGAACACTGCGACCACAAGCAGAACTCGCCTCAACAGACAGATATTGTTGTATGTGTTAAAGGTTGGTAGCGGTGGTGTTGATTGTTTGAGGTGGTTTCCCGACTCGCCCAGTGTTTGGATATGTCGTCATTGAAACCCGATGAAGTAAACACTTGAATCGAATATTGAAACGTCCTGACGGGTGCTTTCACCCTTAATTATAAGAACTTGATGTTTATGACTTCTAAATTGTGATCTGATTGTTTCGAATGTATTTATATATTGTTTACTGAGTTGTAGACGACATTACGACGGGTACTCTATAGTTTGTGTTAATAATTTGTAGCTAACACGAAGATTATGAAGTCTGTTGGAGTGTCGCGGCTGCACCGCCCGGCGCGCTGGGGACGCGCGACATATATGTAACTGTTATTTATATACAAAGTTGATAATAAATGAATTTGTATTATATGACATAAATATTTTGTAAAGTAATATGAATGTTTCCATAGCTATTAAAATATTGGCCGGCTCGGTCCCCAGCGTGGCGGGCGACGTGTGCAGCCTCGTATACCTATATTTGTTGTCTGTTCACCGATCACTATTAGAACACATTAGCTGAGTAAATTAATACATATAATATAGTTTTATGATGAAATAAAATATGTATATGTAATCCTACATGTCTATTAAATCAATGAAAATAGATTATAATGTGCCGTTTCATTTTAGAAACAACATGGGACCTATGTGGTATCTTAGTCTTATAGGAGAAATGTGCTGACAGAGGCCCGTCGAGATCTAACATAGGGCTTATAGGTACACAAAACTGCGATGCGAAGCGATGCGATTTCGCAACGCAAAAAATTACGATGCTAATTGCTGCGATGCGATTTCGTGCGACAATCCGTCGGCGGAGACGGGCTATCAGCCCGGGCTGGAGAAGTCAATTTCCCCCCTCAAAAAAAAAAGGATCGTATAAAGAAGTGTGCACTTGTTATTGCTTAGGAGATGCAGGAAAAAGAAACAGAAGATTTTGGGAAGATAAAACTTAGATGCGTCGCAAGTTCTTGCGATGCGTAGGTAGAGGAAGCTTGCACATTTTTGCGATACGACGTCCCATCGCCAGTTTTATGTACGAGCCGATAGAACTGTTCAAAAAATTGGCTCACGTGGTTTTACCCAAGGGTAAATCCATACTATTTTAGACAAAACAGGGTTTAATTTACATTACATCTGGTGACACAATATAATAGACAATTATTTAAAAAAAATAACGTATCTAAATATGTCACCCATATGTGTAGTGGTTACCCTACGATGTCGCTAATCACGCAGGCAGGGCTGTCGCATTGTTATGATACGAGTAGAACATGCCGCGCCTCCCTACTCCACTCGCCGTCTGCTCAATCTGGCAATACAAAACATGTGATATAACCATTTGCCGCCAATCATAGCCATATGTCGCAATTTAGCTACTCAATAATATTTCTACTATGTTACTTATCATAAAGCTATTGTAAACAGTTTGTATAAAAGAAGATGAGCTATTCATGACAAATGTGACAATTTTTGGAACCGTACAAGAGCGTAATAGTCTTAATAAGTAAGTAGCAGACAGCGAAAAATATAAGTTTCATAAACTATAATATCTACCTACCTAATATGTACCTACTATTTATGTGGTATTCACATAATTACGTAGGTTATATATTTTGCTATTACATTTTGAAAAGGCAATCAAATAGGTATATATTTTTAGGGTAACTTACTGTAAAAAGGAATTTATTAATTATTATATTTTTCGGCTTACTCACGTGATTTGAACTCTACTAGTTTCACTAGTACTACTGCTGCTACAGTAGCAGCGCGACAGTCGCCGCGTCGCAGGTCAAAGAGTGCTGCTCATGAATATAAACCTCTAGCATGGCTTGAAACTAGTCGAGTTCCTTGTCAAATAATTATGTGAGTAAGCCGAAAAACATAATAATTAATTTTACTCGACCAACATCTGAGTAGGCTAGCGTTAGATGGTTGGGTCAAGGGCCTGATGCAGAAAGGAGTACTTCTGGACACGGCGCGTGTTGTCCGGAAATTCCTTTCTCTGGAGCCCTGACCACCGGTAGCTTGGATTTCTCCCGTTACTGGTGGGCTACTGCTTTTTATATTTTTAAATGTTTTTTTTTATAATCAAATATTTAAAAATGTATAAGTCAAGTACCTATATGAATAAATAAAGGAAATAATAATTTTACTAAATGGCTCACGAAACTTTAAATTAAAAGTAATTGATAAAAGAAGGCAATTGGTATCAGTCAGTGTCGCTAAGAACGAATAAAGGCATCAATATCTGGAAAGGCTTAATAAATTGTGACTTTATTCGTTTCATTGTTAATGTGACCTGTGACGCGTAATTAGGTACATATGTGTGTGTTTTTTAAAAGCATCCACGACCACGAATTACACGATTCAGGAGGAAATCTGAGTAGGTACTTAAGATAATGTTAAAAATCACCAGGTGCTTTATAGTAGGTGTAAGTAGTGTGTAGTTGTTACTGAAGTATTTACGCTAGCTGCAACGAAACAAGTCTTGTATTTTTTTAGGTTAATTTTCTCCACCAATACCAATCTGAGTACCTATCTAGTGGGCTAGCAGGTATTTGCAGCCCGGGGCCATTAAGTAAGCGATCCTAATGAAGCGGTGGCGAGGTGTGCGACACGGCACAGGTCGCGCTATCCGCCATCACGAGCGCGCGACCTCGCCGCCCCGTACCGCCGCCTTCTACGGACACAAACTACTTATGCTAAGTCTCCACATTTGGAAAGTAATTCGTTCTAAGATTACTCTCTGAACGTTTTGTTATTTCAATCTGCTATTCTTGGTACGTTTTATTGTTTCAATAAAACCTTTCTGAAACTGCTGTTCAGATTGATTCGCGACTATTTGACTTTTATAGAGCCCAGATAATGTATTATTGTACTTCCCGTTCCTGCGATAGGAATACTGAACAAGTTTAGGGACTTAGTTACCAAATAATGTACTTACCTATGTGAGAGCTATGTAGGATTAGGAACAACAAGTATTTACCTACCTAAGTAAATTATTTACCTATCTGAGCAATAACAAAGTGGAACGCTACAATTAGTGAGCATCAGAGAGGAAATGTCTACTCATTAGTTATTCTAGAGCCGTCCAGGTCACAGCGAGCTGACACCGCGCGGTACCGACATGCGACATCATCGGTGCCATCAGGGATAAGCTCTGCTAAGCTTGTGACAAACATTTGTGCAAACGTGCACAGACTCTTGATTGCCCACTTGTTGTAACATCATTATTTTAACCACAAAAAATGTCGGCCATTGTGCGACCCTTCGCAAGGGTCAAACAATAGCACATCAAGCGAGAGCACAGGTTTTTATGATGTCAGCTGCGCAAGTGGGGACTCGGACCTATTGTAATCGCAAAATGGGATTAAACTATCCCATTCAACTATTCATTACAATATTTCAAAACTATTAAACAAATAGTTTCAAATAAAACGAACCCTGTGTACTGAGCCAGAGAGGCCATTTTTTGTTGCAAGCTACTTAATTTGCATTGAATGTTTTCCCCTGCAGCGATCGAGATCCCCTCGCGAAATGGATCTTTTTATCCATTACAACGATTATAGTATTTAACCGTGCGTCGAGGCGTGAAATCGGATTGATTAGCGATACGTATGTATGAAGTGAATAGTTTATCGATTATCAATTATTGTAATCGATTACAGCTACCGTTACAATATTTTATGAACAATCATATCGAATCGGTTCGTTCGGGAGGCGGCTACCGTTTTAGTAATTGGATTTTGAAGATTTATGTGTGATGGAAATAGTAAAGAGCATTTTTTGTCATATTGTAATGAAGTTGCATGGTAATGTGTTCTGTTAGGTCCGGCCGTTGCCCTGTGTCAGTGCAGGTCGGCTCGCGTGTCACATGCGACGCTGGCACAAATGTGTCGATGTGTTGATGGCATCTGACCCAATCGTCACGCTCTCATTATTTTGCACTGCGACGGGATTACGAATCAAACCTTCGAGCATTGGTCTACCATCAAGTGCCCAGTACAACTGTCACGTCACGAGCTTTCACGAATTTCTTAGATACTTGTTATCATAAAGTCCTGTATAATTATATTTACTCAATCTACCTTATATTTGCCTGACACGAAGTAGAGTAGTGGTCTTAGCTATTAAAGTAGGTATGTAGGTACCTACATGTTTATTACGATACTAGGCTCCAGGTAACTTTTTGTTAATTAACTCGGTCGTTTCTATGGGCCACTCAAAATTAGAGAGTCAGTCGTTTCAGGAACTGGAGAGTATTAGTAAAACTACCTTTGATTATACCGTGAACCCCATAAAAGTTCATTAGTGGGTCTTCAGAAATTAGTTAACTACTAACTTACCTAAGTAGGTAAAATATAGGCAAAGCTATTTGAAAACCTAGGAAATGGAAGGCGTGTGTAGTAGACTAGACGGTATGTGAAACATAACGGTGTTCGTGAGCGGCGCGCGGCGCGGCGCAGGCGCAGCACGCATCGAACACTCACCGCTCATTAGCCCGCGCCGTTAGCTCTCGTTAGCCAACTTTATGATGTCCTGAATAAATAATGTATCAACTATTAGCTGCATAATGTTGGGGCACCGCTGTGTCGTGCCGCCGTACCTGCAGCTTACGTGCTCAAATACGATCCCATCTTTAACTTACGACCTGCTCCTATATTCGCTTAGGAGATGTTGTGCTCGTTTATCTATGTGGGAAGTAATAATATTTTGACTGTTTATGTACAGACCTACGCGTATCTACAAAGTGGATTACTCGCTTCTATCTAGATTCTACATAGAAGCACTTACTTCCAGATTCTAGAAGGAGGTATTACTTTCATCACTCTAACATTCGTACGTAGGAACTGGAAAACGGTTGTCAGAGGTTTATAATTTGCGACGTACGTTAAACAAAAGTAAAAAATAGTAGGAAGTCAGTCGCAACACACGCAATCTGTAAGTAGAATACTGGACAATTATCGGGAAGGCGCAGTTGTCTCGTGGAGGCCCATGCGCCGTGTAATGGCGTCCATCGGTCGCTGGCGTCGCCGCGTCGTGCGTCCGCGTCGTGTCGCGCGCCCGCCATACATCAGCCACTTCCGCGACGCGACGCTGCACTACACGC
Source organism: Spodoptera littoralis (assembly GCA_902850265.1). Lineage (NCBI taxonomy): Eukaryota > Metazoa > Arthropoda > Insecta > Lepidoptera > Noctuidae > Spodoptera > Spodoptera littoralis. The sequence continues at coordinate 13,794,520 of LR824547.2, forward strand.
CGCGCTAATTAGACTGCGCGAGCGCAGGTTAAGTGGCGTCTTGTACGGAACCTGCATGTCCCACCACTAATGGCTTTTATTGGTTATTAGTTGGTCTGTTGTATATGTGTGCCGTCTGTGGTCGCGCTCTACGACTGGGAACCTCCTGAAAAGCGTTCAACTGTTCCTAAAGTTGAATATGAACACTCAGAAGTAGGTTATAATTGAAACCTACTCGACGGTATGAAGTGGGCGGGAAAGTAATATTCAGATTGGTCACTTACGTCCAGAAACTGATTAGACATAATGTTGATATGTGAATGTAAAAAGATTGAGCTTGCACAATAATTGATGTTTTCAACATCAAAATTTGAATTCTAAATCATGGAATGGAGGTCTATCAAAACATCGAAAATCATATCAACCAAGAATATTATCATTTAAATCTGACGCCGACATCAACGGGATACTTACTCAGTCAATTCGAGATAAATTTAAGTTATTTTATATTATCTAATCTAATTTTATACTTTATCGAGAAGTTAAGAGTCAGCGGATCGAATTGAAGACATTTTAATTGTGGTTGATATGTAATAAATAAGTATGGGCCGATGATGCGGGGACTGACGACACGATGGGCCGACACAGCCGACACAGGCGGACACTCGCTGCTCATTTACATTTTAATTAGAAGGGAATCGATGTTTGATGTAATGACGAGCTGACGCGGGAGGTCTACTCTCTGCTGCCCTCCACTATGTGGGAGCCGGGGCACTGAGCTGATACCGCACAGATTTTCATGTCACACTACAATTATAATTAACATCGTTTGACGTCTTAATTGATTCCAAACTATACGTAATAAAACCATCCCATTAAAAATATTTTCACGTAAGTAAATTGTTGACAAGAAGAGACCGATCAAGTTAAAAGTGTAGAGGTTACCAGATCTCATGTACAGTGACGCCTATAATCTACGAGTCCTTGTCTCTTTTTGCCAACTTCTTAAAATTTAAGGATCCAGATTTAGCGTTATGACTCCTAAACTAACCCCTATTTGTACTGTTAGGTATACCTACTTAGTTTAGTGAAAATTAAAATGTCTTTAAGGGTCACCTATCTTAGCATAGGGGTTGCTTAGGATTTTTGGGATTGCTTAGGAGCTTGCTTAGGTTACTTAATTTGAAAAAGTAATGTTACGTGAATACTGGACTGTAAGTATACTTAAGTACTTGTAGCGTCAGGTTGCGCCGGCGCAGGCTAATTAGCGAAGTGTGGCGTGTCGTGCTCTCGCTCTGCATTTACATAGAAACGGTTCGACTCGGGACGAAACAAAACTGCCTCGTACACCATCGGCACCTCGGTACTACCACCAGGGTATTTACACAAGTACACATACAATTATTTCTACTGCAAGCATTATTTAAGTATCTACCTACAGCGAATTAGGTACATACTTGGTGTTTGTAAGTTGCAGGCATGTCTCAGGGTTTAAGGAAAAGGCTGGCGACTCTTCCTCCAACATTTCCTCACCACGTACTTTGAATTCCGTGAACGATCTTAGAATGTTGACATTATGACATTACAGTCGCGTTCATTATTCTGTGCAGCTATACACATGACACATACACATATATAATACACAGCGTAACTCTCACGAGGTTGTCTGAGTATCCGAATAACATCAGTATGACGGTATTACGGTTATTATCGACGTTATGGCCGCGTCGATATCCTACATAGATTGCCGCTCGTTATTACTCCGTATCGACAAGTTATTACAGTTTGGGACGCAGCCCCCGCCTGCGCCCGCGCCGATCACATTATTATTATTGCTCCGAGATCATTCGATATCTGTTTAAGGATTAACAATGATTTGTTGTTGTGAACGATTTCTTCGAAGCTAAGTGGATGTTAAATTAAGTAACTGACTGTTATCTCCCAGAAGGTAATGACAAAGTAATGTTAAACATGTTGGTCTATTCAGTTCAGAACTAGTTCAATTTATGTTGACTTTATACAATTACCAACTTATTACTCTTCAAGTACCGAGCGAGCAGGATGTTGGCACAATAATTATAGAAATATAACCTTCTGTATACATTACCTACATATTGGTACGGAAACTTCACATTTCACACTTATAGAATTGATACACTTTGAAGTATTGGGCTGAAACCTGTATTACCCGTACGTACGCTACGATTATGACAGCGCTACAAAACTTAGTACGAGTTTGCTACGCACGAAACTACGAGCGCGGTCCTTCCAACGACAGCATTACGAAACTTAGTACGACATCGCTACGAGTCTGATTCCGTATGGAAATTGGAAATGTGTTACTAAGCTATGCACAAATGTTTGTTGACACTTTAATACTCGGTTTATAAAATATGCGACATGCAATGTTGCGGAATATTATAAACTGTGCATATTTTTTTAAGTCCAGTCAGAATAGAGAAAAGCTCTCGTTTCTGAATAAACAAATCAACAAACAGGTCGAGTTTACATTTACCAGCAACGATTGTTATACAAATAAGTGGTCGATGTATGTATCTGTGTCCACTGCCCCCATACGTTAATGTAATAGACATCGTTTACAGAATGGGCCCCGTAACGACCGCGGTGTGAGGACGCTGCGCCCACGCATCGTTCACATCGATCGGTTGACATCGAGGCTCCTTGTGAGTGAGCAGAGTGAGGCACAGTGTGGGACGATATGTGATCGCTAAGTAATTTGATCGTTTAACAATTCATATTGAAATTCATGAAGTGGACGTCGTCGGTGTTGACACGTTATAACGTTATTTGGATAGATTTTTTTATCGCAATGGTTTCATATTATCATTATAAAAACCATGAGAAAGGAAGCAACGTTTGATTTATTACTTCTGTTGTCAGTCATCCTGAAATGTAATCAAAGAAAGCAAATGCCTGCAGCAGCTGCATTTCCAAGAATATATCATGTTGTTCTGCGCAGTGTAAACAAAAAATATAAATAATAATCGCGAACATGAGCGAATGAGCGATACTCCGCGGCCCTGCGAGGCCCTGCGCGGTTCCGTGCAGCGCAGTGCCTTGCCCCGTTGCGTGCGTGGAGCGGCGCGCGGCGGACGCAGGAACAATAAAACAAAAGATAACAACAAATTATCGAATGCAGCGCATTTTAAATAGCTGCCGTATGAAGCATAGTGTTTAAGAGTTTACCCGGTACCGTGGTACCTACAGTCTGCGCTATTTAAAGGCCGAGGAGCTACATCCACATAGCTACGTTATGAACCTGGCAGTGGGTGTGGCCGCGCGGTATTGTTGTGCCTCCACTTATTATAGACTGGGTAATTACTGATTTACTGGAACTTTTTATGTGCGGAATTTTAAATGGAAAGAAATAATCTTACCCTGTAATTGCAGGACAAAGTTGTGGGTGTAACAATTACTATCAAGTAAACCGTTGGACGTCAAACAGGCAGGCAGGTACAGTGTGCAGGTATTAGTAGCACAAATAAAATGACTCAATGCACTAGTCAAGAGAACGAACATTATTTTCGATAGAAGCACTTCAGAATGACTCATTATAGCAGATGTCAGCATGCTCCTGCTAGTCTGATTGTGGTCGTGTCCTGTATGTAAGTTTGGGTGGAACGTACTCGGGATTGCTGCTAGGTACGTACTTACATTGTGTTGAAGTTTAATAAAAGTGTATGCTTGGTCTAACTAAAATAAATAATTTTGGCTTCGAAGTAAGCGAGGCCACCTGCCTTGCACTCCGTGTTATTGCTTCCAGTGCAAGCACAGCTACACCAGCTCGCTGGAGTAAGGACCTGTAAGTAGTTGTCGAGCTACTCGTCAGAGCGCGCCGAGCTGTGGGAGCGGTGGGAGCATGTCCGTGCGCGAGCGCAGCGTGACAGATAGATTGCAGCCGAGCGACCTCTGCCGGCGCGCGCGCACGCCGCCCGAGCGTAGTTTGTAGGGTAACCTACCCACCTAGCCTAGGTCATATCATGGGATAGTCTCTCTTTACTATACTTTGTACTTGTGACTTGTGGCTGCTATAGCACACGAATTAATGCCTTTCAGTTGTTTCTAGTTTCGACAGGACTGTCTGCTTCTGTGAGATGTAGTAATTTTATTGTTTTGTGATCTCGACAGTTCACTAACTAACTTGGAAAATGAGACCTCTTTAAAGTATGTAAGTACAAACCATCATCATCAATCATCATCATCAACAGCCGGAAGACGTCCACTGCTGGACAAAGGCCTCCCCCTTAGCCCTCCACGTCGAACGACAACTCGCCACCCGCATCCACTGGCTCCCCGCAACTCTGGCGATGTCGTCGGTCCACCTAGCGGGAGGTCTGCCCACGCTTCGTCTTCCGGTCCGTGGTCTCCACTCAAGGACTTTCCTGGCCCATCTGCCGTCAGTCCTTCGAGCGACGTGGCCTGCCCATTGCCACTTCAGTCTGCAGATTTTGCGAGCTATGTCGGTAACTCTTGTTCTTTGGCGAATCTCCATATTTCGGACTTTGTCGCGCAAAGAAACCCCGAGCATAGCTCTCTCCATCGCACGCTGAGCGACTTTGAGCTTCTCCAGAAGGCCAGAGGTCAGGGACCACGTCTCGGTACCATACGTCATCACCGGCAACACACACTGGTTGAACATCCTGGTCTTTAGGCACTGAGGGATTTTCGATGAGAAGATTTCGCGTAACTTCCCGAACGCTGCCCATCCAAGTTGGATTCTTCGGGCGACCTCTTTGTCGAAATTGGACCTACCTAGCTGTATAATCTGCCCTAAGTATGTGTAGTGGTCTACAACTTCGAGGATATCGTTCCCAACGATGACCGGTACAGGTGCAACATGGACGTTTGACATGATTTTGGTCTTGTCCATGTTCATTTTAAGACCCACCTGTTGGGAGACGATATCGAGGTCGCTGAGCATGGTGTTTAAATCCTCCAGCGACTCCGCCATGATGACTACATCATCGGCGAAGCGGAGGTGTGTGATGTATTCGCCATTGATATTGATGCCCAGTCCACTCCAGTTTAAAAGCTTGAAAACGTCCTCCAATGCGTTGGTGAACAGTTTCGGAGAAATCACGTCTCCCTGTCTCACGCCTTTCTGCAATTGGATTGGTTCCGTGCTATCTTCCTGGAGTCGGATGCGCATGGTGGCGTTTCTATACAAACACTTTAGCACCTCGATATATCTGTAGTCGATATGGCATCGCTGGAGAGACTGCAGCACCGCCCAGGTCTCGATCGAATCAAAGGCTTTTTCATAGTCCACAAACGCCAAGCATAGTGGCAAGTTATACTCCTCAGTCTTCTGTATAACTTGCCGCAGCGTATGAATGTGGTCTATGGTGCTAAAGCCTTTCCGGAACCCGGCTTGTTCGGGAGGCTGGAAGTCATCAAACCTGCGTTCCAGACGGTTCGTGATAACCCTAGAAAACAGCTTATATACATGGCTCAGAAGCGAGATGGGTCTATAGTTCTTCAACAAAGAGTTGTCACCCTTCTTGAAGAACAGAACCACTACACTCCTTTGCCATGCTTTCGGCGTAGTTCCTTCGAGAATGACGGAATTGAATAGTTTCTGGAGGACTAAAAGTATCGGTTTTCCACCCGCTCGCAGAAGTTCTGTTGTGATTCCGTCATCACCCGGTGCCTTGTTATTTTTGAGCTGTCTGAGAGCCATCCTAATCTCATACAGGCTGATGTCTGGGATATCCTCGGTGTAGTGCCGTGTCAGTTTAGCTCTAGGATCCCGAGCTGTACCGACAATGGGTTGCCGTGTCGAGGTGTATAACTGTCCGTAGAACCTTTCAAGCTCTCTCAGAATCTCTGGCTTCGACGAAACGATGCTGCCATTTTCGGTCTTCAGTTTCGTCATTTGGCTTTGCCCAACAGACGAATTCCTTGCGAATACTTTTGCGCCCTGATTTCGCTCTATGGCATCCCTGACTCGTGCGGCGTTATATGCACGCAGGTCGCGTCGCATAGACTTTGAAATTCGCCTATTAAGTTTGCCATATCCAGACATGTCAACTGAAGACTGCAGCCTCATCTCGTGTCGGTCTTTCAATAATTTAAGTGTTTCTTTCGAGAGCTTTTGAGGTCTATTTCGGCGTGGGTTTTTGAAAAACTCTGAGCCCACCGTTTGGACAGTTTCCACTAACCCATTATTTAACTCGTCAATCGTTTCACACTCAGCCAGGCACTGGAAGCGATTATGCAGTTGGAGCTGGAACTGTTCGGGGTTCTGGACCTGGGCGCGACCAGGACGGAGTGTGGACCTCACCAGGCGTGACCTCTCCAGCTTGACATTGATATTCAGTGTGCCTCTGACAATACGGTGATCGCTGCCGGTTTTCACCTTAGCTATCACAGAGACATCACTGAATATGCGCTTGTCGGTCGCCATGATGAAGTCGATCTCATTTTTGGTGTAACCATCGGGACTTATCCACGTCCACCTCTTAGCTGGTCGCTTTCGGAAGAAGGAGTTCATTAAAAAGAGTCTCTCCCTCTCCATAAAGTCGACCAGCCGCTGGCCCCGACGGTTTCGCTGCCCATACCAAATGGCCCCATTCTCAGCTCTTCGCCGTTCCGTGTGCCCACCTTCGCGTTGAAATCCCCCATGACAACGGTGAAGTGAGCTTCGGAGGTGTGTATGGCTTGGGAAATTTCCTCATACAGAGCCTCTACTTCATCATCGCAGTGTGTCGAGGTCGGCGCATATACCTGTATGACCTTCAGCGAATACCGGTGTGATATTCTGAGTATAAGGTACGCTACCCTGCTCGACACACTGTCAACTTTACTCACGTTGTTGACGAGGGACTTGCGGACGAGAAATCCGACACCACCCTGGGATTTTTGATCTCCTTCCCGGAAGAAGAGCAAGTTGCCGGAATCCAGGACCATCGTATCCTGGCCCTCTCTTCGGATTTCAGACAGTCCCAAGATGTCCCACCGCATTTTGCTCAATTCTTCCTCCAGCTCGACAATCTTCTCATCGGTCCGCAGGGTGCGGATGTTATGTGTTGCCAGGGCCAAAGTTCGTCGGGGGTGGTAGCGGTTCATCTGCCGGGGATTCTTAGCACCCCCTGCTCCGCCGTTACCCGATCCGCTACCAAGATCAGGAATAGCGGAGCTGCCGGGGACTGGGGGCCGTGTATTTAGGTTGCCGTTCATAGTGAGGGGGGGGGGGTTTGCCATAATCCCCACGCTTGGCAGGCGGCTTGGGGATCGCAGTTAGGTCACCGATATATTTATGGAATGCTGCAGCCCATTCCTCGGTGTCTGGTCGCAGTTTTAGGACGTACCATTACGTCACGGTTGCAATAACCGAACCGGACAACGAACCTGTCACAGCACCTGAGTGGAGTGGCCGAGCTGACGGAACTACGCCTGGAGTACGGGAGCTCGCCAGGGAAGTGTGGAGAACTAAGCAAGTGCTAAAGACCTAGGCAGACCCTTCAATTTTTTTTTAATATACCCACATACTTTATTAATTCTAAACCTAGTTTTATTTCTCTCTTGTACACGTCTTATAAACGTGACAATGGTACAAACCAAGTAGTTACTTATACGGATATTTTTTAAGATACAAGATGTATCCAAAGAGTTTCAGGAGAGCCTGTCCCGGCTGTCCCTGTATTTCCTGAAACTCTGAACCCTCTACAGACAACTCACGGCCGCGCTAGCAACTGGCAGCGCGCACAATGAAAAAGTGGCGTCGTTCATAAATTATCGGCGCAATGGCGGCGCGTGACGTGGCCTGCGCGCGCGCACCGCGGCCGGTGCACGACCCACTACACCATGCAGTATACCTGTAGAGGTACCACTACAACTTACAGCCCTCTCTCACTCGCCGTGTTCTACTCTATTTCAATTGTACTCTCCCGTAATAGTATTTATCAGCTACCAAAGAACCTACACACACATGCCTTATTAATATCAATGTTACCTTACACAGTTACACTACTATCAATGTTAGTAGTTGTAGTAGTTAAAGCTCTTTTACTTAATTTAAAACTAAAGTTTTAGTGTTGTATAAATGCGTATGAATAGTTGCAAGTTCTAAATGTTTTAGCTGCTTGCACAACGTCGTACCTTGCGCACACTTGTACTTCTGTGCGCGTGCGTCGCGTGACCGCAGCCTCTATGTTTATGCTGATTAATAGGGATAAATCGATGGACAGCGCCATGATACCTGGATAAATTACTTTTATATCTGAGAACTATATTTTTAATCCTTTTACCTACGAATGTTGCGCACGAGATTATAAAACGGTTTTTATTTGAACTTTTTTCCTATCAACGTTTTAGATTGGTTTTTGTTACATGTTACCAAGTGTGGAGGTGTCAGTTTGTGTTACTGCAAGGTGCCAACATTTATGATTTAAGAAATTATCTGTAAAGTAAACAGTTGATATGATCAGAGACTCGACTAGTAACACCGGTCAGGAGTTAGTACAATCAGTCACCGTGTAAATGTACTTGATACGGCTGAACAGACCGACATGGTCACAGTCCGATACGTCACGGATTACTACGCCGATCTTTGTGACAAAAACTGAACAAGAGCGACCCGGACATGCTGAGTGCTGTACAGATATTGTTACAAACTAAAACATTTTTTGTAAATTGTTAATTTTATTACATCTCTTATTTTTCTGGTGTTTTTCCTAATTTGTTTTTAGATTCAGATTAGAGTTTTAAATACTTGGTACATAATGTATCGAAGTTAATTCCTGCATAGATGTGTACAATAAGGCAATACTGCCAACCAAACAAATGTGTGAATCGACAGAAAGTACGTACTTATTCCATCATCATCATAACATCACGCCTTTTATCCCCGAAGGGGTAGGCAGAGGTGCAAATTATGCCAATGTACAATGTGACACCCACTTTTCACTATTTATGTTATGAGTCCCATGTAATAGAGGGTGAGCCTATTGCCATATACCGGGCACAATTCGCGTTTTTTTTAAAAACCCAGTACTAATACTTTGCCCGACCCGGGAATCGAACCCGAGACACCCATTGCCGCCAGGCAATATTACATGTACAATTTATTTCTACGGAGATTATCAAAACAGCGGCACATTTTTCGCTAAAAGATTAATTATTGAGATTTAAATCCGACTTCACACTTAGTTACTGTAGCTGGGCATATGGTGGGGGTGGGATATTACGTGGAAATCTCGATCTTCTCATTTTGAAGCACGGACCTTTAAAACTGAAGTAAATTCTTTTCGACAAAGTAAAGAGTGTACTGGATATCAGCGGCCATCGCGTCAGGAGTCGGACGTCGGGCAGGGGGGGGGGGGGGGGGGCAGACGAGGGTCGGTCGGTAGCGTGCCAGCGCGTCGTTTGTCGGCCGCGATTTACGGCGCGATCCGCGATACTCGGCCGCTCTGATTGGTACACGCGGCCAGATGCGCGATAAATCGCAGCTCACACGTCCGCACCACGCCAGCCTCCGCCGCACTAAGGGACGCTGCAGACCAAACAGAACTACACTTCTATCGATCTCCTGGATAACGTTTCTGAGCTATAAGTTCCGGAAACGTCACAGAATGGTAACTGTTTGTGCAACGGAAGTTTAAGTTTTAAGTTATCGCAACCGTCGTTACCTTGTAAAGTGAGAAAAAATGACTTCAGACTGTAGAGTGTCCTAATAGCACCCAGATTGTAAAATCTTCAACCGGCCGGGTCTCAGAAAAATCAGAATGGGAAGCATTGTCTAGTTGCTGTTGTAAATCGTGGGAAGAGAGAGATAATCAGAGGTTTCTTTGTCTTTGTAAGTTGACATGATGAGCACGGCTCTTTAGCTCCTCTGCAGCGATTGGTGGTCCACTAGATGGCGCGATAGTCTGCAACACGGAGGCTGTGTCGTAACATGTTCGCGAACACAATGATGCAATTTATTAGTTCAACAGCTCATAAATATTAGTATTGTTGTAACTGTATTTGTTCGTAAGGTTAGCACTCGACTCGCTCGATACTATCACTCGTATTTATGGGGTGCAATTATAGACTAATGATTTTTCTATTGTTCTTACGAGAAGTATTTGTGAACTTCTTACCAGCGAGCCGCCTACACATCATGCTGAACTATAATATTTCAGCGATAATTATCTACAGAGACTGGCTCACTCACTCACTCACTCACTCCAGTATACTGGCAGCAGTCAGCAGCATATCATTTACTTGAGATATGTCGGACGTATCGCGGAGTAATCGAGGCGCGGATGATAACGAGATCACGCCTCATTAGTTTGGTTTATCTTAGTATATAGGCTAGATAAGGTAACTGCAGATATCAGCCCGTATGTTGCGCAGGCGCAGTATCAGTACCTCACAGAGATCCAGTGAGATGCGATTGCGAAATTCTTGCGTTATTAGTGATTTTGAACTATGTATCTACCATCATCTTTGCTGTAATCTGTGTAACGCTATGCTATAGGTACAATACTATGTGACCACATGCCACATACTAACAATGGCTTTACTCTGCGGAGTGCATTACCTGTGTAACTAGTACTCCAGGTGTTATTAAATTTGAGAATGTTATCATACTCCAACTGTATACTGAATTTCATTCTCATTCTTTCATCAGTTTTTACGTGGATGAGAAACAACCATCCGTACTTATTTTTTGCATTTACAATATTACCAGTGTAGAAGTGGTATTTCGGTGAAAATACACAAGTCGTGGCATAAGTTCAATGAACATGGTAAGTGGCCATATTGCTTGCCACCGACAGTACACATTTGATCAGTGGTCACGATGATGTAATAACTAGGTACATTTTCCTTGTTTTTGCGCGTGTATGCGCAGGCGCAGGCGGGGGCGGAGTGGTCGGTAAGTGGTGCTCGTAGCTCGTAATAACACGTGAGATCACTCATTACGATAACAGAAAAACGAATCAATCACCACCAGCTCTAGTCGTCACGGTTCCATCTATCTAAGTATGTTTGTGGGTGTTGTGGAACGTGACGTCTCTACAGAGCTTTTAGAGATAAGTGGTGACCGAGTAGATACTGTATATTTGCTGTTGATTTTCAAACTGGGCGATGTGTAGGTAGAAAAGTTACAGTTCGGTGTCAATTGGTTGTTTGTTGGTGTACCTTTAAATCTAATGATCATGCAAGGAGTCAGAGCGTGAGTACCGTTACAGTCCACTGCGAGGAGAGGTGTGACTCGGTGCGCCTGCGCAACGACTAGATGCAGCCAGAGATCGATCGTGTGACCCCGGACAGTTCCGCTAGACAAGCAGCCAGCTAGTTGCGGCGCAACGAATGTGCCTGCGCAGGCGCAGGGTCATGGGGAGGTCTAGCCTAGCAGCGAGGCGGGGCGCGCAGGGGCGTGGCCATCCTGCAATCCCATTGGCCGGCTCAGTTAGAAAGGCGCACGCGCATTCACTGCGCTTTATTAGCGATTTGATGGTCAACTCCTTAAACAATGCTTGTGAACGTAAACAATGGACTGAAACGTGACCGCGGGGTCGCGGGTTCTGTTCCCGTTTCAATTGCACGACGTGGCGCAACCAGAGTGGCTCATTGTACGCTGTTTGTTTTTTGTTGTAAGATGAGAGGATGTTGCGGCGCGCGCAGCTTTTTGTTTGGACCGATTAAAATTGCTGAGCGGAGGACGAGCGGCGGCGGAGCGGTGCGGTGCGGTGCGGTGCGGTGCGGTGCTGTGTGCTGGTCGCGTTTTTATTGTTGTGTAAGCATTGCATTGCAGGCGCTGCGCGGGTCGTGTTATTATTTCTAGAGGAAATGGCTGAGGCTGCGCTGATTAATTCAACTGAACAAGTTATTAAGTTACGACATAATGCCTGGCCGAGGGTTTACGAGCGCATTCGTACGATGTTATGCGAGATTGATCACAATGCAATAAGTAATAGTTAGTTTCATATTACAAAACACATCAGATTAACAAAGAGATACTAAACAACAGATCCCAAGTTTACTACAGAAGGCCAAAACTAGACTAATCTTAAGTTTCTTTAACAAAAAGAGCCGACACTTTTTTACATATTTATGAAAATATACATTTCGTAGCAACACGTAGAGCCGCGTAGCTCACGTAGCCACGTTACGTGTTGAATAAGTCGTTGATGTCTTTTGATCGTGGCTACGCGTGCTACGAGAATAGAAGTTATACAATATCTTTCATTTCTTTGTAAATAAAGTAATGTATTTAACTTATTTAATAACTTTGTTTGACTCATGCCCGTTTTTACTAAACTCTGTTAAATTAATAAAAACCCCTAAGCTAAGGTGAAGCTAGAAGCTTAGGACCGATCTAGATGGAGGGTCTCTGTGGACGTCCTCAATCCCATCTAGAGGCCATAGGACTTTAATGCCTAAGTATTTTCACTAAACTATCTCTTAACTAAGATTTACTTAGTATCAGAGAGCACCTTATCTGACCCTTTACCTGTAATGTTAGATGCCACATTTAGGTCGGTAAAAACCAAAATATCGTTAAATGTCATAAATAGCTTAGGAGTTCCTTAACTTTAAGAGAAATTGTGGAAACGGGCATAGTTCTAGTAAGTCTAAGTGAGGTAACACTTAACGATACTTTAATTTCTAGAACCTATAAGTGTCACCTAAGGGGGCTCGTTTGGTTCTTACGCTAAGTAACTCTTAGGTAAGAGATGATGTCAGGGTTTAAGTAAGAGTTTGTGAAAACGGTCATTAAAGTCTTATAATCGTCCCAAAGTATGCTACGGATGATGATGACGATGGGTATGAGCTGAACATGATGTTGATTCCACCATCCGTCAAGTCTCGTCTAAATATAGAATATGATTCTATCCTTACTTAAAATATTATAAATCGGAAAGTGAGTTTGTTTGTTCCACTTTCACGCAGTAACTACTCAACCGATTGCTTTGAATTTTTACAGACGTAAAGTTCGAAGTCCGAATTAAATAATAGGGTACTTTTTATCCCGGAAAAATTGATATTCCCGAGGGAAAACAAAAGTATTGGTATAGATGGCGCTGTCTGTATTGGTATATATCACATAGGCTACTTTTTATCCTTTTGTAACGCGAGCGAAGCCGCGGGTAAAAGCTAGTATTTATATATAGCAACAAGTGTAGGAAAAGTTTTACCTGTCTTTGTATTTGTTTGTTTGTTTGTCTGTCTGGTAGGTTAACATATAACATAACTTCTATCAGCCACACTCACACCTATAAGACCCTGGTACTGCTAGGTTATTCAATAACTGTCAATTCGAACTTTCGATGTGAGCTCGATCATATTGTCGCCCGTCATAGGTCGAGATTATTTTCTTTTCACAATGACATGGCGGACCGCGATCGAATTCACTTCGATCTTTCCAATTGAAACTTACAGAGCCTAGCAGGTATGCAATGGTACTCATATCTCACTTTAGTGTTCATAAATAAAATAAGAAACCTGAAAGCTGTATGTGTGTATGTGTGTGTGTGAGGGTGTGAGGGTGTGTGTGTGCGTGTGTGTGAGGGTGTGTGTGTGTCGTTTGGTTACTCGGAGGAATCATCAATTTCAGCCTTCCTTAGCGCGAGTAGACCACTGCAACCGGAAGACATCAATGTCAATTGTAATAAGCTTCTGAACAGCAATACTCAGGAGTCAAGAGTTCCACCTGAACAGTAGCAGCATGTGACTGTGTGGTAGCTTCTTTTATTGAGCTGCTAGTTCTCTTTTATATTAATGGTATTAAGTGGCATAGAATGGTTGACTATGTGCTTATATTCATGCCTTTGTGTGTGTGTGTGTGTGACCTACGATTAAAACCATCCATCCTCACAGAGGTACACACATAATGGCCTCTTATGAGATAATTACATGGCTGCCGTCCCTGACGTAGTTTATTTCTCTCACCTTCGAATCAGAACCGGATCAAACTATCATTACAATGGTTTTGCATCAATCAATCTGCGTCACTTGTCGGAGATAAATCTCGCTACTAAATATTTATGTATAATTTTATTGGAGGCTTCCATCCGGCGGTGAGCATCACGCGGGATACAGTTACAGAACAATTAAGTACGTGAGTGCAATGCGCGCGCGCACTATCTGTGGCGAGATGCGCTCGCGCCGCGCCCGCATACTAACTGCCGGTAATGCTGGGCTGGTCGGTGTCCACACCGCGGTCCACACACTAGCACTGCTCTGCTGGGGCTCGTGAAAAGAAACTGGCGCGTGACATGTCGATGTTTTATTGTTGCTTAAACGATTAGATTCGACGCATGATTCGTGATTGATCGTCTGCTCACTATCATTAACTATCATATTCTTAAATGATTATGATTTCTTTAATTCTAGTTTAGTAAATCGCTGAAAGTTGGTTGTTTCTATGTGCACGAGTCCTGAAAGTTACTGCGACACTACAATCTGTCCCTAATTCGCTACACTTTCCACCTCCTGCCAACATTCAGCGTTCTCACCCAGTGTGGTCGCGCCCTCACAATACTTGGGAAATGGGAACGAGCCAAAAGTTGAGGAGGTCCGACAGAGTGATCGCCGGGAGATAGCAGTAATAAGTATAATATTATGTACGATAACTACAATAACCGTCACTTGGCATGCGCGCGCGCACGTCTGCGCGTGAGTCGCGCGCGTGACGGGGGCGGGGTTACAGGACGCTATGTTTGGTAGGTAGCTTAATTTGATTAGGTTTCTGATTAACATTATGTTCCTGCACTTAGTTACTGTATTATGTGACTACACTCACTGATGTCAACACATAGATATGTTCACTTCTTTGTTAGTAGAACATTACGTAAGACAATGAGTAACTAGTCACGTAGGTACTTGTATATCATTTGAACTCAATAATTCATTACTGAACCACACAGTTAGTGTATTATTAAATGATATACCTCTATGTTTGTAATGTTACAAACTTATACGAAAAATAATGATAAATAGAAGTTGAGACGGAACCTAAAGAACAAGGAAGGGAAGTGGAAGCAGCAATATGAAGGAAAATCTATACTTATAATAAATCTGTAGAGAGGTCAATTCTAAGTGTTCCGGTGTGTTCATGGTTGTGTCAGCAGGAGTTTGAGAGATTGTGGCGAGCTTGTCCAAATAAAATATCCAATAACTATCAGGGGGTGATTAGTGATCGATACTAATACCAAAAATGCAATCAGTAAAATTTTTGCCTCTCTGTATGTATGTTCCTTATAGAAACAAAAACTACTCGACGGATTTTAACGAAACTTGGTACAATTATTCTTAATACTCCTGGGGAGGTTATAGTATACTTTTCATCACGCTACGATTAATAAGAGCAGAGCAGTGAAGGGAAATATTGGGAAAACGGTAGAAGTTACTCCATTTTTCAAGCTTCCGTCGCGTGTGCAGCCTTCGTGGTTAAAGCTACATAGAAATTATGTATCACGGAAATGTTCTACATAAAATTATCTAAATAATATCCAAGGATAGCAAATGTCTATCTTTTGTGGTTGACTCACAACAACACGTGTAACTCCCGATAGCGTAGCAGTTCGGAGCTTTCTGCTTATATTTGTTTACTCTTACGTTTATAATACTATCACTCATCCATGATTAAGAAAAGTTAACATTATTACCTATTCAATAAAAAAAGAATCATAGAAGTTCGTATAGAAACACCAAACTTATACATGAAATACGCTAATAAGCGATCGTGTCGCGCGTGAATACTGAATCATGCTGTACCTAAGGATTATTTTTGTGTAACAGTGTGTGTATGTTTGTACTCAGTCATATTGAAACGACTGAAGGGACCGGGATGGAATTCGGAACAGAGGTAGATTATGGTCTGAAGTAATATATACGCTACTTTTTACCCAACGCGGGGGAAGCCGCTGGCAGAAGTTAGTATTTCATAAAGTGATACCGAGTGATGACAGACAATGGAGGAAAGAGATGTGACGGGATATAAGTACAGAAATGGATTTAATTTGTATTTCAATACTAAGCAATACTTTCGTGGAAAAATAATTCTATGACAATACCATCCATTCTCGTGACCTAAACAGATTACCGTGACTCATATAATAACACAAATTAACTAATTCCATGACTTCCACAACGGTACACGACGTGTGTTCAAGGAGGCGGAGTTCAACTATCCGTCACTTGTGTTCACCAGAGATACTGCCGCTACCAGCCCCCAGCTACGTTTTATTAGGATGGGCATTAAAGTGTTCTTACGTGGAGTACGTAACATTTATTGAATCACAATAACATCAAATGTCCCCCGGCTCAATCAAGAGCGCCAATAAATAGTGACCGCAGCCCGAACCACTTACTGACCATATCTTAATATAAAACGAACATCTCCAGTTTAAATTGAGATGCTGTATTCATTAAGATGCGTCCAAGTGTGGCCCATAAAGTTGGCCATTAGTGGCCGGTGGGCTATCTTAATGAGCGCGTCACGGCGATGCGATTGGCGCGGAGATACTGCGCCGGCGCACGTTGGAACACTATTGATTACGTACTCAGTTTGCGGGCAGTTATCGGACCGCGCATATTTATGCTCCGTCACACTTTTATGTAGATTGATGTTCTCTTCGGCAATTTGCGTTGTGAAATGCGGCTAACTGTCGGGCGCATGGCGCTGCTTCATATATCGAGTCGTACAGACTGCCTCAGTGTATTCGTTTACCTCAGATATTTTTGGAATCTCTTGGCGCGGCAATCAAAGCAAGCCATCGGCCGCGACAACTGACACCTGACACATACAGCCTGTACCTTGTCACCACGTCACTCGATACTGATGACGTACCGAGCGTCCCGCTGTTTGGTCACATCGCGTTAATTGCGTCTGCGCAGCCTCCCCACTATCTCAATGTTTATTATTATTTCGCCACTTAGCTCCCTCCTCATTTGAATACTGGAGGCATCACGTTACACTTACTCCGACGACTAACAACGTAGACACCAGTAATGTATATTGCTACACATCATCACTCAGATAAATAAATAATTAACGCTTACAACATAAGAATTAAAAGTATTCAACAGGTTCATGTTGTAAACGAGTGTCATTATGGTTCCAATAATTACAAATAACACTTAAAATGTCTGTAAGTACCAATCTCCACGGATCTCCATCGTATCGGTATTCAATGTAAATGTTCTCAGTTCATATTATTGCCGATAAAAGTAAATGGCGCTGCTCTCACGCGACGCGACGTGGCTCAAGGAAAACCATTACAATATTTGTTGAAACGAACTTAGATTTCATTTTGACGAGGATTTTTTTTTTTTTTTTTTAAGGGGGGAAAATCATCGAATGACTGCTCCCGCCTGGGTGAGGCGGAAGGGAGTGTCAGACTCTTACTGACTAAAAACCACCCCGTTCCTTCTCCTGCACGTCGAGCCGGAGCCCCGGTTACCCGTTAGGTTCTCCGCGACTCCGAATCGGCCATCTGTGGTGGTCTGATGGCTCTTCGAGGCGCGCGCGGAACGCGACGCGCCGTACGCTCGGGTCTGTTTCTGGTCGGACGGGGAGCCACCCATGCTCGCCGTCCGCAGGCCCGCGCTTACGGAGGAGACGGCATCCCAATCCCCCTCGCTCCGCATCATGGCCTGCACTAGGCCCGGACGCGAGAGGTCGCCATCGCCGATCACTATTTTTGACGAGGATAAGATGAGGATAAATATACAAGGAAGGACAGTGTGTCTCTTGTGTTTCAGTAAAAGTCAGTCTTAGCAGGTACTGTAACGCATCACACACATAGAAGTATGTGTGGGTCTACGGCAGCTTCATTTACGTTCATGACATTCGTCGATCTGAAATCGACAGTTGTGTATAATTTTATATTGCAAGTCTCAACAATTGTATATGTAGTGTATCACTCATTTGGAAATATTGTTGTATTGTATGTCTGTGCATTATTCAGTAGACGAGCGTCGCGTCGGCGCACACCAGACAACCGGTCGACGGCAGACTGCGCACCAACACTAACTACCCACAAAAACGATACTCCGCTGATAATAATGATGTAAATACGTTCCAATAAGGTAAACAACGCCTTAATAGTTCAATACATGAACGAATAAACGTTGCCGCGTCCTTTTCCAGAAAGAAATATGGCGGCCAGTCGGCACATGCGCGTTGCAGAGGGCGGACGTGCGCGCGCGCAAATTATTGCAGCTATTAGTAACGTGCATTGGCTGGCCCTAATTGGATGGCTGCAGTCACGAAAACTTCAGAGATGAGAATATGCTGTCCTGTACAGTTTATTTATTATTTATGTTGTACGCTCATTAGCCCAGGTCGTGGCAGGCCGAGCGGACCCAGCGGGAATATTAATTAATTATTTGGAATTATCCTCGGCAGCCGTAACCAAGAGATTAGATTAAAACTGGTAGGATTTTGACAAGCTTAGAATTGGTAACCTGGTCAGGACCGTAAAAAGATGCACCAGAAGTATGAAAACCACACCGGTATCTGAACAAATTAACCGCTCCACACGTACTTACATATATCTATCATATACATATCAGCTAGTTCCCTGCAGATTTACTCAGAGACTCCACCAACTGGCTGCTGACTTTATGATCCAATAAGTGCGGGTCTGTCTGCCGGCGTGTCAGCTAATACTCTCCTTAATTGAGAATAAATTTGCGTAAGAATCGAAGCAACAAGCAACCTGCGAGCCGCGGAGCGAGTTATGGTGGATATTGTAACTGTAATTGCGTTCATTGTGATAATGTATGCATCCAGCGCCGCCAGGCACTGCTCACTGTGTGAACTCTCACACGGCACACGTGATACCTTGTTAGCACTGTCGTATTGACGCGACTATCTCGGTACATGATGTGTCAGGTTACTTTCCATAAATTAAAATATCTTCAAATGGTGTAGCCAGACTAATTAAATTAGATACAATTAAAATGGCTGAAACTCCGTGAGTACTGCGGCTAGTAATGTCGGTCGTGACTTCCTTCTTTACAAGAAGTACGTCCTCATTGACAAATGAGTTCCGTCATTGGCTGCAGCAGTGGGGGGCCTGCCGTGCCCCAGCGTGCCCCGTGTACCGGGGCCGCTAGCTGGGCCCCTGACTGGGCCCCGCACTCCGGGCGAACCCGCGATTTATAACAATCTTTATTGATCGCACCATCTAATTGAGTGCAACCCAATCAGGGTTGACAACTTTGAAATTGTTTTAGAAAAAGTTATATCATTTACAATTTCAAAGATAGGAATTTTTAAAAACGTAAATAACAAAATGTGGCACTCACTTTTTGCCAGTAATATAATAATAAAACTATAAAAATTCACGTCATGTGAATGGTGCCATGTTGCCAGACACCAGGCTTCATCGTCCATCCGAGCTATCACTGAAATTTTTGTGACCACTGGACCAATGAACCTACTTAGTTACAATTAGAAATATGAATGAGGTATATATATACCTAGATAATTACTTCAATAACTTTTATTAGAAATAAAACAATAAATATTAAACAATAATGAAAACGAGGCAACCCTATTCAAACTGCGTCTGCGCAAGTAAATCGTAAGAAGATCAATCGTTTGGCGGCGGCTGATGGTTTTACAAGGTTTGACATGTTAAATGATGCCGAGAATTAGACCATCCTGCAGTTTATATACATACAATTATAGTTACGTGCCGTCGCCGTCGGAACACAATCAATTAACTATTTATAGCAATTTGTATTGGCTAATAACTGATTGCTTCAACTTTTTATTGGAGCATTCAAATAATTTGTTTTAAATAAATATACTACTTACACCATGTAACGTTGTTACAGGTCAATGTATACATTGTGTGAGTCCGATTTAATAAGAGCTGGGGGATCATGTTCTGATTAATTATTAACATAATATCCCTGTAGTCATTGCCTCTGAGAAAAATAATTTAGAAAATATTTCAGTTAATTTCTTCAATTTCAATTATGATGTCAGTAACCAATTATTTATGTTATCTTCACCTCAAGAGGGACGCTAAACTATCCCATCGCTACCAAAACTGTTGAAACTCGTTCCAGAATCATTGAAAGTGGAACATTCCCATCCACTCGTGCGCAGGCCGGCACTCACCACTCGAGCCCCGCTCCCCCGCGCGTACCAAACGACCTGTAATCGAATATTAATTATTGACACTCCCTCTTCCCGTGAAGTCCGCCATTGTCCCGCTTATGGCGTTTACACGCTGTTTTTGTGGCCTACACAAATATTGGTACAGACGAACAAACAGACAACGATGCCTCACATGAATTTGGGTCGTGAGCGACACACTTGCACACGTCGTGGGTTTGATTCTGGGCTCAGATAAAAAATCTCTGCGGTTTGTGTGTTTTTATTTCTATTTGTATCCTCCTGATATGTTTGGTTAAAGTAATTGGGGTGGATGACGTCGGCGGCGGCGGGCGGCGGCGGGCGGCGGCGCGCGGGCCGCGGGCTCCCAGATGTCGAGTGTGTGGTACCTGCTGGAGTGCTGATGCAATCACGATAGCAATCAATCATTCGTTAATGACATGTGAACATTTCACTTGTACGAGAAGTTTCGCCAAAATATATCTCATGTATTACTTACATAATGTGCTACATACATGTACATACACACTGCGTGGCTCGTGTGGGTCGGAGATGATATTTTGGCGATGTTATCACAAGAATGTGTTATGGTGCGTGCTTAGTGCGGTAGACAGAATGGTTCCGACATTCTGCATACAAATTAAACAAGTTATTATGATCCTAATTACAAAAAACATACATTATATATTTTAAATTATTATGTTTTCGTGTTACTCACGCAATTATTTGACGAGGAACTCGACTAGTTTCAAGCCATGCTAGAGGCTCATAATAATTTATTTAGTATGTCTCACAAAAGTTATAATACAAATTATCTATTTTTTTATATTTTATGAGCCGACATTTGACCACTATCTCGCCTGGTGGTAAGCGATTACATTAAACGATTACTTTTCAAATAGTTTACTTACTTGTGAGCCATGTATGTGCCTCCCAGGTGTTGCTCGCTGCCCGCTCCGCTCGTCACGGTGCTCGTGGCCAGAGTTCGCAGGTCGCGCAGTGATTGACCATTGTTGTCAATAGCCGCGTGTCAGTGATCAGCCGGAGACGCCGTACCAACACAACTCTTACTAAACACAGATGAATTAACAAATGGAGTAAGTATAATAATTTTGCCCCACACGCAAACTTGCGTTAGTATTCAACAAATTACAACTTAGTAGGTTATTTAGAAGGAAAATGGTTGATGCTTAATGAAAGATAAAAAAATATGTGTCGTTTAATAAATTGGATTTCCAGCACCCTATTACATTACAGTCCCATACAGTTATTCTAAATCCGGTTGGCATCACATGTACTCAGTAAGGAATTATTCTACAGTGGATGATGTGTACGGTCACTCCATTAGCTATCTCCTCCGCGGCGGCTGTCAATGTTCGATAAGCATCACCAGTTTAAGTTTAGGTAATGTTTCTTTGTTACCATTGTCCGTTGTTTGGCAACCGGACTCATTAACTGGACCCTTATCTATGAAGTATCTACGTTATTTCTTTTGAAGCAATACTCAATACATTTTGAAAATAATGTTCAATATAATGCTTGCAATAGAGATGTGTATCTACAACGACAACAAGCGGTTGTGCGCGCCAACTCGCCTGCGGCTGGTCGCCATGTACCGGACGAGTGGAGATGATGCAGTGGATCACTGCGTGTGCTCGCCGACATATTTGTTAAATTAGTCAAACTACAACTGGCTTCATATAGGATTCACTTCAGCAATTACATATGTGGAAACGATCCAACGGAAAGGGTCAGCGTAACGAACACATTTTAGTATTTGCAATAGATTAGTTACATTAAAAGAAGGGAGTAACAACTGATTTCAAGTCAGGTAATGTAGTTGTAAGCAGAATGTCTCTTCATTAGAATATCCATGTAGCTGTACAGTTAGACCAGCATGGCGGACACTACGGCCCCGCGGCCCACCGCGCCCCGCCGCGCCCCGCCCCTGATTACCCAACTATTAGCTAAACGACCATAAACCACGTCTTAATTCTAAGTTAATCGGATCCCCCGCATCGATACCATCCGATACTGTCCGATACTATAATCGATACTTCCGAGATCCGATCCGATAGTTTCTCGTATAAATTCGATTAAACATACATAACTTAGCACCATGTGCTTAAATGTTACGGCTATCAGGGGTAACACGAGAGCTTCGCGGTGGGTCCCGGGTTCGATTTATGCGTTATGATGTAACAATGGTGCGGTTTGGGCACAGAATCATTCTCTAAAGGTGTTGTAATGTGATAACGTGTTGGTGAAGCATCAAACATTGGCAACTTCTATTGTGGGCTGTGTCCACGTTTACAATAGGTATACATACAAATGTATAAATATAAGCAAAGATCTTCAAAACGTTGTGTGTGTCTGTGTGTGCCCCGCGACTGCGCGTGGAAATTGGAATTTAGGCAGTTTTATTCGTCTTTCTCAAGATTTAGATAGAGAGAAATAATTAGTAGATTATGTTGGCGGGACTCAGTGGTCCGTGGTCCGTCACTCAGAATTTAAATTGGAATTGTTGGATGACGCTGTGGAGCCGGTGATTGAACTGATGTTTGCGATGCTGCCCAACCTGTCAGTCTCTATATTTTTATAGGAGCGAGTGTATGTTTGTGTCGTACGTTTCCGTGCGCTGCGCAAACACGAGCCGCGCGCTGTGTGCTGTGTGCGCGGCCACTCGGGCGGCGGTTGTTATGACAACGCTACGAACACGATTCTCCAATCAGCGGCCGGTCGCTGAGATGCGCGTGCGCACTATATCTTGTAGACGGAAGTTTATCCAATAACCGAGCTGTTTTATTGAGTTTTATAGATCATCGTATTTAATACATCGACGTGACTTTCATACGAGATCAGCATTCACTATTAACTCGCAGAGCAGGATCATTTTATTCTTAACTGAAGTACCCAAGTACGTTGTTATATCACACTGAAGAACATCCAAGTACTAATCGTAAAGTGTATTGAATGTATTCGACCACAATGTATTTGATCTGTGGTCGACATAGAGCCGCGCGCGCAGCTCGTGGTCAGACCAATCAATCGATTGACTGGGATTCAATCTTGTGGTTACTGCCACTGACAACTGAAATATTTTGTAAAACTATTTATTATGTTATTTTAAGAACGCCCGTGCAGTGTGTGTATAAGAAATAAAAAAAAACAAGCTTTAATAAATAACAGTGTACAGCTGTACAGAAGAATATAAAATCGATATAATTATAAAGTTGCACCAGATTGCTAAACATGTAGTAACTCAACTCAAGTACTTCCATTGCACAACTGGTCATAACTTTTTATAACATTTTATTAAATGTTCACATTAACTCCGATCTCATTCGCATTGCTAGCAATAATGTAATAACCAATGAATAGATTATTACGTAGTAGCGTGGGCACGACTGTCGATATAAGAATAATCTTAATGTGACAAGATGCGGACAAAGACAAGGAGGACGGTGGCCGGCTCACATACACCGTACACGTCCCTTGATGTAGTTCCACCTACCACTATATGGAGCAGTGACAAAAGGTACACTCGATATAGGGTCAAAAACTGCCCCATTCTTCTTGTGAAGTGAAGACATTTCATTCTTTATGGTGAGCAGTTTTTCCATGGTCTTTTTCTTTCTTCTCTTGTCTTCTTCTTTTCGGAAAGGTTGTTACCGGTCAACCATAAATCATCTTACAAGATATCTACAAATATGGGATATTTCAATATTATGTATGTCTCTTATAATTTGTCTCTGAAGCTTTTGCTCATGAATAGTGCCTTCTGTATCGTTACCTATCTGTGTACAGTAAGGACGCAGACACAGGCCACCCCGCAAGATGCGCGCGCGCAATCTTAATTGATCCACTGGCGGTACTCGAGCATAATGAGCGTGTATGGGACAGTATCAGTGCAGCGACTGCGCTGATACAGTATCAGTATAGTGAGCGGTGTGTATTACTTTGTTTCGAAGTATATTTATGTAATGGATTGTGTTGGAACTAGACTGTACCGTGTAGGTACAGTCTTTGAAGGTTTCATATCAATGTCAAAGTCAAAGTCAAATTATTTATTTAAAAAATAAAAATAATTAAAAATCTAATTAGTCCGTAAATTAGCTAATTAAAAAATATTAGACACGTATGTTGTCGTATAATAAATCAATACTTAGATAAAACGAATCAAAGTTTAGGAGTGGGGGCTAAAACGTCATTTCTACGTATAAAATGTACATAGAAGTGACGTCACGCGACATTTCAAATCAATATACCGTCGAAAGTATTCGTTTCTGTAAGAAAATAAAAATACGTGTCTAATGATTTAAAATAATCTACCAGACGGACATTAAAATAAAAATTAGGCATCTACCGTATTAGACCAGGAAGGCACTTTTGAACATCAACAAAAAAAGCGTTGCTAGTTGCTCATTACAAGGCGTAGATTCCTAAGGAAAAGAACAAGCAAGAAACTTCATATCTGGCTGCATTAGTATTACACTTAACTATACGAATTATGTTAATTCTCATTTATCAGTTAATATCTGTACCTGCTTGTGTAGTAGATACATTATAAATATGTCAATGATATAGTGAGAACCGACACAATATAATTTCCTGATTAAAGAAGTAAGACTGCAGATCATGCGCCCGCGCCGCTATACTGAGTAATAGCTCCAATTATACTGTTTCAGAACATTACGGAACGAATGACATCGGTTATAAATTGTGTAAATTAAACAACTTACAGCTTGTTAACTTTATATTAATGTGAAGTTGAAGTGTCCGTAACCCGCAGGTTAATCTCCGCAGATAAATGGTGTTTAGAACAAAAAATGCAGACAATTAAGGCCCATATATTACTTGGATAATCTCCTCATAATGAAAACAAATATTTAACTTATGCTAATCGTATGAATATCATCCATATCTTAATTCCCGATGGTATAATCGAAGTATAATCGATAAGCGGTATTTATAGAGCGTCGCGTCGTGTCGCAGTGTCTGTGGCGGCTGTGCGTGACTGTACTCGAGTTGTGACTCGATGCTGCCTCGCCGGGTAATGAACTAATCGCACTAACAGCGCTCTTTGTACTAAATTATCTGTTGTGAGTTAACTTTAAACGTAATCACGTAACTTCACGAATATTTCAACATGGAAGAGTGAGAAGTTTCATGTTATGTCGTGTCATAAGTTCATGTCAGATTGTTAGTCATTGCAACTGCTATAAGCTACCTAACACAGAGGCTAGTAATGAGATAACGCTACCCTCTACACTTCAGCTAGGCAAAGTCTATTCTCTCCTGAAATAATAATATAATTTTCACAGTGTAAAGTTGCTACTACTAATAGATCAGTTGTTTTTCATCTAAAGTAATGTTCGGTTTTCTTACATTTAACTCTAGCCAGTGTAGTCATGCAGAAGAGACAAAGGTTGCTCGCGACCTGTACTGTTTTACTTTCCAATCCCATTAAGTGGTATTGTTGTTGCTCATTGCCCAACTGTGATAGAGTGCCCCCCGTCACTGTCTGCTCAGGAATCAGGTACCGAATGTTGTGCTGCAAATTATTATTGACATTATTTTGTATCACCGTGATATATGACCAATATAGTTAATACTTGTTGGTGTTCTGTCATGCAAGAAGCTCACATCACCGTGGTACACTGAGCAACAACCACACACACCACACAGTGAACGTTGAGCCAACAATCAAATTAAGTTTCCATCAAAATGTTGTTTTTATTTGTATTTGTATGGCCAGCGACTGGTTCTGTAGATGGCGACACATCCGTGAGTCACATGACCCGCCAGTTGTACATTATTTTATATTTAATAAATAAAGCACATCTATCTCCGGCCAGTTCATTATGTAAATACGTCGAGAGTTTATTGCATGAATATAGATAGGCATGTAATTAATTGCAAATAATCATATAATTGGATTGCGACACCACTCCTGCATTAATAAATAAAATATTATGTTATTTGTTATTCTTTAATGTAATCTATTTAGATCGGTGTCTGAATATTTTCTAATGCCGGATTTATTGTAAGACTCAGGTGTCACACTAATGATACTAATGTAAGTAATCTGACACAGCTGTTTATAGAATAATACTTATTTATAATATGCATGCTGCGACTGCCTCGTTGGCCGAGTGGTCGCAAGTGCGACTGCCGGGCAAGGTGTCTCGGGTTCGATTCCCGGGTCGGGTAAAGTATTACTGGGGTTTTAAAAAAAATCTCAGTAGTAGCACGGAGTCTGGAAAAGTGCCCGGTATATGGCAATAGGCTCACCCCCTATTACATGGGACTCGTAACATAATAGTGAAAAGTGGGTGTTACATTGTACAGTGGCATAATGTGCACGTCTGCCTACCCCTTCGGGGATAAAATGGCGTGATGTTATGTTATGTTATAGTATGTATGTAACTATGTACATAGTTCCAGTCACACAGTCCAGTCTAGTTTTCATGGAGGAGCTAGTACCTGCGATAGATATAGAATACTTGCTTTGATACTCCATGACTTCACGACAACATTTTTATTACTAATCAATATTATTTATTGTGCCGGCTCGACTGGATTGATACCACGGCCTCACAGAAAACCTACGTGAAACAACGCTTGCGTTGAGTTTCGTCGTGTGAGTTAACGGAGGCCCAATCCCCAACAATCGTCAAATTCCTAATTTAATAAAGGCCGGTGACACACTTGTAACGCCTCTGGAGTTCCAGGCGTCCATGGGTGACGCCGATTGCCTAGCATCAGGTGATCGGTCCGCTAGTTTCCCGACTCATCCCATAAACAAAAATATCGTCACATAAGCCAAAGTACGGTGACTTGATGAATTTAAGGCTTGAATTGAGTAAGTATTAATATTTGATTTGCAAGTTACATGTACATGTATAATCTTTAGAGTATGAACAGACAACATTGGTCGTAGGATGTTTTAAAAGCTTGGCAAGCCGTTGAGAGGTAAGTTAGGGTCACAAGCCACTGGAGTGATCTGCATAATTGGAATATTTGGATCGCTCCGAGTCAGACCCTTTGAATATATAATTGGCTTAATAAATATGTCCGGGATAAGAAATAATGTGGCCTCGTATAAATAAGAGGATAACGCAGTCGTACAGCCTCCGACAGCAGCCGACAGATGTAACGGGGACCGATTAGGACCTGTTTGTACGTACACTCGCGCACACAACGCGTACGCGCCTTGTGCAGGTATATACCACGTGGGATGTATCCTTTGTCAGTCACACATAGTGGAACATTTTGTATCTCTCACACTACACTAAACAAAAATATAATTATATAATTTTTATGTAAGACAAGTTGAAAGACGATTGTTATATCTTATTTGAGTAACTATGTAGTTATTTCTTTATTATATCATAAACATTTAAAGTTGCGTTGTGTTTCGTCGTGTGAGTGAGGTTACCGGAGGCCCAATTACCCTCCCCTTTCCAATCTCCTAGTATGGGGCAACGTTTTTTTAAAAGAAAAAAAAAATCTTCCCAATTCCTGAATCCCCAACGATCAATCCTCAAACTCCTAATCCCCAAAAGGCCGGTAATGCACTTGTAACGCCTCTGGTGTTCCAGGTGTCCATGGGCGACACCGTATGCCTACCATCGGGTGATCCGTATGTTTGTTTACCGGCCTAAGCCATAAAAAGATATCCAATATTTTGATTCGTTGTGTAACGATATTAGACATTTGTCAATTATATTTTACTTTAAACCTTCACACACTACTTCAAGGGAAACAAAACATGCAAGAAATGAATACACAATAACTTGAATGCAGCGCTGTACTCGACGGTACCTGCCCATTTTTTGCCATTTAGTATAAATCATTCAGTCGTATCTTTTTTAAGAAAAACATTCCATTAAGAGTTTTAAATTAAAATATGTAATATCCGTTTCAATTAAACTTATATTTGAGAAAATGGTTTTGTTCGAATGTATTAAGCTATGTGCTGCCAACTAGAAGATGAACAATAACTTTACATCTGTGAATAAGTAGTAGCCTGTCTAAATTTTATGTATAAGTGTAGTAGGGTCGTGTTTGGTGCAGCAATTTTCAGGTGACAGAGACCAGCCGTTGGTTGTCGCTCGGGTCGGTTGTTACATGTTCGTGATATCTTCGTGACTCTTATAACTGCTCATCACCAATACAACTGTAACACCAACTTGTGTGACAGTTACCCCCAATCAACCCGAATTAGATTTCAAGTATAATTTACAGTGAGGCATTTGCCAACAAGATTAGGTAGGATAGTACCAAGTTAGAATCAAGGTCTCTGGTGGTCCACTGCCACGGTCTGCAGTGCGGGTGCGCAGGCGGCGGCGCGGGGTGGGGTTCCGCCTACAATCTACATGATATTGAACTTTTAACTAATTTCGTTATGATTAACGAGTCAAGTAGTGACCGCCGTGGCCTCTGTGTCAACTGCTTCTAATAAATTCCGCCATCGATGCCCCCTGCGCGTGCGCACCGTTGCGACCAGCCTTTATGTGTTTTATTTAAATTAGATGATAGCACATACATATAAACACACACACATACTAGTGGCGTCACCCCGCGTGGCCTGCCTGCCCTACTCATTCATTTCGATACATTGCCAACACGTCGGGGACGATAAATATCTCAGAGTTATGCCAATAGCCAGTCGAAGAGGAATTTATTTAATTTGTTTTACAACGATTACTATCTGCGTTTATTATAGTAAATTAAATAAATAGCGACATGTTTACGAGTTGATGAACTTTGTATAACTAACTGGTCAGGTGGCTGTGTGCGTGCCCACTGGCCGCTCCGCCTATTTATATTGGAGCAGTTTTACGATAGCATACTTAATAGTTTCACATCATTCTCTGTATGTTATGTTAATACATGGCAAACTGCTGCCAGCAATCAACGGCCGTGAAAGCTTTTCTTTAGGTATGTAACCGCCATTGCAATTTACCTATTGAGAATAAGTACTAAGTTGATCAAGCATCAAGTGTCTGGTCTAGTGTTTTGACACGGCTGCCCCGCGCCAGACACCGCCTGCTACATTCCTCAAGTAACGTTACATTCCGACCGAACTGTCCGTTAAATATTAAATATGACAACACGAGGTCACAGTGCGCGCTACAAGTGGAATCACTTTATATCTCCATTTTATCGTGACCAGCACTGTATGAGTCGGCGCAGGCGCAGTATATCACCTGACCTCCACCTCTGCCGGTGTCACCAGCAGTGAGGCGTGATACGCGAGCCAATTAATAGCTGCACTAATACTTCACACAGAATGTTAGTGTAATGACGCCCACAGCTGCGCCGGCGCATATTTAGAGCTGCAGGTCACAGGTTACAGTTTTTGTGAGCGAGTAAATATGTAAAGTTAATGTTAGCGGCATTCCGCGGCCGTGTCGTATGCTAACTGATAAATAAATGAGACGATAACTCCAGCCGCCAGGTGGCGCGCGGGTCAAGCGTGGAGTGACCCGTCTGACCATGTCGTTCGTATTCTACGTTGACATTCTAGCAGAACAAAAGCATGAATGCGAGTAGTTAGAGCATCAACGGTGTGGTTGGTCATACATAACCACGTGTGTTCGTGTGTATAGCTTCATAACGGATTGGATTGGAAATATGGAAGTGATCATTTTGGAGAACCAAAGTGCTGAAATACAGTCAAATAAAAAATCTTGTAAAAACGTCCGAAATTGAGAACACCAACAACTCAACCGAGGCCCACTCTAGTACTAGTACTGTGTACTACGTGTGGAGTGTGGAGTGTGGTGAACTGGCCGTCTCAAGCTTATTGAAGCTGAGCTTAAAATAGCAAATAACTTTCACACGATTTGTACTGGTTAGTAAACAATTACCGCGAGGAGAGGAGTGCCGGAGTGCCGTGCAGTCCTCCCAGCGTATAACTCACAAATATGATACTTAGTAATTAAAGCCGTAACTGTATCCTTCGGCGGAGGGCATTTCATTAACCCCGGCGTCCCTGGCCGATGGTATCGGGTAATTGGCGGCGCACAACCGCGCAGCACTTCCTAGTCGCGGGCCTGTACACTAGCATCGCGCACCGCGCATGCGCCGCCCTCGCATTAAATTCATTAAGATTGCGATCATATTGCAGGGTGCGTACCATCACCGCCGTTACCTTGCTCGGGTT
This sequence comes from Spodoptera littoralis, assembly GCA_902850265.1. Lineage (NCBI taxonomy): Eukaryota > Metazoa > Arthropoda > Insecta > Lepidoptera > Noctuidae > Spodoptera > Spodoptera littoralis. The sequence continues at coordinate 13,824,762 of LR824547.2, forward strand.
AGCAATACTTGTTGCTGTGAGTGACATGTGCCCCAGCAACCCGTCACTGCTGGTACACTTACATGTTGACGAGGTATCGAGCGAGAACTTCCTCGAGGTCGCAGGTTGCAACCGTGAAGTGGTATTTAGTATCCACTACAAGAATGTAGTGACAATACCTATTCCATTATGGCAAAAGACGGTATTATATTACAGTTCGTTGTCTACGCTGTGCCCGCATATTGTGTGATGGCCAGAATCACCACGTTTCCTTACATACCACTATGTTGCGTCACCTGTTGGTATCGGTTCATAAACATTATTTGTGTCGCAACACGTTTTGTATTCATTTATCTGTACACGCCGCGCCGTAGGAAGTCGTACGGTAAAGGTCGATAAGAGGGACTTCCAATTATCTCGGCCGCGATATGTAACAATACACACGGGACACAGATTCCGCGGCTGGACACAATAAATCGTCGCCGGTGTGTAGCGACAATTAGTTATCTGCTGCAGTCGCAAGTGTGCGCCGTGTCGGACACTGCACGAACTTGCTTATCAGACCGTTGCTGCACTTGAAAAAACCTCGCGTTAATTGTAGTAACATCGTCGTATTGCCTCGAACCCTTCATTTACTGAATAGTGAATACACTAAACCCCCACCCAGAAAGAGCTAGCTAAATACTTCACACGACAGAGGAATGGCAACTTGTATGTAGTCTGTAATACTTGTTCTGTGATGAAGTTGTAACTGTTGCGTGATGGAAGGAAACGAGGCTAAACTAGTAGTACATACCTACGTATCTGGACGAGGATTGCGAACATTTGGCGCAGTGCCGGAGCTGTGTATGTTTAGTCTTTAGAGAACCAATGTTGGTGTCGTCGTGACGTGTAATTAATATCTGTGAGAGTTATGGCAGTGGAGGCTGTGGAGAGAGTCCTCTGCCGGGTCACGGAGTGACACAACTAAAATGTTGTGTTAATGCGGTAACACTGATAACTATAATGATATATTATATTCTCTTATTGAGATCCCATCGACCAGATAGCGTTCGCCCCAATTTGTCGCGTGTGTTGAAACATTACTTATGCCTGTTGTTCGGTAATTTATGCCCAACGGTGGGCATAACTGTGGTATGTCCAGCTAATTGATGGCGGTATGTGGTGTACACGCGATACCTGTGTTCATGCCATCGAACATCGGTAGTCATCGAGTAGTTCCTACATTATTGTGATGTATGGCTCCACCGAGCCACCGACTCGTTGTTTTTAATTGATTTAAAGCTGGAGTCGATCCATTCTGTGAGCTCTGTCTGCCCACTCCAGTAGTCCACCACTCGACGTTGCTCGGGACACGTGTAGTCGTGTTCGTGTACCATTCACTGGTCGTTGTACAGAAACATCTTTCGTAAACATTTGGAAATTGATTGCCATGGCAACCATTCTCATAAACATTATTTTTATTACAGTCACAGATAATATTTCGATATATTTTGTTTGGAACTTTTGTCAAATATCTCGTACCAGGTAATTAATTAACAGAGAGGTGTCATTGAGAAACGTCGTACTCAAGTAGGAATATAATTATGTATTAAGATTTACTGCAACATCCCGCCCATCTAATAAGACATTAAAATAATACAATTTTCTAAAGTTGTACAGAACCAGAGCAACTGGTCCTCACAGTAAAACTATTTTGATCGATAAATCAAACGCACGCAGCCGTTTTATAGACGAAATTAAACGCACGATTTCTCTTTATTCATACAGAGATAATGTGAAAACAATTTGAGCTCCAGTTTGGATCACTGCTATGCGACAGGTAATTACAATTACTAATACAGAAGGTCTATTCAGAACAGACACATCAAAGACACGTTATGTCAGCTACAATAATAAGAAAACTCCACTGTATAATATTTATGTTATTACCGGTACATGGCCCTCTTGTCTCTCTTTTAGACCGCAAACAGTCAGTTTTTTAAAAATCTATGCAAATCTGTACAGCGGGCAACACGGTGAGAGCAAACATTGCACCGGTACTGTAAACTCCAGATGTGAAAACACTTTTGAGATAAATCTCGAAAGTCAAGTGAAGTGGTTCTTCTGTGCTGTTGTACCGAGTGAAGTGTGTCGCAGTGCGGCGGCGGCGGCGGGGGTACGGGGGGAGGGGAGGAGGGGGGGATGTGTTCAAACAAGTGCCCAATAAAGTGCACAGTTAATGGTTGTCGGACGTGTTTAGACGAGTATTAGGAGCAAACACCGCTGCGCACGCCCACGCCCTGGCTGCGCACACGCAGCCCCCAGGGCTCGCACCTACTAGTTAAACTCTGACAGAAGTTATTTCTTTCTGTTAGTTTAATTAAGAAAGCATGATGGCCGGCTGTGAGCTTTACTTACGGTTATTATGATTATGATTGTATTCGTAGAACTTTGTGGCCGATATGATTGTTTGTTTTCATATATCATTTCATTTTAAGTTTTACTTAGATAAACCAACGCACTAATAGTAATTTATAGCAAACCATACAAAATAATTTAATGTAATTAACCTAATTAGGTAATAATCGTCGAGTGTCAACCCTGAGCATTTGTCTATAGTTTGTGCAGTGTTCTGTCGAAAACGTCTCGAGCGTGTTTGTCGACCGGAGCGCGGAGCTGTCCGGCTGCGGTCCGGTCGCGGTCCGTGTGAGCTCGCCGTACAATAACAACTGCAGCGCGCTTGTTATTACAACTGAGTGAAAGCAGCGCCCTCGAGTGCCTGCGTCTGTTTGTAATGGACTTTTAATGTTGAGCGTACATCCTCGTTGTTGATCCTAGACCTCTGTGTCATTTGCTTGTTGGAGTTTTGGAGAAAGAATAACATCCACAGAGAAACTGAACAAGAGCATCTCCTGTTTGTACTCACAGACATTATTCGGTAATGTCCATAGATCTCGTAGTTTCCAACATTCGATTTACTGCACCACAATGTCCCCATGGTCTCCCGCTGACAAGTCTCGCGAAATAACATTAAATCTTCGAATTGTAGCGTTAGGTGTCATCTGACGATGGTTATCGGTAACTTTATCAGTAGTAAATAAGGCGGTCACCTCTGCCCCGCCGACATAACTTGATACACGCGCGGTCGTGTGTCGGCTGCCCTCTACCCTGCGCACTGGGTGAGCAGGATCCTGCAGCTGTGCATTACTAATTGCATACAATTGCAATTAATACACACGTGTGGTCTAGCTGCGTAGTACGTACGAAGGTACTTTTATTTTAGGGCCTCCTTCACAACGCTTAACGCTTCTATTAGTATAGCTGACACGTATATTGTCGTCACATTTTGTTTGGACAATAACATGTCATATTATCTGTTAGTGAAACTTCACCAGACTTTGTGCAACAGCTTCCCTCGTGTCACGACTCAATATTAATCCATAGTGGGAGTTTACTAAACGGTTCAGTCTAAAGTCTGTTATGTTTTGTAAATGAATATTATAGTCGGTGAAAATAGTGTTGAATAATTGCTGCTTAAGTCTGAATTTAAATTCAACTTGCGAACTTCTTTTACGAAATAAATACCTACATTTATCGTCCAGGTTAAAACAGCAATATTAAGAAAAAAATGCTACGAGCTGTTATTTAAACCATTTTACAGATTATAGCACAGTTAAAAATCAAACCAACATTCCAATATTTACTAACACAAATACACCGACGTCACTACTGCCCATGCGCATGGTCGCACGCGATGCTGTGCCTGCGCACTGGCAACGTGGCACTACTGATCAGGACGGAAGATGTGTAGACAATCAAGTTAAAATTATTTACATTTGCCGAAAGAAAGGATACTTCAAATCATACGAAGTGGAACAAAATATTGAATGAGGCACTTTAAGCATCGATTACTGCTACTAAGCGATCTCCTAATACACACCATAATAATCCAAGAATGGAGTAGCTTGCAGATAACTGTGTGTTGCGGTGTTGTCCGGTGCGCAGGCGCAGCTTCCCTTACGCGGCTCGCATTTAATGTGCGGTCTCACTGGAACTCTGGAGAATCTTCAAAATTAAAGCCATACAACATGCTAACATACAATGGAGTACAACTGTCCATTTTAATAAGCTGCTGTAATATGTGCGAGGGAAACTTCATCCCAATCACAATACTAGACCTGATAACAAAACGGCTCATGAGACTGTACGCGTGGATACATCTACATAAATACTGTAGCCATTGATCAATCTGTTGCTGCAAATTAGTACAAGAATAATAACTTAGTTGCAAAGTATTGGATCAAAAGACATTATTTTGTGATACATAATAGAAAGAAAGAGAGAAAATGCTTTATATCACACGCTCAAAACAGGAGACACATACAGTTTATAGTGTTGGTTTATAAATATTAATTATATACAAATGTCCATGAAATGGGTCCCGTTCAGGTGCAAGGCAAGGCCTTGCGCTGGTATTCTACTGGGCCGTTCGCCTCTACTAGTTTTTAATAGAACTCATATTATGCGTATATGTAAGGGCCTACCGTTGGAGCATCTATTGCAATTTGTAAACAATTTCTATACTCTATAATGTGTTTTACATATAAATGAATTAAGACAGGTACAGTAAGAGTTGAAGAACTACACCATACAACAGACTGCAGTATGGGGGGGGGGGGGAGCGAAGTGGTTCAGCTATTAATGTAAATCGCTCAGTTCCTTCATTGACCGCAAGAAGTAAGTTCTCTATAATACCTCTGTATATATATACATATGTGTGTGTATGTATGTATATGTGTTTTGATTTGCCGTGGCGAGCAGCAGAGAGGTTGGCTCTGACCGCACGCTTGCGGTCGCCACAGTAAATGATGGACATGCGCATGCGCAGGTAAATGAACAGCTCATCCGTTTTGTTTTATTTCACATTCTCTTGCAATTTACTCAGTCTGCCTCGTTGGTACACGTCTATTGACCACATCAATCTATATAAATAACAATGAATCGCTCAACGTGTTGCTAAGCGCAGAATCCAAGAACGGACGAACCGATATCTGTTGTATCCGATATTTATCAGAAGAAGGTTCGTGTGACAGAATGCACCGGCCACTACCGGGCACTACATATTTAAATAATCAACAGTTAAATATGTTAATACGTACCTATAAAACAATAGAAGACTACTGCTCTGCTGTCCTCGTAAGTTGCAATTGTCAGCATTGTCTACTAAGTTACGAATTAGTTTCCGCGCTCTGAAGCACACCTTGTGAATAGTTTACACACCAAGAATCCATCAATAGTAATGTCACAAGACGGCATGGAACTGCTGGAGTTATTAGCAGGAGTGCTGTGTATTGCCATTGAACGGCATTTATTCGCGTAGTACATCGCACGGTGCGCCTGCGCAGTCGACACCTCGTAAATACATGTCCCGGTGCATGCAATCCGACACGAGTTCACACGAACTGCCCCGAAGGTGTTCGAATAGAAGCAGATTCACAACATGTCGGTGCAGGTGAGGCGGAGCCGACACTCGCAGCACAAGTCCTGTCATCCTGTGACATAAGCGTAACATCAGCCAGCTTGACGCAGAAGCATTTATTGAAAGTAATGTTGTAACAGTTCTTCGTGTAATCGCTGGCCAGTTGTCAACGTTTGAGGACATTTCAGGAATATGATCATGGCTCATACTATGTACTCGCTTTGATGAAGTTAATTACAACTCGTACCTAATTGACCAGGAAGTGTAGCAAATAAGTCATTAATTAATGTAGAAAAATAATCAGTACAAGATATTACACGCTCATTAATTTATGCCAGGATCAAATTACACGTCTTCCTCGCGAGTTACGTACAGAGATATGTTTATGTAAAGTTGATATTATTCAGCGTGTACAGAGCCTAACGCCGTCCATGCTACAGGAATCGTGATGTGGCTGAATGATAGGGTTGCGGGTTCGATGCCTGATCGGCGCCCGACCAACAACTTGTGATAACTGCACAACGCTTCGTTCGCGAGAAACGGTGATAAATACTGATTTACACGATTTAAATAGTGATAGAAAGATTTAATGTAGGGAATGTTAAGATATTGCGCTGAGATGCGCTAGCGCATGTTGTATGTGTGTGAGTGTTTGCAAGCTTGTAGTGTTCATGTTACTTACATACATGTTATAATATTTGTTTGTATTGATAGAATATACACTCTATAATATACATATTAATTTGTTTTAATAACAATGTAACACGCGGACATTGCAGAATGGCGTGCAGTTGCTGGGCGCGGCCAGAGATGTGCAGCGCGGTGCAATAACAATTATATATCTGGTTTAAGAGCGACGCGCGGCGTGTTTTTACTTAACGAAGCAACCACCGGCCGATGTGAAGCAGATCACATGAGGCCGGACACTCGACTCGAATATTAATTAGCGCCACAGCGTCCCGACTGACAGCAGGTGTCAGGCGCACCCGTCATATACAATCATTTATGTGATTTTTAACAAGATTTTGTCAAAATATACTTACAAATGATTATTATTACGACCGAGCGATAAAGTGCTCTGCAGGGCGCTTTTATTTTATTTTGCACATTTGTATAATATTTTAACGAGGAGTCCTGCTGTCCGGGTCAATCGAGATTTACATAGTGATCACCGCGAGCGTGTGACGTGTCGGCTCCCAGCGTGCCGCAGCTCTGCTTGGTTGGTATGTTCCTGTGTATTCGTCAGTCACTCTGTATACTACCTGTGTACCACTGCTATGTGGTGTCGCCTCACTTCCGCGACATAGACGCATGTCGCGGAGTGGTCCCGCCAACATGTTCTTGTCGCTCGTATTGCCGTGTATCTCTGCCTCGATATCAAGACATTACCATGCGGCCAGTGATGTGATCACTATCGATGTTATCGCCCATCGTAAAACATGCTGTAAACTGCGCCGGCGCAACCTTACTATATCCTGCAAGTGACAGCCGCGCGCATCTTGCGTCAAACAGGGATGCTTCTGCAAGCGATAGTACAACGCATGAGCTAAATAATGGAAAACATTTTGCTGTTTTATGTCCAACTGCATACATCATTGAAAAATAAAGCTCACTCACTCTACTAGTTTCAAGACACACTGGGACTCATAATCACGAGCAGTGTGCACGCAATGCCTGTGTTATACGTATGTACAATGTGTCAGTATTTAGCTTTCATAAATAAGTTAACACTTAGTGTACTCACAAATGAGTGAATACTTAGATCAAGTTATCAGCAGGTCTGCGAGGTTGGCTCCCTGCGCATGCGTTGTGTTTAGGCCCCGTTACGTTAATGCTGTAATACTCGCCCCCGTCTTCCTGTGTATGCACCTAGTACTGTACCCAGTACCTGCCTGCCCGCATGCACTTACAACACAATTCGTATTCAATGAAGATGTAGTCGCCGATGTTAGGCATGTTTACTATAGTTGACATTAATGTACAATATGTATAAACTTAAACTTCTCAGTGTACCGACACTCCCGATGTTCCAGCTGCCTGTGTTACTGTGCCACCACTGTTTATGTTTATATCGGTTCCAAGTGACAATAGAAAATGGTTATTTATAGAATATGTGCGCATAACGCAATGCGCGGGCGCACACGAAACAATCCGAGGCAGCAAGGACTGACTTATTTATATGTGTTGTTTGATTAGAGGAATGTCGGAGACTCGCTTTATTAATGAAGCTACTCGAGTGTGCGCATGCGCGGCACTGACCGATGCTGCTAACAATATATGTAAATATTGACTAGTTAATTACAATTGATACTAATCTCTGATTTACAGCGCGCGAGCGAGCGGTGCTTCCCCAACCAAACAAAAGAGGGCGTCATTAATTTTTGTGACAAGTATTCAAATCATGCGCCTGCGCAGTGCACAGATTTATCTCAGGAGATTACCGCTTTCACAAGTGTCGTGAGCAAGACTGTTTTTGATCTCATTCACTTTATGTGGGCACGCCACCACGTTATGCGCATGCGTCACCGTACAGGCACACGAGCAAAAGACACGTTACTTTACGCAAAAGCATAACTATTATCTTATTGAACTTTAATTACTGTAAACAAACAGATTTCACAAATCATTGCAATACTATAGCAGTGCAAACATTTTCGGATGGCGTCTAATGTCCATTACTGAACAAAGGTCGGATTCAAGCGACAGGATTGCCGCAGTCCTGGAGCTAGTGGAGCAGTCAGGTTGCAGTCAGACACTGCACTGTAGCCATTTTGTCGGAGGCTAGGCAGATGTAACGACCCGTGCGAGCAATGCCAACATTTCAGTTGTTATATTACAGTTGATAATGACTCAACTGTTGCTCTCAATTCATATTTGGTTCAAAGTATACCTTCTGCTGTATATCTTGTTGGCGATCCGTCAATTTCGGTTGAGATGTACGTGGGAGTGACAGGGATGTGGTGCGGCGGAGGGCGGGAGGGATTTGTCGAGGGTTGTCGAGACGCAGATAAGCAGAAAGCGGGCTGCGCGCGCGCCGAATACTGATCAGCAAGCGACTGACTGACTGGGAGCCAGATACCAGCAACGGTACCTCAGTTACCTCGCCAGTAATTGAAGTACTGTGAGCTACAAACTCAGCGCGCCACTCTACTACTACAGCAACTGGGATGATTCGAATTAGAATGATACTTGCATGGTTTTAACACATTAGGTAGTATACCATTTGTTATCCGAGCCATACGTTAAAAAACTTCACACCTACTTATTTTCACCGTTAGATAATAAAATTGAGTTCATTAAACAAACCCGCTATAAATCTTATTTGTGTTAATTGCAATACACAGATATATCATATTGGCAATGTCTGGTTAATTGCGCGCAGTTATCTACATCCGCGCATCTACCGCGGCCGGTGTGTGCTCTCACTGTATCCGGCCCGATACTGATAATGTTAATGATGCCACATTTCACGTGTGATCAACTTTACCTGGAAGTTTTCAGTACGTGTTTACATTAGGCTGTCCCAGTCAACAAGGGCGAAATTTTTTTTTTCGATTTTATGTTTGCATAGTATACATGTTTCATTTTGAAACTCGCTAGAACGACTGAAAAGATCTAAGCTACCTGGAAAGTGTCACAAACAGTCGCAGCTGTAGTAATATATTTTTCAAGTACATACCATTTACAATTTTCGGACGAGTTTCATTTTGGCTCTTGTACTTACATGTCGGTGAGTGATGAGCTAGTCATTACAGTCGGGCGATAAAATGAATGAATGTTGTCTTCGTGTAGCTTCGTGTGGAGCTTACTTTAACATTAAATTGTCATCATTAACTTATAAGTGGGTGAACGATGCGGTGTTCGAGGAAATTGCCGGACATTTGAAACGTCAACGCTTTTTAAACCTCTGACATTTGGAGACCCTTCACAAGCTACTGCAAGTTGTTATTAAGTGCAATTTACGCAAGTCCGTGTTCATAGAAGTGGAGGCGCGGCGGCAGTTACACGCTGACAATAACATCGTCGATATAATCAGCGCGTGTGTGATGTGACCGACCACTGGGTACTGTGTCCACCTCGTGTCCTGTACGGACGGAAGTACCGACCCACTGCCCACTGCCCACTGCCTACTGCCCACTGGCCGCTGGCCGCTGGCCGCTGGCCGGTCCGCGCTGTCCACACATCATTATTCTATTTACTTATCGCTTTTATTGGCGTTTCACTTTCAAACGTGCGTCTATTAGCGAGTTACCAAACTTCCATCGAATGTAGTTCAATTACCTGGCCGCGCCAGTTCCATGGGAAGCGGTCGACCTCCCACGTCCATCACGCCGCCGCTAATTACTCCAGCAGTGGCCCTGACTTTTAGACTAGCTCGAGAGCACTGTACCTAGACCGCGGGAACAATGCGCCTGCGCAGTGTGCTGGCTGACCTCTAGTATCGTGCGCTCGCTCTTGCATAATAACTGCTGATACATTTTAGAAGTTTTTGTGAACTTCACAGTAAGGGGTAACAACCAGTTGTTTGTATATTAGCAGGTTTGTTCCCCGTTCCATTTAATCTAGAAATAATAAAACTGGCACAGAGCTTCGTACCGTAAGTACCTCTAGTTAGTAGAGTTTAGCCCAGCAGTCATCAGGTCGCGGTTCCCACAGCGCTCGCTAATGGCCGGCCGCTCTAAACGAGACTAATTCGCGGCCACTCGTTACCATTTTATTATGTTTTTAATTCAGCACACACTGCCGACACCACGCAGGCACACAGCAGTATGCCAACTCCTCGCTTGCAATGATTACGCAAATGAAGGAGAACATTATCTGACCACAATAGCGAGATCCTCAAAAGAGCCTGATACAAGCATGGCTTGTATGAAATTTTCTTATTTTCTTAAGTCTTGTTTCGAGATATTAGAAGCTCAGGAAGACACGTGCAGTGATACTACCTACCCTTTGTAGTTTCTATCAACCTTACAGTAATAAAGATGTAAAACGTGTGTGGTGTGCAACGAGTGACGAGTGTATGCTGAACGTTATCCTGTGTGTGGACCTTCTGCGTGTACTTACATGGCATGCGCGCGATGAACATGTCGACGGACACATACTATTCAATTTGACACATTGAGTCGCGAGTGACCCGAATTACTTGCCGCGACTACTCATGTCTTGTTCCTAGTGACATTCGATTCTTGGACAGATAAATGTAAATATTATTATTAAGAGAACATTTAAATAAATTTAAGATTACATTAAAATAAATAAACTATTAATCAACAGTTGCTTTTACACCTTAGATGAGTTTCTGACAATGAAAGTTTAATGTGTGCAATATTAATGTGTTGGTTTTTTAATAATTCACTAAAATGATAAGTATGTGAATAAAGAAGAGGAGTTATAATAACATGTTAGGAGAAATAATATGTTATCCTAGGATAAGGAATATTGATATTTGTCCATGTTTTTATTGTAATTATGAAACAATCTGTGATTTTTTATGTTAAAGTAGAGTATTTTTATTGTTCACTAAACATGTAGCTATAAGAAAACTTCAACAGATCTTTATGTAAAACCATATTTACAATGTTTTTCATATTTCTCCATTTTTTTATTGTAATTATGAAACAATCTGTGATTTTAAATAGTAAGATTACAAAATCAAAATGACAAAATATTGTGTCACATTATTATAATGAAACTGACAGATATTAGATATTTAAGTTAGTCTTTTAAAAAAAAATATTTTCTTATATCGATATTTTTATTTCTTAGTCTCCGCACTATGCGAGTGATATTCGTAGGTGCGCTTCGTGGAATAGAAAAACTATTTATTTAAAATTTTTATTTTAAGCGCACCTACAGGTGCGCAAAGTGGAATACTTTAGGTGCGCTTCGTCTGGGTGCGCTTCATTTAGGTGCGCAAAGTGGAATGCCCCCAAAATGTTAGTGAAGACACAAAGATCAGTAGGCATTGTCACGTGACGTGTACGGCAATATGCTAATTGCCTATTAATGTGTTAAGTGGATGCCAGGCAGATGTATCCACTGTTGTGCATACGTCTACGAACTTTCGGAGATTACCGACTAGGAAACTGTATACAATGTATCGAGGTTACATTATATTGGCGACTGGCGACTGATCAGTCGTCGCAGTGTGCTGTGCGTGTGTGCGTGTTTCAGACAGACAATGTAATGCCGCTCATATTCATCATTGTTATAGTTACACTATAATTGAGTTAGAAAGTGGGCAGTGAGCAGTGAGATACGATGCCCGATCTAGTTATTAACCGGATTACTGGGCGGCACCAGACGACCGGACCGGACCGGCACCGGGTTCCGTGACTCCACCATTTAAAATTTGCGTAGATACATATTTCATTTATTTTGACTTTAGTAAATAATGTACATACATAACCTCACGCTTATCTCCCATGGGGGTAGGCAGAGACTATGGAACGCCAATTGTTAAACAAGTTAATTAAAAAGTGTTATCAGTTGAAGTCTTTGTTGTTTATTACTTTATCTGTTTAAATTAAGCCTTTGTTGTAGCGCCCACAGGATCGATACCGACATTACATAATGACTGTCTGTGTGATTAGGGAGGACCTACAGAGTAGACACAGCACAGTGGTCAGTGGTATTCCCACGTCACCGGTGGATCTCCAATAAAGTGGCGCAGTTTGGTCCAGCGTGCGCGGGCCCGATTAAACATAATTATAGTGGGTTCGTGACCACCCCCTCCCCCGCTCCGCTAGTAGCTTGCAGATTATTCTTAAATTCGGTCGTCACGTGGTCTGAGGCAACGGTCAGCAATCATATATGGCAATTGTCTACATCTGCTGTTGTTCCACGTCTTACGTCTCAGTTGTTCAAGCAGAGTACGTCCAGCCGCCATCGGACGCGTGATGCGTTCATTTGTTGGCATTACACTGACGACGGTCTATCGAAACGGTGACTTGATTCACGTTGTTTCTATGCTAAACGAATGCACTAAATACACGTGTATTGTTGAAGCGCCACCTGCAGGATAGTGGACGCCATTAAAAATAGTGCAGTGGCGGCTTCCCACACAAATCCCGCGCGACATATCTCGCCGCTAACATTTCACGAGTGTCGCGGCTAAGGCGCGCATTAAGCGCGGCCGCGCGGCCATCTGTCTCGCGCGGCTAGCGGTCGCGTCGCGCCGCGTCCCCTACTTGGCGCAGTTAGTTACTGCCGCCTATCGATCGCAGTAAATCCTGCTAACGGTCGCCTACGCAATCACTTGTCGTTGCGTGAATTGTCTGCTTTATCGTAACTGCAGTTCACATATTTGCGGTCGAGTGCGATGTCACATCGCGCGATATACGCAGCGATGTGCCTCCGAGCCCCGCACATATATCTCATCGACTGATGACTGACTGAATCACGCAAGTGTCAGTGCTCCCTTAGATCGCCTGTATTTCTGTAATACGTGATAGTACAGTATGTACATAATTATCACAGAGTGCAGATTTGACATATTGCTGCTGCCTCTTCGGATCCTATTTTATTCCTGTGAGGGTTTGGTGGCGGCATTAGCGACCTCTAAATAGTGAGGTACCATCGTATTTTACCGTAGTATAGATTATTTTAAATTAAAACATGGATCAGTCGCTATCATCTCATTTTCGAAGCGTCAGTTTAGAAGCAATGCGCAATGTTCGGTTCATAAGTGATCGTGCGGTAGTTGTGTCGGTCCCGGCGCGGCAGCCGTGGCGCAATGTTAGAGTAACAAGCAATGTTACACTTCCCCAGTTATGGTTAACAAACAAGGGTACCAGCAGAGTTGTCGCCAATAAATCTAAGTAAGCGGTTCACGTCGCAGTTTAGGCGATGTAATGAGACGTCGGCGCCGCGCGCGCGAACAAGCGGCCGCCTGTCCCCGCCCGTGATGTATGGCCGGCCGAGCCGCTGTTACAGCTACCGCACTGGCTAGCTCACTGCGCGTGCGTCATGAGCCTCAAACACCCAACCACAGTGGCCATCGTTCAGCAGTGTGCTACGAAGGTCTCAGGGTTGTCATCAGTTAGCTGTAGGTCCAGGCCGGTTGGTATTCCACACAGGGCGCATTACACTTGCTAACACTGCAGTGCGACACTCGCCTAGATCTGAACGATACCAGTGCCGCTGTGTGTAGTGTGCGACACGCGATACCATCGCCGCACCATCGCAGCACATTTGGAAGTGAAAACAGTACGCCATTACTTGTAATGTTATTTACTAGGATCTGATTGGGCGAGCCGTAACGTTGTATCGTGCAGCATGCGTTAGATACACTGATAGGTCGATGCCGTGTCGTGTAATGGTGCGGGTGACATGCTCAGCCATTTGTTACGAGCTGTGAGTGATCTGGATCGGTGCCCGCCTCTGCCAGGTTTATGTGCTGTGACAAGTCACACCACACACACACATACATGTACCTCGCAACATACTGTGTGACAGAGTGATGAAGGGAACACGAGAGAGTTAGTTGGTGACCAGTGGCTGGTGCACACGGGTCAGTTTCAGGAGGACTCGCAGTGGGTGGTTCTAGTCGTCACGCTAACATATTATGTATACCGCAGTTGTCGAGTACATGACCTGGCGCGGGGATTATTGTTTAACTTTACTATACAACTAGTAGGACTCAGGGTTTGCTCAAACTTCGCCACGTCGCCATTGTGCCTGTATTGTTCTCAAGTAATACTCGCCGGATATTTGCATCAGGTTTACGAGATGCGGACGTCGCGTCACTACAATGTCGGGGCACACAGAGTGCTGCGGAATAACTATTCATAATTATCCAAATACCAGAAAACTTCGCGGTACTAACTCATAACAGAAGGAATCGTCAAACTGTAGTTCCGGGACTGTGCACACTGTGTAGACTGTGCACACTGTGCACACTGTGCAGTATAACTGTGCAGAATCGTAACTCACAAACTTTTCTTCGTTTACACATTTCTAGATACCTTCCTGTTTCCTTTATTATGCTAAGCGTGGATCCACTGAACGGTCAGCAGTTCATGCTAATCCGATCCACAACAGAGAGGCTCCGGGCGAGCACTTAGCGGCCCTACTGACTACTTATAATCCTGATTCATGTCGTGGAAACATACACGTATCTGTATCATACGAATCAACACATTAGATAAGTGCGCGTTACACTCGCATAAATTAACAATAAATTGTAATTAGCCGTCGCCTCCTGGGCCGCGAGCCACTGTGGGACGCTCAGGCGGCGCTGTTGTGATGGTAATGCGGAGCGGAGCCGCTGTATGCAGCCCAGCAGTGTCTACTGCACCAGCTCACTGCACCTCACGCAGTACATTAGGTACTATGTACTGTGAATATATCCAGCGTCCTCTCTCCTTTGTTGTATCTGTGTGATGTGTAGATCCCTTCGAACGTTGTTGCACAATATGAATGACATGCCAAGAAGATGTTTGCGTTTAAATAAGAACAACTCTCAATGTTTTAGTTCATGTATAGACTCATAGATCAACTACAGTGGTGGTGGCATACGCTGATCCCGTGATACGGAATGTATCTTGTGGAACTCTGAAGAACAATCTTCAGATAAATAATGAAAGCTTGATCATCAAGTAAGTGCTATGAACGAGCGTGTAGTATAATGTAATACAGTGTGAGGTTCCATCATTATGTTGAGCTCGGCCGGCGGGTCACCACACACATCACATTATCCGAGAGCTTCGGATTACGTAAACGATGTAAGTTAACGTAACTGTAAACGATGTGATTATGACGCGGCACCCGGCGCATGCGCAGCACGGTGTGGGCGCCATCACCACTCGGATTCAATTAAGTAGTCGCATCACTCGGGGCCAGTCGGGGCCAGTCGGGGCCAGTCGGGGCCACCAACAACTTGTAAAATGTCTACATGATCGGCTGTCAAGTGTCACATTGCACAACTGTCCGTGACGTTCATTAACTACGCCTCGTTTGAAGTCAATACTCCATGTAATGAGTATGGCTCTATGATGTGGATGTGACTGTCATTTCAACCAATATGTCTAATACATAAAGATGATTGTCCATTTCACACACTCTGTCATAACATGGGTAATATTTTAATGTGATACCAGTGCTGATTGACAATAAATATTTGTGAACAGACGCGTGATGGTCCAGGGCCTGTGTACTCTATATACCTACTGATGCAATTACCGTAGCGACGTCATCACCATATTTGATCAACCACAACACGTCCACTGCTGAAGCTGAAGATATCATGTATCAATTATGCATCCTAACTCCATAGTAGTGTGTGGGGCACGGTGGCGCGGTATATAATACTTTAGTCTCGCAAGCTGCGCCTGCGCCGCGCCGTTTGGTGTAACTGTGCGATGCGTGTGCTTGGTGCTGTCCGAGCCCCGCTGCGCATGCGCTTCATTGAAAATTTACGTGCTAAAGTGCGCACGCAAGTGCACCGCGGGTGTCACCGGGAGGCGCGCGCTAGCCTTGATGTGTAAGCGACGATCGAGTCTATTTATAATGATGTTAACTGACTTCACTGGTACATACATGCGAAACTTAAGCGTACTTACTGTATTGTTGTACAAAATAACTACGTCACACTAATTACATAATTATCATTCCTTCACTTGTTCTGTTTCATGTTATGTTATAGCGTATCATTACTTGGTCAGTCCGCTACAAGTCGATAATTCCCCTACGATAGATGGCGTTACCGTCGGTTTACCAATACATTAATGTCTTGTTAAGTTTTAAAAAAAGTTAATAAAACTGCAGACTAATCTGTCACTGTTGTTAATTTATTGATTAATTTCTTATTATTTAAGAATTAGAGAGAATTGAGATTGAGAGGACTGTTTCCAATAATTAAATATATTGTATTGAATGCAATACTAATTACTGCAGCTGCTGGAGCGGCCAGTATGCTGCGCGGGCGCAGTGTGTCGCGCGGTGATTGATGCACGGGTGCGCGCGCGCATGTCGCTGTCAATTACCTGCGCGCGCATCCATCACCGCGCGCGACCACCCTCCTCGACAACTGTGGCCAGAACTGCTGTGTGTGATCTCCATTGCACAGTCAGCGTGATTCTGGTAAGTACAGTTCATTCTTTTGGTTACAGATCAGACACCTAGATATAGATATTTCCTATCTGCTGGATTAGTGTTGCTGAATAACAGCGGTAAAATATTCAGTCAGGCGTATTTTCATTATAAAGTTGTTATAAGTATAATACATGACAACTAATTGATACCGTTACAGACATTATGTTGTGATGACATATTAATTAAGTTGCTCTGTCGAGCTCACCACCAATACAGGGCGCCACCGGACTACGGTGCGCAACGTGCGACACAGATTCAAATATATTCAGGTAACGGAATGTATCTTGCCACTAGTCTGTGAGGGTCGGGCTGTTTTCCTTATTTCACAACACTAACTGCTTGTCATGCATTTTAGCAGCGCTAGTGAGGTAGTCTGCGCAGGCGCACGTTTGCGTTCATTTGTGAAAAGCAAAAACGTGTCACGCGGCTCAGAAAGTTGCAAGTGTCGGAACATAAGATATTCCACGCTGTGTGCGCGTAACGAGCTGCCAATGAGCATAGCTTGCAGCGCCCGCGCCGCGCCGCGCCGCCATTCATTACCAGAGAGATGTGTCCTGCCGGGTGGGTACAGAGGAGTTCCACTCACAGATACGCTTCAATTAGCTTTATAACGGAAGAAGAATACACACAAACAGTGTCCAACTGCTATTATCTTTCTGCACTAGTTATTGTAGCGAATTAAAACTCGCTGTCATCTCTGGCTACCTTCTCAAAGTCAAAATCATCCATTAGACCAAAGATATCAAAAAAAATAACGTTAAAGGACAATAAATCACCCGCAAGGTGGCTGGCAGTGGTTGGATGAGAAGAACTGAAGACCGAGCTCAGTGGCGTGCCGTTGGAAAGGTCTATGTCCAGCAGTGAACGAATACAGGGTAATGATGATGATAACAATAAATAATACAGTCTGGAGCTGACCAGTCCCAGCTGACGGCGTCCCGTTCACGAACATGACACGTACACCAGCACCGCCCAACTCAACCATATTGTAGGGAATCGAGCGACCCACTGCACGCGCCACCGCCAATGACACCTTTGAGTGAGGATGATAACTCCAAGCTGACACAAACGTATTCTACTAGTCTAATTTAATGTTTAATTAATTACAGGGCTGTCACATTTACAATGATTATGTAAATGAAACAATATACAATTTAGCAACATGACTATATTATTTACGCGTTTGGATTTCAATGAAACATCAATGATTTTCGTTATCCTGTGGAGCCGGATTAGCTTGCATCTAAGCATTTTTATCTTCTATATATATAATCATTAATTTTGTAATATGCTTGTACGTTTGGTTTTTTTATATTTAATTAAAATTTTGATTCATTTAGGTGTTGTATGTCGCAGGTATCTTATTATAACTTTTAACACAGAATCCCATGAACGACTTGCCTACTTTCGCCAATCTCAAAGTTGGCTGACTTAATCTATCTTATGTCTAGTTTGATAGTGGTGTCTGTCCGACACTTTACCAAATAACTGTAGGTTTTTCCTAACATACATGATGTGTTCATAGATAAATTGACATGGAACGGTCATAATGTTGATCTCCTTAAACTTTCTTCTCAACGTCGCTCTCTAGCGCAGCGCTTAGCTATCAGTAATGTACGTCCACTTTGTGTCATTCACATTACACAAGGTGGACTATGGAGTGGCATCGGCATCACTGTCATATCCACATGAAGCTTTCTCCAACACACGAGAGTCCACCCACGCCACGCTAGATTTTGATGACAAGTAAATCTCTGTACGTAAAATTTAAACTTAAAAAAAAACTAAACTTATTAATTAGTTTCCTTGTAACTCAGTTACTGAGCTACATTCCACCGCGAAGT
Source organism: Spodoptera littoralis (assembly GCA_902850265.1). NCBI lineage: Eukaryota > Metazoa > Arthropoda > Insecta > Lepidoptera > Noctuidae > Spodoptera > Spodoptera littoralis. Next base: position 13,843,140 of record LR824547.2, read on the forward strand.
CAAATATCAGGCAACTAATTACAATCTAGATCTTTAATTAATAATATTATGACTTACGATGTAATAAAACGTCCACGTATTTAATAGGATTGTGCGCACACGTAATGACAAACTGTCCCGTGCATGTGTGTGTGTGTGTGTGTGTGTCGAGCCGGTCAGTGCTGTGTAGTTGTGTGTAACAGTAACCAGTCCATTTGTCCAAATGTTATGTTCACAACTCAATCAAATGCTTTCAATACTTGTATTTTATTAACGAGGACTTTCAAGTTGATTCAAGCCGTCGGCACTGAGATAGCTTCAATAATGAGATGCAAACAACGAACATTGCCAAACATTACAAGTGGCCGGTAGTCGATGAGCCAATTACTCCGCGGCCGGAGTGTTGTGTGTGACACGCGGTCGATAGTTCCGTGTGACAAGCTGTGAGCTGTAGATGCCGGCGCGATGAGGTCACGTCTCGCGTCTCGTCACAATTAACCAATTAACATCAATTAAACAGTGCGGTCCATTGCCCGCGCGGCTGCTGACCCAACCACTGCGCACTAATCCGACGCCACGCTGTAAGCTCTATGTTATATGATATAAGGCTGCTTCTAATCATAATAATACTGTCTGCGGCTCACATGTACCGTATGTCAATGAGTTTGAGTTCATTATTCCTTAGCAAGTCATGAAAGTGATGTTGTTCTATGAAGCACGTAATGGAGGAATTAAATCGGAAAAGAAGCGTTAAATGAGATGAGTTTTGGAGGCGGCGCAGGCGCAGCTTTTTGTCCCCCGAGGCAGCGCAGCTAGTGACGAGGTGCGACCACTATTAACTGACTCTAGAACTAGTAATAGATGTTTTATCTACGTTTGCAGACAGAATTGATACAATTGTGAATGTTTGGATGATGACATTTCACTCGGACAGGATGAACATAAAGAATTTTACTGGGAAGGTTGGAATGTTGGAATCGCTTTTGTATTTTTGTAAAACTTGATTCATCTTCAAATTGTAACCGACATTATGTACATAATGTACCTACTCTGTGGTTCTACCTCTATATTATTTCAATTAAGTAGCTATAGTACATTCAAGTTTTGTAACAATGCCTGCTGGCAGAGTGTAGAACCTAGCCGTGGCACATCCCTAGCCCGGTAGCAGCAAGTCATGCGCGGTAATGGCGGTCCCAAATTAATCGCTGGCAACCTGCGCGCGCGCACACCTCTCTTCACCGGACAACACCACGCGTGCACACGCAGAAGGTTCACAAGAACTGACTTGGAGCTTGCAGGCACAACAAGGTGGACACATCTGATCCATTACATTATTCAATGAAAGAATATTATTATCGAAGTAAGGGACACTTTGTTATTAAATCGGTAAAGTTACCATAATGTACAATACGATACGTTAATATACAATACGTTTTAAAGTAATATTTTATTGGTAATGTGCCGAACTATTGCACAGCGAGTGCACCTTCTGTGTTGTGTGTGTGTTGGCGGGCCGCGCTCGGTACCTGCGGCTACCGTGATTACGAAGATTACGGGCAATTATACCAAACTGCTGCGCTGTGAAGTTTTTTATCAAACATTGTTGAATAAATTAATTTTACGAAGTATTCATTGATTATATTATTATGAAAGTCACGGTTCTCATGTGGCTGTCCAACTGAATAAAGGATTGCAGTAATTCAATTACGGACGATACCTGGAGGTAATTTCGGGGGCTCCGTGCCAAGTAATGAATGGTGTCATCGTGACGTGGAACTCGCCGCGCCACTTCAGCATAGCTTCGGTTCTGTTCAACATTGCGCCAAGAGACATTTGTTTGGAGTTGTACTGGCAAGGTTATTTGCAGACATCCATCGCGGCCAGTGACAAGTACCGTGTGATCTCGTAATGCTATTGATGTTGGTGCCTCGCTCCACGCAAAGAGAATGTCTCCGACACTGTGGTCCGTCTCATAGACACAGGTCTACATATAAGACGCGAGGGTTGCGCAAGCGCATGTGGGCCGCGGCTGGACAATGATTTGTGCAAATTACATACTGGCAACACTGGCCGGGGTTGTTTATGCCGTAGGTAGTGTTTGCAGCCTGGGCCTGGGCCTGCGCCGGCGCATTCTTGACAAATTACTCGAGAGACCTATTTGTGCTTGTGGCCACGTGGAACCTACACACAAAACTTAGCATTTTATTATTAACAGAGTGTGAGTTTCGAAAAACCGACTTTCATACTTCTTTGTTTTAAATCAGTGATTTTTCTGTTTGCCATTTATATTACAAGATGGAGTCCAACAGGGCTAGTGCCGATACGGAGCCGCGGAGAACGTAAAAGGTTGTAGGAACGGGGTGGTTTTTAGTCAGTAAGAGTCTGATAGAGTCTCTCCCGCCTCACCCAGGCGCGAGAAGTCATTCGATGATTATCCCCTTTAAAAAACCAACTGTTGTTCTCTTCTAAGACCGCTGCAATGGAAACTGTCAATGGATTCGTAAATTACATTGTCATAAGCCAAGGCGCTATTGTGCTGACAACAGCCCACTCAGCCCAGCTTGTATCTATGTACGAAGGTAATCTTTTGAAATATTTCAGATTAGTGACACTATACAGTGGAGAGATTAGTTAGCAGCGAATAGTTCAAAGCCCTCCTAATAGAGACACTAGCGTGTGTCGCGTCACGCGTGCGATAATCCCGTCACACGTCGCACCGAGCTGTGAGCGGCGGGCGCGGGTCAGCGCGGGTCGACACTCACTCGGCTCAATGATCTTATTAATTCTTTGACAAATGAACGCGTCACGTGTGACAACTGACGGCACTGTATACACTACACTACTGAAAGGAAGAAACGAGCGCTAGTGTTGTACACGGATACAGAATAAGGTGACAATGTCAATGGAAACTGCTGGAAATCGTGAGAAGTATGAGTAAAGGTGGTCGGCGAACTGGATGAGACGAACTGAAGACCAAGCTCCGTGGCGTGCCGTTGGAGAGGACTACGTCCCGCAGTGGACGAACACGGGTGACGATGATGATGAGTTAAATTCCATAGAGCGTGTTGCTACGTTCGTGAGAACTTCAAACCGAGTCATTTCAATTACACAACTGTCAGGAGTAATTCATTGCTTTGAGTAATGTCGCGCTAATTGTTTGTCTCCATGTGTCACCCGGCAGGATTATCCTGCTCAGTCGTCTGTACCGTAGACACCCGCGTGTGCGTGGGCGCAGCGTTGTGAACAACTTAGCGAGTGTCGTTATATTTTACGAGCGATTATGATCATGTTGACTAATTGGAGCGCTGCGCCTGACACCGCACTCCTCTCACACTACTTGTGTAACGCTGTAAGAGAACACAATGAGAGACTGTACTTGGTACTTTCAGACTACCCACACTTACAGGCGCACCACGCGCGTCTCCGAGTGTATCTGCCAGTCCAGTAATGTGACCCACCGCAACGTGCGCTCGACAGTCGACACAAGAATGTTAATATTTCGTTTTACGACCACAACTACACATGATTCGTTTCTAATTTAAAATGGCTCCCGACTCATTAAAGTGAAGTGTAACGTCCACATAAAATGTAGCTGAGTAGTCCGCGTGACGTGCGAGTCGGAGTGAGCCTCGCGGGCGGTCGCGAGCGAAGGCTCGACGCGTTTTTTCTGAACATTGTAATATGAAAAAGGAACAAGCCGCAGTGCGAACACTCCCTACAATTTTATTATCTCATTAGCGTGAAGAATGTCTTCATAAAGTGTCGCCTGCCTCGGGACATCGTTCATTACGCACGCTAATGGCTTTAATAAAATCCTATATTTTCCCTCGCACCGCTGTGTACCACCTGCGCCTTCATCTCACAAGTGGCGCTCGATGCATTGCAGTGTGCGAGTGACTCGGTCCAGTATCGCATCTAACATTCCGCTCGATGTACGTGTTGCCGCGCGCGCGGAGTGTCGGCGCGCGTGGCGTGGTGCGCGCGCCATCGCAGGGTGCCTGCAGGCGTCACGCGCGCGCCCGCCTGCATCCCCGGGGTGTGCCACCGCGCATGCGCACACACCGCCGGATAACATCTACTACGCCCCGCCCTGTGCCGCCTCGAGCCGCGACAACTGTTTGTTTACCTCCCACTGATCATTACCATCGATTTGAATTAATGGCAGATTAAGCTCAAATCGATTATCGATAAGAAATTATCGACATACATGTAGTTTTTATTCACCCATAAAATAGGAATTTAAACTATAAGCGCGCTGGGAATTGATTAATTCTAAAAAACCCGCTATTTAGTTCATTAATCGGAGCTGTAAAATGTAAGGGCCTCATTGTAATTTTAATTAAATTCCTCGACAGATAATTCACATCGCTCGATCGGAGCGGAATAATAAAAGTTGTGTGTTGCGCATGCGCGGCTGTGATCCAAGCACTGGGATGTGAGATGTAATCTAATCAAATATTTGCGCGTTGCATAACTGCGCCTGCGCACACCGCTCAGCGGACGAGATCATGATTCAAATAAATTGCTGAACCAAAAACAGTATAATTTGAGTGTTCCAAATAGCTGCGTGGTGAGGTTCACACGCTAGTGTTGTGCCTCGGGCCGCGGCCGGGACATCGATCATATCGACACGCCTCGCAAATCGTTCCGCTCACAGCACTATTGTGCAAGTGTCGCCGCGGCGCTGATGTAGTTATATTGTAACAAATGCAAGCAGTTGCTCACTGATCGTATCGTACCGCTTGGACTAATATTATAATTATATTATTGAATACTGAGAACATTCATCTGTAGCCGTAGCTTGTCATAATATTGGTAAGCTGTGTGTGTGTGTGTGTGCGCCGGCGCAGGCGCAGTGTAAGGCAGCGGGTTTGATTACAGTACCGGTTTGCCAATTTAGTGGAATACTCTGCGGGCAGACATACTGCTCACTGATGTGTTTCATTACTTGCTGTGTTCACAAACATTGTGTACTTACGTACACGGTAATGACTGACTCGGGAATGAACCTCCTACACTATGCATAAGCCGCAGTAGCCGGTGACTTGTTTATCGCGACTCTACTCTCATTGTGCTCTACCTCGCCGTAATACATATTTCACACTTAATTCCCGCGCGTTGAGTAAAACCGTCTCGCTTTGGTTATTTATAGAGCTGCTAGAGACGGTAGAGCCGACATCAATGCTTTTTATGGAATTTAAATAGTTTTATCAACAAATATTTCGTAGCGACTCTACTGTAGTGTTACTTGTCGATGTATGCCAGATACAATCATCTCGCCTTATTCCCCAACACGAGTAGGCACAGCTATACCAACAGTTGCTTGTCCCGGTCAAGTGGCTGTTACATTTGTATGATGTGTACCTCTGCTTACCCCTTCGGGAAATGGTTGACGTTATGTTTATTACAAACAACACAATATCATGTACAATCTCTTACAGAAGCGGCGCGTCTCCTCACAACCCGCAGTATGTCTCTACGACTCCTGTATCCGAACTTGCTACAGTGAATCAGCTCTCAAAGGCCACAGATTACAAAACGACGTCCACGCGTGCACGTCCACGCCTCTACCTTCACAGCCTCCCAACACGATTCTCAATTTGTTCCCATTTTACCATAAAATCGTATAACCTACCGTCTCTACATACAGGACTCTACAAATGACTCCATTTCCACGGTGTTCGGTGTCGGCTTCGAGGAAGGCTTCTGTTCCTCGCTACGGACTCTACAGTCTCTACATAATGTCGTATACATTGTATATACAATACAAGATGTCGGCGTGTAATCACCGACCACTCGGCTCCGGCACGCTCTACGTAGAGTCGCCGGTTCATTAAACGCCGCGTTAAGGACCACCGGCTGTCGACACGAAACGATTCGCTTTTTATAACCATTTCCACTTTAAATCGAATTACTAGAGTTCGGGAACGAAATAGAGCACAATAGAGCTGTTAAATTAAATCAAATTTAATTTGATACGACTCCATTGTACGGTAGAGAGCCCTTGAAGCCACTGCTACAACCGGAAATATTTGATCCACCACCATTCTGAAGGCAGTAACTTTATCCTGTAGAGTAGTGGTCGGTGCTCTACCGCGAGCTTACATACTCGCTAACATTGTGAAAATCATCGGTCTACTTACAACTTGCTAACAAAACAAAATTATACAGAGCGCGCAAACAAACAGCGCGTTGATGTCTTTTGTACGGAAATCAATACAGTGATCTACATTTCTTAACATCCTGTCGAGGTCTCCAAATAGAGACGGCCCGGGGTTCGAGGCTGTGCGAGGCAGTGCGGGGAGGTCACGGGCCGCTCGGTGGGGTGCTGCGGAACCTTCTCTCCGGACTGAGGTACCGTCGGACACACAAGTGTCTGCTGGTAGCCGAGACTATAATAATATGATTCTGTCTACCTCTACATATATCTCGCTATGTCTCTTCGTCTCTTGTTTTATTCTGTTTGTTTGCCCCGGCGGAGTCAGGCGGCGCGACGTGTTTACATATGTTCGGGTTTAGTGTCACGTGTCCTACTACTACGTGGCGAGACTGCGGCTCGCGACCTTAACTGAGTGAGTCTACGTTTTGTGAACCAATTATCGTTATTAAACATTGTTTGATGTCTAGTCCACTAGTCCGCCAGGGAGTCCTAAAACAAATGTCTGTGGCAGTACCGCGCCGCCCGGTATATGTAACTACCGCTATCTATAATTGAGATCAGCGCATGCGCACCGAGCTCTGCGTCTGCGCATACCACCACACAGCACAGCACAGAAGCATCATCTATGAATGTTTCGGTTCTAGGATCCATTGTAACACACATTATGTTCGTGGTGCCAGTACATGTACTTCAGCGAAGTGTTCCCACTCTGCAGCAAGACCTACGTCAGTAGAATATTGTGCAGATCTACCTACTGACAATAGTTGTACAACTTGGTCAAGTGATGCTTCTGCGCTGTCTGCGTGATGGCGCTGGTGGAGCGCGCTCTTTGTCCGAGACTCTTTAAATAAATAGCTTTTAATGTGGTAGAGCTCCGCGGGGCCCACGACCCACTACACGAGAGAGAGTGGTCGGCAAGGCCCCACCGCAGCTACCATGGCTTGTTGGTTACTCTACAATTTGGACAGAATACAACACACACACACACACACCGTCACAAAGTGGTGTGAGACACAGACGTGCCCGGCACAGAACCAGTTACTGCACGCTAAGTAACCGCGCAGGCAGGAACCAAACTATTGCCACAAAAACTTAATCCCAACTGAAGCTCGCGCGTGTACTTTGACAAATATAATTAAAGTTCCTGGTATTCAGGCTAATCGGAGGCTAACGTACCAGTAACGGCATGTAACTAGACAAGCCCGAGTCTGTCTGTGTGTCTGTTTGTCAATAACTGATAGATTAGGTTGGGGTAGAAAGGCGACACCTGGAATAGCCGTTGGAACCACCCGTAGTACTGGTGCAGGTGTAGCAGTGGTGTCTCCTGCGGCGCTGTACCGGTGTGCTGTATGCTGGCGCGTTGTATTAGGAAACATTATTTCTAGTGAGTCAATCATACTCGCGCGATACAACTAGCAGCAGTTGATATTGGTATGCGCGGGCGCAGGTTGCGATCGCTTTGTGGTGCCGCCACATTAATCCGATTACCGTGAACACACACAGATGTAAACACAAGTAATTGCTCGATACACCATCACTAATTGCAGATCGACACACACACATGCACAAAAACACACACACACACACATACATTATAGACTGCCTCCACGCCGAATTAACAATTAGAGCGCAGTTTAAAGTGTAACGAAGTTGATTTGAATAGTTCTTTATAAAGTTACGGTTAGTGCCGATACAGCCGCAACGATGTTGATACTAATAATTATTGTTTAAAGTTATCTCGTGCCAATACACGAGACTCTCCACCACAACCTTTTGGTTTGTTCTGGCATTGTTTCATAATACGAAAAGGTCATCAATTGACTGATCTAGACACAAACAAATCACGTCCATCAGTAGGGGCGAGGGGGGAGTGTTGTGTACTGGAGTGATCTCATGCAGATAAGTGCATTTAATTACAATAGTAGTGAGCGGCTGTCACGTCGCCGTCAGCTTACCGCAGCTTGTACCTACAGATTAAATTAGCCGAGATTCCGAGCGGACATTACACTGCGATGCTATCTGCTAGCTCTCAATTGGCTAAACGGATCTGTGGCGACGCGGCGCGGAACTGAAGGTATTAACTGCGATACCATCAGTAATATATATTGTGTGTGTGTGTGTCATGCTTGTTCTCAGAAACTATTAATTGTCAGTCGCCGGGCCACCGGAAATACAAACAACATGAGTCGTGGCACTCGTGGCGTGAAGTCGAGGACGCATACGTACAGACCGTCGTACAGGCGCACCGTACAGACCGTCGTTGCCACTCTGCAACTAGTTACATCCGTCGTCGTCCAGGTCGTCCCTGTAACATTGAGTCAACATTGTTACTGTGACAAATTGACAGATCATTGTCAAACTAATTTCTATTAGTCTGTATCTTCTGATTCACTTCGTTGTGGGATCCAAGACAGTTATTCATGTCCCTGGGACGCGCCGGACTTCAATGTCCCGATGTTTTCATGGCTGTACATCCTGGCTTACAGGAGTTGCAGCGGATTGAGGAGGCTGTGGCGAGCTTGTCCCATTAAAAAAAGTCTGTTTCTGTATTGATGGATCCGCGAGTCGCTCCGTGGCGCGGAGTGCGATGTGGTCGCCTGTGACGGCAGTCGGCTGTCGGCTGTCGGCCTCGCATTACGTTTTATATTGCTGCGGTTTATTACTGATACAAGAGGTTTTTGCTCGCTTCGCTTCGCTCCGCGGCCGCTGCCTCTGTCATAAAACTGAGTGTAATTTCACGCGACTACGAAGAAAAGAAATAAACTTCAAGATTTTATGATTGTCTTCAAAATACAGGTTATTGATTCAATTTAAATGATTTGGGTCTAGTTCTAGAGCGTTTTATTTTATAGCCTATTAATTCGGGTCGCCGCGCGCCGCTCGGTGTTGTAAAATAAATCGTCCGTCATGTATGTGTATGTGTGGGTACAACATTTTGCGCGGACCGTTTCATTCACTTTCTGTGGTTCCTAAATATATATTTCATATTTGGCGACCGTCTTTCGATGGAATGTAAAAATAAAGTTAATAAAAAAGCAGACAGAGTGATGTGAAGCAGCACAGTAAGGATCTGTGCTACAAGTCACAGTTGTAGAGAGACTGCACGATGCGTCCAGTTGTCCCCAATGAACAAAACATCGTAAAATATGACAGAACATGTCTGACGTACCTCGTCTGTCGGCAACAGCCGGATGTCCAAGTTATGGATCCTCCAGCAATCGATCACGGAGCATGTTATAAATATATCGCGCGAGCGTATCGTCGGCAGAGATCGGGCGGAGCTCGGCGGCGCTCGGCTCGTGACCCTCGTCCGTCCGGCCGGGCGGAGTAATTGATTCCGACTTGTACGCTAAAACAATCGGGAGATATGTCGGAGCCTCGGAGCACGCCACCGCCATACATCATGATACCGATCTGCTGCGCCCGCCGCGGCCAGGTACCGGCCTGCGCCTGCGCTGCTACTGATCGATATAGCTTTATCTGCATCGTTATGACGACTTTTGTCATTCTCATTTAATTGAACAATAAGACATGATTGAATATTAGCTTTATCGCGCGATCTAATAGTTACAAAACTGTTGGCCAGTTAGCTGTCACCGCGGCCGTATTGTGCCGCGGCGGGCTGGCCGACACCGGCAGCGCCATTTATGTACCTACTTTACGTAGCGGTGACACTTATACTGCCCGTTTAGATCCACTAAAGATTACGAGTATAAGGCTTCTGAACTGTTTGTGAAGGTAGCAGCTTTGATGCCCGGTTGATGCCCTTTGCGGTCTCATTATGAACTAATGTATATCGTAAGTACCTACTGGTGTTTTCATTAGACGCCGTTTATGGTCTGCTCGTATTAGAGTGTAGTTCTAGTACGAGTGTAAAGTCGCTCACTTTAACCTCTGAGATGACATCGCCAGCATATTCGGAAGACTGAAGGTAGCGATCAGCACCACGCGCCGCCGGACAAACGTTACGGGAACCCACTGAACGGGCCGACGCACGGTGATAATGTAATGTACGTGCATACACACATTAGTACATCACATGTAGGTGAAGTTCGTACATTAGTGAATGTTGTGGCTTCAACTATTTTCTTAAAAGAAGTTGTTCAGTAAATAAATCCCTTCTACTACTTTACGTTGTTTACAAAAAGTGGTTTCCTTCCAATCGTCGACTGATGCTTCGTTTTTAAAATGTCGTAAAGTTCGTATAATCCGGCGCGCGTTAGTTAATTGAAAACCAAGTAACTATAAGCTGATGACTATAATTTCTATTCTTAATGTTGTGACCTAATGTCGGCAACGTGTAGTCGCAGAAAGCAGTACCTGGCGGGGCCAGTGCTGGGAGGTGTTCCCTTATCGCGGGACACTCAGCCCGGCCGGTGCAGGCCGCGCCCCGCGCCCTCCCGGTGCCCTCCCGGTGACCTCTCGATGGCTCCTCTCGTAAAGCTCTCAAATAATACGACCACATTCCGGTGACAGCGAGTAACGTATTGGTGTATGACCCGCGTCGGGTCACGCGCAGTATATTCAATAACTGACTGAAATAATTGGGCAACACGACGCCGCGACACGTGAACGCATTCAACACATCGCCTGACGCCTTGTGTATATCGCTGCGCATGCGCACTGCGCCGCCACGTAACTAACATACAAGCACTACCGCTGTGTCAGTAACAGGACTCTTGTGTCAGCATCGAGGACCAGCGACACATTGTCAAGCCGCCGGCCGGTCTGCGGTCACTCGGCAATATTGCAGGGTAATGTCTGCCTAGTGCCACTAGTCACTTACATCCAGTACGCTATTGTTATGTAGCTCTACAGTTGACTGTCGCTCGGGTTGTTTGTTAAATTAATTTTTGATTATAATGCCATATGAGACTAAATATATGAAACTAAATGTTTGACAGTAAGTTTCATTAAAGGTCTGCCTTCGTATAGCCGCAGTGCGGCGACGACGACGTATCATAATACGAGATACGCGCCTGCGCATATGTGCTCAACTAAACGCGAACCTTTCTGTGACCGTTCTGTGTTGTTTCCATATTATAAGTGCGTACACGCAGCTTTAGTGGCTAGAGTTTGTCCAATAGTACAACTCTGTCTTGTTTTCAACTTCTGCATACACAACGTTACTGAGGTGGCGTGTGGTAAGGTGTAATATATTTGCTTTTATTTCCAAACTCTGCTCTTATGGTTTTCAATACTTTTCGTGCATTTCTTCTAAGTCGCACGCCCTCGACAGAGCGGCCGTGGTCGTGATGCCGGTCGTCCACCCCAGGTCAGTGTTGCTGTTGCGATACATTGTACGTAGCATAAAGTAAGTGAGCCGTGTATAGTGACAGCAGTAGTTGTTGCGAGGTGTGAGCAGTGCAGCAGTACAGACAGACAGACAGTGAGTACAGCGCCATACATCAGCAGCGCGTGAGGCAGCCTCCATTCATCACACGCGCACAGCCGCGCACTCGCACCCAGCCGCATTACCCTTCATTACTATTGCCTGTGATATATTTTACCAAGCAAACGTCTTACAATAACTTCCACTCTATGCCCTATAGCTTAAAGTTTACTTTCCAATACATTATGTTGCAGCATAAGTTATGGTGTTGCATGGTATTCACGCGTCTCTGATTTACGTGTGCCGTGTCCGCGGCCGCGAGAAATGGCGCACTCTCGGTCGCAGCTGTTCAGACGTCGAGCGGATGGATTTACACCGCGGAGGAGCGGATACTGTTTCGGATATGTAACAGATGGGCGCGGATAATATTATTATGCGCTAGTTCTTCGGTTCCATTTATTATTCGGTTGAGAGTTGCCCCGGGAATGTGTACGCAGCCAGAGTTATTATATCATTGCGACACGACATCCTCGATGTAAAGTTACCAGGGTGTGTGCCACCGGCATTAGATAGAAACCTGTTCATTGATTGACGATTCATTTCCATTTAACATTACAGACCAGTCGGTGGCAGCTACCAACCTCGGTCGTATCCCACAGCCCGAGTATGGTGTGAGGTGTCTGCAGCAGTAATGGCGGAGTATGTCCGACCGTTCAGTGGAACACCCCCCCCCCCACGCAACGCTGCAGTGACCGCAACACGACCGGCGCGGCATGTCAGCTCCGCGCAACTACCACTAACTTCTACTCAACGGATTCGAACCTTGCGGTTACTGTCGACCACATAACGCGTTTGCGCATGTCTCTTAAAAAAAAAGTCACGACAACTGTAAACTTAGAAATTAAATATCTGTGAGCTACCAATTTCAGTTTACTCACAATATATCCCATTATAGTTCACGATTACCGAACAATATATTTCAGCAGACACACTCACACACCTAGTATTCCGTGGAGGCGACGTGACAATATACAACTATCTGCCTGCACGGCGCCGGCGCGCGATACTGGTGCAATAACGTTGCGTTACAGGTAGGTGACACTAAATTACATTCATTATGATTGTGCTAAACGATTGCAACGCATCGTCTAACATTACATTTTACACAATACTTATTCAGACAAGCAAAGCTTTTATACCATTAGCATCTCTCGCATACTCTCACCAGTCGGTGGCCGACGCTTCACGTCGTCGTCGTGACAATGAAACATGTTCTGGTAGGCTGGTGGCACGGCCACTGGCGGCGCTCGCTGGTCGATGGTTGCGCCACTCACTCGTCAACGTGCAACCGTGCGAAGTATTTATACCTTCCGGGGGTGCAGCGCTGCGCAAGCGCACAGTTCTGTGCGTACACAAACTGTCTTGATGTAAATAATGTGGTGATTCATTGAAAATAGACTGAGTTTTATATTGACAGCGACGGAAGCTGACTATACGTCACACGGACCGCTAGCAGATACACGCCAGACATGCTAATGGGAACATGCTGGAATTGAAAACATAGATGAAGTTTAAAGAATTCGTAACGTAACTGCCTGCAAGGCGCTGAACATGTCCCGCGGGCGGCGGCGGGACACTGACAGCTTGTCGTACCGTGCATAGTGTTGCCTACCTGCGAGTTCTATTCCACCTCGGATGCATGTCGTATGGTGTGAACTAACTGGTGTATATCTGTAGCAGTTAATTGCTGCGGTAGTGTGGTATCGCGAATATAAATCTCTAGTTAATATGGCCATTATAACACGTTCTCAAGATTGTCAGTATAGATACGTGTGTGTGTTGGTCAGGCGTGACGTCACCACTCGGGAATGTGTCACTATACTCCGTCTGTTTAGGTAGTTAACTATTTGTAAACAAACCATAAAAAGAGTTCTTTATAGTTGACATTTCCATGATTCAAAATACTTCATAAGAAAATAAAATTGTTTCCGTTTTTACGACAGTTTTCTCTATTAAATGTTATGTTTCTGTTCCTTTTCACTTATTTCTTAGTAAATATTATATATATCTGCTTGAGGATATTAATTTAATAACATTTATTAAATAATATAATATTTCATTACAATAGACACCATAAAGAGTCTAAAATCCCAGGTATCCAAAACTTTTCTTTAAGAACGAAGCAAAATAATGTTGTCAAATTAAAGAGTACAACTAAGATGTAGCGCGACAATGAAAGTAGCGTGTATTACGTTTAGTCGGTTAATCAGGCGCCATTGACAGCTCTCTCGTAGTTTGCGCTCGCGTTCCTATTTTGTTGAATTTATCTTGTTTCTTTGTTTTGTTTTCGTTATTAAGTTATTCAAGTTTAGGTTATTTATCGTTTGTAATTAATGTGTTCAAATATTTTGAAGAAACTTGGCCCAAAGACACATATCCGTACAAGAAAGAAATCCATACCTACATCAGATTCAGAATAGTTTCTATTTAAACATGATAATGAAATAGACCCACAGGCAAGGCTCTTGTACGATTTAGGCATTTGTAGTTGTATGTGTGTGTATGACAAATGAACGAGTTTAAAGTGAATTTGGTTAAAATTAAAACACGAGAAATATTTGAAGTAATAGTAGGTTAAGTATCTCTGTGTCACGTGGTTTTCTTTGTTTACCTTTAGTTAATTACCTAAACAGATGGACTATAGAACGATCAGTAATTAAATGAAGTTGACGTGGTCTTGTTGTGACACTCAACTGACGGAGTAATCACTGCGCATGCGCACTTCAACCGAGGAACAAGTAGCTTGCTTGTACCCAGCTCTCTGTGCATAACTGCATGTAATATAAATGGTTACATTCACAGGTCTACAAGGCTAGTGCTAGTTATCGATGTACTTGCAATTAATGCATCGTGAGTAACTGTATCGACCGCCGGCCGCTAATTATATTATCAGTCATTAGATAGTTCATCACACAACGCGTATGTTTGTACCACAGCGGGCGGGCTGCAGCGCCCTCTGTGGGGACAACAACAAGACAAAACAAAATAAAATAATGTTCGTGGTCACGTAACATCAGTGGTGGCGTGACGTCACTAGGCCGGGGCTGCGTGCTGCGGTAATTCGGACCTGTCGAATACTTATTGATACGGTAATCGGATTATTCCACGAATTACTAGTGGGTTCTCACGCGGCTGCGCGCGCGCAAGTCATGCGCGGTAATGATGTGCCGCTCGAGCAGTCGAGCTCCATTGGACAATGTGGGACATCCAACAGACAGTTTCCTTCGAAGGAGCTGAGCGAATGAGCAGTAGGGGCAGGCGCGCGCAGGCGCAGGCGGCGCGGGCAGTTCACACATTATTATTATTTTAATTTACAAATAAGTACCTATAGCTGTGTCTCGGAATTCGGCTACAAAACGAACAAGCGCTACGGTTTAATCTGCGCGGCCGAGTCCTTTTTAATCTTTCGTTCGGATCAGGAATTTGTATTAATTAAGAACTTGAAATATAGAAGTATGCGCCGCGCGGGACGCACCTCGTACATCTCTCGCTGGCTGCGAGGGGAAGGGGGGGGGGCACGGGCTCATATTTAGATAAAGCCAATGTGGGGATGGGTTAATTTGCCAGCTTTATTCAATTACAGCATAAAATTATTATACTGTAACTGTCAATGATCAATGTTTGATTTCTTTCAAAGATTTTAATGTTATATTTTGTTTATTTTAGTTTTTTTCTTACATAGTCTGTTCTAGCATAATTCCATTTATATTATTTTATGTATAGCTTAATTTTAATTTGAGATTTAATTTAATAAGGACATTTTATATTGTTATTGTAATTGCTAAGTACGTTTGGTCTCATTACATCAAATTTCAGAACTGTAAATTACCTAATATGATTATTCATAAAGAGTACTTCATTTAATTTTAATTTCATTTTGTTTGACGGGTTGTCGAACCAAATTTTGTTTGACGTGTGTTAAGTTGTTTTGTCACGATGTCGATTTCTGTTGTTGTATTTTTTGGAATTTCATTTCATTCAATTTGCTTCACATCAAGCTTCCAGCTTCCTTGTGCATACTACTAAGGAGTGGAATTCTTTGTCAGAGTCTGTATTTCCTGAAGCGTATAACCTGGGTGTCTTCAAGGCCCGAGTGAATAGGTTGCTTATGGGACGACGTGCTCCATCGTAGACCGCATCATCGCTTACCACCAGGCGAGAAGGTGGTCAAACGCCGCCCCATCAAATGAAAATATTGGGAGTCTAAATAAATAAATAAATTGTGTACAACAGTACAGTGCGAGTGTAGGAGGCGGCCGACGGCTGCGTGTAATATATTGTGTAGTAAGCAAACACACGACGTAAATATTAGTAAATAACTTCCCGGATCAAGCAATATCCATAATGAAGTGTCAACAGAACGTTATTCAACAATATACGAGCCGCACACACGGTCACACCAACTGCTAGAGATTATCGTATTATGGCGCGGGCGCAGGTAGAGCTGCTCCACCACAGCTCGCATTCACATCCATAAATAGAGTGGTACTTGTATGGTGACACCTTTTTTTTATTCTCCTTAATTTTATTATTTTAGGGGGTTTTTATCCATATGGATATGGTGACACCTGATACCTCAGTTCCGTGTCCGCTACCGTGGTATACAGTACCTACGTATTATGTCATAATTATAATGAACCGTGTGATGTTGGACTTTGACTAACGAATGAAATTAAAAACCAATTTCAGTCCATAATCTTTGTATTGATCTAAGATTTTAACCCAAACTCCATCTCCATCCAATTTACATATACGTAGATGGAGAGCCATGCTTCGGCACGTCCCAACCATACCACGGCCGAGCAGAAAATCATAGTGAAACCACGCTTGCATTGTTTTACATCCCCCAATCTCCCCAATCCCCGAATCCTCAACCATTTTAAAATTCTTAGTCCTCAAAAGGCCAGTAACGCACTAGTAACGCCCCTGGTGTTCCAGGTGTACATGGGCGACGACGACTGCTTACCATCAGGTGATTCGTTTGATAGTTTACCGGCTTACGCCATAAAAAACAAAAAATAATTAGGCGAGTAATATCAAAAATCGCGTTTTGGATTGAGATTGGTATCGGTTCATACCCAATATTATCTAAGGCAGTCCTCAGTATCTAATTGTATTATACGTGAACGTTTACATGTGTTGTAGCTGTCTCCGTGTAATACAATACTCGCACAATCAAATATTCATAGTGGGTACCTGTCTGATGTAATGGTCACACGAATCGAATTATTTCGTCGTTTCTTATTTATTGCGCTGTTTATCATTTTATTGTAGTGGCATGTGCTTACCTAATGAGGGAACAAGGCCAGGTTGTACCTGTTTAAAAATTGACACTAATTTTAATTACAA
Organism: Spodoptera littoralis; assembly: GCA_902850265.1. NCBI lineage: Eukaryota > Metazoa > Arthropoda > Insecta > Lepidoptera > Noctuidae > Spodoptera > Spodoptera littoralis. Next base: position 13,860,020 of record LR824547.2, read on the forward strand.
CTATGTGGGCGCTACTCTTATCAGATGTAGATAATCTTGATTAGATAAAACCATTTAATATTAAATACCTTACATCACTGTATCGCTAAATATGTTCACAAGTCCTTGTACCGATGTATCGGGTTACTGCACGTCTCCGTCGCGCACGTCTGCCGCGCGACTGACGCAACATACCTACACTGACATTATTCCAATCTTACAAGAGACAATGAGTATGTCGACTCCCCGGCGCAGGCGCAGTGGAGCCCGCGTTTGATTTGATTACAGCCTTGCAGGCAGCAGGCGACAGCACTGCACATACGAGTGCTGCTTGCGGCTGCGCCTGCGTCGGTGCTCAGCAATTATGTTATTACGCACATGCGCACTTCGGCACCGGCGCCGGCGCAGTAGCGTGACCATATCATGCATCTCACTACAGATGAGTAAGAAACAATCCGAGCGACACACGCATAGCATTGTGAAGCACTCCAGTCACCACCTCGGACGGGATGTACACAGTCACAGCCGACCCTGAACTGATGCCGAGGAAATCGACGAGGTCGCAATTTTTACGATTGTGCCAAAAAGATAGCCATCTAATCTCTTCACAAGATCTAAGAATTTAATGATATTATAATAATATCTCCATAAACAACGCCATTTATAACAAATTATAATATTGCTCTCACGTCATATTACCATGGCACAAACTCCGCGAAACATCATTACGTGACACAGTAACGATGAGGAGATCAGCTGCGCCTGCGCCAGGACAGTATGAGACATATTCATTTTGTAATGTACACAAACAAATCTCTCGGCTAAGCATAAGTGACAGGACACTGAGTGGCACCGCGCGCTCTATACTTTCCATCGTGACCTTTTGCTAATCCTGTCTGTACGACAGCTAGTGACGCAGGACAGATCGGACGCGGTCGGTCACGCGCTCGTTACATGTACGAGGTGGGAGTCAAACTCCCGACGTGGAGCGCTCCAGTAATATAATTTACCTCACTAAGTAGTGGTGTACCAACCGCTCCGCGCTGTACAGAGCAGGCGGACGCAGGCGCGGACGCGGGCCGCTCTCGTGTCTCGCGCAATTACCTACCAATTAATAGCCGCTTTCACTTTATACCTTTATCTGTGTTATTATCTCGTCCGACGCGACCGCCTCATACTTTACAAACACGATTGTACTCAGCATTGTGTCTGTGCCCGCGGAGCGTTCCATTAGGAAATCCCTTCTATTGTTCGTAAGCTCTGCTGCTGGAGTCACTGCAGTGTCGCGGGCTCTGTGGTTATATGGTATGGTATAGGTCGACTAGCGCTTTCGCTATACGCATTGTCCGAAATACTGCTATAGGATCCCTGCGAATCCAATATACGTCTATAGATAGGTTCACCACTACACCAACATACGGTTTGATAAATATAGCCGTACGCTATAAGTTCACACATTTATACCGGAATACGGCGATACGTGTTCGCCGTACATCGGAGTACGTGTGATCCTACCGGTATACATTCATACATTGCTCCCAATATCCCAATATACGGTTATAGGATCACACGTTAATACCGATGTTCGGTTATAGATTCACATCTTTTCCGATATCCGGCTTTAGCTTCTTGAGAGGCGGATTTTGGAAAATACAGAATCACATCGTTCATAATTTTTAACCAAGTAATCAAACAAGATGTCTTATATATATTATACATATATATATATATATATATATGAGTAATCAAACAAGATGTTTTATCTATTTTACTTCAAAACGACGGAGTTTTGATACAAACTTACTCTTTTACGCACTTCAGGGCTTTTTTCATAACATACATTCTCAGTGCTCACACACTACAAAATAGCATGGTGCGATGTTCTAATAGTTTAGGCTGTGCTGTGCTGAACTGACTGACATATCGACATAAATGTCAGTCAGTCAGTCAGTCAGTTTTCTCCTTCTATACATATACATAAAGATAAAGATAAAGAAATTTATTTGCGTAAAAACATGGTATACAAAGATGTTATAGTTACAATATAATAAATCATCATGTTTTGCTTAATAAATAAAGCATGCAAATTTTAACTTAAAACTTATTTTAACTAACTTACACTCGTAGTTATAAGTTATACATTATTATTTATGTTCAAAAAATTCCCTAATGCTATAAAAATTATTTTCATTCAACCATACATATAATTTAATTTTAAATAGTCTGAGGTTAAGTGTTTTAAAACGTTATCGGCAATTTATTAAATATTCGGACACACATACTTAGGCAGCTTTTATTATATTTTGTTAACTTAGGAAACTCCTCTAGTACTAGTCTGTGATGGTCGCGTCGACTTCTAGAACATACATCTTCTGCCGTTTTGAACAGTTCTTTATGTTTACGTACGAACATACACACTTCATATAAGTACAATGAGGGTAGGGGTAGCAAACCAAGCTTTTTGAATATTGACCGACATGATACATCAGGTGGAATCCCATATAAAGCTCGTAAAGATAATAGTATCGATGGAGAAATAAATCTTAACTATTTTAATAAGGAGTCCGATCCAGGGAACCTTTGACCTCCTCACCTACCGCCTGACGCAGGTGCGCACCGGACACGGAAGTTTCGGTAGGTTCCTGTTTCGGATTGGGCGGGAGGAAACGCCCGGGTGTCATTATTGCGAGGATCGCCCGGAGGACACAGTGGAGCACGCGGTGGCGGTGTGTCCTGCGTGGGCTGAGCACCGCCGTTTCCTCAGGGATGTGATCGGCGACGGCGACCTCTCGCGTCCGGCTCTGGTTCAGACCTTGTTACGGAGCGAGGGGGACTGGGATGCCGTCTCCTCCTTCTGTGAAGCAGTCATGCTAGCTAAGGAGGAGGCAGAGCGCATGAGGGAAAGAAACCACCTCACGCCCCGGCCGTCGCGAGAGACACTCCGGGCGTCGGGGATCGCGAGACGATCACCGGCCACCGTAAGCACGGTCCTGCGGACGGCGAGCACTGGTGACTCGCCGCCCAACCAGAACCAGGCCCGCGCGTACAGCGCGTCGCGTTCCACGCGCACCTCAAGGAGCCATCAGACCACCACAGATGGGGGCCAACAGGGCTACTGCCGATGCAGAGCCGCGGAAGACTTAACGGGTTGCCGGGGCTCCGGCTCGAAGTGCAGGTGTAGGAACGGGGTGGTTTTTAGTCAGTAAGAGTCTGCACTCCCTCTCGCCTCACCCGGACGGGATAAATCATTGGATGATTTCCCCCTTCAAAAAAAAGGGAACCTTTGACCGGCGTCGCAAGTTGTGATCTTGTCACGGGCCAGCGCTCATACTCCGCTGGCGGGGCGGGGCGGGGCGGGGCGCGGGGCGCGGGCAGTGTACGGGAGCGCTCGGTACATGAATGTGCAGCAGCAGCACACGGCTGCGGCTATTAATGCCTCAATTAACCGACGTCGCGGACGAGAGTTATGCGTTCTCTCCTGATTTATTATTATTTATTCGTGCCTGCAAATGTTCTGGCGCAGCTGTATCTACATCGAGGATATTATGCAGTCAGATTGTTAGTGGCACAGTTACTCGCCGACTGATTTTTGCAACATTAATGAAGTCGGTTCAGGTATGTCTGCGAATGTAAAAACCTTCGCCGTCGACAAACATTTGAATATCCTTTAGATGTTGCAGAAGATGGCGGCAGGCTCGCTTCCTGGTGTAGTGACATGTGACGACACGCATCGTCGTGTGCTCTGTGCAAGTTAGTCTGTGCCTGCGACGAATCAATAATTAGCGCCAAGAGTAGTGAGTGTTCACTGTCATGTGTGGCAGTCACGACAGCTCCCAGCACAACCTGGCCGTAGCAGCTGTGCAATGGAAGCATTGCTCCCAGCCTCCCAGCGTCCCAGTATTTATATGTATTGTATATATGCAGTATATTAACAGCCACAGATTGCATTGCCTCATAGTGATTAAGCGTTCATATAATAAATATTGCGGTGCATTAGTTGTGGTGCGCGGGCGCACGACTGCGGTACTTTATTGCTGATAGTTAATACACCGCTTCAATTAATACGTCTGCCGAGCGCTTCCTGCTGACCGCTGCGCCCGCGCCGTCCCATACAATATATGATGTGAACATCCATTGTAGAGGCGTGTGGGACTTATAACTGGCTGACAGTGTGTGTCACATGACATGTGGACCTCGGAAGACGTTACTCGGGAATCAAAGGTGTGATTGATCTATATGTGCTCACCTGCTGACCAAGCGACAGCCGAGTGAGGCCTGTACATGTGTGTGTGTGTGTGTGTGTGTGCGTGCTCAAGTAGTACTCGTGCTGGCACACGGCAGTGCTTCATCCAATCAAGTCTCCACACGACAGTCGGTAAACAAACAGCAGCGCTGCCTACATGTTGCTCTTGATTCACGTCTGTCAGCACAATAACAATTTATCAGAGAGTGAGTACATTGTTTGGACGGCACTCACGCGACGCCGTGTTTAGAATAAACTCGTTGCCACACTAGTGCCACTCGTGGAGGAGTGCTGCCCACTGGCGCACTCTGGCGGACACTCGGCACACACTCGTACATATACTTCAATAACATTTCGTTTGATTGCGTTGCACCAGTATCAGATTATTGTGTTCATTATTTACTTCGGCCGAGATATGAGTACTTGTGCTGCACACACTGCAGACTCAGTACAGGTGGTATCAGAGGTGTGTCAGCGACTTGACCCCGGAACACTTCGCATACAATTCCCGCTAACACTTGATTGAAAACTATTAAAACGTTTGATTTAGAACGTATTCGTGTTCTCGGCAAGTGCGGCATAAAGGCGGACAATACCGCGCAGGCGTGCGAGCGATCGTTACTATCGTTAGCGTTGCATGTCATGAATAAGAACCAAATCTAAGCAGCGCAGCGAGCGTTTACGACGCACTTCTAAATACATGCGATGCTATTCAATTATACAGCGCCGCATCGCGCCGCATACAATATTTATATCCGCGCGGAGCCCGCATTGTGGCACTACCACGAAACTGCACTACACCATGCACCAGCATTAGTAGGCAATATTACTAACACCGGCGCCTGCGCACGCATGCAGACAGCCTCGTACACTACAACATCAAGTGCTCTCTGGACTCAACACATGCTTCTTCCAAAGGATAGTAGTTCTTGCGAGGTGGACCCGTGGCAGGTCAGTGCCACAACCTGGCTCTCTGCTGTGTGTAACTTAACATCATGCGTTTTGTTGTCTGAACGGTGAAGCAGACGTACAAATATTAATATATTATATATACATCCCACTTTTGACCGGTTACGTTACGAATCTCATGTTACAGGAAGTGAGTGATTACAATGGCCATAAACTCTAGCCTCCATGGAGTCTGTGTCAGACTCTACGGTACAAATTGTCGAAAATCTGGAAATCGCACCGGCAGCTCCGTGACCCCTTGCTGGGCAGTTGTGCTGGTGGCCATTCAGCCAACGAGGCAGCCTGCTGTACTACTGTAAGATACCTGGCTCTGTCTGTGGCGACGTGTACTTTGTGATTCAATGGTTTGTGCTATTACTTCGAGTGTTTAATGTGTATCAGTGTCGATCTGTGATCGGTGCTGCGATCGTGCGCGAGCGCGGGTTATGTATAATGTATTGCCTGGATGTGTCCATAGGTTTCACACGCCGCAGCGCCCGGTGCTGCCTGCGTAGATATTGCGCTGTATGTGTATGACATGTGCAGATTTGTAATAATGATATTTTTTTATTGCGGACAACTTAATCCATTTGGTTAGTATACAAACAATTTATAAAATTAGTGTTAGTACGTATATAAATTACCAGTTACAATTAAAAACCACTACTTTACGCCACGCTGGTACGCAGGTGTGTTCCACGCCCCAGTATGAGGCTGTCCCATTTGTCTTCAGGATGCTGTTGGGGCTGACACGGACCCTGTGCATAATGAAGGAACAACGTTTCAGTATGATGGCATGAATACCAACTGCAAACATGTCAGAAGCGCAGCAGTACCGCGGCAACCCCACCAACACCCTGAATGCGTTATTGTATTGAATGCGCAGAGCGTTGCATACGCTCCGCGTGTAGTCGACCCTCAGACTGCATGTATAGAACGACTGACATTACGCTTTAAACAAACTTATCTTAACGTCGCTTACGCTTTAAACTTATCTTATGACGCCCCGCGCTCACGCTCTATGTCTAAGCCGTCTCTTAGGACTTTGGAAACCCAGTGGCCGTGGGCAGTATCTACTTGAAAGATGTGACTTGATTTAGAGGACTTCCACAATGACACCAATTCATTGCAGTGAATATAACAACCTCTGCAATAGCATTACTCATCATGGTGGCTGTTATTGGGGCAATAACAATACATGGATACGTTGGTACAACTTACGTCAGCAGGGAAGGGCTGCAACGTCGGTGCTGTCGGCGACGCGGCGCAGGCGCGCGGCGCGGCGCAGGCGCGCGGCGCGGCGCAGGCGCGCGGCGCGGCGCGGGTCTCACGCTGTATGTGCGTCCCTGTGTGTGTGTGTGTAACGGAGCGCGCGGCGCACGGGACGTCCTCTCGCGGGTTTTTGTCTCAATATCGTTGCATTTATTATGAAATGCAATGGCTGCAGTTCCTCGATACATTTTTATGGGACATATTTCATGTAGTTTGTAGTTCACAAGAACTGGCAGCCGAGCACTGTTGTGGGGCTCCATAGTTTTTGTGCTACTATATTGCACCGGATACGAGTAATGCTGGCGTCGGCCGCGGTACATGTCTATAACTCAAGAAACTCATCTATGGAGGCCTACACGCCTCGTGCGGTGGGTGCGTACCTGGATACACACCAAAACCTGCATCAGCTGTGGCACAATGGTTGCTATAATGCTATCGCTCGCTATCGGCGGCGGACGAGCGCGCTGCGCATGCGCAGGTGCAGGCTGCGCCGCGCATGCATTATGGATGCACAATAATGTTGACATTGTATTCAAATTCAAGTTGTTTTATGAAAATGCTGCAAAATGCCAGATATTAACTGTTCGCTAGTTGCTTTACAGCCTCGTGCCACATGCACCGCCGGCCCGACATATCGCCGCCGCTTCGCCATTATTCACAGTTTGTTCTCACACATTACGCACATACATAATTATTCCCAAAAATAACTCGTAAACGACGAAGGATCAGTTGAATAATCGCGGTGATTACCAATGGCGACCAAAAATACGAATTAACAATTAATGAATTTTCTTGCAATAACCACTACACAACGAGGTCGTACAGCAGGCATTATTGACCTTTATATCGAGACAGTCGCCGGGGCCCGCGGCGCGCTGGATTTACATAACTAGCAACGAGTGCAGCTTATCTCCACCACCGCTGCTTACTGCCTATTGTAATAACCAGCAGACGGCAGGTAAGTGTATACTACACCAAGCAGTCCTTTACACAACCTACGGTAGGGAATGTAGTGACGCTCGCTCGACAGTCACGGATGCGCTGCGCCGGCTCAAGTAATGAATTATTTAATTATTACATATTTATCATTCAATTACAGACAGCGCTATAAAGTAATTTACCAGTTCACTAAGTACACAACTATATCACCGCCAGAACAGGTCCGCTCACACTGATGTGGGTCTTTCCTCAAAGACCGCCACAGCATCAACTTGCACTGTTCTCGCACATTATCATTATAATCTGTCTGGACTTTATAAGAGACAATGACCTCTGAGTTTGTTTCGGCGTTTCTTCTTAGAGTAGTCAGTTAGGAATTGCCCCTCATCTAGTTGTTAAAGATGGTAACATGTTTGCAGAAATAAATAATAATATAATTTCATACATAGCTGACAAAACACATCACTCAGTAGGTACAGCTGCAGCTGGCGGAGCACAATGGACGGTCCGTACAACTGAATGGAAGGTATTGTCATTGTCACTACATTACAAGAGACAGCCATTAACTAAATGAAGAGCTCATCTTAATCCATTGCCTGAGCAATGACAACAGTGCGGTGTGACAGTGTGACGGTGTGACGGTGTGACAGCGCCTGCATTGAGCGCGCGCGGAGACAAATGCGCGTCACTTGTCATGCTTGTTGTCTGTCACGCCTTCGCCCGCCCTGCGCATGCGCAGCGCCACCACTTCTCGCCAGCTCATTACTTAGCCAAACATAGTGTATGTGTGGGACGTGACGTCACGATATTGATTGATATCACACGCTAATGAATGGACGGCTGCGTGTAATAGTTCGTTTGTAACAAATAAAAGAATGCATTGAGTGGCCGCGCTCTTCAGATAATGCAGGTGCGTTGCGTTTGATCGACACATCGATTTGAGATAACAATCGGTACAGCATTAGGGGCCACCTCTTGTACCGCTGTCGACTTGTTTGTGAAGCTTCCTCCTTCACACAGAGTGTAATCTGTTACCAGCAGCATATTGCCGGTACAACTATTAGTTCCGCGGACCCGTCATTACAATCATGTTCACGGGTAATTGCTGCGGCGTCGGAGCAACGCTCGGTATACCTCATGGCCGCGGGACCTCGAGACGCACTCGGAAATTTAATCACAGACGTCATCGCCAGCTTCGCTGCACCTCGCACTAGGACAGCAGTACAATACAGCCAGTACACTGCGCATGCGCACTGCCAGCATGCGCCCAGTGTCGGCTAACGCACGGAGCACTCACTGCGCCTGCGCGATGCCTATCTTAAAAGCATCACATCAGACGTGTATATTTCTTGTTTTGCTCGCAGCACTCGCAGCGGTGCAGCCACTATTGGCATTCTGGGTCTAGAGGCGGCCTCAGTGGGATTCAATTGAGCAGTCTCTTTGTGCCTTCACAGCTTAAATCATTCGACCTCCTGCATTACACTCACCGAGGAAAGTGGAGACCATTTAATTTTGCTTCCCTATAATAATAATATGTTCTAATTTATTTCCCTGCGGGAACCAAGACCCAGTTATTCATGTCCCTGGGATGCGCTGGACTTCAGTGTCCCGGTGTTCTCAAAGTAGTATCTATTGTAGATCCTGGTTTACAGAAGTTGCAGCGGTTTCGGGAGGCTGTGGTGGGCTTAAAAAAAATGAGTATCAGAGAATATCCGTTCTGTAGTAAGAGAGATAAATAAAACCTGTTTGTAGATGAGAGAAGTATGTAAATGTTAATCAGTCAATGAATAACCATTTTATAATTTTCATCCGAACAACGAGCGTGTAGTGACCCGCGCACTCACAGCGTGCGCCACATTAACTTGCGCACTGACCTCACACTTGCAACACGCGCAGGCGCATGTAGTACTGTGCTAGCGCATGGGAACTACAGGTTCAGGGAATTTATTGTAATATTGTACCTCGACGGGAGTGAATGAGTCCCTCAGAGGCCATACCTACCTCCAGATAAGGAAGGAATTCACGGCAGGAAGCGCTGCGCAGTGATCGCTTGAACAAAATGTGTTAGTAGCGAACCTGCGAACGACCGACTGCTAGCCGAGCGCTTCGTGTGCTGGTCACTTAGTGCTGGCTGCTGGCTGCTGGCTGCTGGCTGCTGGCTGCCAGTCTTTGCACTGTTATACAGTCGGCGACGTCACAGACACACACCACAATCAGGGAAATAGATCGTAACGCGGTAAGTAACAGCATTATTTAGTCAACACATATTTATATTAGCGTGTATAGCCCTAGCGCCGTGCCGTGACACAACACTGTTGTCATTCAATGTAAACGTTATAGTCCGTCACTACTTGTTAATTAATTGTTTATCTCACATGTACGTAGATCTGTATCTCTCTCTGCTCCTACTGCCGCGTACGCCCACCCTGCCCCGGCCACTGTGCACACTGTGTGCAGGTTTAGTGCCCAATGTCTGAGACGATACCGCTATACTGTCAATCAAGCATTATGTGCGCCCGCGCACTTATTCAACATAAGATTGTCCATTAACCTGCCGGTGATCCGTTGTAATTAAATCTTTGTTGGACAATGAGCACGCGCACGTCTTTTCGGTGATCTGACTGTTTTAATTAAACTCTATTATTGTCGAATACAACGGCGACGACGCATGCGCACCACACTCTCAGTAACGAACCCAGGTCACCACACCGTGTGAAACTCGATTAGCTGCTCAAGTAAACACGCCCCGCGTCATCATCAGTGCGGGAGTGTGCGTGCGCATGCACTGATGTATTTATGCAGGCTTTGGCTAGTCAGAATACTGTTGTTGAGTACTGTCGTCAGGAAGCCAACCAAACATCTCATGCTCACTACTTGTTCACACTTGCATTTGGACTTACGATATCTTTAGAAAACCGACCGCATCTCCCGTATATTTGACCGCAGAAGTAGTTCGCGCTACAAATTAGTTGAACTTGCTCACAGTGTATCGTAATCTAGGCTGAGACCTGCTGTCCATTGTTCTCGGGTGAACTGAACTGCTGCAGTGTGCAGGCGCAACTCAATTAAGTAGCGACGTCGTAATTGCACTGATAGTCGCTATCGTCGATCGCGAAACAAATTGACCGCGAAATCGATTACAATCGGTTGCCGGACAATGGCGACCAATCGCCGGGCGGGAGCGGCGCGCGACCACGTTGCTCGCTCATGATTGGTGGCTGCGCGCACGCACCGTTTCACACAATGCTACTGAAATCTGAAACTTGAAAAGCTCCACCATCTTGAATGCCACATTCGATTCACATCGCATGTGACGTCAGCAGTCGTGCTGACTTCACTCGCAGTCTGACTGCTCGAGCTGCAGTAACAGCAGTGCAGCACAAGCGAGCTTACTGCCACAGTACGCGTGCTGCAGTAGCTCGAAACTACCCAGTCAGCGTGAGTGGGTGCCGACAGTCCGACACGCGGTACTGGAGCACCTCCGGTAAACATTTGTTCCCACTCAAGAGTGTGTCTGCTGTGTGTTGCTCCACTGCGCGCTGAGTCGGTCGCGGCGGCGATCGATGTCTCTGTCTGCAGGTAACAGAGTGCGCTCTCGGCCGGCTGGTCATCTCGACAGCTTCGCTTGTTTCCACATCGCCCGCATTAGTTTAGCTTTGTTCTCTCAGAAGACGTCGTCAAGTCGCGGCGACGTCGTCGTGTTGCACTGATGACGTCATCCATCCGCGTCACGCACGTCTGTTGTTTGCTGTACGAAGCTACGTTGCGCGTTGCTCCTCTTACTACGATGCGTAATACTAAATCAATTTGTTTCATACCAAATTAGATAATAAATTTCATGTAAAGTCTCCAGAAATAAATAGAACGTATAATAATAATTCATCATTCGATAATTCAACCATAATTGTTTTAACAATTTGAGCGCGCGACTGCTAACAATATAAACATGTGTATTATTGTAACTTCCTCAACTGTTGATCTTCCATTGTCACCTTCATGCTGTCTGAGGAACTGAACGTGTACCAGCTGCCGGAGTACGAGCCGGCGGCGAGCGGGCGGAGGCCGAGGCTTTACCTAGTATGTGCTCATTTGTAAGTGAGATGATGGCACTCCATCACGCGCTCCACTCAGCCGACAATTTGTCGACAACGCCTCGATATTTCTATTTAATTATCGACGAGATCAAACTGATCGGCCATCAGTCTCTCGGTAATTGGTGCAATCATTTATTTCGTGTAAGATATTACGCCTATTAAGTGACACACCAGTCGCGCGCACTCGACAGAATTGCCCCCCCCCCCCATCCCTACCTCAGTGTAGCTACGACTTCAAAAGTTTCTCTGCAGTTGTTGTACAGCTGCGTGCGGCGGCGCGGCGGTAATACACAAACAATGAACAACTTAATGAGGGCCGACAACTAATCCTCACTGATCTGCAACACTCACACACTCACACAGTGACTAATTAGTGCAATACTCCCCTGTCCGAGCACAGCTGCGGGCCTTCGTGTGTGTTAGGGCGCGGGCACACCGACGCACATTACATCATTACGTTCATTTGAGCATCCTCACAAACTTTCGCATTTATAATTTAAGTAAGCTCGTGGCAGAAGTACTTACTTTTAATTCAAGATTGAACCAGAATTTATGATTCCATAATAACGGAGCACTATACAGGATAACGTAATCAAAAATACAAACGAAACAATAAAGAATTGTAGCAGCAACAGTCAAGAGACTGGCACAGGGTGTGCTATTTCGTGGATTACATATAAGTCATTGTAATTTAGAAAGTATATGACAAATAATTTTTGTTATAATGTTTCTGATAACTGTTGGTATGTTGCCGAATACTTGGTGCCATTTGATCATCGACTTCAGGGACATCCTGTATATTATCTGTTGCTGGTGGTGAAGTAGAATGTTTTCAACCAAGGTTGCTGTCTCCTTGTAGTCTTATACAGCTATGTGAATGTATACTTGTAGCTTATTTGTAAATACAGCCTCCCCGGCGCTGGCCGTACCCTGCGCGCCGCGCTGACCCGCACCGGCCCTGCCTGCGATGTTAATTAGAGATAGATGCGCCCGCGCCCGATCATAATTTAGAGATTATCTTAGTGTGAGCTCGAACAAGTCTTTCAAATTTGTTGGCTGACAATTTGAGATATTTATATGGAGATAAGGCGCGCTGCCACAACGCTGCGCGCCCCCAGCGACAGTTAGTGGAGACCTGAAGATGACGTATCTGACTTCAAGTTACAGAGGTAGCAGACGGCAGTCGAGCGACACGCGGCTCCGACACCGAGCGGAGAGAGCTACACATTTGATTTGTGTATAATTACATCTCTGTCATTATAAATTATTGCTCGCAAAAAGGATGAGCCAGGGAATGTGTGTGCTTCGGTCCGGTCCGGTCCTGTCTGCGGGCGGCGCGCGGTTGCCGACCGCGGCCGCGGCGCAATCATGTAATTATATCATTCCACTCCGGAGAAATCAAGCGCAATTCGCAATAAGATTTATTACGGTTTTTTTCCTAGATCGGTACGATTTATCTTAGTGAGCGGACGGAGCGTCGTGCGGCGTCGTGCGGCGTCGTGCGGCGGAGCGGGCGGCGTGCGGCCTGCATTAACTTAATTAACTAATTAATTAGACGCGCGCACTAATGTCGCACTCCATCTATACCGCGCCGCTCTCTCGGCCTGACCGCTCTCATAATATCTCTACCACAGCTCTAATCTCTAAACGAGCAATACTGAATATAAGTAGACAACACAGTGCAGGACAACTGGAAGCCTCGGCGCAGTGCAGTGGGTGACACACGTGCTCGTTATTTTGCAGCAATTAGTGGCGAGTCAGCGAGTGCTTGCAGTGCAACCAAAGCCGGCAGGCCTGCGGCGGTGTATACCAGTGAGCCTGGCAACACTGTGTGCTGTGTCTAGTGCTGCACTCACGTCGACATCTAATCACTACGATTGTTAATCAAACGTCACCCTCTGCTCTACACAAGTAGGCTTTTGTGTATCACACGGGTATACGCGAGTGCAACGCAACAGGTGGTCGTCTTGTAAAAACTAATAAGCGACGCGAAGTGAGGGAATGGGTGCGGGGTGCGGGGTGCAGGGTATGCGGTGTAGGGTTTGGGACGAGCGAGGCGAGGGAGGGGGAGGGGGGGGGGGCAGCACACTCATTAGCCGCTCCCGGAGGAATCTGTCGGAGGCATCCGCGCGCATCCTTCAGAATGTTCCGGCCATCAGTTCAGTGCTGGCTCACAGCTCCCACTAGTGTGTCACTATAAGTTAAAATATATAAATAAAAACATAGAAAAACACTTACTTACTTGTCTAAATATATTTAACAGGAGGGCAACACTTCAAGCTCGCGCTAATTTATTAAAATTTGCGATAATGGCCGTTGTGGGAAAACATGAAATACTAAAATAACGACTGAATGACCCATCAAATCGCAAAGTTTTACTGGACTCTAGAAATGCGATGATATCGTCGGCTGCGGACAACACTGGGACCGCGCCGGGAACGCGCCGCGACCGCGCGATGTCGTCTCCAGCGATCGCTTTATTGTCATTAGCATAGTACTGTCGGGTATTTGTTAAACAGCAGCCATTGCTGGTGACGTCACGCCATGGTCGGCCAGACGCCTTAGTACGACTTTGTTTTACGTTTAAAGTAATACGCGCGTAACGAGTACGCGTTCGGCACTGTGATTGGTTGCTTCATTGGCGCCGGCCAATCACGAGTGCCAAACGCATACTCGTTTCAAATACTTTAAACGCAAATCAAACTCGTACTAAGGCCTCTGCACACAGTCACCACACGTTGCGTTACATGGTCTACAGTCAGTCGTCTGCCTGACATCAGTGCGCGGGGCTATGTACCAAAGGTAAGTTCACAATAAGCCCAGACGAGCTCCCATTGCCTGGTGCATATTTTTATTTGTTTGTTCGCGCGTTGCTTCGCCGTTTGGGAACCGATTTCCAAAATTTTTATTTTGTTTGAAAGGGTATACTCCCGAGATGGTCCCATTTCAATGAGGTCAGGATCTAATGATGGAATCTTAGGGAAACCGAAGGGAACTTTCGAAAATTGTAGGGGCCAGTAATGCGTCTATTATGTTTTTCAATTAGCGTTTTTAGACACTACAATTTGATAAGGGTCTGGAGTCGACCTGATGATGGAGCCGACAGACAGTCGAGTGAACTCCTCAACGGTTTATATATTAAATACCTTGTGTTTGGGCTTTATTAATTTGTATTGATGAGGACTTTACACCTAGATAGAGTGGGACTGTCATTAAGAGTCTGATTATGAAGAAGTGTAATTGTTAAGGGAACTCTTCAACGGTTTATAGTAACTACCTTGTGTTTGGGCTTGTATAATTTGTATTAATTAGAACTTTGCACCTATATAGATTATAAGTGACAAAGCGGATCTATGTAGCTTTACACTGAAAATAATAAAATAAAAACTGCGTTTAAAAAACCGACTTCAAAAAACCAATAACTAATAACAAACAAAAAGTCAAAACTAAAAAGCAAAAAATTACTATTATTAGTACTGATAGGTTACCCACCCACTGATAGGTAAGAAGTCGGAGCCAGAGTCGGAGCAGAATAAAGAATAAGTTATTTTTTGGTTTATGTTATTTATTGCATTTTAGTTCAATAAGTGTAGGTAAATAGTGAAGATATAATACAAATAAGTTAAAACGACCACGCCACCAGATTTGTCTTCTATAATCAGTCAGTAGGTAGCCACTGATAGTTTAGCAGTCGGAGCCACAAGTTCGTAACAGAATATATTCTACCAATACTATACCAACATAATCGTAAACCGTTTAATGCGTATACACATATGTATGTACAGAGCTTTTAATGTAATTTTTAATATTATTCTGTAAATGTAAACGCGTTGATGTCTTTTATTCTAAAGTTTTTTAAATTGTTTACTTCGATTGCTTCGAGCAATATCTGTGTAACTTTGAGTGCAAGTGAAGTATCACTTGCCCGCAGACTACTGTCTGCAACGATCACGGACAGGATGCTGCTTGAGGTTTACAATGGTCCAGGCCGGCACGTCGTGGGACACACACATGCAAGTTTACGAGCCGCGCCTGCGCCGATCGCTCACGGAATAAAACTGCGCTTAATGAAAATATGATACTTTCGGCGAGCGCGGCCGTGTGAACCGCCTCGCTGCCAATCATCCGGGGACTCGAACAAGTTCAACGGGATTTCTCACGCGACGTATTGCAGATGCCACGCGCATGCGCAGGACACAGCATTCTGTGTACTTAGTGTTTGTTACTTGTTTTACTAAATAAGTATTCAAGATTGTTATCAAATTGTTTGTATATGAATGGAGTTGAATCATATGTATTTAAGACGAGGTAGTGGTGCGGACACAGATAAAGTATAACGAGGTTCTTTGTGGCTCTAAGGATAGAACTGATGTTCAAAAATTGAAAACTAATGGGTCATTTTAAAGACTGCCTCCTCGGCCGAGTGGTCGCAAGTCGCAGGTCAATTTCCAGGTCGGGTAAAGTGTTACTGGGTTTTTGAAAAATTCTCAGTGGTAGCACGGACTCTGGAATTGTGCCCGGTATATGGCAATAAGCTCACCCCCTATTACAAGGGACTTATAACATAAAAAGGTGAAAAGAGGGTGTTACTTCGTACAGTGGCATTAAGTGCCGTAATGTGCACTTCTGCCTACCTCTTCGGGGATAAAAGGCGTGATGTTGTGTGTGAAAACTAATAAGTTCACACGTTTCCCCGGGAATCTAGTCGTATCAGTTACATTTGGGAGCACTTGTCCACTGAGCGAATCCGCGGGACGAGCCATTAAACACAATCTATTAATTATGTTATAATGTATGCGCAGGTGACGTCACACTCGTTACGCAGCCACGTGGCGTGTCACACTGTGGGAGCCGGTCCAGTGACGGCGACGGAACCTTTTTGCCGAATCTGCGCCGACGTTCATAAATCCTGCAGCCGTCCTTTATGCGGGGAGGGAGGAGGGAAAGGGGAGAGAGAGGCAGTCGGCAACCGGCTCATTAAAATACCTAAAACAAAATCGCGGGCGCAGTTTATTAAAGGACGATGTTAGCGCTCGTGAGAAACCCGTACTAATTAACTCACGGGAAAAACTCAGAGGGAGCTGCGACCGCGCTGCCTCGCCGCCGCGCGCTGGAACCGGCCGCCGGGCTTAGTCAGCCAGTATGAATGAACTCACTCACTAACGCAGGCGTCACGTACGTCGGCGCAGGTTGCTGGGACAAGCTCGCTCGCAGCCACGAGATTTTACAGTGGCTGCGGATTTCATAACTTGATCTATTGAACCATTCGGAGAGGTAGATGTACACATTAAATATTAGGTGCGGTAAAGGCATGTGTCTGACCGGAGTGCTACCACGTACCAGTCCGGCCACACAGACAGCCGGCATGAAACAACGCGCTAACCCCAAAGGTTATTCGGAGTCGCGGGGAACCCAACGGGTAACCGGGGCTCCGGCTCGACGTGCAGGAGTAGGAACGGGGTCGTTTTTAGTCAGTAAAAGTCTGACACTCCCTCCCACCTCACCCACGCGGGAGCAGTCATTCGATCATATTTCCCCTCTTAAAAAAAACCCAAAGTTTGACAACGTACTTGTAACTCCACACTGGTGTTGCGTGCGGCCGTGGGCGGCGCCGATTGCTTGCCGTCAGGTAAAATGTAGCGCTCACTTTTTAAACATGGATCTCCTTTCATTCGGTTACATGTAATGCACCAAGTTGTATGATAACTGCTCAGTATTGCCAGGCAGTAGTAGTAGACGATCGACCACTGGACCTTCTGTGACTATTTGTGCAGTGGCTGACACGTCCGGTATCGACCCGGTTGACTGCGCTCGCGCATCGTCCCGTCCACACGTTTTTTAGTTGTTTTTGCCGGTATTAATTACCGCTGCGCACGCGCGATTATATGCCCGATTTGCGTCGTGCGCACGCGCATACTTAAGACCGGCTCATCGCACCGCAAATAGATCTGCATTCCTGATCACACACGATGCAGGCACTAGCGCGCGCACTGTGACTCTGTGACCATACAGTACACGTTGCCCACACCGCGCCGCGCGCTAGTACTGCCGGAGTTAGGATTAGTGAACAATGCGAGTCCACGGCCTGCATCTGTTAATTAGTGCCGCGCTACTAGATGCCAGGCGGTACTAGACACTATCGCCCGTATCGCCGCACTAATAGACGCGGCATCCTGCGCGCACGCACGCGGAAGCTGCCTCTCATTTACATTTTAATACGGGGGTGGCCGCCTGATTAGATGTTATCACCACTCGTCGACAGCGCTGTCACTGAAGTTGCGCAGTGTCACCTGTATGGGAGCACGCTGCGCTCTGGCTGGATGAAGCTTCATGTTATAGTTGATGTGGCTAGTCTTGCCTCGATTTGCAATGCGCTAATATTCTGGAATATGGCGGAGCAGAATAAAAACACATGGAAATATCCCTAAAATTGCAATATCAATACACCGATACGTCAACGTATTGGTAATATTACTTCACCGTCGGAAGATGGTACTATCGATCCCATACGGTCGTAACGTCACCTTAAGAAAATAGAAAATCACCAAAAATAACACCACACGACCGGAGTGTCTTGTGGGCGACACAACACAGAAGTGAAGGTTGCGCTACCACCGACAAACTGGGTACAACTTGACGACACAATTTAAGCGAGTAAAAGCGTTTACAAGAGAATAATAAATGTTTAATATCAAAAAAGAATACAATAGAAATAGAAATAAATAACGCAGTCACTAAACTGAGAGAAGATATTGAAACAGAGATTAATTCACTACAAAATCCCAACGACTCAAATACTTTGGAAATGAAAATGATAAACAATACAATTGAAGCTCCGAATAATGTAACCGTGAACCTAAACAATGAAATAGACCACATTGAGGAACAACAAACACTCCGACCTTACAATACAACAAAAATGCATAAAAAAACGTAACATTTTTTTATAAACGTTGCCACACTAGAATTTTCTCCTGTATCGTGGGTGCGTTTACAAACATACAATATCATATATACATGACACCCAGACCCGGAACAACAATTAGTGGATCACACAAAGTGTTGTTCCGTGCGGGAATTGAACCCGCGACATGTTGCACAGCAGCCGGTTGCCCAGCCACCGCACCAACCGTGCAGTAAGACATTATAGATTTCCTGAAATTCTACAAGTTGATCTGACCGGATATATATCGAAGGAATGTATATAATTGGAAGAAATACTAGTTACAAGAAACCGACCGATTGATCTCACCAGTAAACAAATGACTGAATACGTATCACGTACAGAATAACAACTTCTTTCAAGGAACTGGAATTATCATGGCGGAGTCTTTAAATGAGATCGAGCGAAAACACTGAAAGCTACAGCGTGAAGAAATGCTGAAAGCACGAAACAACGGCCAATACGTAAAAATCGGAAATACCAGCTTTAAAATTGGTACCAATCGGACAAGACGTGTAACGAAGACGACCAACACCGCCATAAGAAACTAAAATAGATACAAACAAATGAATGATCTCAATATACGCCCGACTCAGTGTACTGGGACCGCTCTATAACCACTGACAGGACTATTGTAGCCAATGAACCTGACATAGTGGTGATAGACCGACAAATGTTTGTTTTTTTTTAACTTTGCCCTCACATTAGGAATGTTAACCATCTGTGAATCACACAAAGAGTTGTTCCGTGCGGGAATCGAACCTGCGACACGTTGCGCGGCAGCCAGCGCCAGTCCAGCCACCGCACCAGCCGTGCAGCCAACAATCCCTGAAAGCCTCGATATTCATCTCAGAAGGCTGGCGTTAGGTGGATGGATCAAGGGCCTGATACAGGCCGTTCTCCTAGAAACGGCACGTATCGTGAGGAGGTTTCTGTCTCTGGAGCCTTAACTACCGGTAGCTTGGACCATGCTCCCGCAACTGGTCGGCTCACATTTTTATAATTTTAACTAGCTTCTGCCCGCGACTTCGTACGCGTAATCCCATTTTTTCCCGTCCCCGTTCGTGATTTTCGGTAAAAAGTAAAAAAAAAAATTGGTCAAAAGTATCCTATGTCGGTCTCCCGGCTCTAAGCTACCTCCCTACCAATTTGCAGCCAAATCTATTTCGCCGTTCTTGAGTTATAATAAGTGGTGTAACTAACACGACTTTCTTTTATATATATACAATACGATTTTTCTGTTTAAGAACATACAATAATTAAAAATTTTAGAGAATCCTTACTAATATTATAATCGGAAAGTGAGTTTGTTTGTATGTTTGTTTGTTCCGCTTTCACGCCGTAACTACTTAACCGATTGCTTTCAATTTTTGCAGACGTAAAGTTAGAAGTCCGAATTAAATAATAGGGTACTTTTATCCCGGAAAAATTTGATATTCCCAAAGGAAATCAAAAGTATTGGTATAGATGGCGCTGTGTGTAATGGTATATGTCATATAGGCTACTTTTTATCCTTTTGTGACGCGAGCGATGCCGCAGGTAAAAGCTAGTCTTAAATAAATGTAGGACATAATATTATAAATAACATTGATGACAAACTTTGCTCTCTCCTTTCTCAAGTAAATGACTGAATGTACTGAACTACTGAACCTAGAAATAAACTATACAAAAACTAAATCAATGACCTCCATACCCATCAAAGACACCACCTTGATATTAATACATATAAAGGTACAAACCTTGAGCAAGTAAACGACTTTACGATTCTCAGATTAACAATGGACACACATTTAAACTAGAAGTCCCATGTGCAAAAATGCGAGCAAAGTTCTCAAAGTATTCGTATGCCTTACGAAACTCAACAAGACAAACATACAAACTGCTCTAATAACTTATCACGCGTACGTAAACCTGGCTCAACTACGATATTATTTTATGGAGAAATCCCACGGATTCACACACACAGTCTTACAGAAAAAACTAATCCGAATAATACCCAATATCGAACAAACAGACAGATACAAATTATATTTCCCTTATCAGCCTCTATAGAGACATGTAAATTTGTCCGAAAATACCCAGAGTTACACTTCTCGCGAACAGAAACAAACCAACTACGCATTACGCCACAAAAACAGATTAAACCCACCCACGTCTAGACTTACAATGTTCCATTCTGGCCCTCGGGACCTACCAAGGAAAATTGTAAAAATACAAATATACAGGTATGTACATACTTGAGTTTATAAAGATATTTAATTGATAGCCATTAAATACCTTTTCAGTCTCAATACAACGTAGGTAGTACAGTGACTCTTTTAAATTATGGACGAGTGATAGTATTATAAACGTAAGAGTAAACAAATATAAGCAGAAAGCTCCGAACTGCTACGCTATCAGGAGTTACACGTGTTATTGTGAGTCAACTATAAAAGATAGACATACGCTGTTGTGGGATTTTATTTAGATAATTTTATGTAGAACATTTCCGTGATACATAATTTCTATGTAGCTTTAACCACGAAGGCTGCACACGCGACGGAAGCTTGAAAAATGGAGTAACTTCTACCGTTTTCCCAATATTTCCCTTCACTGCTCTGCTCTTATTAATCGTAGCGCGATTGAAAGTATACTATAACCTCCCCAAGAGTATTAAGAATAATTGTACCAAGTTTCGTTAAAATCCGTCGAGTAGTTTTTGTTTCTATAAGGAACATACAGACAGACAGACAAAAATTTTACTGATTGCATTTTTGGTATTAGTATCGATCACTAATTAGTTATTTTAGAAATATATTTCATGTACAGAATTGCCTTCACTACAGATTTATTGGAAACTACCTGTATATCTAAACAATATTTTTTTATAATAACTAATAACGCTTTATTATAAATATTAATTTTGTGAAGAATGTTGTGGTAATTATATGTATTACAAATTTAATTACATATTAGTTATTTAATAATAATAATTAATTGATTTTTTTTTACCCAAAGGATTGGGTGTCTTCAAGGCCCAGACGGCGACCCACTCCTTAGATAACAAAACAAGGGACAGATTGAAATTAATATAACTTCCTACTTTCGCTTAACAGTCAGCAGTTGGAATATAATGTACTCTGGTCCGTAATGTGTCGCGTTTAGGGTTGGATTTTTTGAACTTTATGGAATGAAACCGTACAAAAACGACCCCCAATTTCACCAGTATGTAACATCTTATTCAAAAACCTTTAGAATAGTATGCAGAGTCGCGAAACGTCTTTATATTAGTAATAAAATAAAATCGTCTGATGATAAGATAAAAACTACTTGGAAAGTTATACACAACGAGACTGGTAGGAAAAGATTAAGAAACTCAGAATTTAATTTAAATACCGAAAGGGGACAGATTTCATCAAACGTAGATGTAGCCCAGGAGTTTGAACATTTTTTTACTAACATTCCTATTAAAACAACTGAACATTTAAAGTCATCAGCAAACCTATCTGTAACTTTGCTTAAGAACAACATAGAATCATGTCAATACGACTTTAGTTTTCGATATACGAATCCTCTAGAAATTATAAAAGTTTTTAAAGAAATCAAGACCAAATCTACGGAGGATCTTTGGGGCTTATCGGTAATAGTTTGCAAGTCACTTATCCAAACTGTAGCGCCATATCTGGCTGTGATTTTCAATAAATGTATAGATGACGGTGTTTTCCCTGACCTAATGAAATATAGTAAGGTTATCCCACTATTTAAAAGTGGTGACACTAAAGAACCTAACAACTATAGGCCAGTGTCTGTTTTGCCGGTTCTCAGCAAAGTCTTTGAAAAGTTGATGCTGTCTCGGATGCTTCATCATTTTAATAAACATTCCATCTTTCACCAACAACAATACGGTTTCACTAAAGGTCGTTGTACAACTGACGCCGGTGTCACTTTGATTAAGGAAATATTTGGTGCTTGGGAGGAAGCACAGGATGCTATTGGTGTCTTTTGTGACCTCTCAAAAGCATTTGATTGCGTTGACCACGAGACACTTTTGCTGAAATTAGATCACTACGGGATAAGAAACTCTGCGCTCCGTCTTATGAGATCTTATTTAGAAGAGAGACAGTTAAAGGTTCATGTTAACGGTATTAACTCGCAGGGCTCTGGGATGAATATGGGCGTTCCTCAAGGTTCAATATTGGGTCCCTTTCTCTTTTTAGTCTATATAAATGATTTGCCATTTATATTTAAAAATGAACCACGAATGGTGCTTTTTGCAGATGATACATCATTAATTTTTAAAATAGATCGACGTACAAATAATCTTGACGACGTAAACAGCTCCATTCTTCAAGTGCATAATTGGCTCACCATTAATAATCTAGCACTTAATGAGAAAAAAACAAAATGTATTAAATTCAGTTTACCAAACGTGCGTAGTAACGATAGTGATATTGTTTTGAACGGTCAAAAGTTAGAATTTGTCGACGAGACAGTATTTTTAGGCATTACGTTAGACAATAGGCTACAATGGGGTCCGCATATAAAGGCGCTTTCGGGGAGATTGAGCTCAGCTGCTTTTGCAGTTAGACAGATTAGACAGCTCACGGACGTAGATACAGCTAGGCTTGTCTATTTTAGTTATTTCCACAGCATTATGTCGTACGGCATTTTGTTGTGGGGTCGAGCTGCAGAAATAGAATCAATATTTATTCTACAAAAGCGGGCTATCCGAGCAATATATAACTTACGCCGTTGCGAATCGCTGAGAGAATTGTTTAAAACGATAAATATTTTAACGGTGCCCTGTCAATATATATATGAAAATATAATGTATGTAAGGAAAAATAGGCAATTGTTTGAAAAAAGAAGCGATAGACACAATTTTAATACTAGAGGCAAAAATAAGTTAGCTATACCGCAATTCAGACTGTCCAAAGTACAGAAATCCTTTATGGGGTTAGGTATTAAATGCTATAATAAAATACCAAATAGCATACTAGATCTCAGTGAAAGTAAATTTAAAACATATATTAAGCGCGAATTATGTAATCAAGCCTACTACACACTGACAGATTATCTTGAAGATAAGAATGCTTGGCAGCATGTTGGTTCGGCTCCACTGGACAATACTCAAATGTAGTCAGTAGCTAAATTCCAATAGTAGGTATTTTAATACATAATTTAACACTTTAATTCTAATGTAGACAATCTAGTTTCCTTATGGCATCGAGCATTTCTTTATTGAAACAAAGAGTTTCCTTTTCTTGTATAGAAGCACTAATTCTATGGATTGTCAGTATGCATATGTGAGCACCATGTTGGACTTTAAGTTAATTTTTATTAATTTTTTTTTTTAATTTTTCTAAGTTATTAGTATAATGCGTCAAGCGTGTCTTTGCATTGTTCTTACATATGCGTACAGTATTGAAATATGTATCAGAGACATTGTAGAACATACTTTTTTTAAAAAGAGTAACGAATGGAGTTTCTTGCTCGTTCTTCTCCATTCGAATCTACTTTTTGGAATGAGCACCTAGCTTCACCTAGTTTCACTGACGGACTGACTGACAGACTATTATTTATTTTGTATTTGTTGACGTTTCAAAAGCACCAAACTATGGTTTAATTGAAATAAATGCTTTGACTTTGACTTTGACTTTGATTTCCATTTCGATTTATGTGATTCACAAATAAATAGTCCCATTTATTTTAGTAAACAAATTATATTAAAAATATATAAAGAGTAGGAAGAGAGTGGAACGTGATTTATAGTGTTAGACGGTACGGTCCGGCTGCTGAGAGCGAGCCAGACTGCACGCTATACTGGAAGACGCTGAATCTGCTGAGCGCTGTCAGCCGTCCCGGGTTGTGTGTAGCACACGTTCGTGGACAGGGACGCTGCAGGTGTAGATGATTCTATTTCAGGATCGACTGTTGTGTGGTTGCTAACATTAAAGTGAACAGTGCCATATATTCGACCAGACTCAGTACATGAGGGCATGACTTATTGTTTCAGGCAGCGGCCGGCCGCGGTAATACAACATTTGAACAAACCCCGCGAGTCCCGCGACTGATGGTTCGTTACGATCGCGGTCATTTACTCTGCGCCTGCGCCACCGCTCCGTGTAAATTGTTGCTCCCCGCCCCCTCCCGCCCCCCTCCGGCCCGCCGCCGGCCGTGCCCCGGGGTCACGCTTCGCTCGCAGCCTTCTATTTTTGTTCAGGTCCGGGGTAAATTGCAAGCCAGTGTGATGACCGCCCGCTGAGACCCATTTATTATTATAAGTAATCTTAATGAGAAATTCTCTTATCGAGAGCTCGCAGCAACATTCGAACAACTTAAAATATGTTTGAAAATAACTCTACAGAGTACCGTTAGAGTAAACTCGAGGTCAGATCTGTGTGCCAGTGCGGCTGAGTATGAGCAGCTATACAGGCAGATGAGCTGCAGCAGTGCGGGGCTGCCGACGCTGCCGGGGCTGCAGTGGACACGCTCGTACTGCACTAATCGATTGGTCCACAGCCCGCGGGCTGGCAGCGGCGGCACGTTTTGTCGCGCTCGCCGCTTGATACGGGAACAAATCAAATCCCCACGTTTTATAGGCGAATCATCGACTTGTTGCATTTTATAACGAGTCATGCTCCGCCATTTCCAATTTAATTTATAAATTACAGTACAAAAAATATATTTAATTAGAGCTTCCATTGTGGCCGTTGTGAATCCAATCTGCCGACGTGTTGGACCGCGGTCCATTGTTCCCGGCGCTGACTGGCACTCTGCGCGTGACGCTCCCGCGAGCCGCCGCCCAGTGGAGCTGCCACTAGCGGCCGGTGGCTCGTGGGACTGACAGTGGCTGTGCGGGTACCAGCAGGATGCTCGCAGATTCCGGCCGCCACGTACAGGATGTTTAACTAAGTGACAGCACGGAGAGCGAGCGCCCTGCATGCCCCGGGGCGCGGGGGCCCGGGGGCGCGGGGGGTGCAGCGCAGGTCGACGGCCGCGCGGCGCGCAGGTGCCTGCGCACTAGTCGCATACGGTCGCGGTAGGATCACTGCTGCTTACTAAGATTTAAAGTTAAATCACGATTAATACAATGGGAAAATCATATAAATTACATTTAAAATTGCTGGAACAAGATCTATATCGGTTCTTCGTGTGTTATAATAAGATAAGTGTGCCGTAAATATAAGTTGCACCGTTTCTGCAAGTCGAGCCTTCTGTGGAGTGTTGCAGCGCGGCTCGGCCCCGCGCCCCTCTGACATAACACCTGACTAGTTCTGTCTGACATAACCTGCTCCCACTGCAAGCCCGCGCATGTCTGCTGCACCGCGGGTTTTTATAAGAACAGCTCGCTTTGCATCACATCGCATCGCCTCGTATCGCCTCGGCCTCACTTCGCCACACTCAAAAAGATGAGCATATGTATGAATCAATACAAGCTTCTGCCCGACCCTCGAGCGAGTGATAATATTGTCTCACTTGTTGTTAACACATGAATATGTTGTGAAGCAGTCTAGTCTTCCTGGTGGACCCGCTGCGTCTCCGCTGCGTCCCCGCTGCGTCGCAGAAGCTGGCGACGATTAGCTGTCGTTAGCCGCCGGAACCTGGTATCTGCATCCGCGCGTGTTGCCCAATGCGCTGATAAGCCGCGCGTGCGCACCGCCCGCGCTGTTATCACCGCAGTTTAGGCACCGAGCGCGTGCCGTGCCTACTGTACCTACGAGTACTGCTCACTAGTGTTATCACGCCACCGCCACTCTCTAGCTGCTGTCAGTGGCTGCGCCCACGTACGGCGGCTTTAATTGAAATACCCATGTATGTACATTCTGTTTCATACATTCATAATAACATTCTGTAAAAACCAACCAAGTCTCAACGCACCTGTTTGTGGTGGAAGTGTGGAACCAAGTCCAAGGTTCCTTTCTGATTTCTTTATTACTGGCTACTATTTTCATTGCGTTCTAATCCTACGTAGAGGGTTTCAGATGACGGCCTCGAAATACAGCGAAACGAAATGGTTCCAGTAAAGGATGACACGCCAGTATTTGCTTTACTTCACTGTCGATCGCGAGGGGAGTGGGGACTCGCCTATACTCTATATAAACGTTTTGAGTAACAGGGAGAGATGAGTAAATGACGTCGTGTACAGAGACGCTACGAATTTATCAATTAGTAAGTAGTTGTTGTAGTACGAGATGCGAGTACAGTGAGTACATGTATGCAGGGACAGGGAGCGGTGACAGCGCGCGCGCCGGCTGATTGCGTGCACAATGGCCGGAACGCAAGTAAATGGCCTATCATCATCTAATAATATTTGGCGACGGCCGTGCGCCCGCGCCGGCCCGGGGACCGCCGGGCACGCGGAAGATAGCGGGGGGAGGGGAGGGGAACGTTTGTTTCTCTAACAGCGACCTGTTTTGTCTAACAACATTGTTTGGGAACTGGGATGCGTTAATTTGAACCCCGCTTGTAGCAAACACTAGCACACCTGGGCCGTGCGGGCCGCGTGCGCGTGCGCATGGTCGCTCACCTCTTGTATTTAATGTTGGGGTAGAAAATTGTCCTTTCTGGGACGGTACTAGGATGAAATGCGACCTTCCGGTCGACCTTCAAGTTATATATCAACATAGGTATAATAATGTTTACCGCGCCCTTGTATACAATCCAGTTGACTACCTAAAGTGATTAAAATAATTAATACTAAGTGCCTACCTACGCACCCAGTGCGTATTTATAGTTAATGGTAATCTATTATATTACGGGTATGTAAAATGTTTAATAGTACGAAAGATACACAAATGATGTGTGTCGACAGTCGTGACGCACGCGCCGCCGTGTGAACCGCCTCGGGCTGCGGGCCACTCCGCGCATGCGCACCTGTTGCCCACACAGCTCATACCGTGCGCAGCCGCACTCACATCTACCAGACCCTGGCATTCATGTAGCAATGCAGTGCGTGCTCAACACTCATACAGAGTTACTTATTAGTTATTAAGTGACAATGCTTTCAGTATCCATCCACTTATCCCACTCGACTCCTGCGCAGTGGCAGTCTGGCAGGAGCTGTGGCTCTGCGACCGGTTCCCGTCCGTGCCCGCCCCGCCGGCCCGCGCCCCGG
This sequence comes from Spodoptera littoralis, assembly GCA_902850265.1. Taxonomy (NCBI): domain Eukaryota; kingdom Metazoa; phylum Arthropoda; class Insecta; order Lepidoptera; family Noctuidae; genus Spodoptera; species Spodoptera littoralis. The sequence goes on from LR824547.2 coordinate 13,887,535, forward strand.
CCAGAGAGCGGAGTTCGGGATAAAATCTCAGCTGTGACACAACGAGTCCTGTTTATTTTTAACTAACTGGTTGCGTCGCATCTGCCTGCACCTGAGCCGGCGGCGGCCGGGTCCCGTTGCCGACATGTAGCCCCCAGCCACCTACTTACTTGCAATCAGGATAAACTCGCGGCGGCGGCGGCGCGTCGGTTTTCATGCAGTCGAGTGCAAACTATTGGCTGTACCAACAGGGACGCTAATGTAACCGATGCACACTGACTTACAATCACCCTGATGACTGCACGGTTGGCGCAGTGGCTGGGTGACCGGCGCGGTGGCAGCTGTGTAACGGGTCCGCTCTTTGATTCCCACATGGGTACGATACAATTGTTTGTGCTCTTCTCAAGTTGTTCGTGAATTCAATGAATTCGTATGTTTTTTTGATAGCAAACACTTTCATGACACAGGAAAAATCCTATTGTAAAGACACATTTACTTAATAAGACGAATTAAGTTATTACGAAGATAGATTCTACACAGTGACGTGTGGCGCGGTCAGTCTCGGTGCGTCTGTTGTGTGTGTGTGTGTGTGTGTGTGTGTCGCGTGATCGTGTCCGCGTCCCAGTCGTTATGACAAGTGCGCGTAATTTGCGTGAGAACGGCGCCGGCGCACGTGCACGCCGCGCCGCGCCCACTCGGCGCACTGCACGCACTCTACGACACCTGGGATTCCCAGTTATGTCATTTACCTAACTCTGGTAACGGAGGGAAAAATATATGAACTTCCGAGCCAACAACCGCTCCCAGGGCTGATTGTTCAGTAACAGATCATTCCTATCTGCAGAATAAAAATGATATTTGACAATTTTACTTTAGAACAATTGTCAAATATTCAAAATATATTAACTACTCCGGTGTTTATTTGGTGTCTGAAAAATAAACCCTAATAGGTATAAGTATTACAAAAATAATCCAGTTCAACATTTCAAGTTCCTTTATTGTTACAACTTGACTAAATAACATTGTTCTAAATATTTGTAATATATTTAATTAATAGAGGAGAAGCGCGGCGCACTGCGTCACCTCACATTTCAAACCGTCCATTAAACCGTATTGCAGTAATTATATTATTTGTTTGAGACATTCGACATAATATGTTCAATAAGTCACTCTGTGTAGTGTAGATGTCTCGCTCACTACAGTCAGTGGCGAGTTCTTCATTATAGAAATGTATTTGTTAATGCTACACAAGTGGCCTTAATATATTTTTACCTTCATTTTTAACTTTTAGATTTTGTCCATCGTTCCTTAGTTCAGGTCTCAAGGGAAAATATATTAGAGTAGGTATAGTTTGTATTCCTGTATTATTAAAATTGTAACCGAACAGACCACGTGTTGATAGTCAAATAAATGATTTGACACAGACAGACAAACGACAACCAACGCGAGTATACAAGGACCCGGCCCCGCTCCTACTTAAGTATGGAATTATAAAACAATACAAAGCAAATACATCAACAACATTGAGTTGATTGTGATAAAATGCAAAGTGTGCCAAAAACGTAATGAGAACAAAATGTACCGCGGCAGCGGCGCGCGCCGCGCCGGCCAGTGCGGACTTATCGCGAGCCGACGGATGTACCGCGCATGCGCCAGTACCGCGAGCGACGCACAGCTTCCGTCTATTTATCTGTCAGCTCCCTGACCAGCCCCCCACCCCCCCACCCCGCCTCCTCCATCTCTAATCACATATTTAATCCGTACATTGTAAAATACACAAAGTTAAAAACATTTTTTTATACAAATATTAACTAAGTATATTCAATCCATATAGAGGTAGTAAACCAATGCAAATAAACTATCTTTATCCATGAATTAAATGAATAGACAGTCGAGCAGAGTTGACAGACGCAGTGCTCCCAGGGCACGCACTGCCTTGGACACAGCTCTGTGCAGGCTGCAGGTGTTGAGACTGTTACTGATACTCGCGCCAACTTCAAATAAACATAGTTGAAACCTTTTTCTTCCATGTCCGTACTATATATTAAGATTTTCATAATAACTATCGTGAGACATACTTATTTAATTAAAAATCGCGGGTTACTCACGTGAATATGTCGCGGAGAACCTAACGGGTAACCGGGGCTCCGGCTCGACGTGCAGGAGAAGGAACGGTGTGGTTTTTACTCAGTAAGAATCTGACACTCCCTCCCGCCTCACCCAGGCGGGAGCAGTCATTCGATGATTTTACCCCCTTAAAAAAAAACTCACGTGAATATACTAAGAATATGTCTAGGCACTAGTTTCGAACCATAGAGAGGTTATTCCTCATGAGCAGCGTGCGCGCCTGCGCGGTCGCGGCGACGTCGCGCAGCGTGCTGTATATTCCCGTGAGTAACCCGCGATTTTTAGTTAAATTAGGATTTTCATTGTACTCTATAAAATTGGGTACTTGACAACTAATCAAATTCAATATTTCGTTCGAACTGTCATTAGCATTATTTAGCATACTTATTTCTTAAAAATAGGTATGCTGGAAAAATACTAAAATTAAGTTGGTCATAAAATCAATTACTGAAAGTGTGAATATTTTTTAATATTTTATTGTAATGAACAGTCGAAATAATTTATTGTTTACTAAGGTAAATTGTGTGTGTGAGTGTGTGTGTGTCACACTTCGCCGTCTCACAAACTACAATAATAGGAAACACTACACCAGAGTCCGGCCACTTCACCCCTCGATCTCAGCGCAGCAGACACACCGTCACCGCCTGCTTCGCTCCCAGAACTTTAAATGCGAAAGAGCAAAGTGAACTCGATCGCGGTACGTCGTGTATTATTTTGTCATGTTTAATACTTCGTAGTATCATCCAGACTCTGTTCGGCTTGTTATTGACCATTTTTGAAAACCCCCGGAAGTGCTACGCTAAATGCTTAATTATTATTATATAATATGTATTTTTTCGATCAAGAATCGAACTTGCAATCACTAGATCAACGATACAGTCAATATCTGTCTAACAATATCGGTTTCGACTGCACGGTTGGTGCGGTGGCTGGGCAACCGGCTGCTGTGGAACGTGTCGTTGGTTCGATTCCCGCACGGAACAACACTTTGTGTGATCCATAAATAACTGTGTGTGTGAACTTGTATGTTGGTAAACGCACCCACGTCACAGGAGAAAATCTTAGTGCGGGCGCGACGTTTTTAAAAAACAAATAAATAAAAAAGAACAAACGGTAATATTGAGTCTCATCATCTTCCCATCGTCTATCTTCTTAATCCCTGATAGTTCAGCAGCTTCCTAGTAACACACCGCGAGCATGTGCCGGCAACGATATGTAAGTATAGTACGTCTACCATTGCAGCGCAGAGTCGCACGAGCACGGAGCCGGAGGAAAGCGCCCAGCGCTGCACAATAAAAGTAAATCAGTGCTGGCGGGGGCCGGGCGCGGGGCGCGGGGTCGGGGGCGCGGAACGCGGGGCGCGGGGCGGCCGCCGCCGGCAGTTGGAGCCCGAGCCCCGCGGCGAGCGCACGAGTGCAGTGAGCGCGCAGTCCGAGTGTCCAGTGCAGTGAGTGTGTATAGTGCGTGCCACCCCGGCGCTGCAGTGAGTGTGCCATGCGGGACGCGGCGCCCCGGCGGCGCGCGGCGCGGCGCTGACCCGATGCGCGGCGCGCGGAGTCCGCGGCGCACGCCGCTGCTGCTCGCCCTCGCCCTCGCCTGCCTGCTGCGCGTACGTCTTGTCCTCTACACTAATCTCTCCCGCCGTCTAACACTTGTTCTAACTTACTGCAGGGTTACTTGTGGTATCTCTACCAGACGTGCCTAGAGTCGGTGTATGTGTCTCAACTTGTAGTATTCGCATCGAGTGGCAACAAATATATCGATGTTGAACCAGAGTCACTGCGAGCGGATCGGTATGTGTGCGAGCGTGCGTGCGCCGCCACTCGCCAGCAGCGAGCTGTGCGTGCTTCACATACAGATCAGTCGCGAGCTCGCGCGGCCGCCAGCGCCTGCAGCCGCCAGCCGGCACTCTGTGACGTCCTGTACATACGTCCACACTGTCAGACTGTCACACAGCACCTGTAGGACAGTCTGCAGGCGATGTCATGTCTCGGAGGTCGCACACAGACACGTGCCGCGACACATTGTCTTACTGTTCTGAGAAAGGACCGAGTTGAGTAGAAACACGGACCAACCTCGATAGATTGTATTGTGTTGTTTTATCTACCGATACTGAGTGACGAGCGACAGATTCCTGCAGGCTCCTTGTGCAGTGCAGGGCAGCAAGACGACTGCTTCAAATTCACAAGGAAACGGGAAAACATTTAACAACTTTAATAGACTTTGAACTCACGGGGAATTGTCAATAAATATAAACATATACACCGTCTCTACCCGGTACACATAACATGTAACTCTCGTGTAATAATTTGCTTCCACTCATATTTATCTCTTTCTCTACCATCTCTATCTCTCTGTGTATATATTGGTTGTTTGCTTGCGATACTTGCTTCGTTCCAAAGTCGGTACTATGTAGTATGTACCCACACTGGCCGCCAGAAGGTTCCACGAGGATATACTTTTCGAACTTTGTCTCTTATTGTAGCACAGCACTTATTATTGGGCTCATAATTATGATTAAATCAACAAAAATACATAATTAATTAACTCTATGTGAATATATGAAATAGTAACGTAACAGTGTAACGGATGTATCACTCGTCACACGATAGCCTACATTACTGTAGCACTTACTTATTTCTACATAAATATATATATATAGGGGGAATGTACACATAAACTCATCCAACTATGATATTGATGACCCAGAATCGTGTCACTTGGCGTTCCATATTCTCTGCCTGCACTCTGTGTGGCCGGCGCGACATGATACATACACAATGTACGTAAGCACTAATGTAAGTTTCGCCAACATTGGTAGCACTACGACGCATGCTACGTACACTTAAATGTACTGCGTAGCCGTAGCAACAGATCGTTGATGTCTTTTGTATGGCGATAACAACATTACCTGTTGCAGGCAGTTTGAGCGACCTCATGTCGTTAATTGCATGTATTGAGTAAATATATGACAAAATATAATGTTTCTTAAAATCACTTTAGTTTACATATATGTCGTTATTAAAATAAAGGATCATCCTCCGATGCGGTACAGCTACGCGCTACGCAACGCTTGGCGCGCTACGCTGAGCTACAAGTGTACTCAGGATATTTTAGTAATATGAAATGATGGTAATACGAATGTTTGTTACTTTTTCATACGAAACGATTCGACAAAATACCAAAATTAACGTAGAGACAGATAAAGTACAGTTTGAAATAACACGCGCCGTACTTCCACCTGTATCACTTGTACAAGCTCACTTATATAGTATATGTATTTGTAATTTTATACTGTGGTATAGACTGCCTCATTGGCCGAGTGTTCGCAACTGCGGCTGCCGGGCAAGGGGTCTCGGGTTCGATTCCCGGGTCGGGCAAAGAATTACTGGGTTTAAAAAAAAATCTTAGCACTAGCACGGAGTCTTGAAACTCAGCCCTTATTACATGGGCCTCATAACATAAATAGAGAAAAGTGGGTGTTACATTGTACAGTGTACAGCATTTAAGTGCCGTAATGTGCACTGTTGCCTACCCCTCCGGGGATAAAAGGCGTGATGATACTATATTTTTGTATGGGAAAAGAATTAAGTTGGGACTAAGGGATTAATCAAAGGCGGTAAATTATTTATAAGCTGCATAGAATGTAGCATTTCATATAATTATAAATCGGCTGAAAAAAAACTAGTTTTTTATGTTTAGCGGTTTTTGTACTCACACAGAGGGCTAGTTGCACTCCGAGTGAGTCCTCACTGTCCTCTCTGTACTCTGTGACTGAGGGACTGTACTTTATGTTGTTCGTGTATTACTTTAACTGCCTTCTTTTGTACAATTGTTTTGTACTTACGAATCAAAAGAGTTTCGAATCAGAATCCAACGCACGCTTACATCTCGTGTCGTGTACTGTCGACGACATTCACTTGGACACATTTGAATCGAAGTATTTATTCCATCCATCATTCACAATGTGGCTCAGGTCAACATACAATTAGCATGATATTACAGAGCAACAACATGAGAATTACTTTTACATAAATACATACTATCATTGGCCCCGCCGCTGCTCCGCCGCCGCACCGTGCCTGCCGTCGCCCGCGACTTCGTCCGCGGAATATGATTCCTGTTTTATCCCATGGGAACATTTAGTTGGGATACAAGTATCCTGACACCTAAGTCAGCCCATACATACCCCGCCTGCATACCAAATTTCATTAAAATCCGCTCAGTAGTTTCAGCATGATAGACGGACAAACATCCAAACAAAGAAACTTTCACGTTTATAATATTATATAGTGTGTGTTTAAAGTTAACTCAGGTTTTTAAGTCAGGAATTCATAATTATAATTTTTGTCTTATGTTGAATATAATATCGATTCTTGACGATTTTGGTATATTTCCCACCAAAATTTTCTCATCAAATTAAGCTAACAACACCATCGTGTCAGTCATCAATAGTTTCTTTCGGTGCACTTTCGTTTGAGACTCCACTCGAGTATATTTACAGATTGCTTTCACGCACATAACTTTAATAAAAAAAAAACTGAATTGTAATCGCTTCATCCGTTTACCGATGAGTAGATTTAGAAGCTTTATATTCAAATTCTGCGTAAAGTAAATTAATATATTTAGCATTTAGAAGGTCATTGACGGACAGACAGACAGACTATACTACTTTTTGATGTGTCGAAAGTACCTGCACATCTATAGGTAGTTCACATTAGTGCATTACCTTTGTACAGCCCTCAACGGTACATAAATATTTGGCTGACATTACATCGGCACGATCATCTGCGAGTGATCCACAACTTGTTGTTCTGGGTCTACGTGTCATGCTCATCTGAAATTGTTTGTTTATAAACGCACCCACGAAGGCCACGACGTAGGAGGTAATCCTTTAGTGGGGCGGTGCTTAAAAGACCACTTAATATTACTAATGGTAGGTATTCCAGTCATAGACATGCTCTGACCAGAACTTTGAACAGAAAATTGTCCGATAATTGTAATTTAGAACGACGTATGATTGCCAGCTACATTATTTATTAAAACACATACAAACTGCGAGAGATGCGATGCCTCGAATATCGCCTGATTGGTAAATGATTGCCTACATCGGCTCCCACTGCCTACATTCGTCAATTAGAGTAGTTTACGATGAATAGATTAAAATTGTAGAAGTGAAAATACTGTACATTAAATAATTTCAAAAATTGTAGGGTACAATACAACATTGTACTATATGGACACCGATACCCAAAATGTGAGAAAAAAAATTTTTGTTTATTTGTCTGTCTGTATGTTCACGCATCACGCAAAACTACCGGTCCGATTACGATCAAACCTGGTATGATTATACTTTAATATCCTGGGTATGACACTCTGGAGTGTTATACCCAGGATATTAAATTTCTTATCCCGAAAAAGTAGTCGCGGAGAACCTAACGGGTAACCGGGGCTCCGGCTCGACGTGCAGGAGAAGGAACGGGGTGGTTTTTAGTCAGTAAGAGTCTGACACTCCCTTCCGCCTCACCCAGGCGGGAGCAGTCATCCGATGATTTTCCCCCCTTAAAAAAAAATCCCGAAAAAGTATAAACACGAAAAAACAAACTTAATTGTGCGGCTCAATATCTAGACACAGATACTGTACCAAACGCAGATAGGTATATATAAGTTGTCAAATGTCAGGTTACCCGCAGAGGACTTTACGCTGTTATCGATTGTTACGCTGATACCGATGGTTGAAATTAGCTTTAAACGATATTACAAATGTGAAAATATGTGAAGGAGATCATTTTTATGGGCCTATTCTGAAAGTGCCGTGCCAACGGAAAGATATGGTACGTGTCGCTAGACCTACGATCGAGAGGAGGCTGTTGAAGATATCCTCACAAAAATAAAAATAAAAACGATTGCGAAAACTTTTCGCATTATCATCACAATTGCCTCAGATCCATTATTCTAACAACATCAATGATTACTTCGCGTTTACTAGCCTACCTTACAGAACCTACCTTCAGAAAGCAATAAATCTTTGAACTGGTATAACTTCTTCATCTTGGATCCTACAACTTTTACGCCATATTAACTATTGCTCCAAATGGCTAGTTCAAACGATACGTACCATTTATTTAGTAGGCACTTTAAGTAAACTCCCAATAATGTGCGGACGCGAAGTGATCTCCTTTGTCTGTATGTTTGTTACTCAGTCACATCAAAAGGCTGAAGTGACCGGGATGTAATTGGGAACAGAGGTAGATTACGGTCTGGAGTAATACATACTCTAATTTTTATCCCTTTTTAATTTGGGCTCGCTGCCATCGCAGCGGTAAGTCCCCTCTTTGAGGAGTGGCTTGAGAGACGCTACGGCGTCCTCACCTACCGCCTGACGCAGGTCCTCACCGGACATGGCAGTTTCGGGAGGTACCTGTGTCTGATGGGGCGGGAGGAAACGCCCGGGTGTCATCACTGCGAGGACCGCCCTGAGGACACGGTGGAACACACGGTGGGAGAATGCCCTTCGTGGGCTGAGCACCGCCGTGTCCTCAGGGAAGTGATCGGCGATGGCGACCTCTCGCGTCCGGGCCTAGTGCAGGCCATGATGCGGAGCGAGGGGGATTGGGATGCCGTCTCCTCCTTTTGCGAAGCAGTCATGCTAGCTAAGGAGGAGGCGGGACGCGTGAGGCAGCGAAGCGCTGCCTCCTCGCAACCCAGCCATCGCGAAGGACACACCGGGCGTCGGGGATCGCGGGACGATCTCCGGCCACCGTAAGCGCGGGCCTGCGGACGGCGAGCATGGGTGGCTCCCCGTCCGACCAGAAACAGACCCGAGCGTACGGCGCGTCGCGTTCCGCGCGCGCCTCAAAGAGCCATCAGACCACCACAGATGGGGTCCAATAGGGCCGATGCCGATTCGGAGTCGCGGAGAACCTAACGGGTAACCGGGGCTCCGGCTCGACGTGCAGGAGAAGGAACGGGGTGGTTTTTAGTCAGTAAGAGTCTGACACTCCCTCCCGCCTCACCCAGGCGGGGGCAGTCATTCGATGATTTTCCCCCTTAAAAAAAAAAAAAAAAATCCCTTTTTAATTATTTCCATTCACTGCGTTTAAAAAAACCGACTTCAACCTCCTTTTGTTTAATCGGTTCATAATATACCAAAACCTGCCCTCAAGTGTAACCAACGCTATTCTGAAAAACATCTCAAAATCGGTTTAGCCAATTGCGAGTTAATCACACATATATACACTTATTAAAAAAAAAATACAGAACAAACTCAGAACCTCATTTTTTGAAGTCGGTGCCTGATGTGTATCAGGGAATCGTCTTCCAGTACAAACCTGCAGCAGTGTGGCACGTTGGTCTCCAAATACGGTAGTGTCAGGTGTTACAGTATTTTAATAACTTGAAGAAAATTGTTTACTACCTACTCCTGCTCCGAGCTGTAGCCGCGGTAGCCCGCCAGGTCGTCCACAGCATGCTCGCCGACCGCAGACCCGTATATATGTACCTATATAGTTTGACATACGTGAAGATTTAGTATATTTTCAAAGTAAATAAACTAGTAATAATAAATGAACCTGTTATTAAAATAAAATTATTAAAAAAATTAAATGGAAGTAAAAACATATCACATTATTTGCTTATTTACGTGAGAGCAAACGTACTTACACTGTGATGTATTTAATGTAATACAAGCAATAACTATTATTTCTTATCAAACTTGCGTCCAATTACGTCTGCCGCGCACAGCAACACTGGAATGATCTGTCGCCGGCGTATTTCCGACCCGAAGCGACGTTCAAACCTTCAAGAAAAGCGCGTATTTCTTTTCAAAAGGCCGGCAACGTACCTGTGTCCACTTTGGTGTTGCGGGTGTCTATGGGCCGCCTGACATGTTCTTAAATACTTTGTACTTAAATAAGTTGTACTTAAGATTGAGTATTCGGGCGTTACTTTTAACAATATTTTTGAAGAAATCTAATTAAATAATTATATACAAGGTGTTGTTTTAAAGCCGCGTCATTTTTTAGGAGGTAACTCGGCTATCGATTCTGAATGTGAATCAATAAAAGAAATTGTAGGTAAATATTTTTAATTTTTCTGTATAAAAAAAAAAGAAATCCGTAAGTGTGAAGTACACGCCGCCGTCTTTTAACTAGCTTTATAACGCGGCTCTACACACACAAACTCAAAAACGTATTAATTGATGTTATTCCTAATTCCATAAAACTCCAATAATTGCTGTCGCTTATTCTGAAATACTATTGAACTTAAACGATTTTCTCTTATTGAATCTTTATGACTTCTGTGACATGCCTCCGAGAAATGTCGCGGTTTCAAAACTACACCTTGTATAACTCAAAGGACCCAAACCACTCGACGGATCGAGTTGTTTGGCATGCAGGCAGATCTAAGAAAGAATTTTGATAAATCTACTCCCCAAGGGGATAATATGAGGGATGAAAGTTAGGAAAGAAAAAAATAAAGAAATTATTTTCTGCCAGAAGTCATCATTACATACATTGTACGCGGGCGAAGTCGCGGGCAACAGCTAGTATTAAATAAAGGCGTGGCTTGGCGTAGAGGATTGACGAGTTCACAACACGTCGTTACCATTTATTGAGTGGCGCGATCATAATAGATCATACATTATATAAGGTGCTCTATAATTTTTAGCCACGGCTTTAATGGGAGGTAGTGTTATGTTTACAGATTACAATTGTGAAGAAATTTCGTGCCCCGGACCAGTTAATTACATACAGTAATTAAGTAAACATTGACTACATTCTGCATAATGTGGTTCACAAATTACGCGCGATGCGTCGCTTAGTCAATGAAAACAATTGCTATCTCTTTCCACGTGTACTGAGAATGAAAACGGAAATCAGCTGACTAGTTCGTCACTATCTAATCTACTAGATACTCAATAGGCAGGCTAACAAGGGTTTTAAAAGTGCAATTACTTACCAGGTACGGCATTCTTCCGAAAAGCTGATGTAGGTAAATAAGATTATAAACTTCCCATCACACTTAAAACAGTTTTTTACACACTCTCTACCTACTTATCTACAAAACTGTTGCACAAGTCCACCTTCGCGTTGCACACAAATGAAGGCACGCTTCCAAACATGTCATATCACATTATTTAATGCGTCCGTTTCACTTTTACTATGTTTCGCGTTTGATTTAAAAGACGCCACAAGTTATTGTCTCTATCATCGTAAACTCCGGCAGTATCCCTTGTGCTCGCAAGAGGATGACACCGAAAGAACTCTAACACTTCCTCTTCGAGTTCTGATTAGAATTTCGTCGCCTGGGAGTCATTTTTACGTAGCGCGCGCGTATCCCCGACAATTGAAACTAACAACGTCCGCGCAGGCAGGGGTTGACTGGGCTACTGGCGGCCGGGCGGCGCGTGCGACGAGTTCTGCTGGCTGGGGTGTGCTGTCTCGTTCTTGAACGCCCCGTCATACGCTGTTGCCATCCTTATCAGTAGCTCAACCCCCGCCTGCCCGGCGGCCGGTTGACCAGCGCGTGCCACGAGTGCAGGAGAGGGTGCGGGCGCGCGGGGGTGTGCAGCGTGCTCGTAGCCGCCCGGCGCGAGCGGTCTGATAAGGATGGCAACAGCGTATGACGGGGCGTTCAAGAACGAGACAACACACCCCAGCCAGCAGAACTCGTCGCACGCGCCGCCCGGCCGCCAGTAGCCCCGTCAACCCCTGCCTGTCCGCACGTTAGTTTTAATGTCGGAGATACGCGCGCGTTACGTAAAAATGACTCCCAGGCGACGAAATTCAAATCAGAACTCGAAGAGGAAGTGTTAGAGTTCTTTCGGTGCCATCTTCTTGCGTGCACAAGGGATACCGCCGGAGTTTACGATGATAGAGACAATAACTTGTGGAGTCAAACGCGAAACAAAGTAAAAGTGAAACGGACACGTTAAATAATGTGATATGACATGTTTGGAAGCGTGCCTTCATTTGTGTGCAACGCGAAGGTGGACTTGTGCAACAGTTTTGTAGATAAGTAGGTAGAGAGTGTGTAAAAAACTGTTTTAAGTGTGATGGGAAGTTTATAATCTTATTTACCTACATCAGCTTTTCGGAAGAATGCCGTACCTGGTAAGTAATTGCACTTTTAAAACCCTTGTTAGCCTGCCTATTGAGTATCTAGTAGATTAGATAGTGACGAACTAGTCAGCTGATTTCCGTTTTCATTCTCAGTACACGTGGAAAGAGATAGCAATTGTTTTCATTGACTAAGCGACGCATCGCGCGTAATTTGTGAACCACATTATGCAGAATGTAGTCAATGTTTACTTAATTACTGTATGTAATTAACTGGTCCGGGGCACGAAATTTCTTCACAATTGTAATCTGTAAACATAACACTACCTCCCATTAAAGCCGTGGCTAAAAATTATAGAGCACCTTATATATTGTTATGTACCTGTCCTACCGTCCCAGGATCTCTCCTACTTGTATTTCACATCTCCTATAACCAAACAAATATTGTTATTGCATCTTAGTAGTAGCACGGAGTCTGGAATTGTGCCCAGTATATGGCAATAGGCTCACCCCCTATTACATGGGACTTGTAACATAAACAGTGAAAAGTGGGTGTTACATTGTACAGTGGTATAATGTGCACCTCTGCCTACCCCTTCTGGGATAAAAGGCGTGATGTTATTTTTTTGTCATAACTTTTTAAGCATTACGCATGTGAGTACACAAAGACTAGTTATACAGTAGCTACAGTGTCTCATGTGCGTATTTGCATGAATTTTTTTTAAACTACGAAATAAATGACAACTTTGTACTCTCTGTGTTTACTCTATACATCGAAGGCACTCCTTACGGCAAGTTGTTTTGTCGCGGGACGGAAACGAAATAGATTTCATGATGTATATCGATATACGTACACATATAACACTTCGCTCGCCCAGACCTGGGGCAATAGTTTGTGATTCATCAATTCATCATACAAGGAATTAATAATTCCATGTAGGAGTCGAACCCGACACATTGCAAAGAACGTGCTATCAATTTCAAAGAGATAGTGTTTTGTAAGTTCAGCAGCGTTCTAGTAGAACGCTGCGAGCCGTGTATGGGGCACCTCCGAGTGTGGTGTCAAAGTATTGGCGGCTTGTGGCCGTCTCATTGCTCCCTCAGTGGGCGTGTCGTGGCCGTGGTGGACGTCCCTCCCGAGCTGTGCAACACGCGGGGTGGGCGGGGCGCGGCGGGCGTGTCGCGCGCGAGGCGGGGAGTACGCGGTCCGCCCCTGTCGCTCGAGGCGATATAAACAAACAAAGCGGCGGCGGCGTCACGCTCGGCCGCGCCGCCCGCCGCCGCCCGCCACCGCCCGCCACCGCCCGCCACAGCCCGCCACAGCCCGCCGCCCGCCATCCGTGACATCAACCGATTACTTCCTCTCGATACTAAGTCTCTATAACGTGACATGATACACGCCAGTTCATCAGTAGTTACTCTCTGCGTCCAAAATATTTATTGACTAGCTTATACTTAATGAACTGTTTTAGCCTCATCTATTTATTGAACCACCACCTTTAGACTGAAGATATCGGTCAGACCCGCAGCGAGCGAGCGACTCGTTGTTCGTCGTCGTTTGAGCTGTTGTTTTGTTCTCTTAACGACGTTACAATAATAAGATGGAAACATAAAAACGGAAGGAAATTATTGTCGCAACAACAATATCTCACAACAAACTCCGGTGACATACGGTCTAATGATTGAATGAACGCAACAGTGTCGCCGCCTCGCCTGCCCTCGCAGGTCCTTGGACACTCGCCCAGAAACACCGACTGGAGCCGGAGGCGTGCCGTGACCCTTGCCTTTTGTTGCGTAACCCCAGTGGGTGGTGTTGCAGTGCGCGGCGGGGGCGGGCGTGTTCGAGCTGCAGATCCTGGAGTTCTCCAACTACCGCGCGGCGCTGGCGTCGGGCGCGTGCTGCGGCGGCGGCGCGCGCGCAGCGGCCGAGCAGGCGTGCGCCGCGCCGTGCCGCACTCGGTTCACGCTGTGCCTCAAGGAGTACCAGTCCGCCGCCGCGCCCGGCGCCTGCTCCTTCGGCCGCGCCGCCTCGCCAGTGCTCGGCACCGACTCCTTCACGCTCGCCGAGCCGCTCTACACTCTGGCGCTACCCTTCTCTTTCCGTTGGACGGTGAGTGCTGACTTTACTCTATGAACTTATTGAATATACCAAAGTATTTCACCCGTCAGTCTTTTATAGCAGAATTTACGTTTTAGATAAAAAACCTTTTTGGTAATTGACTTTACTTTTATTCATCCGCAGAGATCCTTTACGTTAATACTGCAAGCTTACGACGACTTCGAGTACTCAGATCCAGGTGAGGCAGTCTAAGATATGAAGCGGCACACAGTACACAGCGACTGGTACAGTGCAGTAATGTGAGCGTGTTGTGTGGCAGAGGCGGGGCTGGTGGAGGAGGCGTGGTGGTCGGGCATCGTGGAGCCGAGCGCGGAGTGGCACGCGCTGCAGCACGCGGGCGCGGCGGCCGCCGTGGCGTACCGCGTGCGCGTGCTGTGCCAGCCCAACTACTACAACACCACCTGCACCACCTTCTGCCGGCCGCGGGACGACAAGTTCGGCCACTACTCCTGCACCGCCGAGGGCGACAAGCGCTGCCTGCCCGGCTGGCAGGGCGACAACTGCGAGAAGCGTGAGTCTCTCTGTGCTTCGCTCAGCGACCGTTCAGCGACAGCAATCATTTGGGTACTAACATTGTTGCGATACTTCCAGCTGTGTGCAAGGAAGGCTGCCACCCGACGCACGGCCGCTGCGACCGCCCCGGAGACTGCGAGTGAGTACTAGTACTGACTGGTGTACGGCACCAGCACTACCGGCAGTGTCGGCTCACCGGCCGCTCGCTTGGTTACAGTTGCCGGCCGGGCTGGCGCGGCGAGCTGTGCGCCCAGTGCCAGCCGTACCCGGGCTGCAAGCACGGCTACTGCAACGGCTCCTCCTGGGACTGCACCTGCGACACCAACTGGGGCGGAATCCTGTGTGACCAAGGTAAGTGGAACCTGCAGTTACCATACTGCGGCAGCTCAGTTGACACAATTGACACAATGTGAGGATTGGCAAGTGACTCTAGCTTCAGTTTTGCCAACGCTGAAGTAGATTTTTGTTCAAAGTGCAAAATATAATGTATTATTATAAAATACAACCACTAAGGTCTCAACAAAACCTTAATGAAAATGAAAAATTAAATGAAGCTTGTAAGAAAGTTTTTTGGAACGATCTGTATCAAACAAACATGTATTTAGATTTAATAGACTTAGGAGTATACAGCAAAATTTATTTTCGACTACTAGACCTACAAACCAAAAGGTTTTTTGGATATTGGGTTATTTTTTAATTTTTATAAAAAAATCATATGTGACCAACCGTGATAAAGCTAAGATAACCAATGACCTCCTAAATCCCTGAAAAAATCGTGTCAGTGAATGCGCCAAACATGTCTAGGAATCACTTTCAACATGAATATCGCAGATCTCAACTACTGCGGCACGCACGAGCCGTGCCAGCACGGCGGCACGTGCGAGAACACGGCGCCCGACCAGTACCTGTGCCGCTGCGCCGAGGGGTTCTCGGGCACGGACTGCGAGCGCGTGGACAACCCTTGCGCGCCGCAGCCCTGCGTGCACGGCGAGTGCTCGCTGGCCGCCTCGCCGCGCGGCTTCGCCTGCGCCTGCCAGCGCGGCTGGGCGGGCGCGCTCTGCGACCAGGACGTCGACGACTGCGCCAGCGCGCCCTGCCGCAACGGTGCCACCTGCCGGGACCGCCTCGACGCCTTCGTCTGCGACTGCGCTCCCGGCTGGACCGGCCCGACCTGCACTGAAGGTAGCCCCGCTTCGATGTCATTATGGCAATACGCGTGTCCCCCTATTACAATATTCATAGTCATCAATAACTGACTAACTCTACTGGTGACAGCTGCAGCACATTTTTAACCGACTTTTTAAAGGAGGTTTTCAGTTTGACATGTATGTATGTATGTATACATGTATGTATGTGTACATGTATGTATGTGTACGTGTATGTATGTGTACATGTATGTATGTGTACGTGTATGTATGTGTACATGTATGTATGTGTACGTGTATGTATGTGTACATGTATGTATGTGTACATGTATGTATGTGTACGTGTATGTATGTGTACATGTATGATGTGTACATGTATGTATGTGTACATGTATGATGTGTACATGTATGTATGTGTACATGTATGATGTGTACATGTATGGATGTGTACGTGTATGTATGTGTACATGTATGGATGTGTACGTGTATGTACGTGTGCATGTATGATGTGTACATGTATGTATGTGCATAATTATCTCGGGATTGTCGGGACTGATTTTGATGTGGTTTTCAGAAAAGTGTTTGTTACACTTAGGAACAGGTTGTTAATACCCACATAAATTATTACTATTCAGAAATAAATAAAATATATAATAAAAGTTGTTTCTTCTATAAATCAATAAGAAACCATCTTTGGAAGTGATTGGATATTGATTTGATATCGCAATAACTAATACGTCTTGGAGTCGGACGGCACAGCCCGTCCACGTCAGCTAAGCCTTTCGAGAATTAGAAGACGTGACGCGTGACGTTATTTAAACATAATTATTTATGATGTATTGCTGTAATAACTCAATTATTATTGTTTAATATGCATACAGATGTGAACGAGTGTGAACAAAGGGGGGCGGAGGCAGCGAGCGGTGGGCCCGAGGGTGCGCTGGGCCCTTGCGTCAATGCAGCCGCGTGCAACAACACGGCGGGCGGGTACTCGTGCGCCTGCCTGGCCGGCTGGACCGGCCGCGACTGCGAGGCCAACGTGGACGACTGCACCGGCCAGTGCCTCAACGGCGCCACCTGCATCGACCTCGTGGACGATTTTCACTGCGCGTGCGCGGCCGGCTACTCGGGCCGCACGTGCGCGCTCGACGTCGACGACTGCGCGCCGCGCCCCTGTCGCAACGGCGGCGAGTGCGTCGACCTGCTCAACGCGTACCGCTGCATCTGCCCCGTCGGCTTCTCCGGCACCAACTGCGAGGTACCCGCGGCCCGCCGCAACCTCTCTGCTATCTCTCTGTCTGTCCTTACTAATGTAATATTAACTGCAATGTATCCGTCGCCCGCTCAGGTGGACCGCTCGCCCTTGCACTAACAACTACTAACTCGTCTTCTGCTTTTTTAGCTGACCTCCTGTTACGGACGTTATTGCGTGGTAAGTTTCTTGCAATACTGTTTGCACACCAGTAACACACAAAATGTTCCTACACCAGAATGTTGTGAACATATTTATTCGTTATGTGACAGGACGACCGCGACCACTGCGCGGGCGCTCCGTGCGGGAACGGCGCAGCCTGCTACACGGCCCAGAGCGACTACTACTGCCACTGCGCCCCCGGCTGGACCGGCAAGAACTGTACGCAGCGCGCAGCTAAAGAACGTAAGCACCAATCCCCGTACGACTACTGCAACGTTCGGCGACTGATCTTAAATCACAGGAGGTTTGATAAGTTGCTAGGAGTCCCTTCCTTAGCTGTCTCTCTCTCACACCTCTTGTCATTACGTGGTGCGCCTTCTAAACTTACTCATAAACTTATTTTTAATACTTGTTTGATTCTTAAGAAGTCAAAGCCCATGTCATGACACAAAGGAACAGAGACCGACCGATATTGCGAAGAGACCGTATCTTTGTAAACATTTAGAGGGTTCCCTTCCTACTTAGACTAGTTTGGTCGATGCGAATTGTAGAGTAGAGCAGCGCGTGATATGTGTGTGTTGTGCGCGCGCAGAGAGCGACGTGTGCACGGCGGGCGGCGCGTGCGTGCGCGGGCGTTGCGTGCGCGCGCCCCCCGCGGCCCCGCGCTGCGTGTGCCAGCCCGGACACTCCGGCGCGCTCTGCGACCAGCGTGCGTACCACCAGTCCCCGCCCGTACTCCGCCCGCGCCCGCCATTACACCGCTCTCTTGTGTTGCAGAGGTGAACGAGTGCGCGAGCAGCCCCTGTCGCAACAACGGCAGCTGCGTGGATGGCACCGCAGACTTCACGTGCATCTGTCGCGACGGCTGGACCGGTATGCCAGTCTAGTGACTCTTTTCCTCGTTTGTGGACTGATTAAGACGCACGTACAACGTTGATTGATTTCTTTCGTTCGTTTCTCAGGTAAAACTTGCTCAATACGTGTAGATGGAATCGAGCACTGTCCCGAAGGAACTTGTGCAAACGGAGGTACGTGCGTGCGCGAGGGAGGAGGCTGGCGCTGCGTTTGCGCGGGCGGCTGGGCGGGCGCCGCCTGCGACACGGCGCCGGCACCTGCAGCGCCTGCCTGCCCGTGCGCGGCGGGCGGCACCTGCGTGCCCACCGCGGCGCCGCCCGGCTGGGCCTGCGCGTGCCGCGAGGGCCGCACGGGCGCGCGCTGCGAGCTGGCGGCCGAGCCGTGTGCGTCGGCGCCGTGCCGCAACGGCGGGCGCTGCGTGGGCGGCGCGGGCTGGTGGGCGTGCGAGTGCGCGGCGGGCTGGTCGGGCGACACGTGCTCGGTGCGCGCGTGCGCGGCGGCGTGCCCGCCGGCGGCGGCGTGCGTGGCGGACCCGCTGCGGCCGGAGCGCGGCGCGCGCTGCGTGTGTCCGCCGCCCCCGCACCGCTCCGCTCGCCGCTGCCTCGAGAGTTAGTACCTCACTGCCTGTTCATAGCGTATCGCGAACTTATTCGTAATTTTAAAATAAAGAAATTTATATTATGTTTTATACATATATGAAAATAAAATTATTTGATGGACCGAAGTTTAACCACTATCTCGCCTGGTGGTAAGCGATGATGTGGCCTACGAGGAAGCACGTCGGAATGGGAATGGGAATAAGCAACCTATTCACTCCGGCGTTAAAGACTCCTGGGAGTGTTCAAGGCCGGAGGTTATACTCTTCAGGAAATACAAACTGGCAAAGAATTCCACTCCTTAGCAGTATGCAAGCAGTTATAATCATATATGACATTTGGGACGAAGGGCTTTCGGCAAAGAGTATAATAAGTATAGGGGTAGGGGTAGTATAGGGGTTTTCGGGTAAAAGTTAGTTAATGACCTTTTAAATCCCTGAAAAATTGTGTCTGTCCATGCGCCGAATATTCTGTATAATTGAAATGAATGTTTCATTCTAACAAATTGTAGATTTTTTTTTTGGCGTATGTCGTAAACGAGCAGACGGATCACCTGATGGGAAGCAATCGGCGTCGCCCATGGACACCTGGAAAACCAGAGGCGTTACAAGTGCGTCACCGGCCTTTTGGGGATTAGGAGTTTGAGGATCGTTGGGGATTCAGGGATTGGGGAGATTGGGGAAGGGGAGGGTAATTGGGCCTCCGGTAACCTCACTCACACGACGAAACACAACGCAAGCGTTGCTTCACGTCGGTTTTCTGTGAGGCCGTAGTATCACTCCGGTCGAGCCGGCCCATTCGTGCCGAAGCATGGCTCTCCCACACTTAAAAAGATGTTGACAAGTTGATGTTTTTTAAATCCGACACAACACATGTTTGTGTACAATGTTACTTATTTAGAATAAAAGTAATAATAAGTTGTGAGTTTATGAAGTAATCGGTCGTGCTCGCACTAGTGCTCGCGGGGCTTGGAGCGGACGGCGACGAGGGCGCTGAGAGCGACGAAGGCGGCGCGCGCGACGTGGGCGAGGGCGGCGCAGGCGCGGACGGTGCCGACGGCTCGCCCGGCGCGTGCGGCGCCGACAACGGCACGTGGTGGTGGGGCTGCAACGCGTGCTGGTGCGAGGGGGGCGCGCCCGCCTGCACGCGCCTGTGGTGCGGCCTGCCCGACTGCCACGGCGCCGCCGCGCAGCCCTGCCGCACCGACGAGGTATCTATCATCACTATTACTGGTTGCTGCGTCCGCCGTCCCGTGGAGCAGCAGTAGTCTCTAAGATACTACTGATATTCCAGACCATAATCTACCCCTGTTATAAAATGCAGTCATTTTGTCGTAAACGAGTATATGATATTACCAGCTTTTACCCACGGCTTCGCTCGCGTCGCAAAAGGATAAAAAGTAGCCTATGTGACATATACCATACACACAGTGTACGTATACACACAGCGCCATCTATACCAATAATTTCCTTTTTCCTCGAGAATATCAATCCGGGATAAAAAGTACCCTATTATTTAATCCAGACTTCTAACTTCACGTCTGCAAAAATTCAAAGCAATCGGTTTACGCCACTTTCACGCCGTAACTACTGTTACGGCGTGAAAGTGGAACAAACAAACAAACTCACTTTCCGATACGATTTATAATACTAGTAAGTAAATAAAGTTTTTCTTTCTTTCTTTCTTTCTAAGGAATTTTACCGACTTCAAAAAAAGGAGGAGGTACTACGTTCGGCTGATTGTTATGCGTCTATTATGTTGTTCAATTAGGAGTAACGTAGGGTCTGGAGACGACCTGATGATGAAGCCGACAGACAGTCGAGAGAACTCCTCAACGGTTTATATTAAGTACCTTGTGTTTAGGCTTCATTAATTTGTTTTGATGAGGACTTTCATCAGGACTAATCAGTAAACAAACAAAAAATCGTACAAAATAATAAGAATTTTGGAATATTAAAATAATCGTTCGACTCCATCAGGTGTGCGTGCCGAGTGCGCCGGCGCTGTGTCTGCGCGGGCCGTGCGCGGCGCTGGGCGAGTGTCGGCGCGTGGCGGGCCGCCGCGTCGAGCCGCCCGCGCTGCCCGCGCCGCCCGCCTGCTGGCCCGGCGCCCGCGCGCGCGTCCCGCCCGGCTGTGCGCGCGCCACGCTGCAGCTCGCGCGCGAGCGACTGGCGCGCGGCGCGCACGTCGAGCGAGCCTGCGCCGCGCTGCGTCGGGCGCTGGCCGCGGCGCTGGCGGCCACCTCGCATGGCGCGCCGCCGGCGCCGCCACTCGCGCTGCTCTGTGACTTGGCAGCTGACGATGACGATGCACTAGACCTCGCTCTGGTGAGTAACGCTAGGTTCTGTGTGGGTGTAATTCTGACACCCGATGTGTAATGATTTCTTACAACATTAACATTGTTATGTTTGTAAAGTAATCATTCTATAAATTACGAAAATAATAAGTTTCTAAAATTACGTTGCAGTGGATTGGCGATGAAGTGGGAACTGACGGTACCGAGCGAGCCGAGGCGCTGGGGGCTGCCGTGCGAGCGCTCAGCGACCTCGTGGCGCGGCGCCGCCTCGCGCAGCACGCGCTGCTCGGCGCCGCGCTGCGCCTGCGCGTGCCCGCAGCGCCCGCGCTGCTCGCTGACCCCTCGGCGCCCGCACCCGCACTTACCATGGCGCTGGCGGCGCTGGGGCTGCTCATATTGGTGGCGGTGGCAGCAGCCCTCGTATTCTGGCTGCGACGACGTCGCGCCGCCGCCGCCGCCGAGCGGTCCCGACGTTGCGACGAGGAAAAGTCGAACAACTTACAAAACGAAGAGAACTTGCGGCGCTACGCGAACCCGCTCCGCGACGAGCCGGCGGCGGGCGCGGCGCGGCGGCCGGCGGACGAGCTGCCGCGCGCGCACTCGCTGTACAAGGCGCAGAACGCGGACGCGCGCAACGACACGCCGCCGCGCGACAAGGAGCTGACGAAGCGCGCGCTGCCGCCGCCCGAGCCGCCGCCCACGCGCCACGCGCCGCCCGAGCGCCTCACGGTGCTCGTGTGACGCCGCCGCTCTCTCTGTGATAGTGCCGCGCGCACGACATTAACTATTTATTGTTTTACGACATACATCGCCATTTTGTAAATATTGTATTTTATGTAAATAATGTTGATCCGTGTGAAAGCTTTGTACGTTTTGTGAGTGAAAAATGAAGTATTTTTGTTTGTAAAGGTTGTAAAGAGAAAATGACAAGTTGTTGTAATAAAAATAAACTGAGTTTATTCAATTGTTTTATTATCATATGCTCGAACGATGGTCATAGTCACAGTACTCACAGTCACAGTCATATAATATTATACCTTACTTTATTTTTATTTTCTTCTTTGGCTACCGAGTCTTCAATACGATGTTGTCGACTACACTGCCAGTGTCGGGTGGTGACGGCAGCTTAATGAACCGTCGAACTTAACTTTGAGGTAGTTTTTAGTAGTTAGTAGCTGAAAGGACACAGCAATTGGGTTAGTAAACATAAATATTAACAACTATTTTAACTACTGTATATGTACAGGGGTGAAGAAAATAGTTGAGGGGACGTACACAATACAGACAGATATATACATCATAGTTTAATCTCATTGTCATTAATAAATCTGCATAAACAATGGATTAATTTGGGGGAAAAGTGAGTTAAAAGGAGGTGGAAACTAATTGGAAGTGGGATTTGGATACTGGGGAGTTCTTTTCTTTATAATAGGTCAAAAGATTAAGAATTTAAGGGACACGAAAAAAACATATGATCTGAAACACCACACTGTTTCATCCTTGTGCTAACCGGGGGAGCTTAGAGTGCTTGGAAAACCAACGCCTCGGACGGATGCCGGACTGGACACCTGCACAGTAGGCTCCTTTACTTTTGGAAGTATCTACCTACACTGCAGCCCATGAATCAAAAAGCTTGTATGGTGTCGGCACATCCATCATACCCGTACACAACGTAGTGTTGACGTTCGACATCGTTCGAGGCCGCAAATTTGGCTAATGAGTCCGGACACTCGTTACCGCGTATGCCAGAGTGGCCAGGAATCCACGCGATCTCGATGTTTAGGCCATTATTGAAGCAGGAAAGATGAAGCGCCTTTATCTCAACAATCAAACTGCAGCAGCCAGCAAAAAGATCCACATTTTGTTTTTTAGAGCACAATGCACTTTTTTAGTCCACAGTTGAATTATTTTTAAGAAATGGAAATATCCAACATTGTACATTGTGTGGCAGCACTGGCAGAGTCGCCATGCAACGTGGAGCAATGACGGAGAGGTGTTAGTGTTAGGAATATTTTTAATTAAGTGTCTTAAGAACTAACTTACACTACTTACTTATAGGGCGAGGTGTCACACACACTACAGCAGGAGGGGAAATCCTTATGGAGACTTACACCTCCCCACGAATAGGGAGGTGTGAGTACCTACTGCCGGACTCTTATCGGCTAAAACCCCTCCTGCTGTGCCGAAGTGCTCCTCTGACGTGATGAGAGACCTTCATTACACATTTTATATTTACGGAATTTGAGCTGGGATCCATTTTGATATATATATATATAGATAGATAAAGGTGGCGTGAAGGTGGAACTGTTTGTTCCACCTTCACGCCGAAACAAACAAACTCACTTTCAGATTTATAATATTATTAGTATATTAGTATTAGTAAGGATAAGGATAATTGACGCTAATGTCGCGATATTCCTTAATATTTGTACCTAGCGCCACTTTTTGCCCTTCGATTGATATGCTATATTGAGGTTTGGCGCTTTCCGTCATCATCGTGCCGTGTTCACGCAAACGCTCCACCATGTGTAACATGTCTTTTAGAGACGTTTGCGTGGCCTTGTAGGACTTTCGACGAGATGGACTAAGCAGCGAGAACCTGTGTATAGCAAGCGAAGGACATCGTCTATGTTCCCGGCCGTTGTTTTTTCTCTGATCACGTCGCATGGGATGTTGCAGTTACCCAGCGATGACGGATGGAGTTCTTGACACCACGCGCGGGCCTCAGGAGGACCACCGGCGGCAACCCTCGGATACTTTTTATAAATATAAATATTGTTATCATATATAAATACTAAATACATATATAAATATATTGACGCTACTGTCTATATATTATGTCAATATGCGTACTTAGCGCCAATTACATTTGCCCTTCATTAGTTTCGCCACGTTGAGGTTTGGTGTTCTCCGTCATCGTCGTGCCGTTATCACGCAAACGTTTCACCATGTGTAACATGACTATTAGAGACGTGGCCTTGCAGGACTTTCGACGTAATGGTCTGAACTGCCAAAACCTATGCTCGCCAAGGGAAGTGCATCGTCATTGTTCCCGGTCCTGTGTGATTCTGACCACGTCTTTTTGTTGCTGGGCTTTCCCGCTGCCCTAAGCAGTTCTCTGCACCATCTGCACCATCGGCATTCCACCCTATTGGAGGTGACAGCGTTCAGAGTGGACACTGATCGGCGTCCGGACCACCGCAGCCAGGTACTTGCCATATATTTAAGTTTGCGCGGCTTCATATGAAGCTGAGCACGACTTATTTTGTACCTCGTCTGAAGGACGCAGTGATCCGAACAGCTGTCTTTTTCTTGCGCGTTAGTGCCTCCCACCAGTATTTCCTTGTTTTTATTAGGCCCCCACCAACGTGCCCTACTCTTGTAGGGGAAACTTTTCATAAGAGTATCGGTGCCTGGATCCAGTTTGACTGCCTGTGGGACGCCAAATACCACCTTAGCAATAAGTAACGGCCGCTCGGGCCAAGGCGTCCCACTTCCTACGGACAGGACAGTCTTGGGCGAAAATAGAGTGACCCGTGTTGGTTTCGCCATTTCTGTGGCAATTTATGCAGGTAGGACCAACCCCTTCAGCGGATCTAGGGCAATCCGCCTGGAGGTGTGGTCCCCCGCAACGGTTGCACGGGTCCACGTGTTCTGTGCAACTTTTCCGCCCATGGTCGTAGGACAGACACCGACTACATTGGACCAGCGGAGTCTGGTCTAATACCTTGACGTGCTGCAGGTCAACGTAAATTCTGCCAGCCGTGGTCAGCCTCTCCCACAACCGAGGTCAGACCTGGAGGACGACGTGGTTCTCGAGAGAGTTCCGCGCCTTCCTCTGGTACTTAATGGTCACGGCCGACTCCTCAGCTGCCAGACCCTGCAGCAGGCACGCGTTTTGCGTCTTAAGAGCGGCCTTTAAGTACTCGTCAGTGTTGTAGGTCCCGGACAATTACGAGTGGATTCCGCTGACGCGCGTTTTCCACCCGCAACTGCCCGTCGGTCCTGAGCTGCGCTGTCATCCTATCCGGCTCCTCCTTGCTGGTGCAGCTCAGCACCACCCTCTGGTACTTGACTTTTCGGACATTTTCCACCTGAAGGCCGCTCACCTTCGCGTTCAACGCCTGCCGGACTCGCCCCAAAACATCGCCGCTGGTTTCCATTGCGTCGCCGGAGGACACAACGATTGAGTGTTTTGGTCTTGCAACCCGCCCTGCACACTTCGGTTTCGACAGGACCTCCGCATAGGAGGGCGCTTCTGCCCTCATCTCGGAGACTTGTCTTTCGATCTCCCGGGTTGCAGACTTGAGCTCTTGCATCTCTGCAAGAAGCTCTACGCCCTTTCCGCTGTGGCCTTCGGCGACGGAGGCAGCATCCATACGCCGCCGATCAATGAGAGCTGCCTTCAAGTCCCCCATTTGCACGGTGGCCACCCTCAGGAGTTCACCGTGTTCCGCCATTTTTGTGAGGAGTTCGGCCTCTCTGTCCACCATTCTGGGGGCCTCCAGACCCGCAATATCTCCGACCTCAGGGAGTCGCTGGTGTTCGGACTCCTTCACCAGTTGGTAGAGGCGCTCAATGGCTAGTGTCGCCTGGGTCTTGATCTCCGTTTTTAGGTTTCTTGCAAGACCCAGTTGACACTTGGCCTGTTTCAGCCAGTACCGCGCCTCCACCGTCCGGTTCTCGAATGTTCGAGTTGGCTGAGGGGAATTGGGTGAGGATGCGAGCCCCGAGGACCTACGCTCTCGCGGTTTGGTGGGAGCCAGGTTGCGCTGGGCGCAACTCGGTGGGACCGGACCGTGCTGTTTATTTGCTGGCGTCTTTACGGTGTCGGGAAACAGACACCGTATCGCATTGGGGGGAGCCGGCGACTCAGGAGTGGTGTCGCACATATTAGCAGGAGAATGGAGCAGGATAAAGGGAGCACCTGGCTCTATATGCTGTATCCCTGTAAAGAGGGGATACAGATGTCAAAAATAATATTTTATCTTATTTTCGCGGAATTATCGCGGAGCTGAAATTATCGCGGTTAATGATCGAAATTATCGCGGAGCTGGTGCAGCGCACGGCGACGGAGGAGTCGCGGCAACTGCAGGCGCGGGTCGATCGGATACAGATGTCAAAAATAATATTTTCCCTGTAAAGAGGGGACTGTCTGTGATAAAATTAATGTCAACAAATGATTGGCCCTGTAAAGGGGGGATCAAGATTATAATGTAGTCAAATTTTAAATAAATTATAAATAAATTGTCAAATAAATAAATTAGTAATAAAGGTAAATAATAATTGGTCAAATAAAATAATTATAATCGGATTGAGTAAATAAGTAAAAAGCAGACTTAGATTAGGAACTCCGTTCAAACCAAAATTTGATCCTCTCGATATCGTCCGTCGATAGAAGTCATAAAAGCTTTTTCGATCGAGAAGAGCCTTTCTTGTCCCTATTAAAAATCGGATAACATAAATTTGAAAATTTATGTTATCCGATCGGGGCGTGCGATACGTCCGGAGTAGCGTCTCGGCGCGGGCCGTCCAACAGAGTGAAAATCCCGGGTCGGTTTCCTGAAATAATTTAACGTTTTGAATGAAAAACGAGTTTTTTCACCAAATTTTGGTCAATTGCGAGGATTTTTCGCGAAACGTCTGGGGTTATTGAGTCAAAAACCTATCCAAATCTTAGATTATAAGCTGCTGAAGCTGTATTAAAAATTTTGTCGCCCTAGGTCAAATATGAAAAAAGTAAAAAATTTTCGAATGAAATATTTTGGTCCAAAGTAACTTTAGGGGTGGAAATTAGTTCGGGGGTTGAGCCCTCGACTGTAAAAAGTACCGAAATAGTTATTGGGAGCTTAGAGGAGATGGTAAAAACTGAAAACTGCTCCGAAATCGGTTGTTTGGTTTCCAAAATATTTCGAATGTATGGAGAATTTGTTCGGTATAGGTGGATTCTGAGCAAACTTAATGTATGGAGAAACTGAAAACTTTAAATTTGAACATTTTTGTTATCCGATCGGGGCGTGCGATACGTCGGGAGAAGCGTCTCGGCGCGGGCCGTCCAACAGAGCGAAAATCCCGGATCGGTTTCCTGAAATAATTTAAAGTTTTGAATGAAAAACGAGATTTTTCACCAAATTTTGGTCAATTGCGAGGATTTTTCGCGAAACGTCTGGAGTTATTGAGTCAAAAACCTATCCAAATCTTAGATTATAAGCTGCTGAAGCTGTATTAAAAATTTTGTTGCCCTAGGTCAAATATGAAAAAAGTAAAAAATTTTCGAATGAAATATTTTGGTCCAAAGTAACTTTAGGGGTGGAAATTAGTTCGGGGGTTGAGCCCTCGACTGTGAAAAGTACCGAAATGGTTATTGGGAGCTTAGAGGAGATGGTAAAAACTGAAAACTGCTCCGAAATCGGTTGTTTGGTTTTCCAAAATATTTCCGGTTAGGTTAGGTTAGGTTAGGTTGGGGATCCCCCCGGTGCTCACCTTCCGGCTGGTGCAGGTGCTGACCGGACATGGGTGTTTCGGTCAATACCTGTGCCGTATTGCCGGGAGGGAGCCGACGGCGGTCTGCCACGAGTGTGGCTGCGTCGAAGATACGGCGCAGCACACTCTGGCAGAGTGCCCCCAGTGGGCATCGGAGAGGGCGAGCCTGGTGGCTGTTGTCGGTGCCGACCTCTCGCTGCCTGCCGTAGTCAGTGCTATGGTCGGTGGCCAGAGGTCGTGGGAGGCGATGGTCTCCTTCTGCGACGCAGTCATGTCGCAGAAGGAGGCGTCGGAGCGCGAGAGGGAGGACGATCCCCTCTCCTCCCCTCTCGTCATGCCGGGCTGGCGCAGGGCGGGTCGCGAACGAAGTGCGAAAGTACAGTTCTTGTGGCCCGCCCTCATGCGTGAGTGGCACACCCCGGGGTTTTTAGTGGGTTCGAGCCCCACATAACCCTGCCACGGCCCCGCGAGGCCGGGTATGCACGGCATTTTCCCCGGGCGAAAAAAAAAAAAAAAAAAAAAAAAAAGGTTGGGGATCCCCCCACAGTGCTGACTTCCTCGTAGTGATCCCCGGGCAACGCCGTGTCTGACCACCGTAACGGAGTGGCAGACCGGCGGCTAACGAGCGCTGTGAATTCGTACACTTTCCTTGCGGTGCAGTACGAATACGTCTTTTTCAATGTCGAAGCCTTTGCGGGACGCCTACGGGCGCTTCCTTACAAAACGCCCTTCTCAGGGCGAACCCAACGGCCCTTCTCAGGGCCAATCAAACGGCCCTTCTCAGGGCCAAACCGACATGTTGTCGGACGCTAGCCGCGCACCATCTGCGGCTAGCTTGTTTTGTCGGGCGGACGAGTTGTCGGACTGTGAGGAGTCCACAACCGAGTCGCAGGCGGCCACCAGCCGCTATGAACTAAAGCGGGCCTACGTAAGGCTCGAGTCGGACGACTCTTTGGAGTCGTTCGGCAAGACCAAACGAAAGGTCAAGGCCAAATCGAGTGCCCACGACGTGGGACTCGATGAGGCACAACGCCAATTAAGGGCGTCTCTGGCGCAAACCAGACGGGCGGAGGGGCAGAAGGACCTGGAGGAGAAGGTCGCTGCCAAAGAGCGCGCAACAAGCGCTTCTAGGTCCAGGGCCGGCTACGGGGCGTCCAACGTCCTGTACGCGGACCATTCGGTTGCTGAATTGGCACAAATGGCGTTGGAGGACAAGGAGGAGATAGTGGAGGTCGCCTCTAAGTCCTCAAACTTGAAAGGGACTTTCCAGAAAGCCCTCAAATGTCGTGCTGCCAGCATGCACGGCATTATCGCGGAGCTGGTGCAGCGCACGGCGACGGAGGAGTCGCGGCAACTGCAGGCGCGGGTCGATCGCCTTCAAGCCGAGGTCAGCGACCTCCACAAAAAACTGGCTGAAGCCACAGCTCCATCGGCCAGCAACGCGGTGGCAACAGGCCCTTCCTCTTTCTCCTCCTCCAACTTTGAGGATATAATCCGAAAGGTTATAATGGAGGAAAGGGCCTTCACCAGAGCCTGTTTTGCGGGCATTGAGGACCGGCTGTTGCCGGAGAAGCGCATCCGCCCTCCACTCGCGGCGGACAGAGCGCCATCTGCAACACTGCCACCGCCAGTAGTTGCAACCACCAGCGGACTGCCCCAGGCCCCAAAGCCTTCTAAGGGCAAAGGACGGGGCAAGACCACAAAGCCGGCGGCTCAAACTACGTCCAGCGCAAGTATAGCTGAGCCGGAAATGACCCTAACAGAGTCTTCAGTCGTAGCTCCCACCGAGACATGGACGGAGGTAGTGAAGCGAGGGAAGGGAAGGAAAGCGGCCTCCAAGCCCGCCGCTGCTACTTCCGCAGCCAAGAGGGCCCCTGCTGTTCCCACAGCAAAAGGGAGGAAACTGGCGGCTCCCAAAACGGCGGCGGTTACGGTGACCATCACCCCCGAGGCCGCCGAAAAGGGCGAAACATACGAGTCCGTATTGACGCGGGCTCGTGCCCATGCCGATCCCACCCAGCTGGGGATTGCGGCCGTCACTTGCCGCCGAACCCAAACCGGAGCTCGAATTTTCGAGTTTCCCGGGGCATCGGGTTCGCAAAATGCGGATCTCTTCGCAACAAAATTGCGCGAGGGCATCGCGGACGTGGCAAAGGTCGCCAGGCCAGTCAAGTCCGCGACTTTAGAGGTCACCAACTTGGATGACTCCGTCTCCAAGGAAGAAGTGGTGGCGGCCATTGCAGCAGCAGGAGGTTGCCCTGTCGAGTCGGTGCAAGGTCGAGTCATCAGGACTGGCCGGCGTGGCCTGGGTACAACCCGTGTGGACTGTCCAGTCACTGCAGCCAAGGCCGTCCTTGTTAAAACTAAGGGGCGGCTCCTGATTGGGTTCAGTTCAGCCGTGGTCCGGGCACTTGAAGAGCGACCCCTACGCTGCTTTAAGTGTTTCGGCATAGGGCACACCCGCACAATGTGTCCGTCCACGGTGGAGAGGGCGGACACCTGCTACCGCTGCGGGAAGCAAGGACACATGGCGGCATCCTGTGATGCTGTCACGCCGCACTGTGCAGTCTGTGCCGCTAGTGGTCGCCCGGCGAACCACGTGATGGCTGGGAGGAAGTGCAATCCCCCCACCAAGAAGGGTAAAATGCAGGTGCCAAGGCGACCTGCTGCTGCTGCTACCGCCACCGACACACTGGTCGCGGAAGCCGATGAGGGTGATGCGATGATTGAATAATGGGGCCCAGTCATCGCATCCTACAGGCCAACACCAACCACTGCAGAGCGGCCCAAGACCTGCTGGTGCAGTCTATGGCAGATTGGTTGGTGGACGTGGCGGTAGTCGCTGAGCCCTATACAATTCCTGACCGATGGTTGGGCGACAGGGACGGCCTCGTGGCAGTTGTGGTACGGCCTTTGTCAGACGCTCCTGCCCTCTCACTTTTAGAGAGAGGATCGGGATACGTGGCCGTCGCGTGGGGGGACTTAGCCCTAGTGGGCGTTTATTTCTCCCCAAATCGTTCGCTGCAAGATTTCGAGGACTTTCTCGGAGTCCTTGCGGCTGTCGTCGGCAGATTGACGCCCCGACAGGTCTCTGTGCTGGGGGACCTAAATGCCAAGTCGGAGACGTGGGGCAACCCGGCTACCGACGCCCGTGGGCGGGCGCTCGAGGCGTGGGCAGCCTCCTCTGGTCTCTCCCTTCTGAATAGGGGGAGAGTTCAAACATGCGTGCGGCGGCAGGGTGGGTCCATAGTGGACGTCACCTTTGCATCCCCATCGCTAGCCGCGCGTGTGGAGAACTGGCGGGTGGATATGGTGGAGACCTTGTCGGACCACCGATACGTGCGGTTCGAAATCTCCACCCAGAGCCGTCGGGGGAACTCTGCCTCGTTGGGCCGATCCCCCTTTCCTCGGTGGGCTCTCACCCGCCTAGACCGGGAGGCTGCAAAGGAGGCCGCGTTCCTGCAGGACTGGCTTTCGCCCCCTGCCGTCCTGAATGCAGACGTCGACGCCGCAGCGTCTCAACTGAGAGGGTCTCTGACCGAAGTGTGCAACTCCAGCATGCCTCGGTCTCGTCGCCCACCTCCAAACCGTGCTGTGTATTGGTGGTCGGAGGAGTTGGCGCAACTGCGGGCAGCGTGCATGGCGGCTAAACGCCAGTTCACGCGGAGCCGCCGTCGGCGGCGCCGAGACGAAACTGACGAGGACCGTCTGTACGAAGCGTACGTGGCGGCAAAGACGGCCCTCAAGTCAGCTATCGGTGCCGCCAAAGACTCAGCGAGAGCCGAGCTGCTGGAGTCCCTCGACGGAGATCCATTCGGGAGACCGTATAAGGCGGCGCGAAACAAATTGCGCCCCTCAGGTCCCCCGGTGACAGAGACCCTCGAGCCTTCGCTGCTGGATGAGGTGGTGCGTTCGCTTTTTCCGCGCCGGAACGCCGAGTTCTCCCCTCCAGCGATGAACCCCCCTCGGGGGAGGGCCCTAGCGGAAGAGGAGGAACAGGCTCCCACTGTCACGGACAGCGAGATCCACACGGCGTTGGTCCGCCTCCGGGCAAAGAAAACTGCCCCCGGCCCAGACGGCGTCCCTGCAAGGGTGGTGGCCATCGCTGCCTCTCAAATGGAGGAGCGGTTTCGGGACCTCTTCAGCGCGTGTCTCGCAACGGGGCGGTTCCCGAAACCTTGGAAGGAGGGGCAGTTGTGCCTGCTTCGTAAGCAGGGACGCCCAGCGGACTCCCCCTCGGCATACCGGCCCATCGTTCTGCTCGATGAGGTCGGCAAGATGTTCGAGGGGATCATCGCTGCGCGCCTCAACCGCCATTTGGCATGTGTGGGGCCGGACCTATCAGACGCCCAATACGGCTTTCGGGCTCAGCGGTCGACGGTGGACGCCTTAACCCGTCTCAAGGGCCAGGTTCAAGAGGCCGTAGAAGAAAGGGAAGGATTGTTGGCAGTGTCGTTCGACATTGCTAACGCATTTAACTCTGTCCCCCATTCCACCATCCTAGAGGCGCTCCGATTTCACGGAGTGCCTCAATATCTTCGGGGCCTCCTGGCCAACTACTTGGAGGATAGGTCCGTCCTCCTTGTTGATCGAGACGGGGAGGTGAGGCGCTACGCTGTGGATACCGGCGTTCCGCAGGGGTCGGTGTTAGGACCCCTCCTATGGAACGTCGGCTTCGACTGGCTCCTGCTTCACGACGGCGGCCAGCTTGGCATCGGCAGGCGGCTCCCTGGTTGCCGATAGGATCCGCCGTTTGGGACTGACGGTCGCACTGCATAAGACCGAAGCCGTGTTTTTCCACGGCCCGAGGCAGCGTCCTCCTCCTGACGCCCACATCTTTGTGGATGGCGAGAGGGTCGCAGTGGTGAGCCAGATGAAATATCTGGGCCTCATCTTGGACTGCAGGTGGCGCTTCAGCCCGCACTTCGCTGATCTGTCCAAGCGCCTTTTAAAAACGGCGAACGCCCTGTCGTGGCTCATGCCAAACCTGGGAGGGCCCAGCGCGCGATGCCGGCGTTTATATGCCGGCATACTCCGGAGCATGGCCCTTTATGGGGCTCCAGTTTGGGCGGACTCCCTGCGCAGGAGGGAGAACGCTACCGCCCTTCGCGTGCCCCAAAGGGCTATCGCCCAGCGGGTGGCGCGGGCCTACCGCACAGTGGGCTTTGCGGCGGCGTGCGCATTGGCGGGCACTCCCCCTTGGGAGCTCGAAGCGTGGGTGCTCGCCAGAGTATATGAATGGACAGCGGAGCGGCGGGCGCGAGGTGAGCGCCCGGCTCATGAGGTCCGGGAAACAGTGCGGCAGGAGGCCAAGGAGGCCATCGTCCTGCATTGGGCGGACGACCTCGCTGCTGCGGTCTTTGGGCGACGGACGCTGGACGCAATCGGGCCGGTCCTCCAGACCTGGCTCGAGCGGCCGTTCGGCTTTCTCTCCTTCCGTCTGGTGCAGGTGATGACAGGACATGGTTGTTTTGGGGCGTACCTGCACCGCATCGGGCGGGAGGAGAACCCGTCGTGCCACCATTGTGGTGCGACAGAGGACACGGTGCGGCACACACTCGAAGAGTGCCCATCGTGGTCCGAACCGCGTCAGACCCTGATCGCGGTTATTGGACGAAACCTCTCGCTCCCCTGCGTGGTACACGCAATGCTGGGAAGCGAAGAAGCATGGGCGGCAGTGGCCTCCTTCTGCGAATGCGTAATTTTGCAAAAGGAGGCAGCAGAGCGCGAGCGAGAGGAAGACGCCCTCGCTCCAGCGCTCCGACGGCGCAGACTTGGTAGGAGAAGACGGCAGTACAACCGCCTTCTCCCTCCCGGGGGTGAATAGCGGGTGCTAGGCGCGGGGGCGCCTACACCCGCATTGCACTATTCACCTTTCGCGGGACGGGAGCGGTTAGCACAGAACCGTTCCCGAGACCCCTCCCCGACACAGGGATGGGCGTGATATGGCCCGCCATGATATCATTGGCAGGCATAGCCGAGGGGGTCCTGGTCGTAAAGGTTCATCCGGTCTCCCAGACCCCCTCACACGGCGACGCTGGTGTGCTCCTGGGTTTTTAGTGGGTATGCCGGGCTTCTCCCGGAGAGTCCCACATATCCCTCCCGTCCCCCCACGGGAGGATGATACATAAAGTATTTTCCCAGGGTCAAAAAAAAAAAAAAAAAAAAGGTTAGGTTAGGTTAGGTTAGGTTGGGTTGGGGCGTGCCCCAAGTTGTGTTTTAAACCGGTCCGTGCAACCACGTCCTCGTCGTGCGCCCTGGACCCTGACCTGACCACCGTAACGGAGTGGGGCAGGCAGGTGACCAAGTGTTCACGGATTTACTTGGGGCGAACAGAGAGGTGACAGATCATGTCTGCTGGCTTGCCAGCTAGGGACGCCAAGGGGCGTTTCGCCCAGGGAGCCGACGGCGGTCTGCCACGAGTGTGGCTGCGTCGAAGATACGGCGCAGCACACTCTGGCAGAGTGCCCCCAGTGGGCATCGGAGAGGGCGAGCCTGGTGGCTGTTGTCGGTGCCGACCTCTCGCTGCCTGCCGTAGTCAGTGCTATGGTCGGCGGCCAGAGGTCGTGGGAGGCGATGGTCTCCTTCTGCGACGCAGTCATGTCGCAGAAGGAGGCGTCGGAGCGCGAGAGGGAGGACGATCCCCTCTCGCATCCGACGCGAAGACGGCGAACGGGACGGAGGAGGCGCGGGTATGCCCGCCTCCTTCCTCCTCCCTAGTAGCTAGTGGGGCAGGGGGCGGCCGGTCGGAGCAACCGGTAGCCCACGTCGCAGCGCCCCGAGAGGGGGCGGCATCCGCGGTGTGCGCGGGCGCCGCCCGCAGGAGAAGGAGCCCGGCGCTTCGTCATGCCGGGCTGGCGCAGGGCGGGTCGCGAACGAAGTGCGAAAGTACAGTTCTTGTGGCCCGCCCTCATGCGTGAGTGGCACACCCCGGGGTTTTTAGTGGGTTCGAGCCCCACATAACCCGGCCACGGCCCCGCGAGGCCGGGTATGCACGGCATTTTCCCCGGGCGAAAAAAAAAAAAAAAAAAAAAAAAAGGTTAGGTTAGGTTAGGTTGGGGATCCCCCCACTGTGCTGACTTCCTCGTAGTGATCCCCGGGCAACGCCGTGTCTGACCACCGTAACGGAGTGGCAGACCGGCGGCTAACGAGCGCTGTGAATTCGTACATTTTCCTTGCGGTGCAGTACGAATACGTCTGTTTCAATGTCGAAGCCTTTGCGGGACGCCTACGGGCGCTTCCTTACAAAACGCCCTTCTCAGGGCGAACCCAACGGCCCTTCTCAGGGCCAACCAAACGGCCCTTCTCAGGGCCAAACCGACGACGCGTTGTCGGAGGCTAGTCGCGCACCATCTGCGGCTAGCTTGTTTTGTCGGGCGGACGAGTTGTCGGACTGTGAGGAGTCAACAACCGAGTCGCAGGCGGCCACCAGCCGCTATGAGTTAAAGCGGGCGTATGTTAGGCTCGAGTCGGACGACTCTTTGGAGTCGTTCGGCAAGACCAAACGAAAGGTCAAGGCCAAATCGAGCGCCCACGACGTGGGACTCGATGAGGCACAACGCCAATTAAGGGCGTCTCTGGCGCAAACCAGACGGGCGGAGGGACAGAAGGACCTGGAGGAGAAGGTCGCTGCCAAAGAGCGCGCAACAAGCGCTTCTAGGTCCAGGGCCGGCTACGGGGCGTCCAACGTCCTGTACGCGGACCATTCGGTGGCCGAATTGGCACAAATGGCGTTGGAGGACAAGGAGGAGATAGTGGAGGTCGCCTCTAAGTCCTCGAACCTCAAGGGGACCTTCCAAAAGGCCCTTAAATGCCGTGCTGCTAGCATGCACGGCATTATAGCGGAGCTGGTGCAGCGCACGGCGACGGAGGAGTCGCGGCAGCTGCAGGCGCGGGTGGACCGCCTACAAGCCGAGGTCAGCGATCTTCATAAGAAGCTGGCTGAAGCCACGGCTCCATCGGCTAGCAACGCGACGGCTACAGGCCCTTCCTCTTTCTCCTCCTCCAACTTTGAGGATATAATCCGAAAGGTTATAATGGAGGAAAGGGCCTTCACCAGAGCCTGTTTTGCGGGCATTGAGGACCGGCTGTTGCCGGAGAAGCGCATCCGCCCTCCACTCGCGGCGGACAGAGCGCAATCTGCAGCACTGCCACCGCCAGTAGCTGCAACCACCAGCGGACTGCCCCAGGCCCCAAAGCCCTCTAAGGGCAAAGGACGGGGCAAAACCTCAAAGACGGCGGCTCCACCTACATCCAGCACGAGTGCAGCTGAGCCGGAAATGACCCAAACAGCTCCTCTGGGTCCGGAAAGGGACGTGTTGGAGTCTTCTGCCGTTGCTCCCACCGAAACATGGACGGAGGTGGTGAAGCGAGGGAAGGGAAGGAAAGCGGCCTCCAAGCCCGCCCCTGCTACTTCCGCAGCCAAGAGGGCCCCTGCTGTTCCCACAGCAAAAGGGAGGAAACTGGCGGCTCCCAAAACGGCGGCGGTTACGGTGACCATCACCCCCGAGGCCGCCGAAAGGGGTGAAACATACGAGTCCGTATTAACGCGGGCTCGTGCCCATGCCGATCCCGCCCAGCTGGGGATTGCGGCCGTTACTTGCCGCCGAACCCAAACCGGAGCTCGAATTTTCGAGTTTCCCGGGGCATCGGGTTCGCAAAATGCGGATCTCTTCGCAACAAAATTGCGCGAGGGCATCGCGGACGTGGCAAAGGTTGCCAGGCCAGTCAAGTCCGCGACTTTAGAGGTCACCAACTTGGATGACTCCGTCTCCAAGGAAGAAGTGGTGGCGGCCATTGCAGCAGCAGGAGGTTGCCCTGTCGAGTCGGTGCAAGGCCGAGTCATCAGGACTGGCCGGCGTGGCCTGGGTACAACCCGTGTGGACTGTCCAGTCACTGCAGCCAAGGCCGTCCTTGTTAAAACTAAGGGGCGGCTCCTGATTGGGTTCAGTTCAGCCGTGGTCCGGGCACTTGAAGAGCGACCCCTACGCTGCTTTAAGTGTTTCGGCATAGGGCACACCCGCACAATGTGTCCGTCCACGGTGGAGAGGGCGGACACCTGCTACCGCTGCGGGAAGCAAGGACACATGGCGGCATCCTGTGATGCTGTCACGCCGCACTGTGCAGTCTGTGCCGCTAGTGGTCGCCCGGCGAACCACGTATGGCTGGGAGGAAGTGCAATCCCCCCACTAAGAAGGGTAAAATGCAGGTGCCAAGGCGACCTGCAGCTGCAGCTACCACCACCACACCGGTCGCGGAAGCCGATGAGGGTGATGCGATGATTGAATA
This sequence comes from Spodoptera littoralis, assembly GCA_902850265.1. Classification (NCBI taxonomy): domain Eukaryota; kingdom Metazoa; phylum Arthropoda; class Insecta; order Lepidoptera; family Noctuidae; genus Spodoptera; species Spodoptera littoralis. The sequence continues at coordinate 13,924,411 of LR824547.2, forward strand.
ATGGGGCCCAGTCATCGCATCCTACAGGCCAACACCAACCACTGCAGAGCGGCCCAGACCTGCTGGTGCAGTCTATGGCAGATTGGTTGGTGGACGTCGCGGTAGTCGCTGAGCCCTACTCAATCCCCGACCGTTGGTTGGGCGACAGGGACGGCCTCGTGGCAGTTGCGGCACGGCCTTTGTCAGACTCCTCCCCTCTCGCTTTAGAGAGAGGATCGGGATACGTGGCCGTCGCGTGGGGGGACTTAGCCGTAGTCGGCGTTTATTTCTCCCCAAATCGTTCGCTGCAAGACTTCGAGGACTTTCTCGGAGTCCTTGCGGCTGTCGTCGGCAGATTGACGCCCGACAGGTCTCTGTGCTGGGGGACCTAAATGCCAAGTCGGAAACGTGGGGCAACCCGGCTACCGACGCCCGTGGGCGGGCGCTGAGACGTGGGCAGCCTCCTCTGGTCTCTCCCTTCTAAATAGGGGGAGAGTTACTACATGCGTGCGGCGGCAGGGTGGGTCCATAGTGGACGTCACCTTTGCCTCCCCATCGCTAGCCGCGCGTGTGGAGAACTGGCGGGTGGACATGGTGGAGACCTTGTCGGACCACCGATACGTGCGGTTCGAAATCTCCACCCAGAGCCGTCGGGGGAACTCTACATCGTCGGCCCGATCCCCCTTTCCTCGGTGGGCTCTCACCCGCCTAGACCGGGAGGCTGCAAAGGAGGCCGCGTTCCTGCAGGACTGGCTTTCGCCCCCTGCCGTCCTGAATGCAGACGTCGACGCCGCAGCGTCCCAACTGAGAGGGTCTCTGACCGAAGTGTGCAACTCCAGCATGCCTCGGTCTCGTCGCCCACCGCCAAACCGCGCTGTGTATTGGTGGTCGGAGGAGTTAGCGCAACTGCGGGCAGCGTGCATGGCGGCTAAACGCCAGTTCACGCGGAGCCGTCGTCGGCGGCGCCGAGACGAAACTGACGAGGACCGTCTGTACGAAGCGTACGTGGCGGCAAAGACGGCCCTCAAGTCAGCTATCGGTGCCGCCAAAGACTCAGCGAGAGCCGAGCTGCTGGAGTCCCTCGACGAGATCCATTCGGGAGACCGTATAAGGCGGCGCGAAACAAATTGCGCCCCTCAGGTCCCCCGGTGACAGAGACCCTCGAGCCTTCGCTGCTGGATGAGGTGGTGCGTTCCTTGTTTCCGCGCAGGAACGCCGAGTTCTCCCCTCCAGCGATGAATCCCCCTCGGGGGATGGCCCTAGTGGAAGAGGAGGAAGAGGCCCCCGCTGTCACGGACAGCGAGATCCACACGGCGTTGGTCCGCCTCCGGGCAAAGAAAACTGCCCCCGGCCCAGACGGCGTCCCTGCAAGGGTGGTGGCCATCGCTGCCTCCCAAATGGAGGAACGGTTTCGGGACCTCTTCAGCGCGTGTCTCGCAACGGGGCGGTTCCCGAAACCTTGGAAGGAGGGGCAGTTGAAAGAAAGAAAGAAAGAAAAAGCATTTATTTGGCACATGGCACACAAACAAAGATTATGAAAAAAAAAAAAAAAAAATACAAAAAAAAAATACAAGTACATACTTACACAAATACATAATATCAAAAGGAAACATAAAAGCATAAAGAAGATAGTAAAAATCATCAAAATATATGAAAATAATGTACATACAAACAAATTAAATACACAAAAAAAAACACCATAATATAAATAATATGATACTGCGTGTGCACATGTCAAAAGGGCCTCCACCTCAGCATATAGTTGAGCATTCCTGCCCAACGCTGATTTTCAGGTGGCACCCTGCAGTGACTCACGGACGGCGGTACCGCCCCTCAATAAGGAAAAGAAAATAGATTTAAATATGAGATTAAATAGATAATATAAATTCTGCAGACTATGTGTGCATATGTGTATGCGTGCGTATGTGTGTGAAAAGTTGTGATTAGAAAAATGTATAGATCAAATAGTAAAAGTAAATACAAACAAAAATGTAAGAATGCATTTATAAGAGACCAAGATATAAGACTTCAAGACTTATGTAAATACGAACAAAAATGTAAAGATGCACTTTCTATATTTACTCTTTTTTCAATTAACTGAGGGTATTACATACTTTCTGGCTGCCAAACAAGCACTATTCCAGTGACAACCCTGCTGAGCTCTGGTTCATTTCGACGCGTACCCACAAAGATACAGTTGCCTTCCACTGACCACCGGACACAAAACTCCGGCAGCAAAGTTTACTTGTGGCCACAGTTAAAAACTTAAAAACAACATTAAACTGTCAAACACCAAGCGGTCACCGGCGACCGCAACCCATCGCTCTATAATTGTGTCTATAATGACGGTACTCGACGAGTCAAACCAATGGCGAAGCACCAGCAGTACAACACGGCGAGCTCCCACATAAAACGCATAGACGTCCAAGTTAGCATATAATAGTAAGTATACTTTTATTGTATTGAAATAATGAATTGAAATTAGATAAAGGATTTGTCAATATTTATGTCGTTAAATTTAATTTGGGATGTCAAAATAAAAGTTTTTAATTTTAACCTAAACGTGTTTTTATTGTTCAGATCTCTAATTGGTGGTGGAATATTATTCCAACATTTGGAAGCCGCATAACGGAAGCTGCCGCGAAAAGCTGCAGTTCTATGCTGAGGAATGGCGAGCTGCTGAGCACAACGCCTACCCTCACGCTCCCGGTGACTGTTAACCCATGCAAACCTAGAGTACAGGTATGGAGGACACCTGAGTTTTATCACGTCGAACATAAGACAGGCGAGATGAAGTTTACGGCGCGACTTCATTTTTAAAACATTATGTTTGTTTAAAAATGGTGTAATATGACTTCTTGGTGGAACATTGTAGCAAAATCGCGCACAAGCATTCTGTACTCTCTGTATTAATCTCCCGGTGCGTGCTAAGAGCCTGGGGCCTATAACGGTATCTGCATAGTTTAATTTTGACAGAACCAAACTCTCCAACCGCACACGCAGTTCCTCGCATAAGTAGGGTCGTATTTATATAAAATCTTTAAACGATAGAAGCAACTTCTTACACAGTCCGAAATAAAACGTTCAAACCTTAAACCTTCATCCAATACAAGGCCCAAGTTTCTTGCCTCACTTACTCGTTCTACATTTTGACCTTTTACATTAATGCTTACGGAAGTGCTCAGTGGAATCTTGTGTAATAAGCCTGGCGTGCCAAAGATCATAAATTTGGTTTTAACTGGATTTAGTATTAAAGCATTATTTTCCGACCATTCGAATATACCCTCCAGATCTTTGTTTATTTTTTTGATTGCAGACTCATAGTCTTGAGGTTTGAAAGACAAATATATTTGTAGGTCATCAGCGTAAATATGGTATTGACAATGCTTAATTTCATTTATTATGTCCGCGGTATATGTGATAAATAATGTGGGGCCTAGAATTGAGCCCTGTGGCACGCCTTTCATTAGGGGAGTCGTTTGTGACTTATTAATATTACCCTTTTGGTCTCGTAATTCGACGTATTGGGCACGGTTGCTGAGGTAGCTGTTAAACCATCTCACAGTTGGAGTATCAAAGCCATAAAAAGCCAGCTTCGATAACAAGAGCGTTAGATTTATGGCATCGAAAGCCCTTGAGTAGTCTAATAATACCAAGATGGTACAGAAACCACTGTCCCGTGCAGCCAGTATGTTGTCAGTGACATCAAGCAAAGCTGACATCGTGCCACGACCCTTCCTAAAACCTGATTGTAATTCAGGAAGAATGGCATTTGCCTCCAGATATTTGTCAGCTGTTGTTAACCACCCCTCCAGCACCTTAGATAACAGGGGCAGAAGGCTAATGGGTCTAAGATCGGTCAAATCGGTAGGGAACTTTTTTTTGGTATCGGGCGTACAGCTGCCAGTTTCCAATCGTCAGGAAAGGTTGAGGTGGTGATTGAAGTATTTATAATATTTGTTAAGTATGTCAAGGTGTAGGGTAGCGTCATAATAAACATATTGAGAGCAATACAATCATGCCCCTCGGCATTCGATGTGAAACCTTTAATAATTTTAATAACATCACTGTCATCAACTGTCCGTAGTCTAAAGGTACTATCGGTGAATCGGTGAAACTCATACTCATACTCAACTCAGTTGTGCTTGCTCCGCAAACAGGGACGCCCGGCGGACTCCCCCTCGGCATATCGGCCCATCGTTCTGCTCGATGAGGTCGGCAAGATGTTCGAGGGGATCATCGCTGCGCGCCTCAACCGCCATTTGGCATGTGTGGGGCCGGATCTGTCAGACGCCCAGTACGGCTTTCGGGCTCAGCGGTCGACCGTGGACGCCTTAACCCGCCTCAAGGGCCAGGTTCAGGAGGCCGTAGAAGAAGGGGAAGGACTGTTGGCTGTGTCGTTCGACATAGCCAACGCATTCAACTCCGTCCCCCATTCCACCATCCTAGAGGCGCTCCGATTCCACGGAGTGCCTCAATACCTTCGGGTCCTCCTGACCAACTACTTGGAGGATAGGACCGTACTCCTTGTAGATCGAGACGGGGAGGTGAGGCGCTACGCCGTGGAGACCGGCGTTCCGCAGGGGTCGGTGTTAGGACCCCTCCTATGGAACGTCGGCTTCGACTGGCTCCTGCGGGGAACGCTCCTCCGAGGGACGAGTGTCATCTGTTACGCGGACGACACTTCCTCACTGCCCGCGGGAGCTTTACGACGGCGGCCAGCCTGGCGTCGGCGGGTGGCTCCTTGGTTGCTGATAGGATCCGCCGTTTGGGACTGACGGTCGCACTGCATAAGACCGAAGCCGTGTTTTTCCACGGCCCGAGGCAGCGTCCTCCCCCTGACGCCCACATCTTTGTGAATGGCGAGAGGGTCGCAGTGGTGAGGCAGATGAAATATCTGGGCCTCATCCTGGACAGCAGGTGGCGCTTCAGCCCGCACTTCGCTGATCTATCCAAGCGCCTTTTAAAAACGGCGAACGCCCTGTCCTGGCTCATGCCAAACCTGGGAGGGCCCAGCGCGCGATGCCGGCGTCTATATGCCGGTATACTCCGTAGCATGGCCCTTTATGGGGCCCCAGTTTGGGCGGACTCCCTGCGCAGGAGGGAGAACGCCACCGCCCTTCGCGTGCCCCAAAGGGCTATCGCACAGCGGGTGGCGCGGGCCTACCGCACAGTGGGTTTTGCGGCGGCATGCGCACTGGCGGGCACTCCCCCTTGGGAGCTCGAAGCGTGGGTGCTCGCCAGAGTGTACGAGTGGACGGCGGAGCGGAGGGCGCGAGGAGAGCGTCCGGCTCATGAGGTCCGGGAAGCAGTGCGGCAGGAGGCCAAGGAGGCCATCGTCCTACATTGGGCGGACGACCTCGCCGCTGCAGTCTTTGGGCGACGGACGTTGGACGCAATCGGGCCGGTCCTCCAGACCTGGCTCGAGCGGCCATTCGGATTTCTCTCCTTCCGTCTGGTGCAGGTGATGACAGGTCACGGTTGTTTTGGGTCGTACCTGCACCGCATCGGGCGGGAGGAAAACCCGTCGTGCCATCATTGTGGTGCGACAGAGGACACGGTGCGGCACACACTCGAAGAGTGCCCATCGTGGTCCGAGCCGCGTCAGAACCTTGTCGCGGCGGTCGGACTAGACCTCTCACTCCCCTGCGTAGTACGCGCAATGTTGGGGAGCGAGGAAACATGGGCGGCGATGGCCTCCTTCTGCGAATGCGTCATATCGCAAAAGGAGGCGGCAGAGCGTGAGAGGGAGGAAGATGCCCTCGCCCCTGCGCTTCGACGACGTAGAGTCGGTAGGAGAAGACGGCAATACAACCGCCTTCTCCCTCCCGGGGGTGAATAGCGGGTGGTAGGCGCGGGGGCGCCTACATCCGCATTGCACTATTCACCTTTCGCGGGACGGGAACGGTTGGCACACGACCGTTCCCGAGACCCCTCCCCGACACAGGGAGGGGCGTGATATGGCCCGCCATGATATCATTGGCAGGCATAGCCGGGGGTCCTGGTCGTAAAGGTTCATCCGGTCTCCCAGACCCCCTCACACGGCGACGCTGGTGTGCTCCTGGGTTTTTAGTGGGTATGCCGGGCTTCTCCCGGAGAGTCCCACATATCCCTCCCGTCCCCCCACGGGAGGATGATACATAAAGTATTTTCCCAGGGTCAAAAAAAAAAAAAAAAAAAAAAAAAAAAGGTTAGGTTAGGTTTTTTTTTTTTTTTTTTTTTTTAGATATATGTGCCAAAGTGCTCCTCTGACATGATCAGAGACCTTCATTTGACTTCATATATTACGGCATTTAGACTGGGATCCATTTTGATTTATATAAATAGATAGATAAATAAATGGTTTATATATATAGTTTATAATAAATACATATAGAATACAAGTAATGATACAACATAATTATAACATAATATTTGACGCTAATGTCGCAATATTCTTTAATATTTGTACCTAGCGCCACTTTCTGCCCTTCGCTTGATACGCTATATTGAGGTTCGGCGCTTCCCGTCGTCGCCGTGCCGTGTTCACGCAAACGCTCCACCATGTGTAACATGTCTTTTAGAGACGTTTGCGTGGCCTTCTAGGACTTCCGACGAGATGGTCTAAGCAGCCAGAACCTGTGTTAGTCAAGCGAAAGACGTCGTCTCCGTTCCCAGCTTTTGTTTGGTCTCCGATTACGTCGCATTGGTTGTTGCAGGTATCCAGCGGCGACAGCGGGAGTTTTTGATACCACATGCGGGCCGCACGAGGACCAGCAGCGGCAATCCGTGGATTCTTTATACCTCGATATTTGGACCGCAACGGCGAGGTTCTTCTTTTTATTATAAGTTTGTCCATTTCCTTATGAAGATGAATCCCATTTATTTTCTTCAGTTCCACGCCGCTGCGATCTGAGTCATTTTTATTTCCGTCCGGCATGCTATTCGCCGCCCGTCCACGTGCCCCCAGTATACCCATGCCACCGGCAAATGATGTCTTGCCACCGTCAGGCGCCCGCAAACGTACCCTAATCATCCTGCAGGGGAATCTTTTCACATGTGTGTCGGTGCCTGGATCCAGTTTGACTGCCTGTGGGACGCCAAATTCCACCTTAGCAATAACTGACGGCCGCTCGGGCCAAGGCGTCCCACTTTTTGCGGACAGGGCAGTCCTGGGCGAAAATAGAGTGGCTTGTGTTACCTTGTCCATCTCTCTTGCAGTTAATGCAGGACGGTCCCACCCCTTCGGTGGAGCTAGGGCAATCCGCCTGGAGGTGAGGCCCCCCGCAGTGGTTGCACAGGTCCACCTTCTCTGTGCAGCAGGTCAAATAAATCATAGGTATAATTTGTCAAAATTAATAATAATTATCAGTTTTAAAATTTGTCAGTTTGAAGCTAAAATTGGACTTTCAAATAGAATCTATATCCAAAGTACACGTCAGACGTGGCGGAAACCAAGAAAAATTTGGTAAGTTAGTTGTCGTCCGTCCGAATCGACGATAAAAATTTATTGGGTCCACAAAAGGTTTCGTCCAACTGAGTGAAAATCCCGGGTCGGTTTCTTCGAATCGAAAGGTTAATACAGTTTAAATTTCCAAAATCGTACCCACTTCACTTGAAAACAATCACTATAAGAATCACTTTATCGAATTTTTGTTAACGATCACTCACGTTCACAAATTGTCCACAAACACGTAAAATTTAACAGCGCACAGAAGGAGATATGTCGTACCGAAACAAAAATAATTTTATTTTTCCGATCGCAACGCAGAGCAACACACGTCCGACCGCGGCGGTGGCTGGCGCGAGACTGGTTAGGTTAGGTTAGGTTAGGTTAGGTTCCCCTGTGTGGGCATTAGACTTGACGGCCAACACTCTCGCTATTCTGAAAAAACCGCAGAGGGTGATGGCTGTCAGAGTCGTCCGCGGGTATCGCACGATTTCCTACGAGGCGGCTTGCGTCCTGGCCGGATCCCCGCCCTGGGACCTAGAGGCGAAAGTACTCGCGTCACTATACCGATGGCGCGAGGAAGAGCGGACACGGGGCTCGAGGCCGGTGCAGCGCCAAATCGAGCGGCGCCGAGAGGAGCTCCGTCAGGTCTTGGTGGCGGAATGGCGGCAAAGGCTTTTGCGCCCCACCGCCGGCCTCGCTACCGTCGAGGCGATCCGGCCAGTACTCGACGACTGGCTTGGGAGGAAGCACGGCTCCCTGTCGTTTAGAGTGACGCAGTGCTGTCGGGCACGGCTGCTTCGGCAAGTACCTGTGCCGCATAGAGAGGGAGCCGGACGCCCGGTGCCACCACTGCGTCCATTGCGGGGAGGACACGGCGCAACACACGCTCGCCGAGTGTGTAGCTTGGAGGAGCAGCGCCGTGTCCTCAGAAATGAAGTAGGAAGCGATCTGTCGCTGCCGGCCGTAGTGCGGAAGATGGTGACAGCGCAGAGTCGTGGGACGCGGTGGTGTCTTTCTGCGAGGATGTGATGTCGCAGAAGGAAACTGCGGAACGGGAGAGGGAGATCCTACTGACTTCCTTTCCCAACCGCAGAAGGCGCACCGGGTGTAGGAGAAGGGCCGACAACGCCCTCTTCCGGCCCCCATAAATGGGTCCAGGGGCGAAGGACTTGGGGAAGTCCTCGCCCCCGACTTCAAAGACCCGAGTCGAAGGCGCGCGCGGGTGTCGGCGTGCGCCTTTGAGGCGATGCACGTGGTGCACTGCTCCGTGCAGGTGACGGGGCCCTGACATACGGGCCGGCACTGTAATGCGGGGCTGCGGATGAATTTGGACTCCCGTGGCCCCGCACGCACGTGTGAGGAGACACTGGGGTGGTTTTAGCCGGTAAGAGTCCGGCACACCCCTCCGCCTTTCCCCAGGCGGAGGCAGTCCATGAGGATTTCCCCCCATAAAAAAAAAAAAAAAAAAAGGTTAGGTTAGGTTGGGGCGTCGCAGAGGGTCATGGCGCAGCGGGTCATACGGGGTACCGTACGGTGGGGCACGAGGCGGCCTGCCTCTTGGCCGGTCTCCACCGTGGGACCTCGAGGCGGAGGTCCTCGCGGTCGTCTACGCGAGGAAGGCGGAGACCAGGGCCTGCGGTCGGGCCGCCCCGTTCGAGGTGGTCGAGCGGTGGCGGCGTGAGGCGCGACGGGCCCTCCTCGTGCGGTGGAGTGGCGCCTCCAGGCGCCCACGGGGCGTCGTCAGGCTCGTGGAGCGGTCCGCCCGCATCTTCGGAAATGGGTGGACCGTAAACGGGGGGCTCACCTTCCGGCTGGTGCAGGTGCTGACCGACGTGGGTGTTTCGGTCAATACCTGTGCCGTATTGCCGGAGGGAGCCGACGGCGGTCTGCCACGAGTGTGGCTGCGTCGAAGATACGGCGCAGCACACTCTGGCAGAGTGCCCCCAGTGGGCATCGGAGAGGGCGAGCCTGGTGGCTGTTGTCGGTGCCGACCTCTCGCTGCCTGCCGTAGTCAGTGCTATGGTCGGCGGCCAGAGGTCGTGGAGGCGATGGTCTCCTTCTGCGACGCAGTCATGTCGCAGAAGGAGGCGTCGGAGCGCGAGAGGGAGGACGATCCCCTCTCGCATCCGACGCGAAGACGGCGAACGGGACGGAGGAGGCGCGGGTATGCCCGCCTCCTTCCTCCTCCCTAGTAGCTAGTGGGGCAGGGGGCGGCCGGTCGGAGCAACCGGTAGCCCACGTCGCAGCGCCCCGAGAGGGGGCGGCATCCGCGGTGTGCGCGGGCGCCGCCCGCAGGAGAAGGAGCCCGGCGCTTCGTCATGGCGCAGGGCGGGTCGCGAACGAAGTGCGAAAGTACAGTTCTTGTGGCCCGCCCTCATGCGTGAGTGGCACACCCCGGGTTTTTAGTGGGTTCGAGCCCCACATAACCCGGCCACGGCCCCGCGAGGCCGGGTATGCACGGCATTTTCCCCGGGCGAAAAAAAAAAAAAAAAAAAAAGGTTAGGTTGGGGCGTGCCCCAAGTTGTGTTTTAAACCGGTCCGTGCAACCACGTCCTCGTCGTGCGCCCTGGACCCTGACCTGACCACCGTAACGGAGTGGCAGGCAGGTGACCAAGTGTTCACGGATTTACTTGGGGCGAACAGAGAGGTGACATATCATGTCTGCTGGCTTGCCAGTTAGGGACGCCAAAGGGCGTTTCCTTAAAAAAGGCCCTTCTCAGGGCCAACCTCCGGCGCAGGTTTCTGACGAGTCAGACACTTCTGACGCATCAGGAATAAGGCCGTCGAACGCCAGTCCGTCTGGCGCGAGCTCGAGCTCGAAGGCGGCGGCGGCAGCGGTGAGACCCGCAAAAAGGGATCGCCGCGTGGATTCGGGGGAGAGCGGGGAGAGCTCAAGTAACGAGCCTCCCCAAGCAAAGATCCCGTCGGGTGGCCGCACGTCTTTTGGTCTGTCGGACGCCAGAAGGCAGATGCAGGAGCGCGAGGCTCTTGATCTCGCGCAGGACGACGAGCTGGCCTTAAGAGCCGATGATATGGCGCAGGCGCGACAAGTCTGCGCCGAAATCATCGCGGCCTCTGGTGAGAGGTCCGCTACTTCCGAGGACACCACAAGTGTCCTCGAGACGAAGGCCGTGCAGGGCCTCGATGTTGTCTTGGACGTGATTCGCAAGTCCAAGAACATCAAGGGGACCTGCACAAAGGCCATCAAGGAGGCTGTGGAGTGCGTGCGCACGGCAGTGGAGGGCCTCGCGCGAAGGAGCGTCACGGAGGAGACGCTCCAATTGCAGGCTGACCTCAACAGGATGAGGGCGGAGGTAGCAGTCCTCCGTAGGAATACGGAGGCTCTAAACTCCGAGTTGGAGAGGGTCCGGGCGGCTCCATCCGCCTCGTCGGCCTCGGAGGAGACTCACCTAGAGGCGGTGACACGTAGTGTCATCGACCGGGTGGGCAAGATGTTGGACGCCAGGTTCGCGGGTATTGAGGATCGCCTCATGCCCGCAAGGATCATGCGTCCACCGCTGGCGGCCACATCAAGGCCGTCCTATGTCGCGGTGGCGGCTGGCCCGGCGGCCGGCCCTGCTCCCAAGCCGGCAAATCGCCCGGCAAAGGCTGCCCGAGCCTTGCCGGCCCCGCAGCCCGCAAGGAACGCACGAGCGGCACCTCCTCCTGCCGGCCCTGCCGGCGCTCCGGCGAGCACCGCGCCCTCCCCGCGGCGTTCGGCTGGTCCCACCACCTCCTCAGGAGAGGGTGGACCACGGTTGTAGGCAAGAAGAAGAAGCCGAAGAAGAAAACCAAAAAGTCGGCGGCCGCGAACGCGTCGGGGCCTCCGCGGCGGAAAAAAGCACCAAAGCTACCGGGTGCCTCTCTATATACGCCAGGTTATCGGGACGTACCTGCGGGGCAGATGCGTCCTGTATAGGGGCGGGGACGGTGTTGTCCGGCGGAGGGAGGCTCAGTGCGGTGTTCCACAGGGTTCGGTCTTAGGACCGCTCCTGTGGAACATCGGCTACGACTGGGCGCTGAGGGGGAGTCTGCCCCCGGGTGTGCGTGTCGTCTGCTATGCGGACGATACGCTTATCCTAGCAAAGGGGGCGGAATACCGGGAGGCGGCGCGGCTCGCCTCCGCCGGATCCCTAATGGTGGTGGCACGGGTCCGGCGGTTGGGCCTGAAGGTGGCGCTGGAGAAGACCGAGGCCCTGTGCTTTTACGGGCCTCGAAAAAAGCCTCCAGCGGGGGCCACCATTATGGTGGACGGAGCCGCGATCGAGGTCGGGTCCAGGATGAAGTATCTTGGACTCGTCCTCGACAGACGATGGGACTTCCGGGAGCATTTTCGACTGCTCGCCCCGAAACTCATCGGGACGGCAGCCGCTCTCGGAAGTCTCCTGCCGAACGTGGGAGGGCCGAATGTGGGGTGCCGCCGCCTCTATATGGGGGTGGTGCGCTCCATGGCTCTCTACGGTGCCCCCATCTGGGTCGACGCGCTGTCGGCCCAGAACAGGGCCCAGCTGCGCCGCCCGCAGAGGGTCATGGCGCAGCGGGTCATACGGGGGTACCGTACGGTGGGGCACGAGGCGGCCTGCCTCTTGGCCGGGTCTCCACCGTGGGACCTCGAGGCGGAGGTCCTCGCGGTCGTCTACGCGAGGAAGGCGGAGACCAGGGCCTGCGGTCGGGCCGCCCCGTTCGAAGTGGTCGAGCGGTGGAGGCGTGAGGCGCGACGGGCCCTCCTCGTGCGGTGGGAGTGGCGCCTCCAGGCGCCCACGGCGGGCGTCAGGCTCGTGGAGGCGGTCCGCCCGCATCTTCGGAAATGGGTGGACCGTAAACGGGGGGTGCTCATTCCGGCTGGTGCAGGTGCTGACCGGACATGGGTGTTTCGGTCAATACCTGTGCCGTATTGCCGGGAGGGAGCCGACGGCGGTCTGCCACGAGTGTGGCTGCGTCGAAGATACGGCGCAGCACACTCTGGCAGAGTGCCCCCAGTGGGCATCGGAGAGGGCGAGCCTGGTGGCTGTTGTCGGTGCCGACCTCTCGCTGCCTGCCGTAGTCAGTGCTATGGTCGGCGGCCAGAGGTCGTGGGAGGCGATGGTCTCCTTCTGCGACGCAGTCATGTCGCAGAAGGAGGCGTCGGAGCGCGAGAGGGAGGACGATCCCCTCTCGCATCCGACGCGAAGACGGCGAACGGGACGGAGGAGGCGCGGGTATGCCCGCCTCCTTCCTCCTCCCTAGTAGGTAGTGGGGCAGGGGGCGGCCGGTCGGAGCAACCGGTCGCCCACGTCGCAGCGCCCCGAGAGGGGGCGGCATCCGCGGTGTGCGTGGGCGCCGCCCGCAGGAGAAGGAGCCCGGCGCTTCGTCATGCCGGGCTGGCGGCAGGGCGGGTCGCGAACGAAGTGCGAAAGAACAGTTCTTGTGGCCCGCCCTCATGCGTGAGTGGCACACCCCGGGGTTTTTAGTGGGTTCGAGCCCCACATAACCCGGCCTCGGCCCCGCGAGGCCGGGTATGCACGGCATTTTCCCCGGGCGAAAAAAAAAAAAAAAAAAAAAAAAAAAAGGTTAGGTTAGGTTAGGTTTTTTTTTTTTTTTTTTATATAAACAGCAGGAGGGAAAATCCTCATGGAGACTCACACCTCCCCACGTATAGGGAGGTGTGAGTACTGCCGGACTCTTACCGGCTAAAAACCCTCCTGCTGTGCCAAAGTGCTCCTCTGACATGATCAGAGACCTTCATTTGACTTGATATATTACGGCATTTAGACTGGGATCCATTTTGATTTATATAAATAGATAAATAAATAGTTTATATATATAGTTTATAATAAATACATATAGAATACAAGTAATGATACAACATAATTATAACATAATATTTGACGCTAATATCACAATATTCATTAATATTTGTACCTAGCGCCACTTTCTGCCCTTCGCTTGATACGCTATATTGAGGTTCGGCGCTTCCCGTCGTCGCCGTGCCGTGTTCACGCAAGCGCTCCACCATGTGTAACATGTCTTTTAGAGACGTTTGCGTGGCCTATTAGGACTTCCGACGAGATGGTCTAAGCAGCCAGAACCTGTGTTAGTCAAGCGAAAGACGTCGTCTCCGTTCCCAGCTTTTGTTTGGTCTCCGATTACGTCGCATTGTATGTTGCAGGTATCCAGCGGCGACAGCGGGAGTTTTTGATACCACATGCGGGCCGCACGAGGACCAGCAGCGGCAACCCCTGGATTCTGTATACCTCGATATTTGGACCGCAACGGCGAGGTTCTTCTTTTTATTATAAATTTGTCCATTTCCTTATGAAGATGAATGCCATTTATTTTCTTCAGTTCCACGCCGCTGTGATCTGAGTCATTTTTATTTCCGTCCGGCATGCTATTCGCCGCCCGTCCACGTGCTCCCAGTATACCCATGCCACCGGCAAATGATGTCTTGCCACCGTCAGGCGCCCGCAAACGTACCCTAATCATCCTGTAGGGGAATCTTTTCACATGTGTGTCGGTGCCTGGATCCAGTTTGACTGCCTGTGGGACGCCAAATTCCACCTTAGCAATAACTGACGGCTGCTCGGGCCAAGGCGTCCCACTTTTTGCGGACAGGGCAGTCCTGGGCGAAAATAGAGTGCCTTGTGTTACCTTGTCCATCTCTCTTGCAGTTAATGCAGGACGGTCCCACCCCTTCGGCGGAGCTAGGGCAATCCGCCTGGAGGTGAGGCCCCCCGCAGTGGTTGCACAGGTCCACCTTCTCTGTGCAACTTTTTCGCCCATGTCCGTAGGCCAGACACCGACTGCACTGGACCAGCGGAGACTGGTCGAACACCTTGACGTGCTGCAGGTCGACGTAGATTCTGCCAGCCGAGGTCAGCCTCTCCCACATCCGAGGTGAGACCTGGAGGACGACGTGGTTCTCGAGAGAGTTCCGCGCCTTCCTCCGGTACTTAATGGTCACGGCCGACTCCTCGGCCGACAGGCCCTCCAGCAGGCGCGCGTTCTGCGTCTTAAGAGCGGCCTTTATATCCTCGTCTGTATTGTAGGCCAGAAGGTCACGGACAATTACGAGTGGATTCCGCTGTCGTGCGTTTTCCACCCGCAACTGCCCGTCGGCCCTGAGCTGCGTCGTCATTCTCTCCAACTCCTCTTTGCTACCGCAGCTCAGTACCACCCTCTGGTCCTTGACTTTTCGGACTTTGTCAAGCTTAAGGCCACTCACCTTCGCGTCCAGCGCCCGCCGGACTCGACCCACAACGTCAGCGCTGGTCTCCATGGTGTCGCCGGAGGACACAACGACTGAGTGCTTTGGTCTCGCGACCCGCCCTGCACTCTTCGGTTTGGACAGGACCTCCGCGTAGGAGGGCACTTCTGCCCTCATCTCGGAGACCTGTCTCCCGATCTCCCAGGTCGCGGACTTGAGCTCCTGCACTTCTGCGAGAAGCTCCTGGCCGCTGCGTCCCTCGGCTACAGGCGCCGCGTTCATCCTCAGCTGGTCCTCCAATGCCAATTTCAACTCCCCTATTTGCACGGCTGTTGCTTTGAGCAGCTCGCTGTGCTCCGCCATTTTTGAAACGAGGTCGTTGTCTTGCGTGCCAATGTTTCCCGGTGCAGGGGCCACCAAATTCGCAATCTCTCCGACCTCAGGGAGCCGCTGGTGTTCTGACTCCTTCACCAATTGGTAGAGGCGATCGATGGCCGTCGTCACGTGGGTCTTTATGTCAGTCTTGAGATTTCTCGCTAGACCCAGTTTACACTTTGCCCGTTTTAACCAGTATCGCGCCTCTTCCGTCCGGTTTGGCTGCCATCCGGGTTCGGGGAACAGACACCGGACTGGATTGGGAGGGGCCGGCGACTCGGGGGTTGAGTCGCACATAATAGCAGGGTCAGGGACACAGACAAGGTAAAGGGAGCACCCGGCTCCGAGTGTAAGAATATTATCCCTGTAAAGAGGGGATAGTGTCGAAAATTAAAATTTTTCCCTGTATAGATGGGTTGTCAATACACCAAGAAAAGTTTGGTAATTAGTAAGATATGGTACCCTGTAAAGGGGGGTCGAATAAAATTAAATTTGGTCAATAAATAATAATATAAAAATGATCGTAGCGGAAACCAAGAATTATTTGGCGAGTTTAGTGCCGTCCGTCAGAAAAGCCAATAAAATTTTTGAGGTCCGGAAAAGATTTCCCTGTCAAAATTTGAAAATTCAAAAATTTGAAAGCGTCTCGGCGCGGGCCGTCCAACCGTGTGAAAATACCAAATCGTTTACCCACTTCACTTATCTTAAAAACAATCACTAAAAGAATCACTTTATAAAAAAACTAGCGGCCCGTCCCGGCTTCGCACGGGGGGACTTAAGATTTTTTACATAGTTTTACGTTTTATTTATATTTATTCTCAGTTTTTTTTAGCGACCTGCCCTCCGTTGTCGATGTCGCGTCTTAAGGTAAGCGATTGAACAATTCAAAAGTTATCTAGAGCAAACTTTTATAAGGATTGAACCATTCATTAAAACGATTGTTATGGGTAAACTATAAAAGGTAGACATATGCTCTCGCGGACTTTTTTAAAAATAATGTTAAGATAAACAATTCATCTATAGAACATTTTTGTATAACTTTAACTATATGCTCAGCGCACGCCACGGAAGGCCTCAGAAACGATACTTTTCCCCCGTTTTTAAAACATTTTTGGTTACTGCTCCACAACTATAGGACCTAGCGTGATATTATATAGCCTATGTTACTTCTGAATAATGCAGCTTTCGAATGGTGAAAAAATTATTGCAATCGGTTCAGTAGTTTTTGAGTTTATTCATTACAAACATACAAAAATACAAAAATACAAAAATACAAATCTTTCCTCTTTATAATATTAGTATAGAAGAAAAACACACTAACACTTTATTTTAAATCAAATTTTTGTTAATAATAACACGCTCACAAATTGTCCACTAACACGTAAAGTTTAACAGCGCACAGAAGGAAATATGTCGTACCGAAACAAAAATAATTTATTTTTCCGATCGCAATGCAGAGCAACACACGTCCGACCTCGACGGTGGCCGGCGCGAGACTGGTTAGGTTGGTTAGGTTAGGTTAGGTTAGGTTAGGTTAGGTTTCGCGGCGGCGTGCGCACTGGCGGGCACTCCCCCTTGGGAGCTCGAAGCGTGGGTGCTCGCCAGAGTATATGAATGGACAGCGGAGCGGCGGGCGCGAGGTGAGCGCCCGGCTCATGAGGTCCGGGAAACAGTGCGGCAGGAGGCCAAGGAGGCCATCGTCCTGCATTGGGCGGACGACCTCGCTGCTGCGGTCTTTGGGCGACGGACGCTGGACGCAATCGGGCCGGTCCTCCAGACCTGGCTCGAGCGGCCGTTCGGCTTTCTCTCCTTCCGTCTGGTGCAAGTGATGACAGGACATGGTTGTTTTGGGTCGTACCTGCACCGCATCGGGCGGGAGGAGAACCCGTCGTGCCACCATTGTGGTGCGACAGAGGACACGGTGCGGCACACACTCGAAGAGTGCCCATCGTGGTCCGAACCGCGTCAGACCCTGATCGCGGTTATTGGACGAAACCTCTCGCTCCCCTGCGTGGTACACGCAATGCTGGGAAGCGAAGAAGCATGGGCGGCGGTGGCCACCTTCTGCGAATGCGTAATTTTGCAAAAGGAGGCAGCAGAGCGCGAGCGAGAGGAAGACGCCCTCGCTCCAGCGCTCCGACGGCGCAGACTTGGTAGGAGAAGACGGCAGTACAACCGCCTTCTCCCCCCGGGGTGAATAGCGGGTGCTAGGCGCGGGGGCGCCTACACCCGCATTGCACTATTCACCTTTCGCGGGACGGGAGCGGTTAGCACACAACCGTTCCCGAGACCCCTCCCCGACACAGGGATGGGCGTGATATGGCCCGCCATCATATCATTGGCAGGCATAGCCGAGGGGGTCCTGGTCGTAAAGGTTCATCCGGTCTCCCAGACCCCCTCACACGGCGACGCTGGTGTGCTCCTGGGTTTTTAGTGGGTATGCCGGGCTTCTCCCGGAGAGTCCCACATATCCCTCCCGTCCCCCCACGGGAGGATGATACATAAAGTATTTTCCCAGGGTCAAAAAAAAAAAAAAAAAAAAAAAAAAAAAAAAAAAAAAAAAGGTTAGGTTAGGTTAGGTTAGGTTAGGTTAGGTTGGGGCGTGCCCCAAGTTGTGTTTTAAACCGGTCCGTGCAACCACGTCCTCGTCGTGCGCCCTGGACCCTGACCTGACCACCGTAACGGAGTGGCAGGCAGGTGACCAAGTGTTCACGGATTTACTTGGGGCGAACAGAGAGGTGACAGATCATGTCTGCTGGCTTGCCAGCTAGGGACGCCAAGGGGCGTTTCCTTAAAAAAGGCCCTTCTCAGGGCCAACCCCCGGTGCAGGTTTCTGACGAGTCAGACGCTTCTGACGCGTCAGGAACAAGGCACGTGTTGGACGCCAGTCTCTCGGGCGCAAGCTCGAGCTCTAAGGCGGCAGCAGTGAGACCCGCAAAAAGGGATCGCCGCATGGATTCGGGGGAGAGCGGGGAGAGCTCTAGCAACGAGCCTCCCCAAGCAAAGATCCCGTCGGGCGGCCGCACGTCCTTTGGCCTGTCGGACGCCAGGAGGCAGATGCTGGAGCGCGAGGCTCTAGATCTCGCGCAGGACGACGTGCTGGCCTTAAGAGCCGATGATATGGCGCAGGCGCGACAAGTCTGCGCCGAAATCATCGCGGCCTCCGGTGAGAGGTCCGCTACTTTCCGAGGACACCACGAGTGTCCTCGAGACGAAGGCCGTGCAGGGCCTCGACGTTGTCTTGGAAGTGCTGCGCAAGTCCAAGAACATCAAGGGGACCTGCACAAAGGCCATTAAGGAGGCCGTGGAGTGCGTGCGCACGGCAGTGGAGGCCTCGCGCGAAGGAGCGTCACGGAGGAGACGCTCCAATTGCAGGCTGACCTCAACAGGATGAGGGCGGAGGTAGCAGTCCTCCGTAGGAATACGGAGGCTCTAAACTCCGAGTTGGAGAGGGTCCGGGCGGCTCCATCCGCCTCGTCGGCCTCGGAAGACTCACCTAGAGGCGGTGACACGTAGTGTCATCGACCGGGTGGGCAAGATGTTGGACGCCAGGTTCGCGGGTATTGAGGATCGCCTCATGCCCGCAAGGATCATGCGTCCACCGCTGGCGGCCACATCAAGGCCGTCCTATGTCGCGGTGGCGGCTGGCCCGGCGGCCGGCCCTGCTCCCAAGCCGGCAAATCGCCCGGCAAAGGCTGCCCGAGCCATGCCAGCCCCGCAGCCCGCAAGGAACGCACGAGCGGCACCTCCTCCTGCCGGCCCTGCCGGCGCTCCGGCGAGCACCGCGCCCACCCCGCGGCGTTCGGCTGGTCCCACCACCTCCTCGGGAGAGGGGTGGACCACGGTTGGGGCCAAGAAGAGGAAGCCGAAGAAGAAATCAAAAAAGTCGGCGGCCGCGAACGCGTCGGGGCCTCCGCGGCGGAAAAAAGCGCCAAAGCTGCGCGTGCCGAAATCTACTGCGGTGGTCTTGACCCTGCAGCCGGAGGCCGCCGAGTCGGGGTTGACCTACTCGAGCGTCTTAACAAAGGCGCGCGAGCGGGTCAACCTGGAGGAGCTCGGCATCACTGGGGGCTGCCGGTTCAGGACGGCCGTGACTGGCGCTCGGATCATCGAGCTGCCCGGCGCGCAGAGCGGCCCGAAGGCAGACCTGCTCGCGGCTTCCCTGCGGGCGGCACTCGCCGACGACGGCGTCCGTGTCAATCGGCCCACGAAATGCGCAGAACTGCGCATCGTGGGCCTCGACGACTCCGCGTCTGAGGCGGACGTCCGGGCGGCGATTGCCGCTAGGGCAAGCTGCCCTCCGGACCAGGTCCGAGTGGGTCGGAGAACAGTCGGGGCCAGGGGTTCTGGCTCCGTCTGGGCAAGCTGTCCGGTGGTGGCGGCCAAGGCCCTTATGGCGGCAGGCCGCCTCCAAGTGGGGTGGAGCTCGGCCCGAGTGCAGGTGCTCGAGCCGCGCCCCATGCGGTGCTACCGCTGCATGGGACAGGGCACACGGGGCAGCAATGCTCCGCCCATGTCGACTGCAGCGGTTTATGCTTCCGCTGCGGGCAGCCCGGGCATAATGCGGCGTCGTGTTCCGGCGCCCCCCACTGCCCGCTTTGCTCGCACGCTAAGTTGCCGGCGGACCACCTCGTGGGTGGTAAGGGGTGCAACGCCCCCAGAAAGCAGCGCGCGGCCGCCAAGCCCTCGGCCGCCGGGACCGCTGCTGTTCCGGAGCCGGTGCGACTAGAGGCGTCGCAGGAGGTTATGATTACGGAATAACATGGATCGGGTCCGTAATTGTAACCTTCTTCAGGCGAACCTGAACCACTGCTCCGGTGCGCAGGACTTGCTCCTACAAACCATGGCGGGGTGGTCGGTCGACGTAGCCGTGGTCGCGGAGCCGTACTTCATCCCCACCCGCCCGAATTGGGTGGGTGACAGTGACGGCTCTGTGGCGATCATAGGTTCCGCGGCCCCGCGTTCCCCACCCCTCTCGTTTAAAGAGAGGGGTCCGGGATATGTCGCGGCCGTGTGGGGGGAGATCACCTTCATAGGTGTTTACTTCTCTCCCAATCGGAACCTACCGGAGTTCGAGGTCTTCCTCGATCATTTGGAGGCCTCGATCCGGCGACTAGATGCGAGGCAGCTGGTCGTGATGGGGGACTTCAATGCCAAATCTACGGCTTGGGGTTCCCCGGCGACGGACGCCAGGGGCGACGTCCTTTTGGAATGGGCAGCGGCGGTGGGCCTCGGTATCTGCAACCGAGGCTCCGCGAACACATGCGTGCGCCAGACGGGGGGGTCGATAGTCGATTTGACATTGGCCACCCCCGCTGTTGAAGCACGCGTTCGCAACTGGCGGGTGATGCAGGAGGTGGAGACCCTTTCGGACCATCTATATATCCGATTTGAGATCTCCACTTCCAGCAGCCACGGGGGGCGGACTCGCCAGCTCAACGGGGACACCTTCCCCAGGTGGGCATTGTCGCGCCTGGATCGAGAGGTCGCCGAAGAGGCGGCCATCGTCCAGGCGTGGTTTGCGGCGCCGGCGGAGCTGGGGACCCTGGAGGAGGAGGCGGTAGCCCTGCGAGGTGCGATGACGGGTATCTGCGATTCCGCAATGCCCCGCGTCAAGAGTCGTCCTACGAAGCGTGCGGTATATTGGTGGTCGCAGGAGCTCGCAGGCCTTAGGCAAGCCTGCGTAGCTGCGCGTCGAGCGCACACCAATTACCGCAGGCGGAGAGTGCAGGAGGCGGACGTGGCCCGGGAACTGTACGAGTCATACCGCGAAGCGCGGAGGACTCTGCAGATGGCAATATCCCGGGCCAAGAAGACGGCGCGCGGGGAGATGCTCGCGCACCTCGATAGGGACCCGTGGGGGCGACCCTACCGCTCTGTACGGGGCAAAATGCGGGGCAAGGACCGCCGGTGGTTGAGTCCCTGCAGCCGGCGCTGCTGGAGGAAGTGGTGTCCGCTTTGTTCCCGACCAGAGCGGAGCACGTACCGCCCCCGATGGGCCCCGACTCCGACTCCGAGGAAGAGGAGGTACGGGAGGAAGAGGTCCCCCCAGTAACCGAGGGGGAACTTGGGCCGCCGTCCTCCGGATGCGGTCTAAAAAGACCGCTCCGGGACCGGATGGCATCCCAGGGCGAGTGTGGGATCTCGCCCTGGGCCCGCTGGAGGAGCGCCTGAGGGGACTCTTGAGCGCGTGTCTGCGCGCCGGGAGTTTCCCTCAGATTTGGAAGGAGGGCAGGCTTGTCCTCCTTCAGAAGCCGGGGCGCCCGGCAGAGTCTCCCTCTGCCTACCGCCCCATCGTGTTGCTGGATGAGGCGGGTAAGCTTTTTGAGCGCGTGCTCGCGACCCGCATCATCCGGCATCTCGGCGTTGGTGCCCGGACCTGGCCGCGTGCCAGTTCGGCTTTCGCGGGGGCCTTTCCACCATCGACGCGATCGGCAGTGTGAAGGCCTTCGCGCAGGAGAGCGTGGCCGAGGGCGGAGTGGCGTTGGCGGTGTCTCTTGACATCGCCAATGCGTTTAACACTCTGCCCTTCACGTGTATAGAGGCGGCGCTGCGATACCACCGAGTGCCTCTCTATATACGCCAGGTTATCGGGACGTACCTGCGGGGCAGATGCGTCATGTATCGGGGCGGGGACGGTGTTGTCCGGCGGAGGGAGGCTCAGTGCGGTGTTCCACAGGGTTCGGTCTTAGGACCGCTCCTGTGGAACATCGGCTACGACTGGGCGCTGAGGGGGAGTCTGCCCCCGGGTGTGCGTGTCGTCTGCTATGCGGACGATACGCTTATCCTAGCGAAGGGGGCGGAATACCGGGAGGCGGCGCGGCTCGCCTCCGCCGGATCTCTAATGGTGGTGGCACGGGTCCGGCGGTTGGGCCTGAAGGTGGCGCTGGAGAAGACCGAGGCCCTGTGCTTTTACGGGCCTCGAAAAAAGCCTCCAGCGGGGGCCACCATTATGGTGGACGGAGCCGCGATCGAGGTCGGGTCCAGGATGAAGTACCTTGGACTCGTCCTCGACAGACGGTGGACTTCCGGGAGCATTTTCGACTGCTCGCCCCGAAACTCATCGGGACGGCAGCCGCTCTCGGAAGTCTCCTGCCGAACGTGGGAGGGCCGAATGTGGGGTGCCGCCGCCTCTATATGGGGGTGGTGCGCTCCATGGCTCTCTACGGTGCCCCCATCTGGGTCGACGCACTGTCGGCCCAGAACAGGGCCCAGCTGCGCCGCCCGCAGAGGGTCATGGCGCAGCGGGTCATACGGGGGTACCGTACGGTGGGGCACGAGGCGGCCTGCCTCTTGGCCGGGTCTCCACCGTGGGACCTCGAGGCGGAGGTCCTCGCGGTCGTCTACGCGAGGAAGGCGGAGACCAGGGCCTGCGGTCGGGCCGCCCCGTTCGAGTGGTCGAGCGGTGGCGGCGTGAGGCGCGACGGGCCCTCCTCGTGCGGTGGGAGTGGCGCCTCCAGGCGCCCACGGCGGGCGTCAGGCTCGTGGAGGCGGTCCGCCCGCATCTTCGGAAATGGGTGGACCGTAAACGGGGGGTGCTCACCTTCCGGCTGGTGCAGGTGCTGACCGGACATGGGTGTTTCGGTCAATACCTGTGCCGTATTGCCGGGAGGGAGCCGACGGCGGTCTGCCACGAGTGTGGCTGCGTCGAAGATACGGCGCAGCACACTCTGGCAGAGTGCCCCCAGTGGGCATCGGAGAGGGCGAGCCTGGTGGCTGTTGTCGGTGCCGACCTCTCGCTGCCTGCCGTAGTCAGTGCTATGGTCGGCGGCCAGAGGTCGTGGGAGGCGATGGTCTCCTTCTGCGACGCAGTCATGTCGCAGAAGGAGGCGTCGGAGCGCGAGAGGGAGGACGATCCCCTCTCGCATCCGACGCGAAGACGGCGAACGGGACGGAGGAGGCGCGGGTATGCCCGCCTCCTTCCTCCTCCCTAGTAGCTAGTGGGGCAGGGGGCGGCCGGTCGGAGCAACCGGTAGCCCACGTCGCAGCGCCCCGAGAGGGGGCGGCATCCGCGGTGTGCGCGGCGCCGCCCGCAGGAGTAGGAGCCCGGCGCTTCGTCATGCCGGGCTGGCGCAGGGCGGGTCGCGAACGAAGTGCGAAAGTACAGTTCTTGTGGCCCGCCCTCATGCGTGAGTGGCACACCCCGGGGTTTTTAGTGGGTTCGAGCCCCACATAACCCGGCCTCGGCCCCGCGAGGCCGGGTATGCACGGCATTTTCCCCGGGCGAAAAAAAAAAAAAAAAAAAAAAAAAAAAAAAAAAAAAAAGGTTAGGTTAGGTTAGGTTTCCGGATGGGATGGGATCCCCCCACAGTGCTGACTTCCTCGTAGTGATCCCCGGGCAACGCCGTGTCTGACCACCGTAACGGAGTGGCAGACCGGCTAACGAGCGCTGTGAATTCGTACGTTTTCCTTGCGGTGCAGTACGAATACGTCTGTTTCAATGTCGAAGCCTTTGCGGGACGCCTACGGGCGCTTCCTTACAAAACGCCCTTCTCAGGGCGAACCCAACGGCCCTTCTCAGGGCCAACCAAACGGCCCTTCTCAGGGCCAAACCGACGACGCGTTGTCGGAGGCTAGTCGCGCACCATCTGCGGCTAGCTTGTTTTGTCGGGCGGACGAGTTGTCGGACTGTGAGGAGTCCACAACCGAGTCGCAGGCGGCCACCAGCCGCTATGAGTTAAAACGGGCGTATGTTAGGCTCGAGTCGGACGACTCTGTGGAGTCGTTAGGCAAGACCAAACGAAAGGTCAAGGCCAAATCGAGCGCCCACGACGTGGGACTCGATGAGGCACAACGCCAATTAAGGGCGTCTCTGGCGCAAACCAGACGGGCGGAGGGGCAGAAGGACCTGGAGGAGAAGGTCGCTGCCAAAGAGCGCGCAACAAGCGCTTCTAGGTCCAGGGCCGGCTACGGGGCGTCCAACGTCCTGTACGCGGACCATTCGGTGGCCGAGTTGGCACAAATGGCGTTGGAGGACAAGGAGGAGATAGTGGAGGTCGCCTCTAAGTCCTCAAACTTGAAAGGGACTTTCCAGAAAGCCCTCAAATGTCGTGCTGCCAGCATGCACGGCATTATCGCGGAGCTGGTGCAGCGCACGGCGACGGAGGAGTCGCGGCAACTGCAGGCGCGGGTCGATCGCCTTCAAGCTGAGGTCAGCGACCTCCACAAAAAACTGGCTGAAGCCACAGCTCCATCGGCCAGCAACGCGGTGGCAACAGGCCCTTCCTCTTTCTCCTCCTCCAACTTTGAGGATATAATCCGAAAGGTTATAATGGAGGAAAGGGCCTTCACCAGAGCCTGTTTTGCGGGCATTGAGGACCGGCTGTTGCCGGAGAAGCGCATCCGCCCTCCACTCGCGGCGGACAGAGCGCAATCTGCAGCACTGGCACCGCCAGTAGCTGCCATCACCAGCGGACTGCCCCAGGCCCCAAAGCCTTCTAAGGGCAAGGGACGGGGCAAGACCACAAAGGCAGCGGCTCCACCTACATCCAGCACGAGTGAAGCTGAGCCGGAAACGACCCAAACAGCTCCTCTGGGTCCGAAAAGGGACGTGCTGGAGTCTTCTGCCGTTGCTCCCACCGAAACATGGACGGAGGGTGAAGCGAGGGAAAGGAAGGAAAGCGGCCTCCAAGCCCGCCCCTGCTACTTCCACAACCAATAGGGCCCCTGCTGTTCCCACAGCCAAAGGGAGGAAACTGGCGGCTCCCAAAACGGCGGCGGTTACGGTGACCATCACCCCCGAGGCCGCCGAAAAGGGCGAAACATACGAGTCCGTATTGACGCGGGCTCGTGCCCATGCTGATCCCACCCAGTTGGGGATTGGGGCCGTCACTTGCCGCCGTACCCAAACTGGAGCTCGAATCTTTGAGTTTCCCGGGGCATTGGGTTCGCAAAATGCGGACCTCTTCGCAGCCAAATTGCGCGAGGGCATCGCGGACGTGGCAAAGGTCGCCAGGCCAGTCAAGTCCGCGACTTTAGAGGTCACCAACTTGGATGACTCCGTCTCCAAGGAAGAAGTGGTGGCGGCCATTGCAGCAGCAGGAGGTTGCCCTGTCGAGTCGGTGCAAGGCCGAGTCATCAGGACTGGCCGCGTGGCCTGGGTACAACCCGTGTGGACTGTCCAGTCACTGCAGCCAAGGCCGTCCTTGTTAAAACTAAGGGGCGGCTCCTGATTGGGTTCAGTTCAGCCGTGGTCCGGGCACTTGAAGAGCGACCCCTACGCTGCTTTAAGTGTTTCGGCATAGGGCACACCCGCACAATGTGTCCGTCCACGGTGGAGAGGGCGGACACCTGCTACCGCTGCGGGAAGCAAGGACACATGGCGGCATCCTGTGTTGCTGTCACGCCGCACTGTGCAGTCTGTGCCGCTAGTGGTCGCCCGGCGAACCACGTGATGGCTGGGAGGAAGTGCAATCCCCCCACTAAGAAGGGTAAAATGCAGGTGCTAAGGCGACCTGCAGCTGCAGCTACCGCCACCGACACACCGGTCGCGGAAGCCAATGAGGGTGATGCGATGATTGAATAATGGGGCCCAGTCATCGCATCCTACAGGCCAACACCAACCACTGCAGAGCGGCCCAAGACCTGCTGGTGCAGTCTATGGCAGATTGGTTGGTGGACGTGGCGGTAGTCGCTGAGCCCTACTCAATCCCTGACCGTTGGTTGGGCGACAGGGACGGCCTCGTGGCAGTTGCGGCACGGCCTTTGACCGACTCTCCTCCCCTCTCACTTATAGAGAGAGGATCGGGATACGTGGCTGCCGCGTGGGGGGAATTAGCCCTAGTGGGTGTTTATTTCTCCCCAAATCGCTCTTTGCAAGACTTCGAGGACTTCCTCGGAGTCCTTGCGGCAGTTGTCGGCAGGATGACGCTCCGACAGGTCTCTGTGCTGGGGGACCTGAACGCCAAGTCGGAGACGTGGGGCAACCTGGCTACCGACGCCCGTGGGCGGGCGCTTGAGGCGTGGGCAGCCTCCTCTGGTCTCTCCCTTTTAAATAGGGGGAGAGTTCAAACATGCGTGCGGCGTCAGGGTGGGTCCATAGTGGACGTCACCTTTGCATCCCCATCGCTAGCCGCGCGTGTGGAGAACTGGCGGGTGGACATGGTGGAGACCTTGTCGGACCACCGATACGTGCGGTTCGAAATCTCCACCCAGAGCCGTCGGGGGAACTCTACATCGTCGGCCCGATCCCCCTTTCCTCGGTGGGCTCTCACCCGCCTAGACCGGGAGGCTGCAAAGGAGGCCGCGTTCCTGCAGGACTGGCTTTCGCCCCCTGCCGTCCTGAATGCAGATGTCGACGCCGCAGCGTCTCAACTGAGAGGGTCTCTGACCGAAGTGTGCAACTCCAGCATGCCTCGGTCTCGTCGCCCACCGCCAAACCGCGCTGTGTATTGGTGGTCGGAGGAGTTGGCGCAACTGCGGGCAGCGTGCATGGCGGCTAAACGCCAGTTCACGCGGAGCCGTCGTCGGCGGCGCCGAGACGAAACTGACGAGGACCGTCTGTACGAAGCGTACGTGGCGGCAAAGACGGCCCTCAAGTCAGCCATCGGTGCCGCCAAAGACTCAGCGAGAGCCGAGCTGCTGGAGACACTCGACGGCGATCCATTCGGGAGACCGTACAAGGCGGCGCGCAACAAATTGCGCCCCTCAGGTCCCCCGGTGACAGAGACCCTCGAGCCTTCCCTGCTGGATGAGGTGGTGCGTTCCTTGTTTCCGCGCAGGAACGCCGAGTTCTCCCCTCCAGCGATGAATCCCCCTCGGGGGATGGCCCTAGTGGAAGAGGAGGAAGAGGCCCCCGCTGTCACGGACAGCGAGATCCACACGGCGTTGGTCCGCCTCCGGGCAAAGAAAACTGCCCCCGGCCCAGACGGCGTCCCTGCAAGGGTGGTGGCCATCGCTGCCTCCCAAATGGAGGAACGGTTTCGGGACCTCTTCAGCGCGTGTCTCGCAACGGGGCGGTTCCCGAAACCTTGGAAGGAGGGGCAGTTGTGCCTGCTTCGTAAGCAGGGACGCCCAGCGGACTCCCCCTCGGCATACCGGCCCATCGTTCTGCTCGATGAGGTCGGCAAGATGTTCGAGGGGATCATCGCTGCGCGCCTCAACCGCCATTTGGCATGTGTGGGGCCGGACCTATCAGACGCCCAATACGGCTTTCGGGCTCAGCGGTCGACGGTGGACGCCTTAACTCGTCTCAAGGGCCAGGTTCAAGAGGCCGTAGAAGAAAGGGAAGGACTGTTGGCAGTGTCGTTCGACATTGCCAACGCATTTAACTCTGTCCCCCATTCCACCATCCTAGAGGCGCTCCGATTCCACGGAGTGCCTCAATATCTTCGGGGCCTCCTGGCCAACTACTTGGAGGATAGGTCCGTCCTCCTTGTAGATCGAGACGGGGAGGTGAGGCGCTACGCCGTGGAGACCGGCGTTCCGCAGGGGTCGGTGTTAGGACCCCTTCTATGGAACGTCGGCTTCGACTGGCTCCTGCGGGGAACGCTCCTCCGAGGGACGAGCGTTATCTGCTATGCGGACGACACTCTCCTCACTGCCCGCGGGACCTTCACGACGGCGGCCAGCCTGGCGTCGGCGGGTGGCTCCTTGGTTGCCGACAGGATCCGCCGTTTGGGGCTGACAGTGGCGCTGCATAAGACCGAGGCCGTGTTTTTCCACGGCCCGAGGCAGCGCCTTCCTCCTGACGCCCACATCTTTGTGGATGGCGAGAGGGTCGCAGTGGTGAGGCAGATGAAATATCTGGGCCTCATCCTGGACAGCAGGTGGCGCTTCGGCCCACACTTCGCCGATCTGTCCAAGCGCCTGCTAAAGACTGCAAATGCTCTCTCGTGGCTCATGCCAAATCTAGGAGGGCCCAGCGCGCGATGCCGACGACTATATGCCGGCATACTACGGAGCATGGCCCTTTATGGGGCTCCAGTTTGGGCGGACTCCCTGCGCAGGAGGGAGAACGCCACCGCCCTTCGCATGCCCCAAAGGGCTATAGCACAGCGGGTGGCGCGGGCCTACCGCACAGTGGGCTTTGCGGCGGCGTGCGCACTGGCGGGCACTCCCCCTTGGGAGCTCGAGGCGTGGGTGCTCGCCAGAGTGTATGAGTGGACGGCGGAGCGGAGGGCGCGAGGAGAGCGCCCGGCTCATGAGGTCCGGGAAACAGTGCGGCAGGAGGCCAAGGAGGCCATCGTCCTGCATTGGGCGGACGACCTCGCTGCCGCAGTCTTTGGTCGACGGACGCTGGACGCCATCGGGCCGGTCCTCCAGACCTGGCTCGAGCGGCCGTTCGGCTTTCTCTCCTTCCGTCTGGTGCAAGTGATGACAGGACATGGTTGTTTTGGGTCGTACCTGCACCGCATCGGGCGGGAGGAGAACCCGTCGTGCCACCATTGTGGTGCGACAGAGGACACGGTGCGGCACACATTCGAAGAGTGCCCATCGTGGTCCGACCCGCGTCAGACCCTGATCGCGGTTATTGGACGAAACCTCTCGCTCCCCTGCGTGGTACACGCAATGCTGGGAAGCGAAGAAGCATGGGCGGCAGTGGCCTCCTTCTGCGAATGCGTAATTTTGCAAAAGGAGGCAGCAGAGCGCGAGCGAGAGGAAGACGCCCTCGCTCCAGCGCTCCGACGGCGCAGACTTGGTAGGAGAAGACGGCAGTACAACCGCCTTCTCCCTCCCGGGGGTGAATAGCGGGTGCTAGGCGCGGGGGCGCCTACACCCGCATTGCACTATTCACCTTTCGCGGGACGGGAGCAGTTAGCACACAACTGTTCCCGAGACCCCTCCCCGACACAGGGATGGGCGTGATATGGCCCGCCATGATATCAATGGCAGGCATAGCCGAGGGGGTCCTGGTCGTAAAGGTTCACCCGGTCTCCCAGACCTCCTCACACGGCGACGCTGGTGTGCTCCTGGGTTTTTAGTGGGTATGCCGGGCTTCTCCCGGAGAGTCCCACATATCCCTCCCGTCCCCCCACGGGAGGATGATACATAAAGTATTTTCCCAGGGTCAAAAAAAAAAAAAAAAAAAAAAAAAAGGTTAGGTTTCCGCCGGATCCCTAATGGTGGTGGCACGGGTCCGGCGGTTGGGCCTGAAGGTGGCGCTGGAGAAGACCGAGGCCCTGTGCTTTTACGGGCCTCGAAAAAAGCCTCCAGCGGGGGCCACCATTATGGTGGACGGAGCCGCGATCGAGGTCGGGTCCAGGATGAAATATCTTGGACTCGTCCTCGACAGACGGTGGGACTTCCGGGAGCATTTTCGACTGCTCGCCCCGAAACTCATCGGGACGGCAGCCGCTCTCGGAAGTCTCCTGCCGAACGTGGGAGGGCCGAATGTGGGGTGCCGCCGCCTCTATATGGGGGTGGTGCGCTCCATGGCTCTCTACGGTGCCCCCATCTGGGTCGACGCACTGTCGGCCCAGAACAGGGCCCAGCTGCGCCGCCCGCAGAGGGTCATGGCGCAGCGGGTCATACGGGGGTACCGTACGGTGGGGCACGAGGCGGCCTGCCTCTTGGCCGGGTCTCCACCGTGGGACCTCGAGGCGGAGGTCCTCGCGGTCGTCTACGCGAGGAAGGCGGAGACCAGGGCCTGCGGTCGGGCCGCCCCGTTCGAGGTGATCGAGCGGTGGCGGCGTGAGGCGCGACGGGCCCTCCTCGTGCGGTGGGAGTGGCGCCTCCAGGCGCCCACGGCGGGCGTCAGGCTCGTGGAGGCGGTCCGCCCGCATCTTCGGAAATGGGTGGACCGTAAACGGGGGGTGCTCACCTTCCGGCTGGTGCAGGTGCTGACCGGACATGGGTGTTTCGGTCAATACCTGTGCCGTATTGCCGGGAGGGAGCCGACGGCGGTCTGCCACGAGTGTGGCTGCGTCGAAGATACGGCGCAGCACACTTTGGCAGAGTGCCCCCAGTGGGCATCGGAGAGGGCGAGCCTGGTGGCTGTTGTCGGTGCCGACCTCTCGCTGCCTGCCGTAGTCAGTGCTATGGTCGGCGGCCAGAGGTCGTGGGAGGCGATGGTCTCCTTCTGCGACGCAGTCATGTCGCAGAAGGAGGCGTCGGAGCGCGAGAGGGAGGACGATCCCCTCTCGCATCCGACGCGAAGACGGCGAACGGGACGGAGGAGGCGCGGGTATGCCGCCTCCTTCCTCCTCCCTAGTAGCTAGTGGGGCAGGGGGCGGCCGGTCGGAGCAACCGGTAGCCCACGTCGCAGCGCCCCGAGAGGGGGCGGCATCCGCGGTGTGCGCGGGCGCCGCCCGCAGGAGAAGGTGCCCGGCGCTTCGTCATGCCGGGCTGGCGCAGGGCGGGTCGCGAACGAAGTGCGAAAGTACAGTTCTTGTGGCCCGCCCTCATGCGTGAGTGGCACACCCCGGGGTTTTTAGTGGGTTCGAGCCCCACATAACCCGGCCACGGCCCCGCGAGGCCGGGTATGCACGGCATTTTCCCCGGGCGAAAAAAAAAAAAAAAAAAAAAAAAAAAAGGTTAGGTTAGGTTAGGTTAGGTTAGGTTGGGGATCCCCCCACAGTGCTGACTTCCTCGTAGTGATCCCCGGGCAACGCCGTGTCTGACCACCGTAACGGAGTGGCAGACCGGCGGCTAACGAGCGCTGTGAATTCGTACGTTCTTTCCTTTGCGGTCTTGTGCGAATATGTCGTCTTCGTCTATGTCGAAGCCTCTGCGGGACGCCTCCGGGCGCTTCCTGTCAAAACGCCCTTCTCAGGGCGAACCCAACGGCCCTTCTCAGGGCCAATCAAACGGCCCTTCTCAGGGCCAAACCGACATGTTGTCGGACGCTAGCCGCGCACCATCTGCGGCTTGCTTGTTTTGTCGGGCGGACGAGTTGTCGGACTGTGAGGAGTCCACAACCGAGTCGCAGGCGGCCATCAGCCGCTATGAGTTAAAGCGGGCGTATGTTCGGCTCGAGTCGGACGACTCTTTGGAGTCGTTCGGCAAGACCAAACGCAAAGTCAAGGCCAAATCGAGTGCCCACGACGTGGGACTCGATGAGGCACAACGCCAATTAAGGGCGTCTCTGGCGCAAACCAGACGGGCGGAGGTGCAGAAGGACCTGGAAGAGAAGGTCGCTGCCAAGGAGCGCGCAACAAGCGCCACGAGGTCCAGGGCCGGCTACGGGGCGTCCAACGTCCTGTACGCGGACCATTCGGTTGCTGAATTGGCACAAATGGCGTTGGAGGACAAGGAGGAGATAGTGGAGGTCGCCTCTAAGTCCTCAAACTTGAAAGGGACTTTCCAGAAAGCCCTCAAATGTCGTGCTGCCAGCATGCACGGCATTATCGCGGAGCTGGTGCAGCGCACGGCGACGGAGGAGTCGCGGCAACTGCAGGCGCGGGTCGATCGCCTTCAAGCTGAGGTCAGCGACCTCCACAAAAAACTGGCTGAAGCCACAGCTCCATCGGCCAGCAACGCGGTGGCAACAGGCCCTTCCTCTTTCTCCTCCTCCTCCTACCTTGAGGATATAATCCGGAAGGTTATAATGGAGGAAAGGGCCTTCACCAGAGCCTGCTTTGCGGGCATTGAGGACCGGCTGTTGCCGGAGAAGCGCATCCGCCCTCCACTCGCGGCGGACAGAGCGCAATCTGCAGCACTGCCACCGCCAGTAGCTGCAACCACCAGCGGACTGCCCCAGGCTCCAAAGCCTTCTAAGGGCAAAGGACGGGGCAAGACCATAAAGCCGGCGGCTCAAACTACATCCAGCGCAAGTATAGCTGAGCCGGAAATGACCCTAACACCTCCTCTGGGTCGGGAAAGTGACGTACTGGAGTCTTCAGTCGTAGCTCCCACCGAGACATGGACGGAGGTAGTGAAGCGAGGGAAGGGAAAGAAAGCGGCCTCCAAGCCCGCCCCTGCCACTTCTGCAGCCAAGAGGGCCCCTGCTGTTCCCACAGTAAAAGGGAGGAAACTGGCGGCTCCCAAAACGGCGGCGGTCACGGTGACCATCACCCCCGAGGCCGCCGAAAGGGGCGAAACATACGAGTCCGTATTAACGCGGGCTCGTGCCCATGCCGATCCCACCCAGCTGGGGATTGCGGCCGTTACTTGCCGCCGAACCCAAACCGGAGCTCGAATTTTCGAGTTTTCCGGGGCATCGGGTTCGCAAAATGCGGACCTCTTCGCAACAAAATTGCGCGAGGGCATCGCGGACGTAGCAAAGGTCGCCAGGCCACCAACCACTGCAGAGCGGCCCAAGACCTGCTGGTGCAGTCAATGGCAGATTGGTTGGTGGACGTGGCGGTAGTCGCTGAGCCCTACTCAATCCCTGACCGTTGGTTGGGCGACAGGGACGGCCTCGTAGCAGTTGCGGCACGGCCTTTGACCGACTCTCCTCCCCTCTCAC
The DNA here is from genome assembly GCA_902850265.1 of Spodoptera littoralis. NCBI lineage: Eukaryota > Metazoa > Arthropoda > Insecta > Lepidoptera > Noctuidae > Spodoptera > Spodoptera littoralis. The sequence continues at coordinate 13,956,730 of LR824547.2, forward strand.
TTATAGAGAGAGGATCGGGATACGTGGCTGCCGCGTGGGGGGAATTAGCCCTAGTGGGTGTTTATTTCTCCCCAAATCGCTCTTTGCAAGACTTCGAGGACTTCCTCGGAGTCCTTGCGGCAGTTGTCGGCAGGATGACGCTCCGACAGGTCTCTGTGCTGGGGGACCTGAACGCCAAGTCGGAGACGTGGGGCAACCCGGCTACCGACGCTCGTGGGCGGGCGCTTGAGGCGTGGGCAGCCTCCTCTGGTCTCTCCCTTTTAAATAGGGGGAGAGTTCAAACATGCGTGCGGCGTCAGGGTGGGTCCATAGTGGACGTCACCTTTGCATCCCCGTCGCTAGCCGCGCGTGTGGAGAACTGGCGGGTGGACATGTTGGAGACCTTGTCGGACCACCGATACGTGCGGTTCGAAATCTCCACCCAGAGCCGTCGGGGGAACTCTACATCGTCGGCCCGATCCCCCTTTCCTCGGTGGGCTCTCACCCGCCTAGACCGGGAGGCTGCAAAGGAGGCCGCGTTCCTGCAGGACTGGCTTTCGCCCCCTGCCGTCCTGAATGCAGATGTCGACGCCGCAGCGTCTCAACTGAGAGGGTCTCTGACCGAAGTGTGCAACTCCAGCATGCCTCGGTCTCGTCGCCCACCGCCAAACCGCGCTGTGTATTGGTGGTCGGAGGAGTTGGCGCAACTGCGGGCAGCGTGCATGGCGGCTAAACGCCAGTTCACGCGGAGCCGTCGTCGGCGGCGCCGAGACGAAACTGACGAGGACCGTCTGTACGAAGCGTACGTGGCGGCAAAGACGGCCCTCAAGTCGGCCATCGGTGCCGCCAAAGACTCAGCGAGAGCCGAGCTGCTGGAGACACTCGACGGCGATCCATTCGGGAGACCGTACAAGGCGGCGCGCAACAAATTGCGCCCCTCAGGTCCCCCGGTGACAGAGACCCTCGAGCCTTCGCTGCTGGATGAGGTGGTGCGTTCCTTGTTTCCGCGCAGGAACGCCGAGTTCTCCCCTCCAGCGATGAATCCCCCTCGGGGGATGGCCCTAGTGGAAGAGGAGGAAGAGGCCTCCGCTGTCACGGACAGCGAGATCCACACGGCGTTGGTCCGCCTCCGGGCAAAGAAAACTGCCCCCGGCCCAGACGGCGTCCCTGCAAGGGTGGTGGCCATCGCTGCCTCCCAAATGGAGGAACGGTTTCGGGACCTCTTCAGCGCGTGTCTCGCAACGGGGCGGTTCCCGAAACCTTGGAAGGAGGGGCAGTTGTGCTTGCTCCGCAAACAGGGACGCCCGGCGGACTCCCCCTCGGCATATCGGCCCATCGTTCTGCTCGATGAGGTCGGCAAGATGTTCGAGGGGATCATCACTGCGCGCCTCAACCGCCATTTGGCATGTGTGGGGCCGGATCTGTCAGACGCCCAGTACGGCTTTCGGGCTCAGCGGTCGACCGTGGACGCCTTAACCCGCCTCAAGGGCCAGGTTCAGGAGGCCGTAGAAGAAGGGAAGGACTGTTGGCTGTGTCGTTCGACATAGCCAACGCATTCAACTCCGTCCCCCATTCCACCATCCTAGAGGCGCTCCGATTCCACGGAGTGCCTCAATACCTTCGGGTCCTCCTGACCAACTACTTGGAGGACAGGACCGTACTCCTTGTAGATCGAGACGGGGAGGTGAGGCGTTACGCCGTGGAGACCGGCGTTCCGCAGGGGTCGGTGTTAGGACCCCTCCTATGGAACGTCGGCTTCGACTGGCTCCTGCGGGGAACGCTCCTCCGAGGGACGAGTGTCATCTGTTACGCGGACGACACTCTCCTCACTGCCCGCGGGAGCTTTACGACGGCGGCCAGCCTGGCGTCGGCGGGTGGCTCCTTGGTTGCCGATAGGATCTGCCGTTTGGGACTGACGGTCGCACTGCATAAGACCGAAGCCGTGTTTTTCCACGGCCCGAGGCAGCGTCATCCTCCTGACGCCCACATCTTTGTGGATGGCGAGAGGGTCGCAGTGGTGAGCCAGATGAAATATCTGGGCCTCATCCTGGACAGCAGGTGGCGCTTCAGCCCGCACTTCGCTGATCTATCCAAGCGCCTTTTAAAAACGGCGAACGCCCTGTCCTGGCTCATGCCAAACCTGGGAGGGCCCAGCGCGCGATGCCGGCGTCTATATGCCGGTATACTCCGTAGCATGGCCCTTTATGGAGCTCCAGTTTGGGCGGACTCCCTGCGCAGGAGGGAGAACGCCACCGCCCTTCGCGTGCCCCAAAGGGCTATCGCACAGCGGGTGGCGCGGGCCTACCGCACAGTGGGTTTTGCGGCGGCGTGCGCGCTGGCGGGCACTCCCCCTTGGGAGCTCGAAGCGTGGGTGCTCGCCAGAGTGTATGAGTGGACGGCGGAGCGGAGGGCGCGAGGAGAGCGCCCGGCTCATGAGGTCCGGGAAACAGTGCGGCAGGAGGCCAAGGAGGCCATCGTCCTGCATTGGGCGGACGACCTCGCTGCCGCAGTCTTTGGTCGACGGACGCTGGACGCCATCGGGCCGGTCCTCCAGACCTGGCTCGAGCGGCCGTTCGGCTTTCTCTCCTCCGTCTGGTGCAGGTGATGACAGGTCATTTGTTTTGGGTCGTACCTGCACCGCATCGGACGGGAGGAGAACCCGTCGTGCCACCATTGTGGTGCGACAGAGGACACGGTGCGGCACACACTCGAAGAGTGCCCATCGTGGTCCGAGCCGCGCCTGAACCTGGTCGCGGTGGTCGGACAAGACCTCTCACTCCCCTGCGTAGTACGCGCAATGTTGGGGAGCGAAGAAACATGGGCGGCGGTCGCCTCCTTCTGCGAATGCGTAATATCGCAGAAGGAGGCGGCAGAGCGTGAGCGAGAGAGGAAGACGCCCTCGCTCCAGCGCTCCGACGACGAAGAGTCGGAAGGAGAAGACGGCAGTACAATCGCCTTATCCCTCCCGGGGTGAATAGCGGGTGCTAGGCGCGGGGGCGCCTGCATCCGCATTGCACTACTCACCTTTCGCGGGACGGGAACGGTTGGCACACGACCGTTCCCGAAACCCCTCCCCTACACAGGGAAGGGTGTGAATATGGCCCGCCATCTCTGGCAGGCATAGCCGAGGGGGTCCTGGTCGTAAAGGTTCAACCGGTCTCCCAGACCCCCTCACATGGCGACGCTGGTGTGCTCCTGGGTTTTTAGTGGGTATGCCGGGCTTCTCCCGGAGAGTCCCACATATCCCTCCCGTGGGGGGCCACGGGAGGATGATACATAAAGTATTTTCCCAGGGTCAAAAAAAAAAAAAAAAAAAAAAAAAAAAAAAAAAGGTTAGGTTAGTTAGGTTAGGGGATCCCCCCACAGTGCTGACTTCCTCGTAGTGATCCCCGGGCAACGCCGTGTCTGACCACCGTAACGGAGTGGCAGACCGGCGGCTAACGAGCGCTGTGAATTCGTACGTCTTCTTTTGCGGTTTTGTACGAATATGTCGTCTTCGCCTATGTCGAAGCCTCTGCGGGACGCCTCCGGGCGCTTCCTGTCAAAACGCCCTTCTCAGGGCGAACCCAACGGCCCTTCTCAGGGCCAACCAAACGGCCCTTCTCAGGGCCAAACCGACGACGCGTTGTCGGACGCTAGCCGCGCACCAACTGCGGCTAGCTTGTTTTGTCGGGCGGACGAGTTGTCGGACTGTGAGGAGTCCACAACCGAGTCGCAGGCGGCCACCAGCCGCTATGAACTAAAGCGGGCCTACGTAAGGCTCGAGTCGGACGACTCATTGGAGTCGTTCGGTAAGACTAAACGGAAGGTGAAGGCCAAATCCAGTGCCCACGACGTGGGGCTCGATGAGGCTCAACGCCAACTGAGGGCGTCTCTGGCCCAAGCCAGACGACTGGAGGGGCAGAAGGACCTGGAGGAGAAGGTCGCTGCCAAAGAGCGCGTAACAAGCGCCACGAGGTCCAGGGCCGGCTACGGGGCGTCCAACGTCCTGTACGCGGACCATTCGGTTGCTGAATTGGCACAAATGGCGTTGGAGGACAAGGAGGAGATAGTGGAGGTCGCCTCTAAGTCCTCAAACTTGAAAGGGACCTTCCAGAAAGCCCTCAAATGTCGTGCTGCCAGCATGCACGGCATTATCGCGGAGCTGGTGCAGCGCACGGCGACGGAGGAGTCGCGGCAACTGCAGGCGCGGGTCGATCGCCTTCAAGCTGAGGTCAGCGACCTCCACAAAAAACTGGCTGAAGCCACAGCTCCATCGGCCAGCAACGCGGTGGCAACAGGCCCTTCCTCTTACTCCTCGTCCAACCTTGAGGATATAATCCGGAAGGTTATAATGGAGGAAAGGGCCTTCACCAGAGCCTGCTTTGCGGGCATTGAGGACCGGCTGTTGCCGGAGAAGCGCATCCGCCCTCCACTCGCGGCGGACAGAGCGCAATCTGCAGCATTGCCACCGCCAGTAGCTGCAACCACCAGCGGACTGCCCCAGGCCCCAAAGCCTTCTAAGGGCAAAGGACGGGGCAAGACCACAAAGCCGGCGGCTCAAACTACATCCAGCGCAAGTATAGCTGAGCCGGAAACGACCCAAACAGCTCCTCTGGGTCGGGAAAGTGACGTACTGGAGTCTTCAGTCGTAGCTCCCACCGAGACATGGACGGAGGTAGTGAAGCGAGGGAAGGGAAGGAAAGCGGCCTCCAAGCCCGCCCCTGCTACTTCCGCAGCCAAGAGGGCCCCTGCTGTTCCCACAGCAAAAGGGAGGAAACTGGCGGCTCCCAAAACGGCGGCGGTTACGGTGACCATCACCCCCGAGGCCGCCGAAAGGGGCGAAACATACGAGTCCGTATTAACGCGGGCTCGTGCCCATGCCGATCCCACCCAGCTGGGGATTGCGGCCGTCACTTGCCGCCGAACCCAAACCGGAGCTCGAATTTTCGAGTTTCCCGGGGCATCGGGTTCGCAAAATGCGGATCTCTTCGCAACAAAATTGCGCGAGGGCATCGCGGACGTGGCAAAGGTCGCCAGGCCAGTCAAGTCCGCGACTTTAGAGGTCACCAACTTGGATGACTCCGTCTCCAAGGAAGAAGTGGTGGCGGCCATTGCAGCAGCAGGAGGTTGCCCTGTCGAGTCGGTGCAAGGCCGAGTCATCAGGACTGGCCGGCGTGGCCTGGGCACAACCCGTGTGGACTGTCCAGTCACTGCAGCCAAGGCCGTCCTTGTTAAAACTAAGGGGCGGCTCCTGATTGGGTTCAGCTCAGCCGTGGTCCGGGCACTTGAAGAGCGACCCCTACGCTGCTTTAAGTGTTTCGGCATAGGGCACACCCGCACAATGTGTCCGTCCACGGTGGAGAGGGCGGACACCTGCTACCGCTGCGGAAAGCAAGGGCACATGGCGGCATCCTGTGATGCGTCACGCCGCACTGTGCGGTCTGTGCCGCTAGTGGTCGCCCGGCGAACCACGTAATGGCTGGGAGGAAGTGCATCCCTCCACCAAGAAGGGTAAAATGCAGGTGCCAAGGCGACCTGCTGCTGCTGCTACCGCCACCGACACACCGGTCGCGGAAGCCGATGAGGGTGATGCGATGATTGAATAATGGGGCCCAGTCATCGCATCCTACAGGCCAACACCAACCACTGCAGAGCGGCCCAAGACCTGCTGGTGCAGTCTATGGCAGATTGGTTGGTGGACGTCGCGGTAGTCGCTGAGCCCTATTCAATCCCTGACCGTTGGTTGGGCGACAGGGACGGCCTCGTAGCAGTTGCGGCACGGCCTTTGACCGACTCTCCTCCCCTCTCACTTATAGAGAGAGGATCGGGATACGTGGCTGCCGCGTGGGGGGAATTAGCCCTAGTGGGTGTTTATTTCTCCCCAAATCGCTCTTTGCAAGACTTCGAGGACTTCCGGAGTCCTTGCGGCAGTTGTCGGAAGAATGACGCTCCAACAGGTCTCTGTGCTGGGGGACCTCAACGCCAAGTCGGAGACGTGGGGCAACCCGGCTACCGACGCCCGTGGGCGGGCGCTCGAGGCGTGGGCAGCCTCCTCTGGTCTCTCCCTTCTAAATAGGGGGAGTTCAAACATGCGTGCGGCGGCAGGGTGGGTCCATAGTGGACGTCACCTTTGCATCCCCATCGCTAGCCGCGCGTGTGGAGAACTGGCGGGTGGACATGGTGGAGACCTTGTCGGACCACCGATACGTGCGGTTCGAAATCTCCACCCAGAGCCGTCGGGGGAACTCTACATCGTCGGCCCGATCCCCCTTTCCTCGGTGGGCTCTCACCCGCCTAGACCGGGAGGCTGCAAAGGAGGCCGCGTTCCTGCAGGACTGGCTTTCGCCCCCTGCCGTCCTGAATGCAGATGTCGACGCCGCAGCGTCTCAATGAGAGGGTCTCTGACAGAAGTGTGCAACTCCAGCATGCCTCGGTCTCGTCGCCCACCTCCAAACCGCGCCGTGTATTGGTGGTCGGAGGAGTTGGCGCAACTGCGGGCAGTGTGCATGGCGGCTAAACGCCAGTTCACGCGGAGCCGCCGTCGGCGGCGCCGAGACGAAACTGACGAGGACCGTCTGTACGAAGCGTACGTGGCGGCAAAGACGGCCCTCAAGTCAGCTATCGGTGCCGCCAAAGACTCAGCGAGAGCCGAGCTGCTGGAGTCCCTCGACGGCGATCCATTCGGGAGACCGTATAAGGCGGCGCGAAACAAATTGCGCCCCTCAGGTCCCCCGGTGACAGAGACCCTCGAGCCTCCCCTGCTGGATGAGGTGGTACGCTCCTTATTTCCGCGCAGGAACGAAGAGTTTTCCCCTCCAGTAATGAATCCCCCTCGGGGGAGGGCCCTAGCGGAAGAGGAGGAACAGGCTCCCGCTGTCACGGACAGCGAGATCCACACGGCCTTGGTCCGCCTCCGGGCAAAGAAAACTGCCCCCGGCCCGGACGGCGTCCCTGCAAGGGTGGTGGTCATTGCTGCCTCCCAAATGGAGGAGCGGTTTCGGGACCTCTTCAGCGCGTGTCTCGCAACGGGGCGGTTCCCGAAACCTTGGAAGGAGGGGCAGTTGTGTCTGCTCCGCAAACAGGGACGTCCGGCTGACTCCCCCTCGGCATACCGGCCCATCGTTCTGCTCGATGAGGTCGGCAAAATGTTCGAGGGGATCATCGCTGCTCGCCTCAACCGCCATTTGGCATGTGTGGGGCCGGATTTGTCAGACGCCCAGTACGGCTTTCGGGCTCAGCGGTCGACCGTGGACGCCTTAACCCGCCTCAAGGGCCAGGTTCAGGAGGCCGTAGAAGAAGGGGAAGGACTGTTGGCTGTGTCGTTCGACATAGCCAACGCATTCAACTCCGTCCCCCATTCCACCATCCTAGAGGCGCTCCGATTCCACGGAGTGCCTCAATACCTTCGGGTCCTCCTGACCAACTACTTGGAGGATAGGACCGTACTCCTTGCAAATAGAAACGGGGAGGTTCGGCGCTACGCTGTGGAGACCGGCGTTCCGCAGGGGTCGGTGTTAGGACCCCTCCTATGGAACGTCGGCTTCGACTGGCTCCTGCGGGGAACGCTCCTTCACAGGACGAGTGTCATCTGCTACGCAGACGACACTCTCCTCACTGCCCGTGGGACCTTCACGACGGCGGCCAGCCTGGCGTCGGCGGGTGGCTCCTTGGTTGCCGACAGGATCCGCCGTTTGGGGCTGACAGTGGCGCTGCACAAGACCGAAGCCGTGTTCTTCCACGACCGAGGCAGCGCCCTCCTCCTGAGGCCCACATATTTGTGGATGGCGAGAGAATTGCAGTGGAGGGTCAGATGAGATATCTGGGTCTCATCCTAGACAGCAGATGGCGCTTCGGCCCCCACTTCGCCGATCTGTCGAAGCGCCTCCTAAAGACGGCGAACGCCCTCTCGTGGCTCATGCCAAACCTGGGAGGGCCCAGTGCGCGATGCCGT